>OY856414.1:132486200-133686200 GCA_963693085.1 Alisma plantago-aquatica | reverse complement strand
ATTCATAGGCATAGTTGTAAAAGAGTCATAACACTAGACAGATCAAACTATGGATCTTTTATGAGCGTAACCTGCTGTCCAGGATTAGATTGATACTAACCTTCTCCCAGGTATAGACTCCCTCATGGCTCTAATAACATATACTTTGGAAGAGGATTATACATACATTATGGCGGTCACATACCATCACACAAGGCCAGCAGGTTCTAGTAACATGTACGTTAGAAGTTAAATGATGTACACATTATGGCGGCCACACATCATCACATTAGGCCGGCAGCCAACGTCCCTATTGTGTCCGAAATAGAAGGCGAACCCTTTCTCCCGTCTTCCAAGAAAGAAGAGAGGCCAGTGCACCTCTCTCTACATTGAGTTTTCTTCTACCTCCTATGATGACTTATTCTACAATTTTCTACAAAAATCATGCCCTTGTGTTGGAGAAGTAATCTAGTAACATCATATGATGGTGTAAATGTCAGCCATTTGAATCATCTTTTTGATCCATTTCTTTTGTTTCTTCTATTGCCGAATGCATACAAGAAGCTACAGCTTTCTAGATGTCATTAGCAAAAGGGAAAAGGAAGAATGTGTAAGTCTGTGTCCGCATCCTTTCCACATAGGAAGTCAACATACGATCCAATGATGCTTTCTTTCATCAGATCTTTACCACACTAAAGCTTATGTATGCAAAGCTATTAATTGAAAAGTTTGCTCCTATTGGCTATTTTGGTCCTCCAAAGGTGATGTCAAATGAAGATAACACACTTTTGCTAAGTGAAAAAAGGTAAGCTTGGTGGATGGAAATATCTTTTCCCCATTTTCATGGATATCACTAAGAGGAGTAAAGGTAAGCAAAAAGGAATTATTTATGAGCTCTTGTAGCAGACCAATATATTGTAAGCCATTAGTTAAGTGGTTATAACTTCATATAGAGTATGGAGGTAACATGTAGGTTGAGGCTTCTAAAATGGGCAGGGAGAGTGATAATAGGCCACACGAGTAATCTTGTAGCCCTCCAACCATGCATCCTTCCTAATGCACTTGCATAACTGATCATTCTGTTGGAACAGAACCATATCCTTGAAGATGCAATAAAATTTGGAATTATCGTAGTGGTTGGTTTTTGGAACATCACAGTTCGTAGTGGTTTGTTTTGGGATTATGCCTAATCATAGATCATGTATCAAATCTTACTAGATGGGCTTAACTCCGGTCTTTAGTAGAAGTACATGTCAAAAAGAGTATAAGATTATTAGAAATGGACACAAGTTTTTTCTCTAAAACAAAAGCAACCAATATATTAGTATGATCATAAAGACATGCATTCACCATATATGAAGACATTGGTCCTAAAAGATATTATTAACGTCAAAGCACGAGACACAGCTGACATGTCGATATTAGAAATAGAAACTTCAACTCCATATACAATCACCGATATCGGTAATTATGTACAATGAAAAACTCCCCAAAAATCTCTCGTACACTTCCGAAGACTAAATATATAGGGATTTGCAGACTCGAAAGACAACTATTGCCATTCGCTCCTAATAAAAATGAATCGTGCTATTACTGTTGCCAATACTGCTAAGAAAAATCACACTATTACCATTGCCAATACTACTCAGACTGCTATGCCATATTAGAAGCTTCTCTTGAGAGCATATTCACAATAATCGGATCATAAGAGACTTGAAAATTGTCCAATGTGAGAAGGATTCCATTCAAGAAAAATAACATGTATAAAATGTATTAAACGATATCACAAAAACATCAATATCATTCTAAAAGAATATTATCTATTTCAGTATTGATGTATGCATTTGATGAACGAGTTAGTAGATCATTTGGGTAAACGCCATAATGAGTAACATCAAGCATATAAAAGTAATAAACTGACACCTAGAACTATAGCTTGTACGTAAGATTTCAAATCTACTACAATATCAACTTTGCTAGTCTATCAGGAGTCTGACCCAACAAGAAGAATGTTACAACCTCGATTTTTCTTATATGACTGTAATTGCAATTGTTTCAAAAAAATGTACTTGGTTGTAAATTTGCATGATTTATGATAAATATATAGATTTTTTTTACAACTCTTCCTTGTGCATGGTTTTTCGTGGACCCTTTGGTAATAATGGGTTCAAGATAATAAAAGAGGAAGAAAAGTTAAAAGGGAATAAGAATTTCATAAATAATAATGAAAATTGGGATAAAGGTGAAAATATAAGAAATAAATAGATACGTGTGGGTTTGATCATAATGGAAGGTGTTTCGAACCCCACATGGATCCTTGAGATACAAAGAATTGAAATAAAGGAAAATAATAAAGTGTGAAAGAGGAAATATGAATATATATATATATATATATATATAATAACTTGCACATAAAAAAAGGCTCGTTTACTTTTGAGTTATGGCTCCAAACTTGGCAGGACGATAGATTAAGTTATTATGAAGTTTCCCTCAAAATTTAGGGTTAATTGGATAAACGATTTGAGAGTTATGATTTTTAGAAGTTTTCCCTAAAGTGAGAGGCTTGCTTTAAATGTCACAACATTTTCGGATTAAAAGAAAAAGAAAAGAGGAAATCGGGAGCGACAACAACCGTCAGATCCCCGTGTGGTCCAGGGTACCACAGATCTGACGCTAGCTGTGCGTCGTCTTCCTCGTTTCACAGAAGGAATGATGGAGAGAAGGATCGAGATTTACAATCTGATTCCCTCACGAAATACACCATGAGCAAGTGAGGAAAAGACATGGTTGGTTTCGAGAGAGTGTTTCACGCACAACTAACCTAGGTTTTAGGGGGGTTTTGAGGGTTCTAGAAAGAACACCTAATTTGCCCAAAAAGCTTGGGCGGCGACGGGCTTGGAAAACCCTAGAAGAGCCCACAATCATATAAATAGGACTCCCTCTCAACTCCTCACAACCTCACGCACCTAAACAACATCTCCCCTACCCCTCTCGTGCCCCGAGATCGCATGACGAGGTTGCTCCGATGAGCTCTGGCTGCGGCGCCGTCGTGATTCTTTTTGCTGGATCGTGTGAAGACGAGGAGTAGCAGTCATTTGATCTTGGACCACGATAGACCACGAGAGAAGATCCACGGCTCGGGTCATCCCGCATCTTCAACTGGCTGTTAGTGGGTGCGAGCTGTGCGAGCCGCATGATCTCGCTCGGTTAACGAAGACCGGCTATCCGACGACCAAAGTTTTTCTAAAAAATCCCATGTTAGTCGCCTCTCTAGTCGAAATACAAGAAAATTGATGAATCTTGCATAATTCGCTAAAAATAGATTCTTTGGCCGAAAAATAAAATTAAATAGTGCTTTTTGATAAAAAAATACGTAGAATCTGATAAAAATAGTATTGGAGTCTGATATCATTTGTAATTCAAAAAAGTATATGAAGTTACCTCTCTTAACACATTAGATCATAATAAAACCCTAAAAGGATATGAAAATTGAGTATGATGAATCTTTTGGGTTATTCTTGAATAATATTAATCTGTTGGGAATAAAAGAAAAGGAGAATCTGAAAAAGATGATTGTATGTTTGTTTTAGGGTTTTTATGCACATGTTTATGTCTTAATGAATTAAAACCCTAATTTGGGAAAATATGAATTTTAATGGTTGTAATAGGAAATTGCAAGTATACAACATAGATGTAATGATTCTTGAACTTGGTTTAAGATTAGAGAACCCTTAATGAAGATAATTGGGATAATTAGGGTTTTTGTATATAAGGAACCTATTTTAGGGTTGCTAGTATAAAAAGGCAATAAAGTTGGATAAGAAACCCTAATGAACCCGAAGGGCTTGGAAGCCTTAGAAAGCATCCTCATGTCATTAGGAAGGTGTTTTGACATTAGGTAATCTATATTTTGCATTAAGGTGCTTGTTTAGATTTTGTTGAATTTGGATTTTGTTGCTCAAGAACAGGTATGTGGTTATGCTTATGGTTAAATCGCTTTAGTTTCCCGACGATTCCCGAAGTTTTATCGATTGCTTGGAATAAATGCTTGATTGCCTTTTATTTCATGCAATTATAAAGTGACTATGACTATCACCATAATTATATGAACATAACTAGCTCAGATTCTGGTCCTCCTCTGTAGCTCTGATGTTGATGAGATAGATGACCTAGTACATGGTCTATCCATGAGGTAGGATCATTAGGTTATCATGAGTCGATGTGTTGGTCTACGCTTGGGTAGGACCATACGACTCCACGACCCTATGTATTGATCTACCTATAAGGTAGGATCATGGGGGTTAGTTGAGATCTACCATATGAGAGGTAGTATCCATGTCCACTGCAGGGACAACACAGAGGCTAGGGTATGTAATGATTGAGTAGTCATGTTTAAAATGTAAAGTTTGCTTTTTAAACCATAATTGCTTGCAATATGTTGTTATAATTAAATGCATGATTATTCCCCCCCCCTCCACATATCAGTATAATTCGTTATGCTGACCGTCGTTTTGTTTGTCGGCGTTCTAGGTTATCAAGAAAATGGATATTCCCTCAAAGTGACAGTGATGGAATAAAGCTTAATAAAGATTTGGAGGATTGTAGTTAGATAAGATCTTTCTTAGGTAAAGAATTCCACTTCCTATATTTTTCAAGGTATGAATAGAAATTTTTTATTCCAGTAAAAGTTTAGTTGTAGTAGAATTTATTAATTATTGTTGATTATTTGCAAAACCACTGATCCTATTTTGGGATAACACCTCTGACCGCTTGGTCTCCCTTAATTGAGGGTTACTGGGAGGCGGGATCGTTACATTTGGTATCAGAGCTGTGGTTTTCCATTTAATCTTCGGTAATTATTAAAATTTACAAACTCTTTAGAGCCCCAGGGAGTATTAGAGGATTTTTCGAGGATGGAGGTGTCTAGAAAAGAATCACGGTCCGGGGGCTGGCAATATTTTCCTCCGTCCCGCTAGTCGGTCATGAGCACTGCCTGGCCAAAATCCAAAGAATTGACTTGAAGTAAGATACCTCTAGGTTTTCTCATCTATCTTCGTCCCTTCTTTACCTCTTATTTATGGAGAAACATTAAGAGCTTAGGATTTTCTCTCTCTCCACCAGCTCCTATGTTTCGGAATACAAAGTGTTAAGGATTAAGGAATACTCCATCAAATTAATAAAAGATACATAAACAAGATGTCATCAACATAAGTATAATTAGTTTAAACATAAACTAAAAGTTTGATTGTATGCTTATGTAGATGGCTCGTATGAAGACCGTAGCTATCCCCAAGGCTACTGAGAACCCTGCTAAGGGTTGGCCTCCCCACAAGGGAAAGGGATCTTCCGAGAAGAGGAAGATGAACCATGGTGGTGAGTCCTCAAGGAAGAGAGAGACCTGGGGGAGCCTCCGAAGAAGGCCACGATCCTAAGCTAGTGCCCTTTGACAACCCAGAGATGGACCAGGAAGAGGAACATATGTCTGAAGATGAGGTCAATGTTGAAGAAAAGTCGACTGGTGGTCCAGGACCTGGAATTGTAGTCCACACACTTGATGCCATGTGGATGGAACAACATAAGAGGCTGACGGAGGCCATTAGTACCCTGGCCCTCAGGGATATAGCCAGAGACAGAATGGTGAACTACTCTCCGTTCGTCCCCGACTTGGAGTCACCATTCTGGACTTCGTCAAGCTGAACATCGAGAAATTCTGGGGAGAAGATAAGACCGAAGTAGTCGACAAAGCAGATGCTTGGCTGATAGCAATCAAGAACGATTTCCACGTGCTGGAGGTGCAATCGAACAAGAAGATCCCTTTTGCTGCACATCTCTTGGAAGGAGCAGGCAAGATCTGGTGGGAGAACCACATCATGGGTCAAGATCTAAGTGCAGACCCAATGGCATGGACTGACTTCAAGACTATCTTCATAGCCAGATTCATTCCCACCTCATCTAAGAAGGAGAAGGAAATAGAGTTTACCAACATGAGCTAAGGTAGCTTATCAGTCGCAGACTTTGGCCACAAGTTTCACATTCTGGAGCGTTTCAGGCACATGATGGATGAAGAAAGATGAGTAGACCATTTTGTAGAGTGTCATCATCCTGCCATTAAGCCTCATGTGCTGGAAAGTAAACCAAAAACCTTCACTGAAGCCTACAACACCACCCTCGACATGGATAGGATGGTGATGCCTGCTCAGAATCCACCCAAAGGATATTTGGGTTTCATTGAAGGTACCCAAAGCCAGAAGAACGATCACAAGAAAGGACGAGGGTGTAACCATACCAAGGAAAAGCATGGAGGAAAAGGAAAACCCTATCATGAGAACAACCGACCTAGGTGTTGCACCTACGGAAAATGGCATTCAGGTGAGTGCCTGTGATGACCTCAATTTTAGGGTTTTGATACCCAGTATGATATTTGAGAACCATGAGTGTCCTATAGGTGGATGAGCTTAGTTGAGGAATTGGTAATTTGATTTTGAATCAATTTCACATTAAATAGTAGGATTAAAGATGCGATTGGTGAGTATGATACTGAAATGAGTTCAACTAATATATATATATATATATATATATATATATATATATATATATATATATAGCTTTTTATTAGTCATTTTGTGTGATTATGAGATCAAGATTCCATTAATAGTCACAACAAGCTCAAGTGTCCAATTGATGAGCCTTCATGTATGCGCATGTTGCTTCCGCATTTCTCTCCGATATGATTGGATGATGTTTTCAGATTCTAACATCTCATTCCCAATAGGGTTTAGAGAAATCAAAATCCGGGGACGTCACAGTTGGTATCAGAGCATGAACAATAGCTACACCTAGCAATTGCTCACCATGAAAAATAAAACTAAATTTCACCTCTCACCTTAATTTCTAGAAACTTCATAAGTTGTTCTATAGGAATAAGGTTTGACTTAGCCTCTAAGTTAGAACCTAGATGTTCGAGAACTAGGTTTAGACAAGTGTGAGAAACCCTTTCCATATAGAGCTCATATGTATTGGGTAGCTACACAAGTCTACACTGTGTTCTCACCATTTCACTAGGTGACATGACACTGGACTATCTACTATGTGTGGGACACTCATTTTTCTAATTTGGTTTTGTTTTCCAATCGGCTCGAACCTCGATAGTTTCTCTAACGTTTCTTCTCAGAGAAAAACTATATAATATTTTATTATATATATGTAAATATGAAAATGTGTCCCTCACACAGGAGAGTAGTCGGTGTTCGTGCAACCTAAGTGAAAGGAAGTGACATCAGTCTAGAAGAGAGAGTAGATCTAGATTAGATGTCTAGAGCCTTATCAAGATATGTGATAAATAGAGTAGATGATAGAATGATAGTTGACATAAGCATGGATGATTTTATCTAAGTTTGATCTCTAATGGTATAAGTTTCCTTATAAAGATTTAAGTTGTATATGAGATGAATCCAATTTTGAAGTTTTTAAGATAAGTCTAAGTGATGAAAGTGCATACTCTTTTCTTACTTAAGATGAGTTATGTTAATTTAAAATTGAATATACATGAGCCTCAAGATCTTTTACAAAGGAGGACCTCCAATGTTAGGACAAGATACGTGGTGAACTCTAGAGAGAGTGATACCTACAATGAGAGGGTCATAGGACCTACCCTACAATATATGAGAAATATGAGATATATGTGAAATGATGTGTCCTAAGCTGGGTTGCTCCTGAGTAGATTAGTTGAGTCCTTTTGCATAATTCAGACCTATATGTGAGAGTTGGGTAAAAGAAAATGATGGGTAGGTGACTCATAATGAGAAGTGAATCCTTTGGTTGAGTTAGGTCCTAGCTTGAGTGACATATGTTTATGAATCTCATCATTAGCTGCAAGTGAGGTGATATATGAACTCTAGTTCTGAGAGTAAAATGCCTTGTGCATAAGGTACTCATAAATGTTGTTCCTTCCACATCACTTTCTTAGTATATGATACTAGAAACCTCACTTGAGCTATATAGATGATTTATATATGAGGAGTCAGTCACAGAAGCTTGACCTATTCTATATTCTCTTCCAATACCATATATGCAGTATACATGTTTGAATTATGATAACCTTGGTTGAGTATATTCTCTTTCCTTCACATGAAAGATGTAAGTTTGAAACTATGAGATCGAAATAAAGACATCTTTGGATCATAGATTAAATGATCACAAAATATAGTGCTTAACCTCAATCCTTCTCAATCTATGCTTCTAAGTTTGAGGATAACTCGTGTACAATAGGGTGAAACCCTAATACGTAAATATGAAAAATCACTCCCTTAACTAATGATGAAATCCTAGTATGATGTTTATCATAAACCACATTAATGATGTAAACATGATAATTCTAGTAACTAAAAATGTGAGATCTCGACATCACCTTACATAGGTGAGTAGGGTGAAAGACGAAACCTTTAGTAATACCTCCTTGACTTCTTATGAGAAAACAATACCCTTATCCTTAAGGGACTGTGGGGATATAAATCCTTAAATACTAGAATGCCATGTGGTGACTAAGACACTATGTGATTCTACAAATCCTTAAAAAAATGATGCTTAAGGTGGCGTGGGTACACCCTACATGCTTAAACATCCTAAGATGACAACTTTAGGTGAATGTAAAATAATGATATCTTAGCACTTAAAAGTGTTAGCCTAGAGGCATTCACAACTCCTTGATTTCATTGTGAGCATTATATTAGTTGAATTTCGGGGGCGAAATTCCTTATAAGGTGGGGTGAATGTGATGACCTCAATTTTAGGATTTTGATACCCAGTATGATATTTGAGAACCATGAGTGTCCTATAGGTGGCTGAGCTTAGTTGAGGAATTGGTAATTTGATTTCAAATCACTTTCACATTAAATAGTAGGATTAAAGATGTGATTGGTGAGTATGATATTGAAATGAGTTCAACTAATATATATATATATATATATATATATAGCTTTTTATTAGTCATTTTGTGTGCTTATGAGATCAAGAGGTCCATTAATAGTCACAACAAGCTCAAGTGGCCAATTGATGAGCCTTCAGGTATGCATATGTCTCTTCCGCATTGCTCTTCGATATGATTGGATGATGTTTTCAGATTCTGACATCTCATTCCCAATAGGGTTTGGAGAAATCAAAATCCAGGGACGTCACTGTGCCGCTACAAGAAGAGGACGTGCTACCGTTATCAGCAAGAGGGACACCTTTAAGCAAATGCCCTCTTTCAGACCTGAGGGGGCCAGGCCCAGTAGCAGCCCCACTTGTAGCAACCCAGCCCGTAGCTAAAACCCCACCTACTGGAGAAGGAAGACAAGCTCGAGTTTTTGCTATTGATAATGAGGAGGCTCAAGCTAATACTAATCGATTGATATAGGGTAATAACCCTTAGGGTTTTCTTTTATGTTTTAAAGATAAGCATGTAATGGTCAAATGTATGGTGAAAAATAATGTAGGCATGCTTGAAGTCATGGGACACAATGTAAAAGCATTATTTGACTCTGGATCTACTAATACTTTCATTTTGAGAAATCTCGCAACTATGCTTTGTTTGTATATCAAGGATTTAGGGTATATCTTGGATGTCACAACCCCAAGTGGTTGAATCTTTACATCCCTTTTGAAAACTCCTGTGATACCTGTTAAATATCGAGATCATGAGTTCCCTATAGATTTTATCCTCCTTGACATGAATGACTTTGATGTGATCATTGGTATGGATTTGCTTTATACCTATAGGGCCAATATTGACGGTAGGGAGAAGAAGGTAATCCTAAAGAAACTTGGTCACCCACCGTTCATCATTAGGGGTAGGAAGGATGCTACCACCAGCCTGTATGTGTCATCTTTGAAGGCATAGCGTATGATAACCAAAGGTTGTCAACCTTTCCTAGCATCCGTTACCGAGTCGGAGCCCAAGGTGCAACCCTTAGAGGAAATAGAGGTAGTCAGGGACTATACAGATGTTTTCCCGGATGATTTTCCTAGGATCCCTCCTAAGAGAGAGGTAGACTTTTCGATAGAGCTAGCTGTCGGGACAAATCCTATTTCAAGAGCACCTTATCGGGTGGCCCCTGATGAGTTGCTCAAGTTGAAGAAACACCTGCAGGAACTTCTAGACAAGGGTTTTATCCACCCTAGAACATCACCATGGGGAGCACCAGTTCTCTTTGTAAAGAAGAAGGACGGTTTGCTCAGAATGTGCATAGACTATCAGATGATCAACCAGGCTACCATTAAGAACAAATACCCTTTACCCCAGATAGATGACCTGTTTGACCAGTTGAAGTCAGCTCGAGTCTTTTCAAAGATTGACGAGAGATCGGGGTACCACCAGTTGAGAGTCAAAAGTGAGGACATCCCAAAAACTACTTTTAGAACCCATTATGGCCACTACGAGTTTGTGGTTATGCCTTTTGGGTTGTCTAATGCCCCAAGTGTGTTCATGAATCTCATGAACAGTGTGTTCCAACCCTTCCTTGACTCGTTTGTCATAGTGTTCATAGATGACATCTTGGTTTATTTCGATGATCTAGAACAACACCGAGACCACCTGAGTAAAGTCCTTGATATCTTGAGAAAGCAGAAGTTTTATGGGAAATTCTTGAAGTGCGAGTTTTGGATAGACCGTGTCATGTTCCTTGGACACATCATATCTGGAGGGACCATCTCGGTGGATCCAGCTAAAGTGTCAGCCGTTCAAGATTGGCCCACACCAAAGAATCCTTCAGAGATCCGCAGGTTTTTGGGATTGGTTGGATACTATCAACGCTTCATAAAATATTTCTCAAAGATTGCTTTGCCTCTTACCAAGCTCACTGACCAGCCTAAATCGTGCGTCCAAAAATGGAGGCGGATTTGAAGTAGTTGGACTTTTACATTTATAACCCGAGACCTTCTAGGCCCCCGCAACTTTGTTTACGGGGTCAAAGTAGATATACGGGGTCGACCACAAGGACACGGGTGGTAGTGTTGAGAACTCGGAATCGACACGCTACACTCCGGCGAAAAGGTAAAAAGAGATAGTAAAATTTCCCAGTGGGAAAACTGGATAAGATCGTCAAAACAAAAGAAAACTATCTCCAACGGGAGCTACAAGAAAGATTAAGGTTTTAGGCATTAATCAATTTTTAGGGGTTTTCATGCAACAGAAATAGAGAGATAATACTAAAGCTGAAGCAAGGTACAAAGGAGAAAACTTCGGTAAAACAAGCGGCAGCAGAAACATCCCGTACCCCTCCTCTCAGAGCGGGTACCTCTAATCAAGCATCAACACCCCTCTCGAGGTTGCTGGACTTAAATTAGAGTGGAAAGGTTACTAAAGCAGCTCCGATTCTGGGCACTCTCGTACTCCAGAATCGGACCAAACACTAGAGCCACAACACCTCTCTCGAGGCTGTTGCGACGGGAAAACACGATTCAGTAGCTAATCAAAACGTGATCCAAGCATGCAAGCTAGAGTTCAGATGTTAAACATAGCAATCATCCAACCAAGGTACCAAACATAAAGCAGTAGGCAATTAAGCTCTTATATTTCCATAAACAAATAAGGTTCTGATTACATTGCATAAGTAAACGAAATAAATGACTGAAGTAAAGATAGATGTCGCCTTCTTGATATATAAGGACGACAGACTACAACGGACCCTCCAACCCGATACCGGGAAGGAGCCTAGCCCGATACAATTGTGTCGGGCGGTACACCCTCTCAGGCGGCACGCCATGACGGGAAGATTGTATCGTGCGAGGACCCTTACCTGATACGATCATTTCGGGCGGCACACCCTCTCAGGCAACACGCCGTGGCGGGCGATGCATATCGGGGTTCGGTATCGTGTCGGGCTAGAGCGATGCTCCTAGTATCGGTCTCTTATGTCGGGGATCCTTATCGGCCGATATCGGCCTGCAACATTTCCCGGAGTGACCCTAAGTGAACCATTCCCTCCCTCTCGAGATGGGGAAGTGCTCACCTAGAATCGCCCGACACGAACACTGAGGCACGATACCCTAGCTCTTTGCAGCTTTCCTGAAGTGACTTGCGTAGGGTTTCGACATGTCTTTTCAGCTTCCTGTAGCTGCTATTTATAGGTAGCAGTTGGGGGAAGTTATGGTGCTCAAGGCGCCACGTGTCCTCCTTATCATCGTGGAATTTGTGGATGGCCGATATCAGTATTGCCCGGCACAAGGATGTCGGCTATCGAGCATCGCGTTGAGTAACGCCTGCCGGTGGGTGGCCGGTATCGCGCGACACATTCGTGTTGTCGTGGCGAGCTCGGCTCCATGTCAGGTAAAGAGGCGTATCGTCCGTTAGTCCCTTCTTGCGCGACATCCTCATGTCGTGCGTCCTTGTATTGCGCTACCCTGTTGGGCAGTGTGCATATCGGTCGGATGGAAGGCCGATGCAGGTGGAATCATGTTTGTGGGCTGGAACGGCCTTATTGATGATAAATGAGTCCAAAATGGAGGAAAACTATGCAAAAGATGGAAATATTGAGTTAAGAGCGTCGTTTGGCCAATTATTGCAAAAGTACATATAAAAGGAGAGGAAAACAGTTAAAAAGGCAGTTTTGATAACAAAATAAGCGTCAAAAATATCACAAAAAATTGGTGTTATCAACTCCCCCAAACTTAACGTTTTGATTGTCCTCAATCAATATTTAAACTTTATTTTATGGTGCTTCTTCTTGACCGATATAGTTTTCAGACCAAGGTGATGAGCGAGCAATGATATGTCTTATCGAGAATATTGTTCGACCTCGAACAACATACTTTATTTCTCCTGCCTTATTTAAGCAAATCTTTTCTCCACAGCTTCAACGAGACTTAGGTGCATGATTCCGAAGTTAGCTTTCACACCAAACAGCTTTATTTTGGGGGAGAGAGTTATGTGTTGGGTATGCTAAGGATTTTTGGGTTTTTCTTGTTTTCCCATCAGTCCATCCAGGTAAGGGCCCGTTAGCGGGCAAGTGGTCCCTGCAGTCCAAGCAGTTGGCTTTAGAGCAGTGATTTCACATCCTACGTACCACTGCCCCGGATCTACCATGCCTAAAGATGGGTACTTTTGGAAAATAAGTGTGTGTATATATATATTTTCTTTTCTTTTATTGGGCACAACTCTCATGCTTTTATTCACTCTCATAAGGCTGATTTCTCTTTTTGGGATTTTTGTTGGGTAGGGGGGGGCAAGAGAGATTTTTGCTGTTTGGGCAGCTTTTTCCTTCTCCATACACGCCTCTTAGCTGTAGCGAGATTATTTTTTCGAAATTTTGGCATGGAGATTTGTGGTCTTTTGTTGTTAGAGGCAGTATTATCATAAAGATATAACAAAACTAACATCACCTTAGGTACATAAAAAACGAACTGGTAAGGAGTAGTATCATGCTTTTTACTTATATAGTGACCTTGTACATATGCAGAGAGACAAAATAAGCAAAATTTTTCAAGTTTTCAAAATTTTATATGAGCATGCATACATACACATGATATAAGAGAAGAATGAAAGAACACAAAAAGTGGAGTTGAAGAGGCAAATTTTATACCTCCCTCACTGGTACATGGGTACCCCCCCAAACTTACTCCACACTCTGTCCCAGAGTAGTGAAGAAGACAGGGTAAGGTAATGTTAACCCAGTGAGGGTTAGCTGGTGGTTGCGCTTGTGCCTTGGAGAATCTACAATATGTTCTCCTTATTAGAGTCCATTTTCTTTCCCAGGAGAATGCAACCAGAACAAGTGTAAGGCTCTCAAAAGGGAAACGCAAGGCTCGTGCAGGTTATGACAAAGATAACCGACCTATGGTAGACAGAGAGCTCTTGAAAACACTTATGGAGACTATATAAGAAGATGATACCCTCCCTATGATGAAGGTGGCTTCATGGTAGATGGAACTGAAATGCCCACATTCAATCCAGGGGCCACCGGAGAAAGGCTTCCACTGTATTTTGGGGATGGTCCTAAACCACCGCAGAAGATAAACTATGATAAGGAAATGGACTCCTTTTGACGGCCTGACTATCTCGGGATTCTAACGTTTCTGTCCGACTGTTGTTGCTTCAGCTGTGGCCGCAGTGTGTTTGTCAACTCGACCCGGGGCTTGTTTTGTATGAGCCATACCTGTTATCAAGTTCGTTGACCATTTAAATGTTATGTGGGAAGAACTGATATCACGACAAAACTTGTCTCATTTCAAGGTCTGGGTATCGTCCATAAAAAAAAATCCAAGGCGATGCAAGACTGGACGATACGGAGAAAAAGTTGTGCTTTAAAACACGCTGCCCGACACGGGTGTGTCGGGCGATACGGTCGTAAGAAGCAACTGCCCGATAGGTCCCCTTGACGAAAAAATGTGTTGCCTGATTGTCGTATCGGGCAAGTGTGAACGGAAGTCGTGTCGTGATCCATGCGTGTCGGGCGATAAGAAAAATCGACTAAGATTGTCAACCCGATACGCCGCGCGCGATACGAAACCCGTGCTGGGCAAACAGGTTGTCGGGCTATACCTCTACTATTCGAGGCTCCCGCCCAACACGAGAGCCAAAGATGGCCGTCCGTCATACGAGCAAGGAGAGATTACCGCATGGTACGGGTAGCTGGAAAAGTAAGTGTAGCAGCCCGACACGATAAACCCTCCTTACTATATATAGCAATCTCAGTTGGGGGTAAAACGGGCATTTCTGGGGCGCGCTTCGTCTGTTGAGATAAGCCATTCCCAAGACGCACGGTCCCATCGATCTAATCAAGGGCAATCACCTACATGCACGATACTGGTGCACGCCACCCAGGAATGCCATCCGTCGCAGCCCTTACGATACCCGAGAAACCATCGCCCGATACAAGCGGTTCTGTGCTCTAGCTGAGTTGCTACGCGATACAGTTAATAAAAAGAGATGCAAGCGGCCAAAACTAAAAACTAGGCAAGGGAGAAGCTATTGATGGGTAAAACATCATGGGCTTAGGGATAAGTACCCTACCTCAGACAATATTACTCCTTAATGCTTCGTAAAATACAATGGTGGCCCCTAAAATAGAAGAGTCGGTACGCTCGGCGCGTGCACTGACTCGGGCCTTATTACATCCTAAATGTTTGTTTTACAAGGAAGAAGAAAAACTCTAGGGGAGAAAGAAAAACTCGGGCTGCCTCCCGAGGAGCGCTGAAGTTTGCATCGCCAGCTCGACCGGTGTAGGTTCATCACATTCAACCTTCGACAGTACCCATATCCTGCAGGTTAATCTCTGCCCTCCTGACAAAAACTTCATCCTCATAGTACCTCTTTACTCTGTGCCCATTTACTTGAAAGACTTTGGTCAGATCGTCTTTGTCGTAAAGATCCATCATTCCTGATGGGTATATCTTCGATACCGTGAACGGTCCCGACCATCTAGTTTGTAGCTTCCCAGGAAAAAGGTGAATGGAGGACTTGAATAATAAAACTTTATCCCCTTCGCTTACATCCTTTCTCCTTAGGTGGGCGTCATGCCACACCTTCATCCTTTGTTTGTAGATTTTTGCATTCTCATAGGCGTTCATCCTCAACTCTTCAAGCTCTTGAAGCTGCAAAAATCTCTTTTCTCCTGCTTTCTCAAGGTCCATGTTTAAGAATTTGATTGCCCAAAGGGCCTTGTGTTCCAGTTCCAGAGGTAGATGGCAGGATTTTCCGTAGATCAACTTGTAGGGGGTGGTTCCAATGGGCATTTTGTAGGCAGTCCTGTAGGCCCAAAGTGCGTCGTCAAGCTTCATAGACCAGTCCTTCCTTGTTTGGCTAACAATTTTTTCCAAGATCAGCTTAATTTGTCTGTTTGAAACCTCTACCTGCCCTGAGGTCTGTGGGTGGTAGGGTGTAGCGATCTTGTGCTTGAATCCATACTTACGTAGGAGTTCTTCGAACTGTCTCTCTCCGAAGTGCGACCCACTGCCGCTTATTATAGTGCGTGGTACACCAAACCGAGGAAAGATCGTCTTCTTGAATAGCCTGATTACTGACTTGGCGTCGCATGTCTGGTTTTCTATGGCTTCTACCCACTTCGATACATAGTCTACTACCACTAGTATGTATTGATACCCCCTGGATGGAGGAAACGGCCCCATGTAATCAATCCCCCACGCGTCAAAGATTTCTACTTCAATCCACTTTGCCATCGGCATTTCATTCCTCTGCCCTATATTCCCCGTTGACTGGCACTCTTTGCAGATTTTTACAAATTGTGCAACATCTTTGAATAAAGAGGGCCAGTAGAAACCTGATTATAGCACTTTTGTAGCAGTTCTTTCGCTACCCAGGTGTCCACCGTAGGGTGAGGCGTTGCACTCTCTCAGAATGTTCACGGTTTCTTCCTCTGGGATTCACCTCCTGTATAAATTGTCAGTGCATCTTATGAAAAGGAGAGGATCATCCCAATAGTAATTTTTAACATCCGCGAACAACTTCTTTTTCTGATTATAAGTGATGTCAGGAGGAAGTTCTCCACAAGCAAGATAGTTGCAGATAGCTGCAAACCAGGGTAAGTCTTCTTCTTTTGCTTCAGCCAACATAAGAGCCTCATCGGCATAGTCGTCATTGATGGGCAGTCCTCCCTGTCCTTCAGCTACGATCCTTGATAGGTGATCAGCGACCACATTTTCTGCTCCCTTCTTATCGATAATTTCATGGTCAAACTCTTGAAGCAATAAGGCCCACCTCAACAGTCTGGGTTTTGTGTCTTTCTTTTGCATTAGATATTTTATGGCCCCATGATCTGTATATACCTTGACATTTGCTCCAATGAGGTACGACCTGAACTTATCGAATGCGAATACGATCGCGAGCATCTCTTTTTCTGTGGTTGTATAATTTACCTCAGCTTCGTCCAACGTGCGACTAGCGTAGCAGATCACATGGTGCTTTTTATCTTTCTTCTGCCCCAGGACCGCTCCTACTGCATAGTCGCTAGCGTCGCACATCAACTCGAACGGTAAATCCCAATATGGCGCTTGGAGGATGGGTGGTGATACTAAAGTGTTCTTCAAAGCCTGAAAAGCATTGAGACAGTCATCAGAGAAAACAAATTCAGCATCCTTTACCAGAAGATTGGACAACGGTTTTGAAATCTTCGAGAAGTCCTTTATGAATCTTCGGTAGTAGCCGGCGTGCCCAAGGAAGCTCCTCACTCCCATCACGGACTTCGGTGGAGGAAGCTTAGATATTTCTTCAACTTTGCTTGTATCCACCTCGATGCCACGCCTTGAGATCTTTTGCCCCAGAACGATGCCCTCTCGTGCCATAAAATGGCACTTTTCCCAGTTTAAAACCAGGATGTTCTCCTCGCATCTTTGCAGAACCAAGGATAGATTTTTCAGGTAGGTATCAAAGTCCTTTCCATGGACTGAAAAATCGTCCATGAAAAATTCTACGATATCTTCTAGAAAATCTGAAAACAATGATATCATGCATCTTTGGAATGTGGCGGGAGCATTGCAAAGTCCGAAGGGCATCCTTCTGAAAGCATAAGTGCCGTAGAGGCAGGTGAATGTTGTTTTCTCCTGGTCGTCGGGTAGGATGGGTACCTGATAAAATCCTGAAAAGCCATCAAGGAAACAGAAAAAGTCATGGTGCGCTAATCTTTCAAGAACTTGGTCAATAAAAGGTAGCGGAAAATGATCTTTTTTTGTAGCCTGGTTTAGCTTTCTGTAATCGATGCACATTCTCCATCTGGTGACGGTCCTAACCGCCACCTCATCACCCTTTTCTCCTTTTACCACTGTCATCCCACTCTTTTTGGGTACTACATGGATCGGACTCACCCAGTTACTATCGATGATTGGGTAAATGATCCGCGCATCCCTTAGCTTTATTACCTCTTTCTTGACGACTTCCTTGAGCATCTGGTTTAGCTTCCTCTAGGGTTGAGCCAGAGGTTTGGTAGATTCTTCCAAGTTGACGCGATGCATGCATAAGATGGGGCTAAAGCCTTTGATGTCTTCAACTGAATATCCTATAGCCCGCCAGTGGAGTCTCAATTCCTCCAGGCGTCGGTCCAGCTGGTTTCTTGAAAGATTGGCATTGACGATGACATGATTTCTCTCTTCTTCATCTAAGAATTCATATTTCAGATCTTCAGGCAACGGTTTCAACTCAGGCTTTGCTCTGGATGCCTTCCCTTGAGGCTCTCCCTCAAGAGAGGCATACTTCACATACTCCACCACCTCATCCTCTTCATGCAGATCTTCGTCAGACAGGTCGAAAAGGTCGAGATACTTCACAACTTTTGGATTTTCGAAGTCGTAATCCTGACAGCTTATAGCCCTCGCAAGGGGGTCCACTATCCAGATGTCTTCTTCTATCTCCTCACAGAATTTATCGTAGCTGTCCGCGAAGCATGTAGATTCTGACAGGGAAGGGCCTTTCATTGCCTCCTTCAGCTTGAAGTCCAGGTGGTCGTTTCCAACCCTCAGTGTGATAATCCCTTCAGAGACATCGATCAACGCCCTTCTTGTTGCCAGGAAAGGACATCCAAAGATGATCATGCAGTGGGGGTCTTCCACCGTGTCAATGACGACTATGTCGTAAGGAATGAAGAAATCACTGACCCTGATCGACACATCTTCAACAACACCGAATGGTCTTTTAAAGGTATGGTCCGCTAGTTCAATCCTCATATTGGTTCAAACCATGTCGGTCAAACCCAACATTTGTGCGAAGCTCAGGGGCATGAGGCTGATGCTTGCCCATAAGTCGGCAAGACCTTTTCGCTCAACGTTGTCCCCGATTGCAAATAGGATCGTAAAAGCTCCAGGGTCTCTTCTTTTGTTTGGCAGGTTTGGCTTCACGAAAGATGAAGAAGAAGATGCTAGGTGCACAGTCTCAACCCTTCCTCCTCTTCTTTTCTTCGTGATAAGATCCTTGAGGAACTTGGCGTAGGTCAGAATCTCTTCCAAGGCTTCAAGAAAGGGAACTTCAAGATGCAATTTCTTGATCGATTCCATGAACCTTTCATGACGCTTTTTCATATTTGCCTTTATCAGTTTATACGGAAACGGTAGCCTGGGAGCATAAGGATTCCTCCCACCAGGTAGCTCATCATAAGACTTCTGTGCAGGCTCTCGACCTTCTGCTAGTCTACGTTCATCCTCTGCCGGAATTGCACCCTCAGGCCTTGGCTCAGGCTCTGGTCTGGCTTCATCAGTGCGCTCCATCGTCTTCCCAGATCTTAGTACTGCCATTCTGGTAGTTTCATGGTAGGAGAGTGTCTTTCCTGCAGGGTCCTCTGTCAGAGCGGCCATCTGGGCCAACCGTCGATCGACCTCGTGTTGGCACATCTGCAAACTTGCCATCTGGTATTGCATGGAATTCAACGCTCCGGGGCTGGGAAGCGCACCCTGCGCCAGCTGGTTGATGATAGTGTCTTGTCTTTTTATGAAAGTGAAAAGCTGACAAACCAAGTTAGGTTGGTGTGAACTCTCATCTTGGCCTTGACGTTCACCCTCAGAAAGAGATTGCTCATAGCAAGACATGGTGTGTTAGGTTATGTCGATGCTCAGGTGAGCAAGGTGCCTTCCTTCCGAGTAGCTGAGATAGCGTGGAAAGAATCAAGTTTAGGAAAATCTATTATTAATCATACGAGTTATCCATTTTAGGCAAAGAATAATAATAATAACCAAAGGAAAGAAAAGAGTGCTGTCAAGCTCATTTCTAAGCTTGAGGCACGTGAGTGTAGTTAGTGGATTCGGATTTGTCTATAGTACCATTTTGGCTTGTCCCCGGCAACAGCGCCAAAAAGTTGATCGGCCTAAATCGCGCATCCAAAAATGGAGGCAGATTTGAAGTAGTCGGACTTTTACATTTATAACCCGAAACCTTCTAGGCCCCCGCAACTTTGTTTACGGGGTTGAAGTAGATATACGGGGTCGAACACAGGGACAAGGGTGGTAGCGTTGAGAACTCGAAATCGACATGCTACACTCCGGCGAAGAGGTAAAAAGAGATAGTAAAATTTCCTAGAGGGAAAACTGGATAAGATCGTCAAAACAAAAGAAAACTATCTCCAACTGGAGCTACAAGAAAGATTAAGATTTTCGGCATTAATCAATTTTTAGGGGTTTTCATGCAACATAAACAGAGAGATAATACTAAAGCTAAAGCAAGGTACACAAGAGAAAACTTTGGTAAAACAAGCGGCAGCAGAAACATCCCGTACCCCTCCTCTCAGAGCAGGTACCTCTTGTAAGGACCCTGACCTGCGTTTAGGGCTTACCTTGTTTGCTTTGCCTAACCTTGATGGTTTGATGTTTGCTAATCACCTTTAGTGGTGATTAGGGTTTGGTTGTGCTTTGTTGAGAGTTGGAGGTGCTACTTGTAAATAAACCAAGTTTAGGGTTTTGTGTGCAAGTTTGCCACCTTGAGAGGTGTTCTTCTCTCTCTTTGCTTCCTCTAGGGTTGAGAGGAAGGCTTGGGCTTGTTGCTTGAGTTCTTTGGGCCTTTGTTGAGCTCGTTTGGGCCTTGGAGTTCCTTGTTTGGGCTTGCTTGGGCCTTGTGTCGGCCAAGTAGAGCTTGTGTCGGCCTAGAGAGGAGGTGTGTCACCCTAGAGTGAGCTTGGTGTGTCACCCATGAAGCTTGGTCCAACCTTGATCACGTTTGGAGGACACATGGTGCACATCTTGGACAAGTGTCTTATGGCTTGCAAGAGTGGTGGCTTGAGTTTGTGGACAAGTGTTCCTTGGGTGGACGACACCTAGCATGGAACAACCTTGGTTTCTCCTTCCTTCTCTTCTATATAGGTGGTCCCTTCCTTAGCTTGAGGACCCTTTTAGTTCCTCTCCTTCTTGTGCATGACACACTCTCTCTTTCCCTTGGTTGGTGGCCGATACACCCTTGAAGAAGGAGCTTGGAGGTCGACACACCCTTAGAGAAGAAGAGTGGAGGCTGATACACCCCCCCTGGAGGAGCTTTGGTGGCCGACAACTCTTGGAGCTCAAAGTACATCTTCTTCCTTGGAGCTTAAGGCGGGTTGCATGACTCTAACCCTAACTACTCTACCGTCTTTTTATATATATATATATATTGTTTTGATCTTAGCCTTGCACATTAGTAGTTGGTTCTTGTTTAGCTTGCATGTTGGCCGATCCTTGAGATCTAGGGTTTAGGGAGCAATACTCCTTTCTCCCCTTGGTCTAGATGAGTGAGCTTGGGTCCTAGTGTCACGAGCAATACCCCTCCTTCCTAACCGATTGAGGTGAGTTTGTGACCTAGTGGCTCGAGCAATACCCTCATCTCACCTTGGGAAAGATGGTGAGCTCATTTAGATGACCTTGAGTTACACCTTGGTCGCGATGTGCTTGGGGAGGTGCTGCCCAACAACCCTTGCCCTAGTTTACCCTTGCACGGTTTGAGTGGGCAAAGCTTTTCTCTTGTTCCTTGGGCGGGTGAGCAACCTGACCCTGCACGCCTTGTGCCCACACTACCTGGCAGGCTGCTCGCCCGATGGGGCTGCTCACCCGACATACTCTGCTCTGCTCACTCGCCTCACAAGTCTGCTCGCCCGATACCTGGCTCGCCCGACACTAGTTGTGTCGCCCGACACCAAGCTTGCTCACCCGGTACCCATGTCGCCCGATACATACCTACACGCTTGAGTAGCTCACCCAACTTTCCCTTGCACGCCCGTAGTACTCTGCTCGCTCGATATGTGTACCTTGCACGCCCGATATCAACCTGCTCGCTCAGTTTCATCTTGCATGCCTTAGTTAAACCGTGCACGCCCAGTTAGCACCCTGTCTCGCCCGATGTACCTGCTCACCCGGACACCCTGCACGCCTAATAGGGGTTAGATAGGAAAGGGGTTCTGCCCGGGGTGATCTTTAGTGAAGGTTTTGGGTATCTCTTGAAAGGGCTTGATCTGTTATGGAAAAGTGATATGTCAAGCTATGCTTTTATGGTGACTCTTTGCCTAATAATGATATTTATGTTCTTATGGATAAACACATGCGTATGAATGTAACTACTCTATCTCTTTAATGCCAACATAATCTTGAGCATGCATTAGGGTTTCTTGATAATGTGCTTACATGTGTGACCTTAAGATGAGGCACGGATATAATTATTGTTGTCACTTTGTGCTGGCAAGATACTTAACCCTAATTGTCACCTTATGGTAATAATAATAGTTTCTTGATTATTCATATGGTTATTGAATGATGCTAACCATGCAGGTAATGCTTAGCCAAATGAAAGGCTATGAGAAATGGTTAATGAGAACACTGTGATGACAGGTGTATTATGAATGATGTTCCATAATGATGTTGAAAGCCTTGAGAGGCTATGGCACTATGTGATGAGGGATTGAGATCCCATGATATGTGATGATCTTTGAGATGGATCTAGATGGTTGGCAAGAGGCCAAGTGATAACATGTGATGTGAGATCCTTGTGAGGGATCAGTGTGATGTAAATTGTAGAAAATGCATAATGTTGAGTTTATGTTGTTTACTTTCTGTTATATCTTGCATGTTATACAACTTGGTTGAATCTTGCAACCCATCTAAAAGATACTAGTTAATCACAGTAGAATCTATCATGTAGTCTGCTCTGGCCATAGATTCATCACCAGTCAGGATAGGGTGATGATGAAACGGGTTCTCCTGCGGGTCAACCCGGAGCGCATATTTTTGAATATGCGAGGTTTCTCCTAGCCTAAAATAGAGAGGTGAAATGAGTGCAGCTGCGGTTGCAGACTCGGATATGTGATGAGCATGGTGAACATGGCCCATGACTCCAGATATGTGATATGTTGAGCATGAATGCGTTCATGGCTCCGAGCACGGTGTTTAGACCCGTGGCTCAGTTTCTAGCGTTGTGACTTGTACCGAGGCGGGCTAGGCAGAGGGTAGCCTGAGGAGCTGACCCTGTGGCTATGACCACTTCAGCATGAGACTGCAGTCCTGCTTATGTTATACTCATGTACTGACCATGAGGCGGAGAAGGTCGTGGAGTCCGGCTCTTCCATTTGACCTTGTATGGCACCGGCTATGGGCTTCGTAGCCGAAGGTTGGATTTGAACAGTACAGTTCATCTCCTCAGGGCATAATAAAAATGTAATCGAGCCGTTTAGTATATACTTCTTAAGACAAACGCGAAACATTGGTTGAGGCCTTGTTTGTGTAGTTAACTTTAATTATCTTGCAGTTACTGTACATTACTCCTATGTGGTGAGTTTCCTATATATTTTTTATCTTGTCAATCATGTTCCATTGGGAAATATGTTGGTACAGCTGGCAAGTCTGATGGAGGATGGCTTGTTTTTCATAAATTGCTTCTGTTATATTCCTTATGAGTAATCTACTGTTTAATCTCTATCTTATCTGAGGTTTTGTAGTTTTGGCGCGGAGTTATGCCTCCCGTTGGGACAATGTTCAATTGTCTCACTCCGTTGGTTTGCACCCTTTTTAGGTGGTCGAGCTTGTCGTGGTGGTGGTCGCGGGGTTGCGGCCGAGCAGCGAGAAGATCAGTAGAAGGCAAGCTTTGGAGATACTGCTATTTTGGATGTTTTGTTGTAGAGTCTAGAGTCATCCCTGTACTCTCAGGTCCTTGGTGGTGTTTTGACGTTGTTTTACGATGTACGACCGATGACGTTTGTATGTCCTGCTGTTGGCCAGATGTGGGCCTTTACATGTATGATCAGGTGGTGAACTCATGGCTATGACAGGACAGCTGTTGCTCTAAGATGTGGACATATATCCAGGCTTGTGTGAATATATATAACATGTTTTCTTGCAGGATATGGACTAGAATATAATATGTTTCTCAGTTTATCAGTTTTCCGCAATCGGTTTTAATTAACCCGTGTTTTTGTTAACTGTGGTTATGGTGATTTCCGCACGTTTTCGCACAACACCTTGTTATCTGTGTGATAATGGGATGTGTTGCCACAAGTTTTGGTATCAGAGCTTTAGGTTCGCTGAGTCTACAAGGATCTAGGACTAGGTTGTGTTTGTTCTTATGTGTTTTCCGGATTTTCTCATGAAATCTTCTGCC
This sequence comes from Alisma plantago-aquatica, assembly GCA_963693085.1. Taxonomy (NCBI): domain Eukaryota; kingdom Viridiplantae; phylum Streptophyta; class Magnoliopsida; order Alismatales; family Alismataceae; genus Alisma; species Alisma plantago-aquatica. Next base: position 133,662,202 of record OY856414.1, on the reverse strand, counting down.
CTCAGCGGAAGAAAAGCCAAGATGTCTGGAAACCATGAAGAACATGCCCCTGAGCTTAGTGATGTTGCATCTGTTGATGGAGCAGAAGGACATGCACATGAAGATCGGGTGCCTGAGGTTCCCCAACCTGACCCAGCCATTCTTGAACATCCTGCCTACCAACAACTGATGGGGCAGATGATGGCTACGATGAATCTCATGGTTGAGCGATTACCAGTGCCTCCTCCGCGAGCACAGGTTCCCCATGGAGATGCATTGGGTATTGGGAAGACCTTCAAGCGGCTTCGCCGAGTCGGAGCTTCGGAATATGCTGGAACGGATGATCCAGCGGATGCGGATCTGTGGTTGACAAGTCTCGAGAAGGCTTTCCGGATCCTCGACATCCCTGAAGCAGACAAAGTAAAGCATGCTGTCTACCTTCTGAAAGGTAGTGCTGGTCACTGGTGGACCATCGAGGAAGAGAAGCGGCTTGGTGAGGTGATCTGTTGGGAAGTGTTTCGACGTGAGTTCGTCGCCAGATACTTTCCCAAGACGTATATGGATGAGAAGATCCATCAGTTTGAGAGTCTGCGACAAGGAACGATGAACATCACCGCGTATGAAGCCAAGTTTATGGATCTGTTGAGGTTTTGTCCTCACATGGCGACGACAGACGAGGAACGGATCAGGCATTTCAAGAAGGGTCTGAGTGCTGAGCTGACGACACCAGTTTCTGCGTTGGAGAACCGAGAACGGTTTGCTACGTTTGTGGAATCTGTTCGGAGGATTGAATGTTCTGTAAGGGAGAAGAGAGAGTCTATGGCTAAGAAGAGACCTGCTCAGTTCTAGAGTCATAGGTTTGGTGGCTTCAAGAAGCCCAGGTTTTCGGCACCGGCAGCGACGAGAGGTTCTGGTAGGCCGTCTCAGTGGTCCATGAGTAGAGGAAGGGGCTATGTTTCTTCACCATCTAAGGCACAAAGTTCGGCTTTTGTAGCAGTGACAGGGCCACCTAGGCCTCGAGATGATGTTAGGACATGCTATGCCTGTGGTCAGACAGGACATATCAGGTCAAGTTGTCCCTTCAAGGATGATGAAGTGACGCAGCATTCGAGACAGAACCTTCAGGGGTCTGAGAGACCACAGCCCAGTGGTAGTAGAGGACGAGGACGCGGTCAAGCATCTCAGGCTGGATCGTCTGCTCAAGGAAGCAGAGGTCGTGGACAACAAGCAACGGCTCGATTATATGCTATGAATCAGCCGGAGGTGGTAGTCAACCCGCGAGTAGTGACAGGTCAGATGAAGTTATTTCATTCTGATATGTCTTCTTCTTGCTTTATATCTGTTCTGGTTGACCCGGGTGCTACACACTCTTTTATCGCCTATAGTATGCTTGAGAACTGTTGCTTACCTGTTAGCTGTAAGAAGGATAGCTTGTTGTTAGAAACCCCTCTTGATGGTTCGTCTTTGCTTCTAGAAGAGTGTCCATCTTGTGTCTTGTCTTTCTCGGGACACCGCATTCAAGTGGACCTCATACCACTTGATATGCATGGTTTCAATGTCATCCTTGGGATGGATACCTTAGAGAGGTATAAGGTTGTTTTGGACTGTGGTTCCAAGCAGGCAGTGTTTGATGTTGCTGGAGAGAAGTGGATCTTCCAAGGAGATATGAAGATTCTTCCGACGTGCTTAGTATCAGCTATGGTGGCAGATAAGTTGTTACGACAAGGATGTGAGGCGTTTTTAGCTCACGTAGTGGATGCCAAGGCGAAGGGTCCTAGCCTTGAGGAGGTGTCAGTTGTTCGTGAGTTCGCAGACATGTTCCCTGAGGAGTTTCTTGGTGTTCCTCCACCCCGAGAGATTGATTTTGAGATCAATCTAGTTCCAGGAACACAGCCAGTGGCACAGACACCTTACAGAATGGCTCCAGCAGAGATGGTAGAGTTGAAGAAACAGTTGCAAGAGTTGCTGGATAAAGGTTTTATCCGACCAAGTACGTCACCTTGGGGAGCTCCAGTGCTGTTTGTCAAGAAGAAGGATGGTTCGATGCGGTTGTGTATAGACTACCGGAAGTTGAACAAGGTCACGATCAAGAACAAGTACCCGTTGCCGAGGATAGATGACCTGTTCGATCAGTTGCGTGGTGCTACAGTGTTCTCAAAGATCGACCTACAGTCCGGATATCATCAGTTGAGAATAAAGGCAGATGACATACCAAAGTCAGCTTTCAGGACAAGGTATGGTCATTATGAGTTTGTGGTTATGCCGTTTGGGTTAACCAATGCACCTGCAGCTTTCATGGACCTGATGAACAGAGTGTTCTGTCTGTTCTTAGATTAGTTTGTTGTAGTCTTTATAGATGATATATTGATCTATAGTCGGGACATGCTAGAGCATGAGCAACATCTTCGTCAAGCGTTGACTCTCCTTCGCCAACATCAGTTGTATACCAAGCTCAGTAAATGTGAGTTCTGGCTGGATGAAGTGACTTTCTTGGGTCATGTGATATCCACTGAAGGAATCAAGGTAGATCCGAAGAAGGTGGAATCTGTTGCAGATTGGGAACAGCCGAAGACGCCGACAGAAGTTTGTAGTTTCCTTGGTCTAGCAGGATACTACCAGAGGTTTATCAAGGACTTTAGTACGATCGCGTTACCGATGATGAAGTTGACCAGGAAGGATGTACCTTTTGTTTGGGATGATCGATGTCAGCAAGCTTTCCAGAGGTTGAAGGAGAAGCTGACCAGTGCTCCAGTGTTGATCTTGCCAGAGCCTGGGAAAGGCTATGTTGTTTTCTGTGATGCTTCCAAGAAAAGTTTAGGTTGCATGTTGATGCAGGAAGATCATGTGGTTTCTTTTGCCTCGCGACAGCTCAAGAAGCATGAGGAGAACTATCCGACTCATGATTTGGAGCTGGCAGCAGTGGTTCATGCGTTAAAGATTTGGAGACACTATCTGTATGGGGAAGTGTGTCAGATCTTTACAGATCATAAGAATCTGAAGTACATCTTCATGCAGCACGAGTTGAACATGCGACAGCGGCGATGGATGGAGTTGATCAACGAATACGACTGCACTATCGAGTATCATCCTGGTAAGGCGAACGTGGTAGCTGATGTGCTTAGCAGAAAGTCTTCTTATCCCTCCAAGAAGGCACAATTGAGTTCCCTGGTTTGCCATAGGCAGGATATGTTTGTTTCTCTGTGACAGATGAATGTGCAGATGGAAGTTTCTTTATTATCTAGTCTCTTCACACAGATGCAAGTCAAACCTACATTGAGGCAGCAGATCAAGGATGCACAGCAGACATACGATATGGTACGGTTGATCAAATCAGAGTTCGGCAGCGACAAGCGTGATGGGTTTCATGAGTCCAAGGATGGACTAGTTTGCTATCGTGATAGGATGGTGGTTCCAGATGTTGATGATCTGAGGAAGTTGGTGCTTGAGGAAGCACACACGTCGATGTATGCCATGCATCCAGGTGTCACCAAGATGTATCATAGTCTAAAGGACTTGTATTGGTGGCCCGGTTTGAAGAGAGATGTAGCTGAGTATGTGACAAGATGTGCGGTATGTCAGCAAGTGAAGGCTGAACATCAGAAGCCGGCAGGTACGTTGCAACCTTTGCCGATACCGTAGTAGAAATGGGATCACATAACCATGGATTTCGTAGTTGGTCTACCCAAGACAACTAGGAATCATGATTCCATTTGGGTGATAGTGGACAGATTGACGAAGTCTGCCCATTTCCTGCCCGTGAAGACGACATACACAGATGAGAAGCTCGCTCGAGTATATGTGGATGAGATAGTTCGTTTGCATGGTGTGCCAGCAACGATTGTTTCTGACAGAGGTCCTCAGTTTATGAGTCGTTTTTGGGAACAGTTGCACAAAGCGTTGGGAACGCAGTTGAGGTTCAGTACAACCTTTCACCCACAGACAGATGGACAGTCTGAAAGGACTATTCAGATTGTGGAAGACCTCCTTCGAGCTTGTGTTTTACAGTTCCTAGGCAGCTGGGATGTACATCTGAGTTTGATAGAGTTTGCGTATAACAACAGTTACCAACAAAGCATTGACATGGCTCCTTATGAAGCTCTGTATGGAAGGAAGTGCAGATCTCCTTTGTGTTGGTACGAGTCTGGTGAATATCAGCTTTTGGGTCCTGAGCTAGTTCAGCAAACGACAGATAAGATCAAAGTGATACAACAACAGTTGAAAGTAGCACAGGACAGGCAGAAGTCTTATGCAGACAATCGCCGACGACCGTTGGAGTTCCAGGTAGGAGACAAGGTATATCTTAAGGTCTCGCCTTGGAAGGGTGTGCTAAGGTTTGGACAGAAGGGTAAGTTGGCACCCAGGTATATGGGGCCTTACCCAGTTACAGCTCGTGTTGGTAAGGTAGCTTATGAGATAGAGTTGCCTCCAGAGTTGCATAGGTTGCATCCAGTTTTCCATGTCAGTATGCTAAAGAAAAGTCATCCAGATTCAGGTATAGTGATACAGCCAGTTGAGGTTGAGCTTGATGCAGATGTGACCTACGAGGAAGGTCCTGTGGCGATTCTTGACATAAGGATCAAGAAGCTGAAAAGGAAGGATCTAGTTCTTGTGAAAGTTCTTTGGTAGCGTCGTGGTGTCGAGGAAGCCACGTGGGAGCTTGAGGAAGAGATGAGGAGGAAGTATCCCTCGCTTTTCTCTTCATATTTTGGGGACGAAATCCCTAAAAGGGGGTTAGATTGTAAGGACCCTGACCTGCATTTAGGGCTTACCTTGTTTGCTTTGCCTAACCTTGATGGTTTGATGTTTGCTAATCACCTTTAGTGGTGATTAGGGTTTGGTTGTGCTTTGTTGAGAGTTGGAGGTGCTACTTGCAAATAAACCAAGTTTAGGGTTTTGTGTGCAAGTTTGCCATCTTGAGAGGTGTTCTTCTCTCTCTTTGCTTCCTCTAGGGTTGAGAGGAAGGCTTGGGCTTGTTGCTTGAGTTCTTTGGGCCTTTGTTGAGCTCATTTGGGCCTTGGAGTTCCTTGTTTGGGCTTGCTTGGGCCTTGTGTTGGCCAAGTAGAGCTTGTGTCGGCCTAGAGAGGAGGTGTGTCGCCGTAGAGTGAGCTTGGTGTGTCGCCCATGAAGCTTGGTCCAACCTTGATCACGTTTGGAGGACACATGGTGCACATCTTGGACAAGTGTCTTATGACTTGCAAGAGTGGTGGCTTGAGTTTGTGGACAAGTGTTCCTTGGGTGGACGACACCTAGCATGGAACAACCTTGGTTTCTCCACCCTTCTCTTCTATATAGGTGGTCCCTTCCTTAGCTTGAGGACCCTTTTAGTTCCTCTCCTTCTTGTGCACGACACACTCTCTCTTTCCCTTGGTTGGTGGCCGACACACCCTTGAAGAAGGAGCTTGGAGGTCGACACACCCTTGGAGAAGAAGAGTGGAGGCCGATACACCCCCCCCTTGGAGGAGCTTTGGTGGACGACAACCCTTGGAGCTCAAAGTACATCTTCTTCCTTGGAGCTTAAGGCGGGTTGCATGACTCTAACCCTAACTACTCTACCGTCTTTATATATATATTGTTTTGATCTTGCCCTTGCACGTTAGTAGTTGGTTCTTGTTTAGCTTGCATGTTGGCCGATCCTTGAGATCTAGGGTTTAGGGAGCAATACTCCTTTCTCCCCTTGGTCTAGATGAGTGAGCTTGGGTCCTAGTATCATGAGAAATACCCCTCCTTCCTAACCGATTGAGGTGAGTTTGTGACCTAGTGGCTCGAGCAATACCCTCATCTCACCTTGGGCAAGATGGTGAGCTCGTTTAGATGACCTTGAGTTACACCTTGGTCGCGATGTGCTTGGGGAGGTGCTGCCCGACAACCCTTGCCCTAGTTTACCCTTGAACGGTTTGAGTGGGCAAAGATTTTCTCTTGTTCCTTAGGCGGGTGAGCAACCTGACCCTGCACGCCTTGTGCCCACACTGCCCGGCAGGCTGCTCACCCGACATACTCTGCTCTGATCACTTGCCTCACAAGTTTGCTGGCCCGATACCTGGCTCGCCCGACACTAGTTGTGTCGCCCGACACCAAGCTTGCTCACCTGGTACCCATGTCGCCCGATACATACCTACACACTTGAGTAGCTCGCCCAACTTTCCCTTGCACGCCCGTAGTACTCTGCTCGCTCGGTATGTGTACCTTGCACGCCCGATATCAACCTGCTCGCTCAATTTCATCTTGCACGCCTTAGTTAAACTGTGCACGCCCAGTTAGCACCCTGTCTCGCCCGATGTACCTGCTCACCCAGACACCCTGCACGCCTGCTAGGGCTGCACGCCTGATAGGGGTTAGATAGGAAAGGGGTTCTGCCCAGGGTGATCTTTAGTGAAGGTTTTGGGTATCTCTTGAAAGGGCTTGATCTTTTATGGAAAAGTGATATGTCAAGCTATGCTTTTATGGTGACTCTTTGCCTAATAATGATATTTATGTTCTTATGGCTAAACACATGCGTATGAATGTAACTACTCTATCTCTTTAATGCCAACATAATCTTGAGCATGCATTAGGGTTTCTTGATAATGTGCTTACATGTGTGACCTTAAGATGAGGCACGAATATAATTATTGTTGTCACTTTGTGCTGGCAAGATACTTAACCCTAATTGTCACCTTATGGTAATAATAATAGTTTCTTGATTATTCATATGGTTATTGAATGATGCTAACCATGCAGGTAATGCTTAGCCAAATGAAAGGCTATGAGAAATGGTTAATGAGAACACTGTGATGACATGTGTATTATGAATGATGTTCCATAATGATGTTGAAAGCCTTGAGAGGCTATGGCACTATGTGATGAGGGATTGAGATCCCATGATATGTGATGATCTTTGAGATGGATCTAGATGGTTGGCAAGAGGCCAAGTGATAACATGTGATGTGAGATCCTTGTGAGGGATCAGTGTGATGTAAATTGTAGAAAATGCATAATGTTGAGTTTATGTTGTTTACTTTCTGTTATATCTTGCATGTTATACAACTTGGTTGAATCTTGCAACCCATCTAAAAGATACTAGTTAATCACAGTAGAATCTATCATGTAGTCTGCCCTGGCCATAGATTCATCACCAGTCATGATAGGGTGATGATGAAACGGGTTCTCCTGCGGGTCAACCCGGAGCGCATATTTTTGAATATGCGAGGTTTCTCCTAGCCTAAAATAGAGAGGTGAAATGAGTGCAGATGCGGTTGCAGACTCGGATATGTGATGAGCATGGTGAACATGGCCCATGACTCCATATATGTGATATGTTGAGCATGAATGCGTTCATGGCTCCAAGCACGGTGTTTAGACCAGTGGCTCAGTTTCTAGCGCCGTGACCTGTACCGAGGAGGGCTAGGCAGAGGGTAGCATGAGGAGCTGACCCTGTGGCTATGACCACTTCAACATGAGACTGCGGTCCTGCTTATGTTATACTCATGTACTGACCATGAGGCGGAGAAGGTCGTGGAGTCTGGCTCTTCCATTTGACCTTGTATGGCACCGGCTATGGGCTTCGCAGCCGAAGGTTGGATTTGAACGGTACAGTTCATATCCTCAGGGCATAATAAAAATGTAATCCACCCGTTTAGTATATACTGCTTAAGACAAACGCGAAACATTGGTTGAGGCCTTGTTTGTGTAGTTAACTTTAATAATCTTGCAGTTACTGTACATTACTCCTATGTGGTGAGTTTCCTATATATTTCTTATCTTGTCAATCATGTTCCATTGGGAAATATGTTGGTACAGCTGGTAAGTCTGATGGAGGATGGCTTGTTTTTCATAAATTGCTTCTGTTATATTCCTTATCAGTAATCTACTGTTTAAGCTCTATCTTATCTGAGGTTTAGTAGTTTTGGCGCGGAGTTATGCCTCCCGCTGGGACAATGTTCAATTGTCTCACTCCGCTGGTTTGCACCCTTTTTAGGTGGTCGAGCTTGTCGTGGTGGTGGTCGCGGGGTTGTGGCCGAGCAGCGAGAAGATCAGTAGAAGGCAAGCTTTGGAGATGCTGCTGTTTTGGATGTTTTGTTGTAGAGTCTAGAGTCATCCCTGTACTCTCAGGTCCTTGGTGGTTTTTTGACGTTGTTTTACGATGTACGACCGATGACGTTTGTATGTCCTACTGTTGGCCGGATGTGGGCCTTTACATGTATGATCAGGTGGTGAACTCATGGCTATGACAGGACAGCTGTTGCTCTTGCAGGATATGGATTGGAATATAATATGTTTCTCAGTTTATCAGTTTTCCGCAATCGGTTTTAATTAACCCGTGTTTTTGTTAACTGTGGTTATGGTGATTTCCGCACGTTTTCACGCAACACCTCGTTATCTGTGTGATAATGGGATGTGTTGCCACACCTCTAATCAAGCATCAACACCCCTCTCGAGGTTTCTGGACTTGAATTAGAGTGGAAAGGTTACTAAAGCAGCTCCGATTCCGGGCACTCTCGTACTCTAGAATCGGACCAAAACTAGAGCCACAACACCTCTCTCGAGGCTGTTGCGATGGGAAAACACGATTCGGTAGCTAATCGAAACACGATCCAAGCATGCAAGCTAGAGTTCAGATGTTAAACATAGCAATCATCCAACCAAGGTACCAAACATAAAGCAGTAGGCAATTAAGCTCTTCTATTTCCATAAACAAATAAGGTTCTGATTACATTGCATAAGTAAAAGAAATAAATGACTGAAGTAAAGATAGATGTCACCTTCTTGATATAGAAGGACGACAGACTAAAGCGGACCCTCCAGCCCGATACCGGGCAGGAGCCTAGCCCGATACAATCGTGCCGGGTGGCACACCCTCTCAGGCGGCACGCCGTGACGGGTAGATTGCATCGTGCGAGGACCCTTGCCCGATACGATCATGTCAGGCGGCACACCATCTCAGGCGACACGCCGTGACGGGCGATGCATATCGAGGTTCGATATCGTGCCGGGCTAGAGCGATGCTCCTGGTATCGGTCTCTTATGTCGGGGATCCTTGTCGGCCGATATCGGCCTGTAGCATTTCCCAGAGCGACCCTAAGTGAACCATTCCCTCCCTCTCGAGATGGGGAAGTGCTCACCTAGAATCGCCCAGCACGAACACTGAGGCACGATACCCTAGCTCTTCGCAGCTTTCCTGAAGTGACTTGCGCAGGGTTCCGACCTGTCTTTTTGGCTTCCTGTAGCTGCTATTTATTGGCAGTGGTTGGGGGAAGTTATGGTGCTCAGGGGGCCATGTGTCCTCCTTATCATCGCGGAATTTGTGGACGACCGATATCAGTATCGCCCGACACAAGAATGTCGGCTGTCGGGCATCGCGTCGAGTGATGCCTGCCGGTGGGTGGCCGATATCGCGCGACACGTTCGTGTTGTCGTGGCAAGCTCGGCTCCCTGTCGGGTAAAGAGGCGTATCGTCTGTTAGTCCTGTAACATCCCAGGATTTGAGGCCTCAGATAACATGATCTTAAAAGGAATGATTGGACTACCCATATCACCAAGGTGCACCTCCTTTTCTGGGAGCCCATCTCTAAAGAACTCCATAGTTAAGCGTGCTCAGCTTGGAGTAGTACTAGGATGGGTGACCAGTCGGGAAGTTGATCCTGGCTTGCGCGTGAGGGGACAAAAGCATGCTGTTAAGGCTAGTGGTGGTCTGTGGGGCCAGTCATCATTCCCGAAACTCTGCTAGAGCCTTGGGCAGTGGGTCGGGGCATTACAAATGGTATCAGAGCCATAACCCCTCCAGTAGGTGGGGCCCACATGGGCATGTGGCATGCCAGTCTTGAGCCGTGCGGTCCAGGCAAGTTGGAAAGGGCTATCTGTAGAGACGAGATGGAGCCACCCTTGCGCTGGTAGCCGTGGACGGGAGCTGGGTGTCCATGGGCCATTATGGGTCTGCACTGAAATGGGGTCAGATTATGAGGCCATATAGTTGAGCCTTGACGAGGACGTCAAGAGTCTAAGTGGGAGAGATTGTAACATCCCAGGATTTGAGGCCTCAGATAACATGATCTTAAAAGGAATGATTGGACTACCCATATCACCAAGGTGCACCTCCTTTTCTGGGAGCCCATCTCTAAAGAACTCCATAGTTAAGCGTGCTCAGCTTGGAGTAGTACTAGGATGGGTGACCAGTCGGGAAGTTGATCATGGCTTGCGCGTGAGGGGACAAAAGCGTGCTGTTAAGGCTAGTGGTGGTCTGTGGGGCCAGTCGTCATTCTCGAAACTCTGCTAGAGCCTTGGGCAGTGGGCCGGGGCGTTACAAGTCCCTTCTTGTGCGACATCCTCATGTCGTGCGTCCTTGTATTGCGCTACCCTATCGGGCAGTGTGCATATCGGTCGGCTGGAAGGCCGATGCAGGTGGAATCATGTTTGTGGGTTGGAACGGCCTTATTAATGATAAATGAGTCCAAAATAGAGGAAAACTCTGCAAAAGATGGAAATATTGAGTTAAGAGCGTCGTTTGGCCAATTATTGCAAAAGTACATATAAAAGGAGAGGAAAACAGTTAAAAGGGAAGTTTTGATAATAAAATAAGGGTCAAAAACATCAAAAAAATTGGTGTTATCACTCACTTGAAAAGATGAAAAGTTTGTGTGGTCAGACCTATGTGAAGTACAATTCTAAGAGCTGATGGAGAAGTTGACTACAACTCCAGTGTTGACTCTACCGTCCAGTAATGAGGGTTTGATGATCTTCACTGATGCATCAAATATGGGACTCAGATGTGTGTTAGAACAAGATAGACATGTTGTTGTCTATGCCTCCAGACAACTCAAACCTAATGAAGTAAATTATCCAACACATGATTTAGAGTTGGCTACAATTATGCATGCCCTGAAGATTTGGCGACACTATATGTATGGAGCCACCTTTGAGATCTTCACCAACCATAAGAGCTTGAAGTATCTCCTGACTCAGAAGGACCTAAATCTGAGACAGAGATGATGGATGGAATACATGAAGGAATATGATTTCACCATTTCCTATCACTCTGGAAAGGCAAATGTTGTAGCTAATGCTCTTTGCCGAAAACAGCTCAGGTGTGCAGCTGTCTTGTCTAGCCAGTGGAGGAAGCTAGAAGATCTTGTGGAGTGGACTCCACAACTGTTAGAAGACTGAGTCCGTTTGTCTAATATACAAATTAAACCACACCTGTTGACTGAGTTGGTAGCTGCCCAGATAGCCAGTCTAGATCTTGACAAGATGAAAGGGTTACTGAAGAAACCTCAGACCCATATCTCTGTAGGAGTGGATGGCGGGATCCGATACAAGAGTCGTATATGGGTTCCTAAAATCTTGCCTTTGAAGGATTGTATCTTGGAAGAAGCTCACAGTTCAAAGTACATAGTACACCCCGACACTACCAAAATGTTTAGGGACCTACAACGGTACTTTTGGTGGCCCGGAATGAAAAGAGATATAACGGCATATGTGGCCAGTTGTCTCACTTTCCAGATGGTGAAGGCTGAACACCAACGACCCAGTGGATTGCTATAGTCGATTGAAATTCCTAAGTGGAAATGGGAACAGATCACCATGGACTTTGTGGTGGGTCTCCCCAAGACCAAGAGAGCTCATGACACAATATGGGTTGTGGTAGATCGTCTTACCAAGTCGACACATTTCCTTGCACTAAAGATCACTGCCAAGGTGACAGACTTAGCTGAACTGTACATCTGAGAGATTGTACGACTACATGGTGTTCTGAGTTTGATCATTTCTGACCACGATCCGAAGTTCACTTCCAAGCTGTGGAAGCATGTACAGGAGGAACTTGGCACTAGACTAAATTTCAGTACAACGTATCACCCCCAGACTAATGGATAGTCAAAGAGGACAATCCAAACTTTGGAGGATTTGTTGAGAGCTTATGTGCTCGATTGGGGTGGTTCATGGGAGCAATTCCTGCCCCTCGCTAAGTTTTCTTACAATAACAACTACCAAGCCAGTATCAAGATGCCACCATATATGAAGCTCTTTATGGGAGGCCATGTCGGTCACCACTTCACAGGGATGATGTTGGTGAAAGGACCTTGTTGAGGTCATATGAGCTCCAGGTGTATGTAGATAAAGTCGCTTTGATCAAGCATAGGCTGAAGAGAGCCCTGGATTGATAGAAGTCGTATGCAGATGTGAAACAGACTGACTTGCAGTTCATTGTGGGAGAGCATGTGTTTCTAAAAATCTGACCTATCTGAGCTATAACAAAGAATAGAGGAAAGCTGAGTCCCTGATACGTTGGTCCGTTTGAGATTTTAAAATGGATTGGTGAAGCTGTTTATTGTTTGGCCTTACCCCCTGAGTATAGTATGATGTATAATGTTTTCCACGTGTCTAATCTAAAGTGCTATGTGAAGGACCCGAGCCATGTGCTGAGCATTAAACCTATTGAGCTCCAAGGGAGACTGACATATCCTGAGTCACATGTGAGAGTACTGGATACCAAGTTGAAAGAACTCAGAAATAAAGAAATAGAGATGGTAAAGGTTCTTTGGAAGCACCATGGGGAGGATGAAGCCACATGGGAGCTGAAGACAGACATGGAAAAGGCATACCCTGAATTATTTTTTTGATTGGCTGAATTTTAGGGACAAAATTCTTTTAAGGAGGGGAGGATGTTGCAACCTCAATTTTGCTTATATGTCTGTAATTGCAATTGTTTCAAAAGAAATGTACTTGGTTGTAAATTTGCATGATTTATGATAAATATATGGATTTCTTTTACAACTCTTCCTTGTGCATGGTTTTTTGTGGACCCTTTGGTAATAATGGGTCCAAGATAATAAAAGAGGAAGACAAGTTAAAAGGGAATAAGAATTTCAAAAATAATAATGAAAATTGGGATAAAGGTGAAAATATAAGAAATAAATAGATAAGTGTGGGTTTGATCATAATGGATGGTGTTTCGAACCCCACATAGATCCTTGAGATACAAGGAATTGAAATAAAGGAAAATAATAAAGTGTGAAAGAGGAAATATGAATAATATATATATATATATATATATATATATATATAAGCAATAACTTGCACATAAAGAAAAGGCTTGTTTACTTTTGAGTTATGCCCCCAACTTGACAGGAAGATAGATTAAGTTATTATGAAGTTTTCCTCAAAATTTGGGATTAATTGGATAAACGGTTTGAGAGTTATGATTTTTAGAAGTTTTCCCTAAAGTGAGAGGCTTGCTTTAAATGTCACAACATTTTTAGATTAAAAGAAAAAGAAAAGAAGAAATCGGAAGCGATGATAACCGTCAGATCCCCGCATGGTCCAGGGGACCACGGATCTGACACCAGCTGTGCGTCATCTTCCTTGTTTCACAGAAGGAAAGAGGGAGAGAAGGATCGGGATTTACAATCCGATTCCCTCACGAAATACACCATGAGCAAGCAAGCAAAAGACACAGTTGGGTTCGAGAGAGTGTTTCACACACAACTAACCTAGGTTTTAGGGGGTTTCAAGGGTTCTAGAAAGAATGCTTAATTTTCCCAAAAAGCTTGGGCGGCGGCGGGCTTGGAAAACCCTAAAAGAGCCCCTAATCCTATAAATAGGACCCCCTCTCAACTCCTCACAACCTCACACACCTAAACGACATCTCCCCTACCCCTCTCGTGCCCCGAGATTGCATGACGAGGCTTATCCGGCAAGCTCTGGCTGTGACGCCGCCGTGATTCTTTTTGCTGGATCGTGTGAAGAGGAGGAGCAACAACCGTTTGATCTTGGACCACGGTAGACCGCGAGAGAAGATCCACGACTCGGGTCATCCCACATCTTCAACTGGGTGTTAGTGGGTGCGAGCTGTGCGAGCAGCATGATCTCACTCGGTCAACAAAGACCGGCGATCTGACGGCCAAAGTTTTTTTGAAAAATCCCAGGTTAGTCGCCTCTCTAGTTGAAATATAAGAAAATTGATGAATCTTGCATAATTCGCTAAAATATATTCTTTGGCTGAAAAATAAATGTAAATAGTGCTTTTTGATTAGAAAAATACTTAAAATCTGATAAAAATAGAATTGGAGTCTGATATCATTTGTAATTCAAAAAGCATATGAAGTTACCTCTCTTAACATATTAGATCATAATACAACCCTAAAAGGATATGAAAATTGAGTATGATGAATCTTTTGGGTTATTCTTGAATAATATTAACCTGTTGGGAATAAAAGAAAAGGAGAATCTGAAAAAGATGATTGTATGTTTGTTTTAGGGTTTTTATGCACATGTTTATGTCTTAATGAATTAAAACCCTAATTTGGGAAAATATGAGTTTTAATGATTGCAATACGAAATTGCAAGTATACAACATAAATGTAATGATTCTTGAACTTGGTTTAAGATTAGAGAACCCTTAATGAAGATAATTGGGATAATTAGGGTTTTTGTATATAAGGAACCTATTTTAGGGTTGCTAGTCTAAAAAGGCAATAAAGTTGGATAAGAAACCCTAATGAACCCTAAGGGCTTGGAAGCCTTAGAAAGTATCCTCATGTCATTAGGAAGGTGTTTTGACATTAGGTAATCTATATGTTTCAGGAATTAAGGGTTGTTTGCATTAAGGTGCTTGCTAGGATTTTGTTGAATTTGGATTCTGTTGCTCAAGAATAGGTATGTGGTTACACTTATGGTTAAATCTCTTTCGTTTCCTGGTGATTCCTGAAGTTTAATCGATTGCTTGGAATAAATTCTTGATTGTCTTTTATTTCATAAAATTATAAAGTGACTATGAATATCACCATAATTATATGTACATAACTAGATTAGATCCTAGTCCTCCTTTGTAGCTGTGATGTTGACGAGATAGATGACCTAGTACATGGTCTACCCGCGAGGTAGGATCATTAGGTTATAATGAGTCGATGTGTTGCTCTACCCTTGGGTAGGACCATATGACTCCATGACCTTATGTATTGATCTACCTGTAAGGTAGGATCATGGCGGTTAGTTGAGATCTACCATATGAGAGGTAGTATCCATGTCCATACAGGGACAATATAGAGGCTAGGGTATGTAAGGATTGATTAGTCATGTTTAAAATATAAAGTTTGCTTGTTAAACCATAATTGCTTGCAATATGTTGTTACAATTAAATGCAAGATTATTGTTTCCCCCACATATTAGTATAATTCGTTATACTAACCGCCGTTTTGTTTGTCGGTATTCTAGGTTATCAAGAAAATGGATATTCCTTTAAAGTGACATTGATAGAATAAAACTTAATAAAGATTTAGAGGATTGTAGTCAGATAAGATCTTTCTTGGGTAAAGAATTCCACTTCCTATATTTTGCAAGGTATGAATAGAAAAAATTTATTCCAGTAAAATTTTAGCTGTAGTAGAATTTATTAATTATTGTTGATTATTTGCAAAACCACTAATCCTATTTTGGGATAACGTCTCTGACTTCTTAGTCTCCCTTAACTGGGGTTTACTGGGAGGCAGGGTCGTTACAAAGAAGGTCCTCAAGCTCGTCCTTTATCGACTTCTTTCCACGTCTCCAAGGTAATGATATGAAAACCTTATCCAACATCCCTCAAGAATCTGAGATCTGAGATAACCTCATCTTTATGGCACCACTAAAGGCCCCTTGCCCGGGCGGGATAGATGCTTCTTTTCTGCAAAAAGTTGGAAAACGGTAAAACTTCAAGTCAACAACTTCATCTGCAACCCCTTCTGAGGCACATACCTATTGACTCAAAAGCAACATACACTATGTTTATCATTATTCCAAAGTAAATTCTCCTAGAATTTTCTCCCAGCTCTGCCCCATTTCACTCAACAACATGTGCACTAAGCTCCTTCCAATGATAGTAGCCACTCACATCAAACCCTACCTAAAAGACTGGATATCTACATTATAATCAAGTTTTGTTCCTAGAAGGAGAATTAGTGACAATATATCACTTGTGCATGAAATTATTCATTCAATGGAATAAAAAACACAAAGGAAAAATTCTTTCTCTCTCAAGCTAAACCTGATTAAAGCCTTTGACAAAATGAGTTGGGATTTTATTGAAGATACTCTTTGCAGACCCTCCAACCTCACTTGAACATCAACATCATAATGCAAATCATTACTTTGAGTCATACACCCAACTTCTATAATGGCAAGATCATTGGTTCTTTCAGACCTTCTTGCGGGGTCAAACAAGGGGACCCCTTATCTCCATACATATTTGTTCTATGTTTGGATAGGTTCTACCATCTTATTGAAGACAAAATGAACAAAGGTCACTCGAAGCCCATTACTCTAACCAAGAGTAGATTATGATTCTCACATGTTAGTTTCTCTGATGATATTATCCTATTTGGTGAAACATCCATCAACCAATCATCTACTATCCTCAAATGTCTTCAGACCTTTAGCTCAACATCAGGTTAATTCTTATCACATGACAAATCAATTGTTCTCTTCTCTGCTAACACTCCAAGAACCTTGAGAGGCTATATTTGCATAAAGCTCAACGTTAAGGAGACTTTCAACCTAGGAAGACACCTTGGCGTCCCTATAATTCATAAGAGAAAAAGCAAACAACACTTCCTTTACCTCACTCAAAGAATTCAACAAAAAAATTAACAACTGGAAAAATAGACTTCTATCTCTAGCTGGTAGGGTGATGCTAGCAAAGTCAATTCTTCTCCTAAAGGCTTGCTATTCAACGAAAACAACCTTACTACCCTTATCAAACTGTGCTATGATCGACTAATTGATACAAATTTCATATGGAATGGTGGAAAATAAAATAGGCGAGTTAATCTGGTGGCCTGAAAGCATCTAACCAAACCTATAAACCAATGTGGAGTTGGACTTAAGAGTCCCAGGGGCTTCAACACTACAGTCACTATGAAGCTTGCATGAGACTTCATCCAAAGCAACTCAAAGATGTGGATAACCCTCATGAAAACAAAATATACTACACAAGCAGGTTCCTGATCAACAAGATCACACACATGGAGATCCATCAACAAATATGGATGGAGTATATGAAGGACTATGATCTTATCATTGCCTGTCACGCTGGAAAGGAAAATGTCATAGCTGATGCACTTAGTCGGAAACAGTTCAGATGTGCAACTATCTTGTCTAGTCAGTGGATGAAGCTAGAAGATCTTGTGGAATGGACTCCTCAATCATTAGAGGACTGAGTTCGTTTGGCCAATATCCATATCAAATCAGATTTGTTGAGCGATTTAGTGGCTGCTCAGTTAGCCAGTTCAGAACTTGGAAAGATGAAAGGTTTGTTAGAGAAACCTCAGACCCATCTCTCAGTGGGGGTGGATGGTGGAATCCGTTACAAGAGTCATATTTGGGTTCCAGAGAATTCACCGTTGAAAGATTGTATCTTGTAAGAGGCTCATGGTTCTAAGTATACAGTACACCCATGCACTACAAAGATGTTTAAGGATCTGTAGAGGTATTTCTGGTGGCTAGGAATGAAGAGAGACATTGCGGCATATGTGGCCAGCTATCTTATGTGCCAGGTGGTGAAGGCTAAATACCAATGACCTGATGGACTTTTACAGTCAATAGAGATTCCAGAATGGAAATGGGGACATATCACCATGGATTTCATGGTGGGTCTATCCCGGACCAAAAGAGGTCATGATGTGATATGGGTTGTGGTAGATTGCCTTACCAAGTCAACACACTTCCTTGCCCTAAAGATCACTACCAAGGTGTCGGACCTAGACGAGTTGTACATCAGAGAGATAGTACGGTTGCATGGTGTACTGAGTTCAATCATCTCTGATCGAGACCCCAAAGTTCACTTCCAAATTATGGAAGCAGGTAAAAGAAGAACTTGGTACAAGGTTGAAGTTTAGTACCACTTATCACCCCCATACTGATGGTCAGTTAGAGAGGACGATTCAAACATTAGAGGATCTATTGAGAGCTTGTGTGCTCGATTGGGGTGGATCATGGGAGCAATACTTACCTTTAGCTGAGTTTGCCTACAAAAACATCTACCAAGCCAGTATCAGGATGCCTCCGTATGAAGCTTTATATGGGAGACTGTTTCGGTCACCACTTCACTGGGATGATGTCGGTGAGAGGACCTTGTTGAGGTCAGATGAGCTCCAAGTGTATGCAGATAAAGTCACTTTGATCAAGCAGAGGCCCTAGAGAGCCCATGATCGATAAAGTCGTATGGGGATGCAAAGCAGACTCACGTGCAGTTCACTATGGGAGAACATGTGTTTTTGAAAATCTGACCGCTCCGAGCTATAGGTAAGAATAGAGGAAAGCTGAGTCCCCGATATGTGGGTCCGTTTGAGGTGTTAGAATGGATTGGTGAAGCTGCATTCCGTTTGGTGTTACCCCCTCAGTATAGTATGATGCACAATGTTTTTCATGTGTCCAACCTAAAGCGATATGTACATGATCCGAGCCATGCGCCGAGCATTGAACCAATAGAGCTTTAAGGGAAGATGACATATCCTGAGTCACCTTTGTGGATTCTAGATACCAAGGTGAAAGAACTCAGATGTAAGAATATAGAAATGGTAAAGGTTCTTTGGAAGCACCATGGAGAGGATGAGGCCACATGGTAGTTGAAGTCAGACATGGAAAAACATATCTTGACTTGTTTGTTTGATTGCTGAATTTTGTGGGAAAAATTCTTATAAGGAGGGGAGGATGCTATAACCTCAATTTTCATAATTTTGGATTGAAATGTAATTTCTCCATTTAAGATATTTGAGTATGAAAATTGTATGATTTGAATTCTTTGTATGTATTTCATTGCTAAATGTCTGCTATATGTGTGGCTTCATAGGCCTTATTGCTTAATGAGCTCAATATCAAAAGGGGAATAAAAAGAAGAAAATAAATCCTAAATAAAGGAAATTGAGATAATATTGATGAAGGTGGTAGAAACACCTAGAAGGCTAAGAGTTGGCTTAACATGAGGGGTTTTCGAATCCCTAAGGTTTCTTGAGTTACAAGGAACCCAAATAAAGAAGATAAAAGAGGAAGAAAGAGAAAATCTAAATAAATTATGCCTTAATAGATGTTAACTTGTATAAGAATAAAACCCCTGTTTCCTTTCGATTTTGGGACTCAAATTTGGTACACGAGTAGATAATATCACTAAAAAGTTTTCTTTAAAATTTGGATGAAAAAGGATAAAGGAATAAGGAGTTATGAATTTTATAATATTCCTAAAAGAGAAAGGATAATCCTTTGAATAAATCAAATATTTTGATTTATTGGCAACACGGGCAATCTGAGCCCTAGATTGTGCGATCCAACTTGATCTAATGGCACTGGGTCATCGTCAAAGTCCCAGTCCGAGAGGGAGCTTAGTTAGATTTTCCCTCGATCTTTCTCGATCCCTGATACACAAGAGGAATTGGAAACTTGATCATCAAGTTCGGGAGATCTTTTCGAGTCTAACCATCCCTGTATTTAGGGGGTTTTGTGATGAATTGGGGAAGTCCCCAAATCATCGGGAACCTACTTGGTTATCCTATATATAGGGGAGAGGTCTTGGCAGCGCAAGCAATCCCCTAACCTATCCTCTCGTGACCGGAGCACACTGGCGAAGCTTTTGGTACCCTCAATTTGAGGAATGAGCCTGATCTTTCCACTCATTGAGGAGCATACATCGTTAGAGGAGTCACAACTAGCTGGCGGTGAAGGACCGACGAGGAGGTCCAATTCACGGGTCAAGTAGAATTGCAGGAGGAAAATGAAGCTTCTGGTGGTCTCCGTTTGCTCGTAGAGGCTCAGGAGCGCCGAGTCAACTGGTGGGTTGACCCCCTGCTCGCACAACATGGAGCCTGAGGTAGAGGATGACAATCAATGGATTTACGCCTTTGCCCCCAAACCCACAACATTGAGGTAAGGGACTTTTGGTCATTTTGCATCTTTTTCATTTGCGAGAATGCACGCTGAGGCGGGGCCCTGTTATCTGTGTGGCGGGAGCCGAGTGGCTCCGACCTAACCCGCTGGCGCGGATTATCCAAGTGGATAATCCACACGACATTTCCTGAATGGTGGGAAATGCATTTATTTGTAAAAATCATAAGAAATTATAGGAGCATCATACACAAATAATATATATATAAAAGTTTATCAAAAAATCATGAAGAACCTATTAAAAATGATATTAAATCCTGAATATGTTTCTAACTCCAAAAGTTCTTTAAGTTGACCATGATAAGCATTTAACCATGATTAAAACCCTAATTGAGTTTGGAAATCGGATTTAAGGTCTTAAATAGATTATTTTGAGATATAGTAACATGTTGAGAAAAAGAATAAGAATTGAATCTGATTAAGATGATAATATGCTTGCTATAGGGATTTTACACATGAATATGTTATAATGCACATAGAAACCCTAATTTAAGGGTGAATAGGGTTTACTGTGGTTAATTCTAAATTACTTAGAAGAAAGTAGTATTGAGTTGATCCTAAACCTGTTAGGAAGGTTTTAATAAGCTAATTAGGGTTTGCAACCAGTTTTGCTATTTTAGGGTTTATAGTGATAATGATAAAGATGAACCCTAATGAAACCCTAAAATGAATTAGGAAACCCTAGGAAGCGAGTTCAAGTTATTAAGATAGAATCTGATAAAGTGGGTAGTAAATAGAGTACATGTACTTTTCAGGATTCTTGCTTGTGTAGATTGAACTGCTTGCTTGGATTATTTCTTGCTTGGATTCACTATTAGCTTATTGAATCTACTGAACAAGTATGTGGTTAAATTATGAATAAACACTTTATGATTCACGACATTTTCACGAAGTTTCTCACTTGCTATGAAACCTAAACTATTTGATTTTTCAATTCTGCAATCTCGTAAAGTGACTATGTGCATAACTAATGTAGCCACGCCTGAGCACATTTTCTTTTTGATTCTTCATGACAACCAATGAACCTTGCTACACGTCAACCTGTTGAAAAGGACTACAGTTCTGTATAATAGCTCTGACGCAGCCTTCTCACTCAAGAAAACGACTAACATGACGACAACAAAGTCTCCTACTGAAGAAAAGGCGAATACTTGCGTTGAAGCCATCGTCGAGTTGATTCAGCAGCACTGCAGAGGGTACACAATGACAAAAGGCAAGGACTTCAAGAAACTCAATATTGCCATAGAAGCCCTCAGCAGATACCCCTATCCAATGACTTTGGGTTCTTCTGCCTATCGTGGATGGTAGCTATCGCAACTATCGGCCTCAAGGTGGAGAATATGCAATACGAGCAATATCACGCACTTAGGGGTATCTACACCAGCATGCTCCTGGAGTTCAAATGAGCCTTCCCCGCCAAATAAACAAACAAAGAAGGCCCGTTTATACTTCTTACTCAAATTTTGACACCCCGGAACGGGGTGCAGGATAAGTTTGGGGGAGGAGTCACAAACGGGCCACATAGGTACTTGTACCTCCCTTTTTCATTTACTTCCTTTTTCATTTCCCCTTTTATTACACAGTCAAAAATTTTGAAATTTTGAAATTTCGTTACAACTAACCTATTAGAAGCTCGCTTTCTCTCGCTAATTTTTTTTAAATGTAGTGTTCCAGCCGAGGAGAGAGAAAAATATGAGCAACATACACAGGGAAGCATGAGTAAAACAACAACCATAGCAATACTACTATATCTCATTCTTGCAATAAGACGTTGTAAATGTAACACCTTAACTCATGAAACCACTGCAGACTAGAGAACCTCAGTCATACTCCTAAACAACCACCCCACCTGACGCTTTTATCCAGAAAATCCTCGTCTCTATAGAAGGGAAAAAGCTTCCATGTTCAAGGAAAATATCCAAAATAGGCTTGGCCGCCCAGAAAAACAACCAAAACCCTCAAACCCAAGCCTGAAAGGAGAGATAAAAAGCCAAAAATCAAATAATGAAAAGAATATGAGAGATGTGCCTTGAAAGATGCCAACAGTTTTTGCCCGGCCGGTATATTGTTGCACTCATGAATGCAGATATGTCGTGCCCATAAGTGGAAATTGGAAGTCAAACTTACACACCTCCAATCCAGAATGGAACTTCACATACCACCCGATTTAAAGTCAGAAGCCCAAAAAGGGAAGCACTGTTCTTAAGACAGTTGTGGGTGAGGAGTTCAAAGGGAAGAGAAAACACTTAAAAGCATTAAGCCTACCTATACGCATTAGCATAGGGGCCGTTGAAAATAAAGAATAGGCGTGAAAGCTACCTTTTGAAAAGATGTGACATTAGTATGGATGTTAGCTAAGGGAGGGGTGATTAGTTGAGAAGGAGAAACCCTTTACAATAAAAGGTTATGATAATTAAAATGAGGTTATGCAACTCCAGTTAAAAAGAGGAAGATTGAGACCTTAGGGATTGAATACATACAACAACAGTCTTGATGCAAGGAAGAGATATTTCAGTCGTTCTATTTTATTGTCTTTTAAGCTGGTCCATTCTTTTCTCTCTTTGAGTTCTCAGAGCTACACTTAGCCCGAGGACATGTTTGATTCTAAGTTTGGGAGAGTTGGTAACACCTTATTTTACGTACTTTCTGTATATATTTTACATCACTTTTAGTATAACTTTAGTTAAATTTTCACATAATTTCTCTATCTTTTCTACTAAAGCCTTATTTAATGATTTCAGGAATCAACACAGCTTAGGTCACAATCTTAGAGACCGCGACCGCAGTTATTCAAAAGACCGCGACTGCAATCATCAAAAGACCGCAACTGCGATCATCAAAAGACCACGACCGCGGTTCTTCTCCTCACTCACTCCCTCACAGCACTCACGATTTGCATCACCTCAACGTCGCGACCGCGGTGATCCAAAGATTGCGACCGCGGTTATCCCAGAGTCCGCAACCGCGGCTATCCATAGGAATCGCGATCACGGGTATTCAAGGACCGCGGTCGAGGTGATCCAAAGAATCACGACCGCGATTATATGAGGACCGCGACCAGAGAAGAATAAGGTAGAGACCGCAATTGCGGTCTTACCCTCACTTAACAGAAAAACCGCGACCGTGGTTCTAAGTCGGTGGATGGCGCCTAGAAATAGCGCCCCCACCTATCTTGTCAAGGGAGGAAGATCAGATCCCGAGGCCACGAAGTGTTGCTACGTTTCAGATTCGTCTCCGACCATCCATCCATCAGTCTTGGACCTCTATGAGCAAAAGTCAAGGAGAGAGAAGACCGCCATCCCCCTCTCTTCTTCGACAGGAGAAGGTCATCCACGCGGTAGATCTAGATCTGAAGTAGTGTGTAGTATCACAATCTTCTCTCCCAGATCTATCACTTCATCCCGTTGTACCTCTTCCCCTCTTCGTGGACCTCATGGATATGTCTGTATGTAACATTGTCATGTTGTCTGCAAGCATGAGCGGCTAACACCTTAACTTGGGTTGGGAGCAACCACTAAGGCTCTCCCAACATGTATATTGTCCTTTTCTTTTGAATATACATATTCTTATCAAGATTATCTCCATGCATCTATTTTTAATGCTTCACTTGTATGCTTAGCTACCATCTTGTGATGTTTGATTGTTGATATCTCGAGATAGTAATATCGCTTTTATCCCGTGTCATGGAGTGGTATGAATGCAAGAGAGTGTTGGAATGCTAAAGCTTTAACCAGTTGTTTTGTTGCGAGGTTTTTGAGTTGTCATCTCGAGAGAGAGACTTCTTTTAGACTTAGATCTATCCTCATCTCGAGAGAGAGTGGAATAGATGTTTGAATGGTTGCTTGTAATCTTGATATTAGTATGCAAGAGAGAGAGATAGTATTACATGTTGGTGGGGTGCTTTAGTTGGTGAACCCCAACCCGAGTTTTCCCCATTTACTTGTTTACAGTTCAATTCTTTTTCTTGTTTATTTTATTGTTCTTGTTCTTGTGATACCGTTCCTTAGGGAACATCTCTTGCACCCTTTTCAGTTGGAGGATAAGAGTGCTTGATTCCGCATTCTTAACACGACCAACGTTGTCTCTATGTTCGACCCCGATCGCTACATCAGACCCCGTTTATCGTTGCGGGGGCCTGAGAGTCAAGTTATCTCTTTAAAAGTCCGACTATTGTAATCCACGCCCTTTGGACATGAGATTTATAGGTCGGTCAGTGTACCATGTTCTTTCATCGCATTTATTTATAAATATTTTCCTTGCAATGTGTTTCTTAATCGTATGTATGTTGTTATTTTAGATATTTTATATACTTAATGTATTGATGTAGTATCTATGTTGTATCTAATATTTTAGAATTGTATTTATCAAAATTACACATTGTTATATACAATTTAGGTATTATCGTATGTATATTTATTATATTAACGAACTTATATATTATATTATCTTTATTTCAATTTAGGTATTATCATATGTATATTTATTAATTATTAATGATTAACAATTTTAATAGACACAATACACAACAAATTGGCATACACTATCAAAAAATAATTAAAGAGCAACATCACCCGTGGAGATGCATTGTCCCCACAATGAACGATGGTCCCCAATGGGAACGTATTGTTCTACAAAGTGACATTTTTTAGAATCATTTTGAAATACAATACATTGGTAATTAAATACCTGAAAAGTACTATTTTTTTTGCCAAGATAATCATCGACTCCAAAAAGAGTTGACGATTATATTGTAATCGACCTCAGACTTTCATATATGACCGTATAACATCTTACAGCAGCTATTGAGGCATCAATTTACGACATCAGTTTGTCCAAAGGCTTACAACTAGGTCTGAGTAATATACAGAAAAGATGACTCCTACAAACGCATACTGTACAAATATGCTACTGTATGCTTTGGTTTCAATCCTAAAATAACAAATCGGATTAGACTGGCAAGGAAGTTGTCTATGAATATAGTTCTTTTGACAACCGTAGTAAGCGCAGAGCTCGCTCACCTTATTGCACAAAACGACTTTCTACATACACTGGACTTCAACCATTCAAGACCAGACTCGTGTACACAGAACAGAGCATCAAAAAAACTGTGCTCAGCCACAATCACACATGCTGTACAGTATAGACTGTATAGTAAAATAGGAGCATCGAGTGGACTACGATGTAGACGCAGCAGGTATTTCAGTATCGGTTGAAAAATCTTCTGATTCCCAAGAAAAATCCAGTTTTTAGTAAGGTCGCATGTCGTCTCCACCCACTAAAGAACCTTCCGATAACAAACTTGTAGCTAGGTCTTTTCTTCACCAGCTTGTAGTACTCTGCAATTTTAGGCCGGGATTTTATGTGTTTCCCCTCCAAATCTAACAGTGTCAGGCGCACCAATACAGGAATAAACATACAGTCAGCCATTGTAAATGTATCCCCAGCGATGTAGGTTGTCTCATACAACTGAGACTCCACATCGTCTAGGAGCCTGGATAGGGTTTCTTCACTTTCTTCGATAGCGCTTAGATCCTTTACCTTTTCTTCTGTTTCATATGCCTCACGGAGCTTTGAATGATACATAGTAGCCAAGTCAGGAGATTCAGCCATGCGGGCTATGATGACCCGGCGAATAAATTTCGATACGAATTTCCGATACTTGCTGGGAATATGAGAGAGGGTGAGCATGTTGTGATCCCAATTACCAATTTTTATCATCCATTCCATGACTCTTGGAGTAATAACTGCATCACTTGCTTCTGAGACTGCCACCCTATCGACCACCCTATCAATGTACCTAAACGTTTGAGGTGAAATACATTAAAACTGTATTTAGAATGTACCGTGACACAGAAACTGTTAAAGAACGGACAGAAATTATTATTTCCATTTTATAGTAATTACAATGTCCCGCAAGCGAGCAACTACTTGCAGATACAAGGTTGCTACTTGAATGTAATATGGGAAATTGTAATATCTGGTGAAAAATGATATCTTACTGGATAATGTCAATGGAATTGAATAGAACATGAGATCCATTTTGGAATACAGGGAGCTTTGCCGACGGATTCATGCGGAAGAAAAAAGAACCCATGTTCTTTCCTGTCACAGGGTTCACATGATATGATGTGTAATCTATTTCCTTCTCTTCCAATGCCAGTCTAACCCTTTGACTATCCAGCGAGTACGGATGATGATAGAGCTGCATGACTTCCTGATATAAAGGGAAATAAGTCCAAAACTGAAAGAGTTAAGTCTTCTGCAGCCTCTAGTTAATTCAGCAAGCTCTTCTCAGCAAAGCTTTAGAAACAAAAACATGAAAATGCAGCAGGAAATTCTGTTTCAATATGTAGCATTCGTATATAAAAGTTGAAAAATTAAATTGACGCAATTGATACTAAACCCCACTCAAAAGATTTAAGTTGAACATAATATGATAACTTTGTGAAGAACAAAAATGAAAAATGGATCCAAGTTCATTCTTTTAACTAAACCTTTAAACGTTATATGATAAACAAAAATTGAAGCCATAACAAGTTCAAATCATCAAATTATCTATTAAACAATTTAACTAACAGTGTGATCCTTTCAGCTTTAGAAATCAGATAATATTCTTATCGGGTACTAGCTTCAGAGAAAAAATGGTGAACCGAACTGATAGGCATCTCCAAATGTTTTCACACAATTTTGCACAATTGTATTATAAGGACTCCTGTGAAGACACAAGCATACTCTATATTACCATATAATTTATTTCAAGACTTTCTAGATGTCAAATTGTTTAGAGCGACAATAAGTTACCATATTACATTATAGCCCACAAGACACAAGGCACATGGACATAGAGCATATAGTCAAAAGAAGAAGATGTAACAATATTAAATGTTATTTCATACAGAAATCCAAGATTAGAAGGGAATTTATTTCTTGTTACAATGTAGTCTTGGTAACGCCATCAACACTTCACACACCCATTCTTCGGTTATACATCTAACTCCAAAGGTAACGTTATGTTCAGTGAAATTTAATAAAATCTCATGTCGATAACTACCAATCAGATTGTTGAACAATATTTTAATAAGTATGTTTTCAAAGTGATGTAGATGTATAGTTGAGTTTAAAACTACCAAACAAGTATGTAAACGGAAGAGACGGATTTGTGTGTGTTGCACTAGGGAACGTGAGAGACCCAATAGGGTTCTCCTCTCTATTTATAGTAAAGGGAAAATTATATGTAGGTACAGCAGTAATATGAAATATGAAATAAACACAGGGTAAAGATATATTAACACTCCCCCTCAAGCTGGAGTGTACACATTGTGGATGCCCAGCTTGCCGCATAAATTCTGGAACACTGCTGGACCTAATGGCTTTGTCAAGATATCAGCTAGTTGATCTTCAGACTTGACATATGGCGTCACCACATTGCCATTCTTTATCTGATCTCTGATGAAATGACAGTCAACCTCTATATGCTTTGTGCGCTCATGAAAGATAGGATTCCTGGCAATATGTATAGCAGATTGATTGTCACACTTGAGAATCATGGGAGTTTGAATCAAAATCTTCAACTCAGATAAGACAGATTTGATCCATTGCAGTTCACAGCATGCATGTGCCATAGCACGGTACTCAGCCTCAGTACTAGACCGTGCTACCACTTGTTGTTTCTTGCTCTTCCAAGTAATCAGATGATCACCAAGAAAGGTGCAGTAGCCAGATGTGGATCTTCTATCAACTTGATTACCAGCCCAATCTGCATCTGCATAACCTGTGAGAGTCAAAGAAGATAGAGGACTCTTGGGTTTATAATAAGTGATCCCCTTTCCAGGAGCACTTTTCAGATATCTCAGAATCCTGCATACAGCTGTCCAATGTGACTGTTGTGGTGTGCACATGTGTTGACTTACTACTCCAACAGCAAAAGAAATATCAGGTCTTGTGACAGTTAGGTAAATCAACTTCCCAACTATTCTCCTGTAATGACCTGGATCTGAATATGCAGTATCATCTTCCACCTCCTTGATGTGATAATCCATAGGAGTGGATACGGGCTTAGAATCAGTCATACCCGTTTCCTGTAGCAAGTCAAGCACATACTTTCTCTGGGAGAGATTTATACCTGCATGGGATCTAAGAACCTCAATCCCTAGAAAGTATCTCAGCTTCCCCAGGTCCTTTGTGTGAAAGTGTTGTTGTAGTCCTTCCTTCACACGTGATATGCCTGTAGAATCGCTGCCAGTAATCACAATATCATCAACATAGACAGCAATAATTATGGACCCACCAGAAGAATTTGAATAAAATAGAGAGTGATCAGTCATGGAACGAGAGAAGCCCATCTGTAAAACAACAGCACTGAACTTGTCAAACCAAGCTCGAGGAGATTGCTTTAACCCATAGATAGCCTTCTTCAATTTGCAGACTTGCTGACACTCCCCCTGAGCAACAAAACCTGGTGGTTGCTCCATATACACCTCTTCTTGAAGATCTCCATGAAGAAAGGCGTTCTTGACATCCAGCTGGAAAAGAGGCCAATCAAAAGTAGTAGCTAGAGATATAAGGATCCGCACAGAATTGAGACGAGCAACTGGAGAAAAAGTCTCAAAGAAGTCCACTCCATATGTCTGTGTGTAGCCTTTTGCTACCAATCTGGCCTTCAACCGCTCAATCGAACCATCAGGGTTGTGTTTGACTGTAAAGACCCATCTACAGCCCACAACTTTCTTGCCCGCAGGTAAAGTAACAAGATCCCATGTGCCATTGTCAATCAGAGCAGAGATTTCCACCTGCATTGCCTGCTGCCAGCCACTGTCCTTCAGAGCCTCTAAGTGGTTTCTTGGTATCTTAATGGAGTCCATCCCAATAGCAAATGCACGAGCCTGTGTAGATAAGTGCGACAAGCAACATACATTCGATATGGGATGTCGAATAGTACATGAACGTATACCTTTCCGGACAGCAATAGGAAGATCAAGGTCAGAAGCTTCTGCAGGAATCTCTTGAGTAGAAGATGGCGAAGGAGGCTCATGGACTTGTGCCGCTACCTCATCTGGATCCTGTCTACCTCGCCTGTGATAAACCTGGGTATAGGGTTGAATGGTAGGTGGATCATGCGGTATGTCCTCAACAATGATAGGTGGCACTCCCTCACTTTGAATTGCGGGTGGAACTCCCTCACTCAATTGCTCCCCCTTGCTCATAGCATGTGCAAAATATGGACTGGTTTCATGAAAGGTGACATCCTTAGAAACAATCATACGACGCAAACTCGGGCAATAACACTTGTAACCTTTACTCGTACCAGAGTAACCAAGAAACAAGGTTTTCAAGGACCTAGGAGAGAGTTTGTCTTGTTTGGGATCAAAGTTATGAACGAAGGATGTACAACCAAAAACCCGAAGCGGAACATGAATCAGTTTATCCATAGGGCGTAAGACAGAAAAGGGAGTGCGCCCATGCAAAACAGAAGAGGGCTGCCGATTAATCAAAAAATAGGCAGTGAGAAGAGCCTCAGACCAGAAACGTTTAGGCACATTGGATTCAAACATGATAGACCTAGTGATATCCAAGAGATGGCGATTCTTTCGCTCAGCAACACCATTATGCATATGAGTGTGAGGACAAGAGGTGTGATGAATCATAGCAACCGAACTGCAAAACGCATTCATCGCTTTCTGAACATACTCAAGGGCATTATCAGATTGAAAAATTTTGATATTGCAGTTAAATTGAACCTGAATTTGTTTATGAAAATGTTTGATAATGGAAAGCACAGATTCACGACTTTTTAAAAGATAAATCCATGTCATGCGAGAGTAATCATCCACAAAAGAAATGAAATAGCTAAAACCATTATAACTCTGGTTTTTAACAGGACCCCATACATCACTATGGACTAACTCAAACGGACTAGAAGCCCGATTATTGACACGAACAGGATAGGACAACCGATGATGTTTGCCCAACTGACAGGACTGACACTCGAATGAGGACACATGAGCTAGATCGGGTTCCAATTTCTTCAAGCTTTCTAAGGAAGGATGGCCATATCTGCAATGCCACAACAAGGGGGAATCACTCAGCATGGCGGAGGAAACTGGAGCAGGAGGTGGATGGCGAGGTAGATAATCACCAGGAAAGAGGTAGAGATCACCTTTCCTAGGCCCCCCACCAATCATCTTCAAACTCTTGAGATCCTGTAAAACAAAGCAAGAAGGCCCGAATGTTACTGTGCAGTTTACAGTGTCAATCAACTTGGCAACAGAAAGCAAATTGAAAGGAAATTCAGGTACAAAATGAACAGATTTCAAATCAATATCTGGTGTAAGGGACACAGAACCACTAGCTACCACCTTCCTCACAGAACCATCTGCCAAGGTAACAGATGGGTGAGGAATATATGAGTCAAATGTGCGGAGCAATCGCCTCATACCAGTCATGTGCTGGGAGGCACCAGAGTCAACCACCCAGGGAGTTGCGGATCCAGAAGCCATAAAAGATGTAGCCTGATTACCCGCTGTAGAGGCAAGATTTGCTGTAGAAGCAGAGGAGGCGCCCATACTCCAATGTTGAGTTGCCTGAATAAACCTGTCATACTCCTCCTGAGTAAGTGTGATGCCAGAGGAACTCGAGCTCGCAGTAGTAGAGTCAGAAGTAGCACAGTTGGCAGCTCCAACAGGTGGGGCGGCAGGTCGCCCATGTTTCTTCCAGCATTTCTCAACAGTGTGTCCCGGTCTGTCACAGAAAGTGCATCGAGGAAGAGTCCCACGTCCGCTGCCCAAGCCAGGTCTGTCAGCTGGTGTAGGTGCAGGTCGTCCTCCGCGAACTGCTGCAACAATGGAGGCATGAGAATCTCCAGAAGGAACAACAGGAGTAGGATCAACGGACTCAAAGGTGGACTGTTGAATCCTAGAGAAAGCTTCCGCAAGGCTCGGTAATTTGTCGGATGCAAGTATCACACTTCGTGCTGAACCAAATGAGGAGCTAAGGCCAGATAGAAATTTAGCAGTGACAAGATCATCTCTATCTTTAATCTGCTCAGCAACTTTCACTGGATGATAGTAGCTCAACTCCTGGGAGATAGCTTGAATCACACCGAAATACTCTTCAAGGGATCTATCACCATGTTTCTCTGCAAACAGACGATCATAGATCATAAACTGGCGAAGAGCATTCTTCTCCTGAGCATAGTGCTGCTTAACGGCATCCCAAATCTCCATAGCAGTGGAGTAGAACATGAACCTAGAAGCAATAGAAGGTTCCATGCTACCCCATAGCCAAGTCTTCACTAGGCTGTCAAGACGTTTCCACTCGGCATAGTCTTTGTCAGTGCTAGTGAGAGGTGCAGAATCAACAAACTTTGCCCGATCGCGCGATTCCAAGACAGTATGAACCACATTCATCCATAGCAAAAAATTCTTCCCATTGAGCTTGATAGGAATAGGCGAGACCTCATAATAGGTCTTGTTCTCCATGATGCAACTGAGATATGGGTGACGGAGTGATACACGTCACACAGAAGGCTGAGTGGACGGACAGATACACGTCCCGTGACGGAGAGATACACGTCACAACAGAAACTGAAAAGAGGATGCGTTACTGACGCATCGACAACCTTCAAACGAGAAGTTCCTAATCACACATGAAGGAGATGTGATTAGGAAGTCACTGTGGAAGAGACGAGACCTCCGGGTAGGGCTTTAGAAGGCCGTTGGATCAACCGGAGATCCCCAAGCAGCAGGGTCGGCGCCCGAAAAAAAAAGGAACCGAAAAGGCTAAAAAAGTGCCCGGAGACGGAGACGGAGCCTTTAGATCGTTGCGGCTGGACCTACGGCAGCATGAGATGGACTACCGAAGTCCAGCGGCGATGGACGGGGGTGGGAACCCTCCCTTAGGCGGCGATCAGCAGCGCCGCAGGGAGGCTCCGCGCTCCTGCCGCGCGCCGGCGGCTGGAGAAGGACCGGCGGCGGCCGGTGGAAGGGGAGAAGAGGGGGGGCGGGAGGGAGGGGCGGCGCCGGGCGGGAGGGAGGCTGCGGCGCTGGAGCTCTAACCTGCTCTTGATACCATGTAAACGGAAGAGACGGATTTGTGTGTGTTGCACTAGGCAACGTGAGAGACCCAATAGGGTTCTCCTCTCTATTTATAGTAAAGGGAAAATTACATGTAGGTACAACAGTAATATGAAATATGAAATAAACACAAAGTAAAGATATATTAACAAAGTATTTATAAACAATCTTTATATTTGTCAATTTGCACAGCCTTGTTGGACTCTCGTAAGTTTAGAACCTTAAAGCACAAGTATGTAGATCTTTTGCAGTTGTCTTTGTGATGCCAATGGATGAGGAAGGTCAACTTCAGTAAGTACGGATGAGTGTTGGACCAAACCATATATGAATGTTGCAGTCCCACTCATCTACTGTCACTAATTTGTGTTGCATTTGGCTGTCCTCTCAAAAAAATTCTAAGTTAGGAAGTCTCAGAAACATCTTGAGTCATTCAACCAAACACAAATGACATGCTCGGCAGGGAGCATGAGTTGGGGTTAAAATGCACAACAATCTTTACCTTGGGAGATCAACTTGTGTCAACAGAACTACTTTTATCCATCAAATATCTTTCTATTTCTCCAAAAAACCTTGATATCAAATTACTCTACCTTCAACAAAACAGCTCAAATCGATATTGTCAAAGGCCTCTGAAGCGGGAACTTCAGCCTTGTGAACATGCCATTATATTTTTCAACCTTGTAGTTTGTTCAAAGATATATCATTTTGTAGCACTTGCAGAGACGGGTGGTCTGCCAGCTTTAGCTTTGGCATCAGTTCACTTATTCATGCCTAGACAATTTGATATATGTGCAGATTAATAAGAGCATCTAGCACACACTACTAAATTGCCCACAAAAATATAAAGCAATCTATGTCTCAGTTCCATCTGAGTTGGGGTCCTCTACATGGATCCCTTTTCCATTCAGTTCTAAGAACAAGAAGTGACTAGACTATACAAGAACACCCATGTAAAATGGTTTAGTTGAATCCCAAGATGGTGCTCTACTTCAATTGGGAAAGAAGAGAGATATAGGGATTAAAAGCACAAACCAATGCCTGATGGATGCTTATGAAAACCTTCCATATCATACATGTAGAAGAGAAAGCTAAAAACATAGCTCGTTCCAACTCATAAAAAAGGGTACATGAACAGTTTTTAACCTAAACATGATCTTATTCAGTTCCACAAAAGTTGGCATTGATCGATGTCGATGTGAAAAAGGAGGGTAAGATCATAGTAAGAAAAGTCTCCGAATTTTACGAAAACTTGGCGATTTTTCACGATGTTATAGGGTCTCAAATATTTATCACGATTAATACGTCAATCGCCGATTTTTCACGACTTCTCACAATTAATCCCGCTTTTTTGCGATTTATACGATTTTTTACGATTCTTAATGACTTTTCACGATTTTTCTCTTTTAAGTCGCTTGCTCTTTTTTTACCAAACCATGTACTCAAAATTTCTAATACACACTAAACCTCAAACCCTCACTCCTCTGGACAGTTCATGTTATTACTCTACTATTTTTACTCTTTTTCCTACTTTTTCACCCCCTAAAATTGTATGTCTTGTGGCCGTAACAGTTACATGCATCATATATGTATGCACATACATACATTTATCTATATATGCACATACATACATATATATATACATACATATATATATATATATGTATATACTTATATAGCCGACTTATTCTCGATTATTTCCGAATAGTTGACCGAACTTTGACTGAAATTTATCGATCTTTTCACGACTTTTCTTGATTTTTTCCGAATTCTGATTTTTTCCAGCCAGCCGAAAAGTTGCCGAATCCCGAACTTGTTACTATGGGTAAGATAAAGACCCCTAAATAATGATTTGGTTAAACGACGATCGTACAAGGTCTAGAAAAATACCATACTAATAGCTGCAGAAAAATTTTGTTGAATTTTTACCATAAAATAGGTAAACAAACTATGAAATAATAATAAATCGCAATCAAAATTTCCAGTAAATATCATAATAGCTCTCTAGAAGTGATATTAATCAGAATAGAAATGAGATTCTGAAATATGCAGCCATTTATTTTTTCTTCCCGTTAACGGTTTTAATCACTAATATTAACCCTGTCAATAAATCTTCCAGATTTCCTCTTTATTCTAAGGAATGAATAGTTGCTAATTATTACCTTGTAGTTTAGTATGCATAACGAAAGGCAAGTTTCACATAAGGGAGTCACAAGACTCGCAACTAAAACGGATTCAGTCCTCGTCTGTAATGTGATTCAGTTGTTTCGTGTGTGTACCATGGATGCGAAAAAAAGGTTACCTACAAGATAGCAATCAAATATACATGGGATTTACAATGAGTGAGTCACCATATATCACAATCTCTATCCGCAACATCCAATAGCTAAAATAATACACAACTTCCCCATCACAGCGTCCTGATCTTGGCAGCTACAGCTCCATGTACCTCGAGTAGTGCCCCTTCATTACCCCTAATACACCCCTCTATCATACCAATAACCTTCATGAGTATGCAACACATGGTTTGGAGCTCCTCCCAATGTGTTGAGGGTTAAGCAAGTGTGGTAGGATTGGTCGGACAGTAGAGGTGGGCATATTAAGTTTGGATTAATGTATCACCAACACCCAAAACCAAACTAACTACATTGGTTTCAAAACTTATTAAACTGAATCGATAAATAACTAGTCCAAAAATCAATTCAAAGCAGCACACTGTTTTGAGGCTCGCTTTAGTTACAAATCTTTATCCTAAAATATACTAAATTTCTACAAAAATGTTGGACAATTTCAAGGTGAATCCATTTTTTATCATCTTTACAACTCAGAAAAAGTATAGTGAACAACAAAAATATAAACACAAATAATATGCATCTAGTCTAGTATGAAAAGGGTGACATTAACATACATAATTCTCTACTACAAAAAAATAAAAGTACCCTTACCTAATGCAAAGGTTAAGCATTAGCAACTAAAATGATCTAAGGAAATCTGTAGATGTAAATTTTCTGTTTGGTTTAACTACACTATGCCCTAAACTTAACCAAACTGTTGCTAAATGGTTTGAAAATTTGTAAAACCAAACCCTTCACCTTCATTGAACAGAATTAAGCCAATTAGTTCAGTTCTATTCCAAGTTCTGGTTTGGTTCAAGCATAGTGGGACATGAAGAAGCCTTTCTACTATGAACTTCTGGCGCATCTCATGCCATTTAACGACTCGAGGACACCGAGCACTGGGCAATAAATCCTGGAGAGTGACTATATGGTATGTTGTTACTCATCTTTTGGGATCATGTGTACATTGTCTAAAAATCTCAGGAGTGTTTGTCTAAGTACTGGTATTGAATGAGTGGCAGTGGGTCCTTCAGCCAAGTGCAATGGCGACGATGGAATCAACAAATGAGGAACTCATCTTTATGGGAAAAAAACATGAAAGGATGGGAGGGTGGAGATGGAGATGTGTAGGTGTAGCAGAATCTAAGAAGATTGAATACGCAAGACAGGTGATCAAAGGGGAAACATGATCAAACACAAAAAAAAAATCCGCTAGTGGTTATTGGTGTGCATTATAATTTATTTGTTCCACTGCTAACCAATCGAGCAATTAGATGTCAAAATAGTATAGGGAGAATATTTTTTACCGTTCTCATTTATCAAACTAAACTACAAAGGAAGACATCCTGTCTGACTGACATGACTTCTGATCACTTCCCTTTCTCTCCCCACAAAACCGAATCAGGCATAAAAGACCCGTAATTCAAATTGGCAATCAATAGTAAGGCTAGATGTGCGTTTTTAAATAAGAAAAGAAGCATTGACAGGAAATTTTTCACAGCTAGTTTTGGAATCACAAATAAGAAATCCAAACTTACAGAACAATTGCCATTGTAAAAATGCACCTTCTCAAAAAATTATGAGGAATTGTCTTTTCACATAAACAGTAACTGTAACAGTCAAGTGATTCGACTGAATGCTGCATTTAACTGTATGTCCTCAAGGAAAAGTAAATAAGGATGTGGGAGACCTTTTAGAGATTTTCAAAAAGAACAAGACATAAGATATCTGGACGCTAACCATTGTACCAATCTATCATGATTCTGAACACCAAGAAGACTCTAACATGTATTCATAATACAGAACAAAGACAACCATCCTATTGTACAATCATGATCCAAGTTGATGTCTCAAAGTGACATTTGAGATATTGTCCTTGATGATTACTAGTTTCAAGCGAATTGAGTGACTATTTTTTTTCTGAGATGGATTTTGTTCAGAAGAGCTAATTTCAGGGAAATAGATTGATGGTGAAGCAGCTCGGATATTATAAAAGCATGATTTCTGGCTGATGTGGGACTACCAAATTGAGGAAATTGTCTGGTTGAACTGATGTGGACAAAAGCATATTCTCTCGATAGCATAATAAAAAGGTCGATGCTGGCTGTGTGAGGTATTGGGCCGTTCCTCTTCCTAACCAAAGCATTCATTTAGTAGATCCTACCTGTATGTTAGTGGATGGCATCACAATGCAACTCAGAAATCCTAATAGTATGTATTATGCACATCCATATATATCGTTACATGACAATCAACTAAAATTTCC
The DNA here is from genome assembly GCA_963693085.1 of Alisma plantago-aquatica. Taxonomy (NCBI): domain Eukaryota; kingdom Viridiplantae; phylum Streptophyta; class Magnoliopsida; order Alismatales; family Alismataceae; genus Alisma; species Alisma plantago-aquatica. Next base: position 133,625,675 of record OY856414.1, on the reverse strand, counting down.
ATTTCCATGAGCGTGACCCTGCTTTCGCAACCCTTGACTCCCAACCAATACTACTATTCCTTAAGAAAACCACGTTCACATGTTCTAGTTACCTCTTTTGACCCATTCCCTGTAACCGTGGCCAGCATCCTAACCACAACTACCATTCAATTATGTTGTTTCTTATCGTGTTATTCATGAGATATCAATTTCCAGATATCACTATCTCGATAATTGACATGGTTTCATCTCAGCCACAGCTGCGTTCGTATTAACTAGCAACCAAAAACGAGTTTCAAGCAAACGCGGGCCTAAGTACCAAACCAAAGGCGATGGCGAAGCGCCACAGGGGTTTTGGAATCTGGACTCTGGAGTAACCGTGCTCGGGTGAGTTCCAGGTGTTTTTACTCGTTTCCTAGAGTGGGAAGACGCAATTCCTCGTTCGGTTTGAATAGGGGGTTGACAAACAAACGAAATCAGCTCCAATAACGCTTCTAGTAAAACGATCTCTGTTTTGAATCCGGAGAAACCATGTATTACACCCATGCCTTAGTGGAAAGAGATGGTTTTGGAGAATACATGGAGCAGAGCGAACGAACCGAAAGCGATAAGCAGTCAACGAACCTGGTAACAGAGAGCAGATAGCTAGCCGATGGAGACGAGAGTAAGCAGAGGCCTTGGTCGGAGGCAGAGGCGGAGCGCTGACGGTTTGCTTTCGAGGAGGACAGGTTTTATGGTGTCCGGGGTTGAGCTGGGGTACAGGGAGAAAGATGGTGGCAGGAGTTCTTTTCACTTCCTTGACGCGCTTGGGCTTCGGAGTCTTGGGACTGGACGGTGACGATGGTCGTGGGGCGGCGGGGGAAAGTGGATGTGTGGAAGAGAGCTTGGGGAGCTGGAAAGTCCTCCAGGTTTTTCCATTCTTTGCGGTCCACTCGGAGTCAGGTGGGTCGCTGTCTATTCTATTCCGTGCCCCTTCCTCTTCTCGCGCCAGTTATGGCACGGGTGAGTTGATTTTTGACCTCCCGCGTGACAACAACGCCACGTCCAGAATACAATATCTGCAATAAATTACTGCGAAAAACGCAAACAATAACACCAACACTAATGATACTCCCGTCTGCCAACTAGGCAAGTCGGCGACAAGCAAAGGTGTATAAGCAGGAAAAAGAAACAGCAGGCAGCCGGGATCCGTGGGGTTAGGATCCCGTGAAAGCACATATGTGGCAGCTATCGTCTCGTCTATAGCAGAGCTGATGTTGATGTGGCGACTACTGGATTAAAAGAGTTGTAGATGATGCTACATTTCTCTTCTTGAGCTATCCTACACATTTTCGCCCACCTACCCGGACATCCACCCGATGTTTGGGATGTGTGGTCAATACTGATGTGACATAAAAAGTAAATACATCATGAAAGAAAAAAAATTGGAGAGAGAAAAATATTTTGCACATATATCTTAAATCGTAAAGAATTTTAGGTTGAAATAAACATCATTAATAGGTTCATCATAAAAAATATTTTCTATCAAGGCCAATGTTGACGTACTTTGAAAAAAAAAAGATTAGAAGTATATTAAGAGAGGAGAGAAGTATACAAAAGTACAGTACATTTTCTGGTACCGTACTCACATTGACTATTCAGTTACAGTACTTATTGCTTCTTTATTTTCTTCATATTTCATATTATGTCACAAATCCATAAGTGTTGTATATTTTATCATTTATATCAATTTTTACATATATTTAGAATGTAGCGTGTGTCAAAAATCATATACAAGGATATCCACACATTCTACAAGAAGTACAGTACTAATAGCCAAATTTTATAATAAAAAATACACTGCTAGAAGTACAATACTAACAACCACATTCTATTTTTTTAAAGTATTTACATTCGTAATATGTACATACATACATTACTAATTGCCTCATTATTTTTCACACTCAATATTTTGTCACAAATCCGTAAGTATTATACATTTTATCATTTATATTAATTTTTGCATACATTTAGAATGTAACTTTTGACAAAAATTGTATATAAGGATACACACATTTTACAAAAAGTATAGTACTAACAATCACATTTTGTAATACAAAGTATACTACTACACGTACAATATTAGATGTACCGTACGAGACATAACAAAAATACATAATTTGATGATAATGTTAGTACAGTATGAAACATGCTATGTATGTCGATAACCACATACCATACTTATATAAACTAATTCACATTTCACTAAAAATATACACATTTTACTAAAGTACAATACTTTCAACTATTGTTTAAGAACAACTAATCATTGATCCCTTCATTCAAAAGTACAATACTAAACTCATTACTACCGTTAGTTCAATCGAATCCATAGAAGAACAAGTAGCTATTATACATGATTTGAGAGACACAAAGGTGATGTATTGTACTCACGAGTACTGTACGTTTGCACCCAAAACATGTGTATGGTATCCTAAAATACAGATACTATATTTTTCGTGTATTATCATTATTTCAAAGTATGTCAACACTAGTCTTGTTGGAAAGTATTTTTACAAGGATTCTAATGCAATTTATTTCATCAAAAAATACGCTCTGGATGAAAATTATGGATAAAAATATTTTCTCTCTCTTCTACTTCCCTCATCCTTTATTGCTTAATTGCTGCTGACATTGCTGCTGACAGCATGATACTTGGTGTCGGTTTTCATTCTCTAAAACTAAGTGGGCGGGTGGGTGGGAAGGTGACTATGTCTAAAATTTTCCTCCTTTTATTCACACAATCAAAACCTATCAGGGACGTCTATGATGTATGCGGGATCCATATTATGGCTCATTCATAAACATTGGCAAAATAATATGGGTGATGACTGATGAGTCATTGATAAACAAACAATGACAAAAGAATTGGTTGGAACTAACGGATTCTAAAATATTGCCTATGCTTCATGTATTAAATCTCGATTGGTCTTTGTAATATACTTAATATGCTAATAAAGGCCCGTTTGGTTAGGTTGTTCACAAGAAGACAAACCATTGATTTGTCATCGTTGTTCACTTGATAGTGGACTTTTGTATGCCCTTTTGCTATCGGTTGCACCTATCATTTTAGAAACAAAATACACGTTATCAAAGGGAAGTTGATACCTTCTTCATTCTTTTAACAGAAAACCCTGAGTCAAAAATCAAACAGAACATCATGGGTGGGAACATCCCTTAGTGAGGATAGGTGCATTTGTCAATAGCGAGTGAGTCCAAAGGAGATTGAATACTTTCACTGAGAATGGTACTATGGCACAAAGTCGCCACAAGTCAAGACCGTATGGGGTTCATCAACATCTCAGTATAGTTGGTAGGCGTTAATGATTATATAATTGGATTATATTTTCTTTGGATTAACTTGATCGGGTTAGGTGGGGGTTGAATTTTCTCTTCTTTAGTGCATAATTGATTACTAGTATAATTTCTATCATTTCAATTTCAATGTCTTGTGTTGAATATTTCTTGATGGCAACCAATTTTTTTTCATAGGATTGACAAGAGAAAAGCATATAAATATTTCCAGTATGAAGTTTCTCTATTTTTAAAATTGAAAATTTTAGTAAGTATTTATAGAAAAATTCTCGAACATTCTAGTATAGTCTCATAAACTTCCTATAAATATTTCCAGTATGGACTCCTTTTGTTACAATAGTGGGATATATTTTTTAAAGGTCATAGGTAATTCATTGGTAGATTGTTAATGAAAGGGTGAAAGAACGAAAATTCCATTTGGTATGGACATAGTAGGAAAAAAATCTACATATAGTGTTCATGCTCATTCTGGATATAGGAATAACAATTGGAAATATGATGAACAAGCAACATAGGAGTAATAATTGACATCAACATTGCTATAGACACTTACATTTAAGGAATACAATTATCAGGGTCATACCATATATAATCCACAATAGTTGTTACCTTCATATGACTAAACGACATCAATGCTAATGAGGAATATATCATGATGGTTGATACAAATAACTTGTAACGATGTGTGCAACCATGAGCAAATAATGCATACTATAAATTGGTAGCACTATTTTTAACTCTATCTTTGGTTGGGCCTTACTCCATGTCTAATATATCTCTTCTTTATTAGGTGGTTCTTGTTGGTACGTATGCCCAGAGAGACAATCATATGATGATCGTCATGTAAGTGATTTGATTAATAATATAGGAAATCTTTGAATTTATTTTGTTTATTCAGTTATGAGATGATGATGTAACATAATAAATGTCTAAAGAATGATGCTACTCAATGGCGTATATCTTCAAGTTGAGGACCTAAATAATGAGATCATATGGATGTCAAGAGTAGATACATTCTTGTTATGTCCCTAGTCAGTTGTTATCATGGAAGCTGATAGACAACAATAAAACTTAACACTAGAGTGTGTTTTGACTACATCTGAGCTTAATTGGTAAACTAGGGTTTACTTGGATGATTACATGCTCAATAAGATCGATCATTGCTTAAACCTAATTAATGATGGTACATCAATTATGATGTTTTAAACCTAATAAGAAACTCTAATCATGGTTTTACTTTGAAGGATTAGGGTTTGAGGAGTGTAAACCCTAGTCACCAAATTAGGGTTTTAGTAGCATATGATTACATGATTTGATAAGTATAATGGTGCACTAAATGATTTTTATTATCTTATAGAAAGCTCGTGTTTAGTTGAAGTTTGGACATAATTTTTGTAACTCAATTATTAGTGTTCTTGTAAAATACCATATTTTTGAAGAACTTTCTGACATGTTTGTCGGCCGAATTTCTCCAAGACAAACTGAACTGACCATGTATTCAAGCTTAAATATAGCAGTATGGTATTTAAATTTTACCTTTTTATTGGGATATATAATTGATCTAAAATTTTAATTATTATTTGAAAACTATATTTTATACATCCTTTTAATTTTTCATAATTTTTGGATGATGTTTGAATTCTACAGAGAATGGTGTCGGCCGAGTTTCTTATTAGTAACAACTCGACCGACCATGTTGCAGGCTGCAGTATAGCAGTGTAGTATTTGATTTTTATTTATTTATTGTTGACTCTGAATGATCTAAATTTTTTAAATGAGATCTTATTTTATATTTTATATAACATAATAAATTTTCATAATTGTTGGAGGAGTTTTGGCCTATTAAGTAAACAGTCTTCAGTAACATTTGTATGACAAAAACTTCTTTTGAAATAAAAGAAAGTGTAAAGTTGGGTCAATTTGCAATTGACCAAACACTTAATGAACTATATGAGTAACCCAACACCCAAGGATATCTCATATTTTGTCGTTTTTATTAGAGAAATAAAATTCTAGAGAGAGGGGAGAGATAGGGTTTTGAGAGGAGAAAGTGGTGGAGATGTTGACCTAGGATTTCACCATCCGAGAAAAGATGAAATCAAGTAAGTTTAGCTTCTTTTCATAGTCTTTCATGGTGAATCTTGTCTCACATGTCAATATTCCATACCTCCTATGATTTTATTCAAAATGATATCAAATCACTCCCTTTTCTAACTCTTTCTCCATAAATCTCCATTTCTAGGGTTTTTGAGTTGAAAGCAAGAAGAAAGCGGTGATTTGCTAGGGTTTTGATATGGATTTGAGAATCTCAGTTGTAGGGATACATTTTAAAGGCGTTCTCACACCTGAGGCAAGTGGGTGCTTCTTTTAAATAGTAGTGTTGACTCAATCTCTAAATTGACCAAACCCTTATTTTGATGATTACTAAACCATTCCAATTAATTGTGTCTAATGTCTCTACTTGAGTGATTTCAGATTATGTATAGACACACTCCAAATGCCCTAACTTGCGCATCTCAACTTGGAGAAAAGACAAGTCAAAGTCAATCTAGAATCATGTTGTAAACCAGTCGTAATGATTGTATGACTTGTAATTAAGCTTAGAAAAAATTAGGAGCACTTGGATCAAATATCTAAGCACTCAAAAGCCATTTTCAAAAATTCACATTAGGTTGTTCATCGGTCGAGTTGCAAACTCGACTGATCTTGATTGGATCTTGACAATGACTTTTGATCGATCGAGTTTTCATTTCACAAAATTCGACTGATCCCTCTACAGACCAAAATTGATTTTAGTTAATCGGTCGAGTTATCCCAGGACAAACTCGACTGATGGTCTAAATTGGTCTTGTCACTTAGTGGGATTGGTCGAGTTACCTTTATAGAAACTCGACCGATTGCACTATACAAAAAGTGCAGAAAAGTGTTTCTAGCCGTCGTGGAGTTGCAACAATCGAAAATAAATTTGTTGCAAACCAAAAAATGGCTAGTTTTCATTCTTAAGTGTTCCCAAAGGCTAAGAGGCATCCCCAACTATAAATAGGACCCCTTGGCCTTCATTCCAAGGTTGAGAATTTAATGCAAAACTCTATATGAGGTTCTTATTCTATAGTTGAATGATTCTACAGCCTCCTCTCTCTCTAAGCTTAATCACTTGCATCATCCATTAGAGTGAGTAGGCGATTTGTAAGAGAGCTAGTCCTACATGTATATCTCGTGAGGCTCTCACTTCCACCACCTCCCATTCTCTCATTTCAAACATGAAGATGAAGGTTCTCTCTCTTGGCTAAGAGAGGTGAAGAAGAACAAGGGAAGGAGTCCATTGGTGAAGATCAAGGCCAAAGACTTGGAGCAAGAGTGGGTAAGCCCTTGGTGAAGGCAGAAGACTCATTGATCAAGTGGGTAATTCCTTGGTGGTAGCTCCTCCGAGTGAAGGTGAAGTCAAAGGTTGAAGATCCAAGAAGAGTGGGTAATTCCTAAAAGGCTGAAGACTTGTGCAAGTGTGGGTAAGTCCTTGGAGAAGGCTGAAAACTCGTTACAAAGTGGGTAAATCCTTGGTAAGGTTGAAGACTCTTTGTATTGGATAAGTAAGTCCTTTGGTGGGCCATGTATTGTAATTCTTATGAATGAATATAAGAGTGCAATGGCTAAGAAATCCTAGAGGTTGACCTCTCTAGGTAGTGGACTGACATACTTCTAGTTTGAAGTGTGGAATCAATGTACATAGCTTGTCATTTGGTGTATGTTCAATCTCTCTCTCCCTTGCTATGTATGTTTTAGTTGTACTCAAATTTCCCATATTAGCAACCTTATCTTATCATATATCTTGAAGGTCTAATGAATTTTGTTTAAGTGCATTCAACTCTATTCACCCCCCTCTAGAGCATCCAATCACCCATCCTAGGATCCAACAATTAGTATCAGAGCGGGTCTTATCCAAGCATACTTCAACAAGTAGGATAAGATGGGTGACTACCAAGGAGGGAGATACTTGATCAACCTTCCAATCTTTTATGGGAGAAATGTCCTCTATTGGAAGAGAAGGTTACAATACTGCATCCAAGGATCAAGTCTTGAGCTATGGAAAATGGTGGAGCGTCCATACAAGCTACTAGAGAACAAGATAGAAGAACAAGATGAAGCTACCATGAAGAAATCCACCTTGAATGCAAGAACAATAAACATCCTCGATGCCACCATGAACCCCACTGAGTTCAACTGGATTTCCTCTTGTGAGATAGCCTATGAGGTATGGAGAAAGCTATGCATCACTTATGAGGGGACAACTCAAGTGAAGGAAAGAAAAGTTTACATGCTCAAAGGGCTGCTTGAGAACTTTAAGATGGGAAAGGAGGAGAAGATAGCCAACATGTACTCAAGACTCGACATAATTGTAAATGGCCTTTCCATCCTAGGTCATCCTATGAGTAGAGGAGAGATCAACTCTGAGATCCTTAGAACTCTCCTAAAGAGATGGGAACCCAAGGTGACTTCCATTGAAGAAGTATTGTCTCTTGATGATATCCCCATTGAAGAGCTCATTGGAAATATACAAGCCCATGAAGTCACACTTGACAAAAGAGAAGAAATTGAAAGACAAGAGGAGAAAGAGATAAAGAGAATGAAGAAGGTTGAAATCAAGGGTCAAATTGAAGCTAGTATGGGACAAGCCTCTCCATCCTATCATGTGAAAGAAGACACCATGTACTCCTTGGGTAGATTCTACAAAGGCAAGAATTCATCCTCCATCCGGTACCTCAAGTGTGGAAAGAAAGGTCACTTCAATATTGATTGTCTACAAGGAAAGAACACCCATCATCACAAGGAAAGAGAAGAGAAGTACAAAAAGAAGGAGAAATGGAACAAGTGCTCAAGTGACTCCTACAACTCAAGCTCAAGTGAAGAATCAAGTGGAGGATCTAACTCAAGCTCTAGTCATGAAGGACAATGCCATTTTGCTCTTATGGCTTCAACAAGTGAAGACCCAAATGAGGTAAATTTGAACTCTTAAGATAAAGAACCTTTAGTTGCTATCATCAATGCTACTCGTGCCTTTCTTAAGTACTCTAAAAAGAAAAAGAAAAAGCTTTCTAGAATTGTTGATAATATGCATGCAGAATGAGATGATCTTGAACATGCTAATACTTGTTTTCTTGATGATAAAAATGCTTGTCTTAGTCAAGTAGATTCTCTTATACTTGAAAATGCTAGCTTGCTTGACAATATTAGATTTCTAGAAGCTCAACCTCTTATGAGTAGTTATAACGAAGATCATACCTTAATTTTTTATTCTCTCGTGCATGATATTGATGTTGGTATGTATGCCCTGAGAGCAAATCATGGGATGATTGGTGGGATACATTAAGATTGATTTGATAAACATCAAAGGCGAGCTTCCAATTCTTTCTGGTTCAGTCATATGAGATAGTGATAGAACAGATTGAATGTCTAGAGAATGACAGTACTCAATGACGTATGCTTTCATGTTAAGGACCTGAACGATGAGATCATACAGATGCTAAGAGTTTGTACATTCTTGTTATGTCCCTAGTCGGATGTCATTGTGGAAGGTAGATAGACAATAATGACACACAAGACTAGATTGTGGTGTTGGTTGATGACAGAATCTCATTAGTCATGATATAGAGATATCAAACCAAACACATAGGTACTTGTTAGAGAACAAGGTATCGGACAGACCCACCGTGAGTTTGACACATGGAACCATGAGATGGTAGTCACAGTTAGTACTCATTGTGATGGTGTTGAGTGTGATTCTTAGACCTGAAATCACTGCACTCAACACATATCGTTGGGCACACTTTGACATCATCAAACGCAGTCCTAAAACATGGGTTGTTATAAAGGTGATGATTGGGTGGCTTTGACACATGGGGCTTTTGAGGGGCGAGTGATAGATATGGGATTTGTCCCTCCTGAGGGAGTTTGATATCCATGGCCACTTGATGAGTAGGATTGAGAAAGGCGTGCACGCATGTGTGAATCAGTATGTGATACTGATGTCATACATATCTCTTCCAGTCTACTCTGAGATCAAGGAAGTGAATGAACGTTGACAGGATGAGTGTTCCATGCCTCGAGTTCATTCGGGATATCAGTGACAAAGGAATTATACATTCGCTGTAACACCATTCACGGATTGTAGGATGAAAGTTGTTCTCCAACTTTCTACTTTCACTTGGGTAGCACTGATGTGTGACTAGGCACCGCTCTTTGCTTGTGAAGTCATAAGTGTTATGAACTTTCACTGCCAACGTGAAATGGACCAGCAGGGTCACACACATAGGATTTAAACTGGAAGAGGAGTTTTGTCCAAAAGCAATGTTTAGATTGATTACTAAAGGAGTTTAGTAGTTCAATTAAACACTCAATCAGTCGATGACTCAATATCGTATGGTTCAAGGTGTTGGACGCATTGATTGGAGTATCGGATTGATTGAAATTGTAATTGACTGATTTTGCCCAACCTGTGCTCCCAACCGATCGGTTCATGTGATGAACCGGTCGGCTGAGGTTGCTGAACCGATCGGCTGGAGTGTCCAGGCCGATCGGCTCATGCCCAGGTTGAAATGACCGGTTCAAGGGTTGAACCGATCGGCTCAACTGGTGCAACCGACCAGTTGGGAAAAGTCATGTCGGCAAGAATTTTCCTTTGGTTTCAAATTGCCCAATTCGATTGGGAATAATATTGGTATTCGATACCAATTGGGAAAGAAACAAGGAAAGTCTTTTTGAGCCGGATTAGGACCATGAACCGATCGGTTCAGGGCACCAACCGATCGGTTGGAGTGCCCCAAACGGTCGGCTCAGGTCCAACCGATCGGATCAATGGCCGAACCGATCGGTTCAGCAGTGAACTGATCAGTTCAGGTTGCGGGGTGGTTGCTTTTTGTGGAAAATCCCGAACCCTTCTACTCCTGCTCTTTAGTCCCGCATTGCCCGGGATGGAGAACCCTGTCCCATGACTCTCCTATATATATAGGGGATATTGGGGGCTTCTTACAGTACAGCTCAGTGCAACCAGTTGCTCTACAAGTTGTCGTTCTCTCTGGTTTTGGTAACTGTGAGAGAGCCCGAGCAAGTGCTTCCCGTAAAAGGGAGGTGCAGCAAGGGAAGGACAACTGCAGTTGCAATAGGAGGCAGGAGAGCGTGTTGGTGACTAGTACGTCAACAGGAGGTTATGACTCCTTCCACTTCCTTGTGGGACAAGGAGAGTGGAGTTCCAGGTGGTCCGTGTGGACTACTACAGAGGCGGGAGGACACTGCCGCTTAGGAGGACAACTGTCATCCGACAGTCCAGTTTGAGTAGGAGTTGTCAGTCCCGGTGTGACCAGGAGCTGCACAGACACCGTCGAAGTCCGGAGTTGAAGACCGCGCATTGCGCAAGGTATTGTCGCCGAGCAAGCCTCGGGAAAAGGTATGATTCCGCAAACCATCCTTTCCTATTATATAGACGTTGACGCGTTTCCTCGGTATGGGTTGGGGAGAAATTTTTTTTTGTTTCCGCTGCCTTCTCTGTCTCCCTTAAAACCCAACAGTGGTATCAGAGCCACGTCAGCTGTTCTATATTTTAGGAATATCGATATGATCGATTTTGGTTTTTCGCCTTTATTTATTGCATACGATGCGAATAATATAGGCTTTATGCATGTCCAATCCTAAATCCACAAATCCCTAATTACATATATGATATGTATTATTAATGCACTCGATACGCGTCGCCCTTAAACGAGTTTTGTGGTGGATGTGTGTAGCGTGATTATGGCCTATAAACACCTATCTGTGATTGGTTGTGTGTAGTTGCTTGCATCTCGGTCTGCGCACCGATCTTCCTTCTCCTATTCCTGATGTAACTCGAAATAATTCGAGATTCTTTCCTACCTTTGCTCCCCCCGAATGTAACTCGGGGTTTCCCTTTTAAAGGAATGTAATAAATAGGATAGATTTTATTTCCTGTTATGTCAAAGACCGGCGGACATCAAGACGACATCTGAAATGATCGGTTCAAGGCGTGAAACGATCGGTTGACCTTCCAGACGGTCGGTTCAAGGAGTGAACCGATCGGTTGATGACCGGTTCGAGGAGCGAGATGAGAGGGTGGCGGACATGACGAGATGCACGACGACCAGGCGAACCGATCGGTTGGAGGAGCCAACCGATCGGCTGGTGGCACCCAGACGACCGGCTGGAGAGTACAGATCATTCATGTGATGAGTTGATCAACTCGGATGGCAAGGCACAGAGTTCATCTTGTACAGGTTGCATATGATGTTGACCTAGATGACCGTGATTCCTCTTGGCTCGAGGAATCACATTAGGATGGCCATAATCATCGCTTTTATCATTTTGTGCATGTTTTCTGTGGGATATAGCATGTATATGATACATACTTTGGATTGTGGTGATTGGATATGTATATGTATATAAAACCAAATCCCTCATTAAAATATTAAGTTTTATATGCCTTCCATTAGCGGCACACATGAAAAGCTCGATCGACCAAGCGTAGGTTACGCCAAAGCGTGGTGCGCCGTCTATCTTATAGAAGTGTGAAGAGTAGACATGTAGGTTCTGCCAAAGCAGGGTGCATGTTTACCGTGTCGGCTTTTGGGTTAGACTTAACTGGTGATTCTTAGAGCGTCTAAGCCCAGAGGCAAGGAATGTTCATGGCAAGGTGTTGTGCATGTTCATTCAACAAGAGTTGCATATGATGCAATTGGCAAGAGTTGCCTACCTGAGAGATCTAAGTTGTGGGTGATCAGCCAAAGCTGACTCATGACTTAGAGGATTTCAGGATCTTGCCCACTAGAAGGTTGTACGCTGCAATCTTCCGAATTGATGGTGAGGGCTATCAATTTGAAATAAAATAGTGGGAGCGATAATTAATTAAAGGCCTAATTATATCGTCAAGTTTTTCAAATCAATCAAATAAGTCAAAAATGAGTTTTTGGACTAAAATTGCATATTTTCCTTTTTGTAGTTCAAATGGCAACAAACAACAACAACTTTTCTTTGCGATCGGTCCTTGACAAGGACAAGCTAAATGGGACAAACTTCCACGACTGGTATCGGACATTGAGAATTGTTCTCACTCAAGAGCGCAAGCTCTATGTCCTGGATACTCCAATTCCAGAGGAACCCGCTCCTAATGCACCAAAGGCAGAAAGGGATGCTTACAAGAAGCATTCTGATGATGCCATTGATGCAAAGTGCTTGATGCTATGTTCAATGAACCATGAGTTGCAGAGGCAACATGCGAACATGGGTGTCATAGAGATGATTCTGCATCTCAGGAACATGTATGAAGATCAGGCACGGCAAGAGAGGTACAATGTTTCTAGGGCGCTGTTCAAGTGCGTCATGACAGAAGGAGATCTAGTTGGTCCTCACACACTCAAGATGATTGGGTATGTGGAGAACCTGCAGAGACTGGGATTTCCACTGAGCCAAGAGTTGGCTACTGACGTGATACTGCAATCGTTGCCAGAATCTTACAGTCAGTTTGTGATGAACTACAACATGAACAACTTTGATAGGCCACTGTCAGAGTTGTTGGGCATGTTGAGGACAGCCGAGTTACAGATGAAGAAGGACAAGCCTAAGTCCGTGATGGTGATCACGAGCAAGAAAGGCAAGTCCAAGCGCAAGGGCAAGGGAAAAGCTAAGAAAGGTTCTGAAGCTAGCCAGGAGTCCAAGCCATCTTCAGCTCTCAAGGCCAAGGGAGGCGTGACAAAGAAAGGAAATTGCCACCATTGTCAAAAGCCAGGACATTGGAAAAGGAATTGTCCTCTCTACCTGGAAGAACAAAAGAAGAAGGAGGCGACTGAAGCCTCTACTTGAAGGTGTCATGTAAATAAACTTGTAACACTTTTTTAGGTATATGATACCAAGATGTAAAGTGTAAAGCATTCTTACTTGGGGCAAGTGTTTCCTTTATAGATAGGAATACTTTAGTTTATTTTCAGCCAATAAGGCATGTAATACAGTTATGAACTGCTATTTCACACTTGCCAATAGATAGAAACACTTTATTTTTGCATATTGTATGACAATGATGGCAATCGATAAAGTTGTGTTTTCAATCTTAAAGATATGTATTTATCTTGTGATATTTGATATGCATAAGATACGAAGATACCTAAAAGTTATAGATAACTCAAACAATTTAATTAGCATTAATCATGAGAAATTCATTTCTAGTTTCCATGTGATGGATAAAACTAGACTCTTTTGGTTAGAGAACCAGTAAGGGACATGAATATCTTGGACATGATTGATCAATCTTCACTAATGTAGTGGGAAGAGTGATTATCCTATTAGGTATAATACATGTGATGTATTTACATACCTATTGGAATAAATGCTAATACTTCAAATGGTGTTTAGAGAAATATCAATATGAATATCTTGAAGTGTTCAAGATTATCATAAATGAAGTACAAATTTGGTAAAATATTAATTCTTGATGAGATCAATGAATGAAATACTTGGACCAAATGTTTGAGATCCTTATGAGTGATTATGATAGTGTATCATAGTGAACTCATGATTAAGGCATGGTGATGTATGAATCAAGAAGGAATCATACTCTAAGGAGTTAGAGAATGATTATCAAATAACTAAATTCTTCTTAATAAAAGAATACCCTATACTAATAAAAGAAATTAAGAATCACAAGGGTTGTGAGTTCTTATATCTTTAACAGATACACCTCAATTATCTATGTGATGAGTTGTTCATGTGATGAGTCAACTATCAAGATGAATATGAGGAACCGAATCTTGAGTTATGGTTTATGACCATTACATCCTAAATGACATCCATGTGAACCATAAGGTATGACCCTAATGGTAGCACTCATTGGATCATATCCATAAGTGCAAATGAGTCTTAAGTGTTAAGACACATGGATAACATTTTGAGAAGGATGATGCTTGTTGATTGCAACTTAATGACTAAGACATTTGGCATATGGATACTAAAACCGCATTCCTATGAGGAATAAAACCAGGATGTGTACGTGACACAACCTATAAGGTTTATGAATCCACTAATGCAAATGAAGTCTATAAGTTACAATGGACTAATCAATGTGATTGATTGAGTACAAGCAACTCAAAATTGGATCTTTACTTTGATGATTTAGTCAAAGGGTTTGACTGATATGTCAAAGATAAAGAAGGGATCTGTGATTTAGTGGGAGCGTATTCACATTCCACATATTGATGTGAAATGGAAATGTTCTAGATTGGAAATCCAAAAGTGGAAATTATCTTTAAGGAAGATAGAGATGTTTCCTATGTGATAGGAATAGAGATCTATAGAGATAGTTCTCGGAAAATCTCTTGACCTGGAAAGAGAAAGCATACATTGGCAATCTGTACTGAAGTGTTCAGTATGCACAGATTCAGTGGGAGAAAATTTGTCCATGTTACATGGAGTTAGTATCCCAAGGCCAAGTGTCCAATTCTTATGAAGAATGGGAACACTAAGAATAGATATGGATCTATCATGTATGTAATCATCCCATTATCTTGCATGTATGACATGGCAAGAATAAAATGCATTCATCATCTTGTATGTAGGACATGGCAATATGATGTGCTCATCCTGATAACTCGCATGTGTGACATGACGAGTGGATGGCTGTCTATTTCCAGTAAGGGTTACTGAAATACCATGAGAACTTGATAAGTGCTTGTGAAGTACTAGTTCTATGGAGATAAGGAAGAGTTCGATGTAAAGAGTTACATTGATGCGAACTTCCGAAAGGACAGAAAATTAATCGCAATATATATACATAAGATGTATAAAAGTGAAAGTTTGTTGATAATTGGAAATGTTCCAATAAAGCCATTTAAAAGGGGAAATGCCGAGTATCTATGTGTTAGAGAACAACAATGGATAATATATGGATCTGAAAGTTCATGAGATGAACTTATATTCCAGTCATTGATGACAAGTTTGGAATCCTTGATCATGCAATGTGGCTAAACGTTAGCAATGGAATACTAAATCGCATATTACGACAACTCCATCTCATACGTGTGACGTACAGCGAAGAGATGTGAGACATGCAATTCGTACAGACTTTGGCAAGGTGTTGCCATTTCTCACTATGTTGGCACTAGAGCGTAGTAACATGTGGGACATGTTTGAAGAACACTATGAATATGATTCATGGGTGATTGGCTCGCAGTGCAAGTGGGAGTCTGTTGGTATGTATGCCCTGAGAGCAAATCATGGGATGATTGGTGGGATACATTAAGATTGATTTGATAAACATCAAAGGCGAGCTTCCAATTCTTTCTGGTTCAGTCATATGAGATAGTGATAGAACAGATTGAATGTCTAGAGAATGACAGTACTCAATGACGTATGCTTTCAGGTTAAGGACCTGAACGATGAGATCATACGGATGCTAAGAGTTTGTACATTCTTGTTATGTCCCTAGTCGGATGTCATTGTGGAAGGTAGATAGACAATAATGACACACGACTAGATTGTGGTGTTGGTTGATGACAGAATCTCATTAGTCATGATATAGAGATATCAAACCAAACACATAGGTACTTGTTAGAGAACAAGGTACCGGACAGACCCACCGTGAGTTTGACACATGGAACCATGAGATGGTAGTCACAGTCAGTACTCACTGTGATGGTGGTGAGTGTGATTCTTAGACCTGAAATCACTGCACTCAACACATGTCGTTGGGCACACTTTGACATCATCAAACGCAGTCCTGAAACATGGGTTGTTATAAAGGTGATGATTGGGTGGCTTTGACACATGGGGCTTTTGAGGGGCGAGTGATAGATATGGGATTTGTCCCTCCTGAGGGAGTTTGATATCCATGGCCACTTGATGAGTAGGATTGAGAAAGGCGTGCACGCATGTGTGAATCAGTATGTGATACTGATGTCATACATATCTCTTCCAGTCTACTCTGAGATCAAGGAAGTGAATGAACGTTGACAGGATGACTGTTCCATGCCTCGAGTTCATTCGGGATATCAGTGACAAAGGAATTATACATTCGATGTAACACCATTCACGAATTGTAGGATGAAAGTTGTTCTCCAACTTTCTACTTTCACTTGGGTAGCACTGATGTGTGACTAGGCACTGCTCTTTGCTTGTGAAGTCATAAGTGTTATGAACTTTCACTGCCAACGTGAAATGGACCTGCAGGGTCACACACATAGGATTTAAACTGGAAGAGGAGTTTTGTCCACAAGCAATGTTTAGATTGATTACTAAAGGAGTTTAGTAGTTCAATTAAACACTCAATCAGTCGATGACTCAATATCGTATGGTTCAAGGTGTTGGACGCATTGATTGGAGTATCGGATTGATTGAAATCGCAATTGACTGATTTTGCCCAACCTGTGCTCCCAACCGATCGGTTCATGTGATGAACCGGTCGGCTGAGGTTGCTGAACCGGTCGGCTGGAGTGTCCAGGCCGATCGGCTCATGCCCAGGTTGAAACGACCGGTTCAAGGGTTGAACCGATCGGCTCAACTGGTGCAACCGACCAGTTGGGGAAAGTCATGTCGGAAAGAATTTTCCTTTGGTTTCAAATTGCCCAATTCGATTGGGAATAATATTGGTATTCGATACCAATTGGGAAAGAAACAAGGAAAGTCTTTTTGAGCCGGATTAGGACCATGAACCGATCGGTTCAGGGCACCAACCGATCGGTTGGAGTGCCCCAAACGGTTGGCTCAGGTCCAACCGATCGGCTCAATGGCCGAACCGATCGGTTCAGCAGTGAACCGATCAGTTCAGGTTGCGAGGTGGTTGCTTTTTGTGGAAAATCCCGAACCCTTCTACTCCTGCTCTTTAGTCCCGCATTGCCCGGGATGGAGAACCCTGTCCCATGACTCTCATATATATATAGGGGATATTGGGGGCTTCTCACAGTACAGCTCAGTGCAACCAGTTGCTCTGCAAGTTGTCGTTCTCTGGTTTTGGTAACCGTGAGAGAGCCCGAGCAAGTGCTTCCCGCAAAAGGGAGGTGCAGCAAGGGAAGGACAACTGCAGTTGCAATAGGAGGCAGGAGAGCGTGTTGGCGACTAGTACGTCAACAGGAGGGTACGACTCCTTCCACTTCCTTGTGGGACAAGGAGAGTGGAGTTCTAGGTGGTCCGTGTGGACTACTACAGAGGCGGGAGGACACTGCCGCTTAGGAGGACAACTGTCATCCGACAGTCCGGTTCGAGTAGGAGTTGTCAGTCCCGGTGCGACCAGGAGCTGCACAGACACCGTCGAAGTCCGGAGTTGAAGACCACGCATTGCGCAAGGTATTGTCGCCGAGCAAGCCTCGGGACAAGGTATGATTCCGCAAACCATCCTTTCCTATTATATAGACGTTGACGCGTTTCCTCGGTATGGGTTGGGGAGAAATTTTTTTTTGTTTCCGCTGCCTTCTCTGTCTCCCCTAAAACCCAACAATTGATGTTCTTAAATCTGAAAAAGGAAAAAGATTTGTTTTGCAAGGATTAGAATATGAAAATGGGGTTTATCTTTCTAAGATTGCTTTTCCTGAAACAGAAAATGCCTCCTTGATTGCTGAAATCAATGTGCTTGAATCTTGTTCTAGTTCTACTAGTAGGGAGAATAATGTTGCTCCTCTTCAAATTGACAGAGATTCTTATTTAACTAAAGCTCTTTGCTTCAAAAATGATATTTTCATGCTAGAGATAATGTCAATCATTTATCTTCTACCATTTCTTCTCTTATGCATGATAATCATAGTTTGAGATCTTCTTTGCAAAGATTCTTAGTTGGTAAAAAATCTCAATGATATCCTACACCATACTACTAAACAAATTGGTAGACATAGTTTAGGGTATGATGGTAGTCAAAGGAACAACAAAGGTAAAGGACCTCCAATATTCCATGGAGAATCCTCTATTTCCAAGACTATGGGCACATGCAACTATTACAATGATATTGGTCATTGTTCTATGATGCGATGATTTTGAGTCGCATTTATAGACTTGTTTTACTTGCGTTTTATGCGTTTACTGGTCATTTTGGTGGTTAATATCACATAATTCACTTCCTTTAGTCTATGATCCGTCTCAGTGTCAAATCTCTCTTGTTTTATTGTCTTGAGCATAAATGATTACAATAATATGTTTTATCTCGACTTATGTGGTTATGTTTTGCAATTTCAGGAAAAACACATATTTGCAGCTGTCGATACCATTGACGCAAGTCGATACTATCGACACAACCACAGGTAGCCAGCCGTAAGGAGCAGCACAGAGTCGATACCATCGACAGGAAAGTCAATGGTAGCGACATTCCATCAGGTTGCCAGTGACCAACCAATCGATACTATCGACCCTAAAGTCAATACTATCGACACATTCAACATCAGTGATGGAAAAGGGATAAAACCGACGCTTAAGAGTGTCGATACCATCGACCCGCGTCAATGATATCGACGCCGTCAGATCAGATTTTGTTTCAGATCGGCTCTAATCCAACGGTTGTGATATTTTTGCAACCCAACCTGGTGATTATACCTAATGACGGCGACCAAGAGTAGGGAATCACGTCATTAGTCGTTGCACACGTCCCGAGAAGGTGTGGAGAGAAGAACGGAGCCTAGAAGCATGCCCCAGCCGTTTTGGAAGCCGAAGAAGACATTTTCCACCACTGAAAGGTCGTAGATCGTGCATTCTCCGCCAAGGAACGATTGAATCTTCTCCGTTCAGGGGTTTCATCACTTATTCACAATTTTCTCCATGTTTCCCCTTTCTTCAACCATGTTTTTCTCTGAGATGAACATGCGGGGCTAATCCCCTTTATCTTTAGGACCGGGAGTAGCTCGGGGAAGCATTGTATGACATTTTTATCATAGTAATTCATAATTTATCTCTTAAATCTGTGGTATGATTTCGTTTTCTCAATTATATTGTTATGCTTGATCACCATAATGATAATCTAATTCCTTTAATTACTTTGAAAGAAGAATTAATGATTGAAAAGAGACGAAATTCACATTAATTAACAAATCCCTTGAACAAGGTGATGTAAGGTTAATGGTGGAAACCCAGAGGTCAATTCTAATGCACCTAGTTTAGGGTATAGGTTACTACGACGGTGGAACCGACCTAGACTTAGGTAGTGAATTGTACCATGAGAGTGGACAATTCTGACTACATGCCACTATCCGTATTGAGAGATGAACCTGAGTAACTATATGAAAATTCATACAATGAAAACCCGCGGTGAAACCGCAATCCTAAAGATCTCCATTTGAATTGATTAAACTAAACATTTAATCGATTGCTTTGTTTTATTTTATTTTTTGTTATTTTGCAAGCAACTCTCATAACCTTTTTATTGGTCTAGCTGATTGCGAGTAGTTAGTAGTAGTCTACTGATAATTTAGTGTCCCTGAGTTCGACTCGGGCCTCAAAAGGGCCTATACTACATTGACGCGTGCACTTGCGTTATACGCACGGTAAAATCGTGTCAAGTTTTTGGCGCCGTTGTCGGGGACACGACAGTTGTTGGCACTACGAGTGGTGCAAGAGGCCATTCTAGACCACTTTTTTTTATTAATTATTTCGTAAGCATTTTTAAAATTCATAGTTTATCGTTCATATTTTGTAATCGTCTAGCACGATACTGAACGGAAATTATCATTTTTGCAGGTACTGGTGCATGGTGAGGACCTGTAGCACTGACTACACGCAATAATCACCAGAGGTTTGACTGTCGGGACCAGACGACGAGGAGAGCAACGTTCAACCCCAACTGGAAGATATAGATTCAGATTCTGAACTAGAAGCCATGGAAGAAGAACAGACAATCTGGGAGAAGATCAAGGCATCTTCTGCGTCTTCATCCAAAGGGCCGATAAAGAAGTAGGCAGTCAATATTCCAACTTATAAAATCGATCATGCATTAATAAATTTGGTCAAATAAAATGCGTTTCACAGACTTAAAAATGAAGATCCGGTGACTCATATAAGACAGTTCGTGGAGAACTGTGATATGCTCAAGATAGACAGGTTTCCACAGGAGACGTTGTACTTGAAGCTGTTTCCCAGCTCTCTGGCAGGAAATGCACGAGAATGGCTACATAATCTTGATGATGAGTATGTGGAATCATGGAACCACATGGTGGAAGTGTTCTTTGAAAGATTCTTTTCGCCCGAGAAATCAAATGATATGATCAAAAAAATTCATAATTTTAGTCAGAAAGCAGGAGAGACTTACTCCGAGACTTGGGAATGATTTCAGATTATGCTGTGGAGGTGCCCACATAATGGGCTTGACAAAGAGAAGCAGGTCAAAATTTTCTATTTTGCTCTCAATGAGCATGATAAAAGTTGGGAAATTTTGAAGAATATGGCAAAGAAGCAATCCTGGGGTGATAGAGACGCCGTAGAGCATGTTCGGGCTGCAGGGGAGTCAAAGGCCATCAAAGAGCTAAATGAGAAGATGGACCTTCTTGCAAAGAAACTTCTTGCAAAAGAAGATGCAAAATCAGATGATAAGGCTGAAGTAAAATTCATGCGCCAGCAGTAGGGGTACAGAAACAATGATTATTCATGGAGGAAAGACAAGAAATTCTCATGGAAGGACCCAAATAATTTCTTGCAGGACCCCGACATAAAACCCTAACTGGCGGCGGAGGATAAGAGCAATGAGTTGCTCAATCAAGTAATAAAGTAGAATCAAGAACTTATGAGCACATTTGGCCAATAGATAAAGCAACAAGGAGAATTCATGAATCAATTTGGGCAGACCTTACAAAGCCATGGGGCTCAGATGAGGACTATAGAGACATCCATGGCACAAATGGCAACTGAGATAGCAAATTTGAAGAAACCAACGCAGCAAGGCTTTCCGGGTAATACAAACATTCCAGGAGGAAACCAACCGGCTAAGGCAATCTTGCTAAGGAGCGGTAAGAAGATTTTAAACCCCAAGGCCGATGAACCAATCACACCCCAGCCAGAAACCATAGGTGAGGCCACTGAGGAGGTTCCAACTCCTATCACAGAGCCGGTAGAGGATACAGTAGATGATGTCACAGCAGAACAAGTTGTTGAGGAGGAGACACAGAAGAGGACGCCATACGTGCCGCTACATCAAAGGGCACAAAATGTCCCGGTCCCATATCCTAATAACATGAAAGCCAAGAAAGTGGACGCTCAGTTCAAGAAGTTTCTAGATAGATTTAGAAAGCTGTCTGTCAACATTCCATTGTTAGAGGCAATAGAGCAAATTCCCTCTTACGACATGTTTCTGAAAGACATCATTACAAAGAAGAGGAAGATCCCTGATGCTGAGGTAGTGGTTCTCAAGGAACAGGTGAGTGCTTTCATCATGGGCACATTGCCACCTAAAAGGCAGGATCCGGGCTGCTTCAATATTTCATGCTATATTGGTAAAGTGAAATTTGGCGAAGCACTGTGTGATTCCGGGGCAAGTATAAACCTGATGCCTCTCTCTACATTCAAGAAGCTGGGACTGAAAGAATCAAGGCCAAGCAATATGACAATACAGTTGGCGGATAATTCTGTGGTGAAACCGTATGGTATTTGCAAAGATGTGTTGGTGAAAGTTGATCGATTTTTATTTCCAGCAGACTTTGTTGTAATGGAAATGCAGGACGAGAAAGGAAATGAGTTACTCCTTGGACGACCCTTCCAAGCCACTACAAATATGATACTTGAGATGGGAAGAGGCCGTTTGACCTTGGGTATCGCTGATGATCGGTTTGAGATGGTCATGCCCTCAAGCACTACACAATCTAAAGTAAAGGAGCAATGCCGCATGATGAAGCACTTTGATTAGAATATTTCTATTTGTCTAGGGAAGCCATTTCTAGATATGGCTCATGTAATGACTAAAGTGGAAAAAGGGACACTGGATGTAGACATCATGGAACAGACCAAGGTTGTGTCTCTTAGTAAGGCTGTGGGTTTTCCCAATGATGAAGAGGAGGACATCCCTCCTTCTACTGAAGATGAGGACATAGCAAATTCTATTTTCAATGCATATCCAGAACTGCCTCTTGAAGCCTGCCTGGTTAATATAACACATGATTGGATGAGAAGTAAGTCACTATAAGAATGTGCCAAGATGCTTTAGGTGCTGCCGTGTTTCTACGCTAGGTACTATGAAGACCTTGGAGAACTCCCACCATCGCTTCACTCACCCTTAATCAGCCCGCCAGATTTAGAATTGAAGCCACTGCCACCTCATTTGAAATATGCATTTCTAGCTGAGGGTGAGAAGCTTCCAGTGATTATTTCGGCATATCTGAGTGCCGAGGAGGAGGATCAACTGCTGATCGTGCTGAAGAACCACCGAGGTACATTCAGGTGGTCGGTCGCGGACATCAAGGGGATTTCCCCTACATTGTGCCAGCACAAGATTTGGCTCGAGGAGGGAGCCAAACTTGTAATTCAGCCACAACGTAGATTAAATCCTAGCATGATGGAGGTCGTCAAGAAGGAGGTGATCAAGCTCCTTTCTACATGTATCATCTATGTGATATCTGACTCGACGTGGGTGAGTCCTACACAGGTAGTCCCTAAAAAGGGGGGAATTACTGTTACACATAATTTGTTAAATGAGCCAGTCACGACCCGTCTGGTAACCAGGTGGCGTGTATGTATAGATTACCGTAGATTGAATGCTGCTATGCTTAAGGATTATTTTCCTCTCCCATTCATTGATCAGATTTTAGAGCGATTGGCAGGTCAATCTCATTTTTGTTTTCTCGATGGTTATTCAGGCTACAATCAGATTTCCATTGATCCTAAGGACCAAGAGAAGTCCACCTTCACTTGTCCTTATGGAACATTTGCATACCGTCGTATGCCCTTTGGTTTGTGTAACACACCAGCAACCTTTCAGCGTTGCATGCTTGCCATTTTCTCCGACATGGTTGAATGCTGTTTGGAAGTCTTTATGGATGATTTCTCCGTCTATGGTGCATCTTTTGATGAATGTTTATACAATTTGGATAAATTTTAGCAACGATGTGAGGACACACACTTAGTTCTCAATTGAGAGAAATGCCATATGATGGTTAGCGAAGGGATCGTGCTTGGACATAAAGTGTCTAACAAGGGGTTGGAGGTAGATCCGATGAAGATTGAGGTTATTTCCAAATTACCCCCACCGAATTCAGTAAAAGGGGTATGGAGTTTTCTAGGTCACGCCGGGTTTTATCGCCGCTTTATAAAAGATTTCTCAAAAATCGCCAAACCATTATCTGAGTTGTTGGAGAAGGATGCTGTGTTTGATTTTAATGGCAAATGTTTACATGCTTTTAATGTGCTTAAAGAAAAATTAATTTCTGCTTCGGTTGTGCAAACACTGGACTGGACAAAACCTTTTGAATTGATGTGTGATGCGTCAGATTTTGCAGTAGGGGCTGTTTTAGGACAACGTGTGGTCAATAAACCCGCTGTGATTTTCTATGCGTCCAAAACTTTAAATGAAGCACAACTGAATTACATGACAACCAAAAAATAGCTTCTCGCCGTTGTTTTTGCCTTTGAAAAATTTCGGCAATATTTTGTTGGATCTAAAGTCATGGTATGGACGGACCACACTGCCATAAAGTATTTGATGGAGAAGAAAGATGCCAAACCTAGACTGATTAGGTGGATCTTACTGTTGCAAGAATTTGATATTGAAATCAAAGATAAGGTGGGAATAGAAAATGTGGTTGCAAACCATTTGTCTAGGCTGGAAAGAGTAGATGAGAAGGATGTGCATATACCCATTACCGAGACGTTTCCTGATGAACAACTTCTATCTGTGAAATCTAAAGATCCTTGGTTTTCTTATATTGTAAATTATCTTCCCTGCAAAATTATCTCTGATGATTGGACATACCAAGAGAAAAAGAAAATTTTCCATTCTTTGCGATATTATTTCTGGGATGACCCCATTCTGTTGAAGCAGTGCAGGGACGGTGTGTTGCACAGGTGTGTACCGGAGGTGGAATATGAAAATGTCCTTCGTCATTGCTATACCCTACCGACTGGTGGCCACCATGCTAGTTCTAGAACTGCGGACAAGGTACTTGAGAGCGGCCTTTACTGGCCTACTTTGTTCTGGGACGCATATGACTATGTGTGGTAATGCGATTCCTACCAATGGGCAGGTAACATTTCAAAGCGACAAGAGATGCCCCTCAATGTATTTCAAGAGGTCAAGGTGTTCGATCTGTGGGGTATTGATTTTATGGGACCCTTTGTGTCCTCCAACTTTAACTTGTACATTCTATTAGCTGTTGACTATGTATCGAAGTGGGTAGAGGCAATACCCACTAGGACTAATGATGCCGCTGTAGTGTGCAGGTTTGTCAAAGAATACATTTTCTACAGGTTTGGTGTACCTAGAATGATTATTAGTGATGGAGGTACACATTTCCGAAATCAGAAGTTCACGACATTATTGATAAAGTACGGGGTAAAGAACAACATTGGTACCCCGTACCACCCACAGACACAGGGGCAAGTGGAAGTCTCCAATAGAGAGATTAAGAAGATCTTGGAGCGCACAGTGGCTTCGACGAGAAAAAACTGGAGTACCTTGCTACCGGAAGCTTTGTGGGCGTACATGATTGCATTTAAGACACCTATAGGAACTACACCCTTTAGGTTAGCTTACGGTCGGGCCTGCCATTTTCCAGTGGAATTGGAGCGTAAGGTGCACTGGGCGCTGAGGAAGCTGAATTTGAACTATGATGAGACAGGGAAGAAACACTTGCTAGAGCTGAATGAACTTGACGAGCTGAGAATGAATGCATATGAAAGCTCACAGATTTACAAGGAGCGAACAAAGCTGATTCACGATCGACACATTCAGATGCGTGTTTTCAAGAAGGGAGATCGTGTGCTCTTGTTCAATTCAAGGTTGAAGATGCACCCCGAGAAATTGAAATCCCGATGGAGTGGACCTTTCACTATAGAAGAGGTCAGGCCACACGGAGCAATCATGGTACGTGATGGCGAGACAACATTTTTGGTTAATGGACAACGATCAAAGTTGTACTTCGGTGAGGATTACACAAGGAGAGTGCATGAGGTCAAACTCGTTGCGCTTATAGATGCATGAGAAGCTTGATTTCGTCTAGCCTAAGACGTTAAATAAGGGCACTTGTTGGGAGGCAACCCAACCATTGGTAGTTTCGTTTAGTTTCTTCCACTTTTGTACATTAGTTTGATTCTATTTTGTTTTTAGTGTAAACAAGATACCTTGATCATTTGTTTAATGTGTAGGACTGAGGCAGGGTCGATACTATCGACCCTTGTGTCGATGGTATCGACATGGGCACAGTTAGGCAGCCGCAAAGATCTCTCTGAGTCGATACTATCGACGGCCTCATCGATGGTATCGACATACCAGCAGGCTGCTCGCCAAAACGGGGTCGATAGTATCGACATGGATGTCAATATTCGTGAGATCCTTGAAGATATTCAGACGAAATTTGTTTCAGTGAAGTCGATACCATCAATGGGCCTGTCGATGGTATCGACCCATTTATAGGCAGAAAGCAGTGGTCAGGCCTCGCGAGGGTGTTTGCCCTAAGCAGAGTCGATACTATCGACTTACGTCGATAGTATCAACTCGACACGTCACCGATCCGCGAGAGGAAATTAATGGCGATCGCTGCATCAAGAGAGTCCATCTGTGGGATGGGTCGATACCATCGACACCCGTTGATAGTATCGACGCGTCATCGATCTGAGCCCCCACATCAGGCTATCGACAGCCGTCAATACTAGCAGTAGACCGGATTGTGCTATAGGTGTCGATACCATCAACTCACGTCAATGGTATCGATGGGTGCACAGCAGCGATGACCACAGTTATAAAAGGGAGGGATGGTTGTCATATGACGTCACACCTTCAGAGCCTTTTCCCTCCACTTGTGCCGTGCATATTGCTATAAAACTGGAGCCCGACTACGGGCATCCAAGGAGCACGATCTTCCCCAAGCAGAGATTGTCTTCTCCGACCTTCACCAAGCTCCATCTGCTATTCCTTCTCTCTCGGTGATGATGGTACGTACAACCGGTGCTTCTTCTTCACGGGCGGATCCTATGGAGATCCCCGAGTTCATTCCTTCACCTATTGCATCTATTCCTCGTTCGAGGATTGTCCACCCTTTCGCGGAGGTCCGGAAGGTTTACGAGGAGCTGATGAAGAGAAAGATTGAGCCCACACGCTATGTTGATTGGATAATGATCCGTGATCTGGGGTTCGAGGCCAACCTCGCCTACATCTTGAAGGGGCAGGCGAGACACACATCTAGGAGGCCCGACGAGCTGCAGTACCACACCGACGGCAACCTTTTTTCGGTGAGTGGCCAACGTACAAGGAACTCATGGCGGAGTTCATGGTGTCATTGGACATCAATGTGGTGCCCAATGACATGATCGCCACCGATAGAGAATGGAGAAAATGGCGGGTGTCGTTCTGACTCTACAACAACGACTACACCCTCACTCTCGCCCAGTTCAATTCAATTTATAACTAGTTTCATAATGACTACCAGCACCAGAGGCCAGACAACAGGACAGACTACGATGATATCTTCGCCCAGCTCGTGACTGCACCTCCGGGAAAACCCGTCAGCTACCACAACGCTGCAGTGGCGGATTTCGAGCACCCGTTTGTGCAGATTCTTCACCGCATGCTCTGCACCACGCTGTTCACTCACAGCGACCTATCTCTCAGCAAGTTTCAAGAGACAGATTTGTTTTTCCTGTACAAATTGCTGAAGCACGAGGAGTGCAATTGTAAGGACCCTGACCTTTGTTTAGGGCTTACCCTGTTTGCTTTGCTTAACCCTGGTGCTTTGATGCCTACTAATCACCTTTAGTGGTGATTAGGGTTTGGTTGTGCTTTGTTGAGAGTTGAAGGTGCTACTTGCAAATAACCCAAGTTTAGGGTTTTGTGGGCAAGTTTGCCACCGTGTGAGGTGTTCCTCCCTCTCTTTGCTTCCTCTTGTGTAGAGAGGTAGGCTTGGGCTCATTGCTTGAGTTCTTTGGGCCTTTGTTGAGCTTTTTTGGGCCTTGAGGTGCCTTGTTTGGGCTTGGTTGAGCCTTATATCGGCCTAGAGGTGTTTGTGTCGGCCAAGTTGAGTGTGTTTCACCCATGGCAATGGTGTGTGTCGCCCATGGAGCAACATGTTGTGTCGCCCATGATGCTTTCCCTAGCTTGACCTTGTCTGGTGGACACTTGGTGTACATCTTGGACATGTGGATGAGGCTTGCTAGAGTGGTGGCTTGTGCTCTAGGACAAGTGTCCCTAGGCGAGTGACACCTTGCCATGCTCCACCTTGTTTTCTCCTCCCTTTCCTTCTATATAGGCAGTTCCTTCCTTAGCTTAAGGTCCCTTTGGTTCCTCTCCACCTTGTGCACGACACACCCCCCTCTTCCTTGCTAGTGGTGGCCGATATCCCCTTGAAGAAGAGAGTGGTCACCGATACACCCTTTGAAGGAGCAAGCTTGGTGGTCGACACACCTTGGAGGAGCAAGTGGTGGTCGACATCCCTTGAAGCTTGGAGCTCTTCTTCTTCTTTGGAGCTTGGAGCTTAAGCCGGGTTGCATAACTTCTAACCCTAACTACACTACCCTCTTTCCATATATGATGTTATGTTCATAATCTTGCTTATATGCACGTTAGTAGCTTGGTTCTTGTTTAGCTTGCATGTTGGCCGATCCTTGTGAACTAGGGTTTCAGGTGTCCTTGTGAGAGGTAGTAGATGATCTTGAGAGTTAACGCCCTTGGTCGATATGTGCATAGGGAGGTGCTTCCCGACAGCCCTCTTGACCTAGTTTCCCTTGCACGACACATGAGTGGGCGATAGACCCCCCTGGTTCCTTTGGTGATGAGCATCACAACCTTGCACGAATAACCCTTGAAGCACGTCGTTGTGCTGTGACGGGTGAGCGCACTGCCCCTGCACGCCCGACAGGTTGCTCGCCCAGTAGAGCGCGTTACACCCCATGCACGGCATGCTTTTGAAGCATCTTGCCCGGTATGCATGTTGCGGTTAAGTAGCTAGTTCTGTTCTGTGGCGGGCGTGCGAGCAAGTCTTTGGGTGCCCGACATCAGACCTGCACGCCTGGATGAGGTGCACGCCTTTTGATTTTGCCCGGTAGGGCTGCTCGCCCGACAGAGTTGCACGCCAGCAGAGCGCGTTAGACTCTTGCACGACACACCTTGTATCGCCCGACCGTGCCGCCCAACACTCCTCTGCACGACACAAGTGCCCGACATGCCTGATTCTTGTGATGCTCTCCCGGTATGTGTTGCCCATCACAATGCGTGGGTGAGTTACCTTTTGTGTGTTGCACGCTGCACGCTCGCCCTTGACCAAGCGTTGCGCGCTGCACGCGGGTAGTATGAGCTAGTTTGCCCGATGTAGTTTGGGTGAGGGAGAGCCCTGCCCGGTATAGTTTTAGTGAGGGTTCTTAGTACTTCTTGTGAGGGCTCAGTTTGTCATAGAAAGGTAATGCGTCAGCTATGCTTTTGTTAATCTATGGTGACTCGTTGAATAATATTTTTCATGATAAAGCTTGTTCATCAAATCTTAAGATGGTTATACACACGAGTGTGAGCACCTTATTTGTCTTATAATGCCAAGAGTAATAACAAGCACGTATTAGGGTTTGCTTGATGATGTGCATTATACATGTGAACAAAAGATGAGGCATGATTAAGGAAAGGATGCAATCATTAACGTTATTTTGTGTTGACAATGCGCCTAACCCTAAATGCCACCTTGTGTTGATAATATAAGTCTCCTGATTATTCATGTTGATTATTGAATGATGCTAACCATGCAGGTAATGTATAGCCAAATGAAAGGCTATGAGGAATGATTATATGAGAACAATGAGATGACAAGTATATTATGAATAATGTTCCATGAAGATGATATAAGCCTTGAGAGGCAGTGGCACTATGAGATGAGGGACTGAGATCCCATGGTATGTGATGATCCTTGAGATGGATCTGGACAATTGGCAAGAGGCCAAGTGATAACATGTGATGTGGATCCTTGTGATGGATCAGTATGATGTGAATTGTAGTGAAAGCATAATGTTGAGTTTATGTTGTTTACTTTCTGTTATATCTTGCATGTTATATAACTTGGTTGAATCTTGCAATCCATCTAAAAGATACTAATTAATCATAGTGAAATCTATCATGTAGTTTGCCCTGGCCATAGATCCATCATCATCAGGACTTGGTGATGGTGAAACGGGTTCACCTGCGGGTTAACCCGGAGCGCATATTTTTGAATATGTGAGGTTTCTCCTAGCCTCAAATAGAGAGGTAAACGAGTGCAGCTGCGGTTGTAGACTCGGATATGTGATGAGCATGGTGAACATGCCCATGACTTTGGATATGTGATATGATGAGCATGAATGCATTCATGGCTCATGAGCATAGTGATCAGGCCTGTGGCTCAGTTTTACTAGCGCTGTGACCTGTACCGAGGTGGGCTAGGCAGAGGGTAGCCTGAGGAGCTGACCCTGTGGCTAAAGGCCACTTAAGAATGAGACTGTGGTCCTGCTTTGTTTCTCGTGTACTGACCACGAGGGGTGAGGTCGTGGATTCCGACTCTTCCATTGACCTTGTATGGCACCGGTTATGGGCTTCGCAACCGAAGGTTGGATTTGAATGGTACGGTTCACTTCCTCAGGGCATAATAAAATGTAATCCAGTCGTTTAGTACTTACTGCTTAAGACAAACACAAAACATTGGTTGAGGCCTTGTTTGTGTAGTTACTCTCTTTATATTTTGTAGTTACTTATATGTTCTTCGATGGCAGTAGAACTGTGATGGAGTGGACTTTTAGAACCCTAAATGTCCAATGACATAAGTGAAATAATATGATTGAGCTATTTTGAGAGTTCCAAGATTTTGACAAAGTAGGTTTGTTGATTGATGTTAATATCATGTTTAAGACCCTTAACATAATGCCTTCTTGAGGAATTTAATTGAATGGTCCAATAGCTGAGTTTTGGCACCAAATTCGTGTACAAAGTACCTTGAGTAGTGAGGATGCTACGGTTAAAATTTGGTGGCAATTGGAGTATCCGAGAGGAAGTTACTAAGGTTTGATTTCGGTGAAATAATGCACATTATTAACAAATTTTCGACCTAAATTGTTGTTTTAATGAGAGTGTCACGCCCCTTTTGTTTGGAGCCGGATGTGTGGCCCTTTTCTGGCCCTGGATCTTTGATCCTGTGGTCATAGATGATCATAAGCTTGAGCCACGGTTAGGCTCAAGTGAAGGATGGAATCGGGCCATTAGATTATAAATCAAGGGTCGTCGTTTTGTCTCTAACCTTGCGGTTAGAGCAAGGTGGGGTGAACAGTTGCGGTCACGGTCCTTCCCACGACCACACATCACCATCGTGGTCTAAAGTGAGAACAAGAGTGGGAGGTTTTATTCACCTCGTAGAGACCTACAACCCAACCCCTCATATGCGTTTTTCAGTCAAGAGGGGAGTGGGTTCAGGTGCATCCACTTCGGGGCTTCTCCACTGCCACTTGCAGGTGGGAAGCGGAGGTAGCATATGGTGATAGAGGAGAGCTCAGATGAAATCCATCAGAGATAAGCAGGCGGAAATGAAGCTCGAGATCAGGGGAACTCAACCCATCTTTTCCCGCAGGCCCTTAAGGCAGTTTCGATGGTGGCCGAGGGCACCTTTGCCAGAGAAGAAGACCAAGGTCAGAGGCCATCCGAGGTTGTTCCCGCCGCAATTAGAGGGTGCAGAGGTGTTCATGGAGGTTATGCGAAGCTTTCAGAAGCTTCAGGTCGACAGGAGAACGAGCAGAGGCAGGACGCCCCTTTTGTTCTGCCGCAATAGAGCCCATGGCGGCGAGCTTGCGGGTGGCGAGGCTTGGAACCATGGATGAAGACGCGAATAGCCATGGAGGTCATGGAGGGGACCTCAAAGCTGTGGGAGTCACGGCAAGCTTACGAGTAAGACCTGAGGTGGAGGATTGCTCACCGGAGCATCCTGCAGCGGCGGCGCCCGCGTGAAACAGAGTCCCGCTGGGACTCAGGAGCGCGTGAGAAAGAGAGGAGAATCGGCCGGCTCAATGCCAAACCAGTCTAGAACCCAGCCCAGACCAAGTGAACCAGACTGGCTCAATCAAAGAATCGGCCGCAACAAGCTTAGGAGCTGCGCCAGACCTAGTGGCCACGTGGCGAGCTCCCATTGGCAGATTAAGGTAAGATATTCAGTTAATATGCAGATCTTCTAAAATTCATAGAAAATAGCATAGTGATCAGAAAAATGCAGATAATATACCAAAATTCTCAGAAAAATTAGTAGAACACAATGAAAGTATAATATCAGTCTTTTGATGAACTAATATCAGAGTAATCATGTAAGATGTTAAATGGCCTTTATATGCATAATAAATAATAAACAAAGGCCTAAAATGGTGGGAATATGTCAATAAGTCCATAATCATATTTAGAATGCATATGATGTTAGATATGGTCATGTGGATGTACGAAATCATGTAATTTACCTAATATGGCTAATTAGGGCTTATAACCCTAAATAAAATGCAATTAATGCATACATGCTCAATAAATGATGAAATTTATAGAATACCCTCATATCAGTAACCGGAAGCTAATGTGGAACTTTGATATCAGTTAGATGCATAGAATTCATGTTACATGAGGATGACCCTAATACATGAATTAAAACCCTAATCTTGGTTAATGGTGTAACCTAGGGTTAATTAATGTGCACAAAAATGATATGGAAGATAATGTTCAGATAATGAATCATAATCTGGAAAAATGACATCAGTATGATAAATCTAAGGCAAGAATGCAAGTAATGATGAGAATATCCCAATGAACTAAGTGAAACCCTAATATGAGCGCAATTAGGGTTAAGATGAGATATAATAAGATGAGAACCTGATGATAGTATATGGTCTTGTTTTGATCAGGTTTGACCAAGCTTATAGTTGACATCAGTGATATGTGTTTAGTATGATCTATCTCTTTGGAAGGTACACCATTACCTCTTACTTGGCTTATTATACAATATGCTTGTGTTATATGTGTAGTAAAATACTTGGCATATGATATTGAATGAAATGATTGTTCTTGTATGATATGTTGCATGATTTTCCATACTTATCGCTATGAACACATGAAACATAATACATCTGTTCCATTATATGAAAGCACTAACTCTTTGGCAGTGTGCTTGGAAGTGACCTAACTCTTTGGTAGTGGTCACATTGTACATATGACCTAACTCTTTGGTAGTGGTCTGACCTAACTCTTTGGTAGTGGTCACCTTGTACAAATGATCTAACTCTTTGGTAGTGATCATAAAGGCCTCGATATATAATGGAAAATGTGCTTAAAATATGTGTTCTCTTTTGTTAATGAATATCCTTGTGCAAGTATATGCTTTTCTTATATTCTTCTGTTACTGCCAAGTATATTAGTTTTATCTTATTGCCAAGATATGATGAGAGGTATATAAAAAGACACGTAGGCATACTCAGTACAATATTCATGAAATATTGTGCTGACGTGTACCGCATGTAATCTTTTGTTTAGGTTGTGGTTATGCTCTTGAAGATGCAGGATAGTTGATAGTTGTGTGGCGAGCTGATGTACAGGTGGACCTGTTGTCTTAAGATCCTGTTGTTTAGATGTAGTACATGTATATGTATAAGTTTGCTATTCAATATGTAATATCAAATGTTGTAACAATTCATGTTGTAATTATATGTTGAATGGTGAACATGTGTGTATGGTTTTATTATTGTTCATGTACATGTGCTACTGTTGTTTCCTTCTGACTCCCTCGATTTTCTTCTTCTTAGCCTTGTGTGGGATGTTTAAATTGGGATTCTCGCTGAGGTGAGGGTTTCAATTTGAACGTCTCACATCTGATTAAGTTTTAGAAAATCCGGGGACGTCACAGGTGGTATCAGAGCATGAACAATAGCAAAGCTTGACATTTGCTCATTATGCAACTCAAAACCAAAGAACCTCGAACTTAAAAATCTTTTAGGGTTAGATTAGTCGTCTTTTAGAGACTAGATCTGACCAAGCCTCTAGGTTAGCACCTAGATGTCCGAGAACTAGGTCTAGACTGGTGCTTGTTGAATAGCAAGTCCTTAGATGTCATTCTTTCCTTGTAGTGCAGCGGTATGGGACGTTGCACTATTTGGAAATGATGTGCATCAAGGGAAGAGAAACCCTAGACATATTGCGCACGTTGTCTAGCGTAGCTATACTAGTATACCCCTTGTTCTCACCCCTTTCACTAGTTTTCATGACACTGGACTCTCTACTATGTGTGGGACACTCGTTTCTGGATTTGGTTTTTGATTCCAATCGGATCGAACCTTGGTAGTTTTCTTTGACGCTTGTTTTATCGGAGAAAAACTATATAATATTTTATTATGTATATGTATTACAAAAATGTGTCCCCACACATGTACGAGCAGGAGGTGTTCATGCAACCTAAGTGAAAGTGATGACATCAACCTAGAAGAGAGTGTAGTTCTAGATTAGATGTCTAGAGCCTTGTTTGGTGTATGTGATAGACGAAATAGATAGAATAAGTTTGATGATATGATGTAAGTCTTATATAGATGATATAAGATAGTTTGTGATGATCTATGTTTGTCTTTGAGGACTTAAGTTCATCTTAAGGATGCAAGATGAGTTCTGATGATGCAAGAAAATAGGCTTTTATGAGATTTGATAAGCTAGGCTGAGACAAAGTTGTGAGTCAGCATGGGCCTCAATCTCTTTTACGAAGGAGGACCTCTAGTGTTGGGACCAGTTTTGGGGTTAGCTCAAGAGAGAGCTAGACCCACAGGGAGAAGGTCAGAGAACCTAGACTCCACGATATGAGAAATATGAGATATGTGATATGATATGTCCTAAACTAGAATACTCCTGAGTGATTGAGTTGAGTCCCTCTATGTATGATTCCTATAGTTTTCTTGAACCCTAGATGTCCTTGGGAGGACCAAATCCTAGAGACAGAGAGAGGCTGGATATATGTGCATGTGAACATGAATATGAGTGCCTGCCATCTGGGTGAGGGAGAGAGCCCAAGACCCTGGAGGAGGTAGCTATGTTAGTTCTGTGAAGCCTCTTGCTCGGGTTGATGGTTTCCCACATAGGAATCTAGTGGTGTATATAAGAAAGTTTTGGGTAAGATGTGTCATGGGTAGAAGACCTATGAATATTATGTCATAGCATGTTTTGGTTTGTGCTTATGTGGCTAGAGCTTGTAAGGCTATCACTTGTGCCAATGAGGTAATCCGAAAGAAGAGAGGAAAGATAAAGCATGTGCATATGAGACACTCATAGACATGATTTAGCTCAGAGAGACTGAGCCTGGAACTACCCTCATGAGATGGGCCAGGAGAACCTCAATTGGACTAGATGATGTTTTGATATGTGTTTTATTACACACTCACCAAAGTTTGTTTAGCACAACCATGATAGAATAATTGTAAGGATGCAATCTAATATCAAGATGTGATATATGGCATGATGGAAACTTTGAGATGCTTTAATAAATATGAATGCATAAATAGTTAACCATACACATGAATAATGATGCTAAAGTGATATGGTTGGTTAATCTTGTGATGAAATCACTAGTAACTGTTGCAATTTAAGATGAACAATGAAATAAGATCATATGAATGAAATATGTTACACGAAGTGTTAAGCTTAGTGCTTAATAATGATAAAAATATAGTTTGAAAGTTAGCACAACATAATGATGGTGACACCTCAATATGATTCAGATGGATAGAGTGGGTTAACTTTAGTTAACTCCCTCCTAAAAGGCATATGTTAATGTAGAACATGTTCTAACAAATTAGCTCAATAATATGTTTATGACACCTTGATACAATCGATTAACTTTAGTTAACTTCTGTGGAACATGTTAATATGATGTCGAAATCCTAATGCATGGGTTAAGGTAAGGGTGCAACCCTGATATATGAGATACGTCATGACATAATCAAAGTTTCTAAACCCAGAGTTTAACCTTGAACGGAGTATTTGTGCACCAAGATGGTTGTAAACCCCCCTAATAGTGCTTTGGATACATGGTTCTAGGTAACCTTTACGGATATGTTACACATAGAATAGTGCCTACATGTGGATGAAGTCATGGTAGTTTTCCTTGGAGTACGAATATGGTTGACTTTCGAGGACGAAAGTTCTTTTAAGATGTATATGATGTGACAAAGTGGTTTTTCTGGCTTAATTCTGAGGACGGAATTTATTTTAAGGTGTGTAGGATGTGATGGAGTGGACTTTTAGAACCCTAAATGTCCAATGACATAAGTGAAATAATATGATTGAGCTATTTTGAGAGTTCCAAGATTTTGACAAAGTAGGTTTGTTGATTGATGTTAATATCATGTTTAAGACCCTTAACATAATGCCTTCTTGAGGAATTTAATTGAATGGTCCAATAGCTGAGTTTTGGCACCAAATTCGTGTACAAAGTACCTTGAGTAGTGAGGATGCTACGGTTAAAATTTGGTGGCAATTGGAGTATCCGAGAGGAAGTTACTAAGGTTTGATTTCGGTGAAATAATGCACATTATTAACGAATTTTCGACCTAAGTTGTTGTTTTAATGAGAGTGTCACACCCCTTTTGTTTGGAGCCGGATGTGTGGCCCTTTTCTGGCCCTGGATCTTTGATCCTGTGGTCATAGATGATCATAAGCTGGAGCCACGGATAGGCTCAAGTGAAGGATGGAATCGGGCCATTAGATTATAAATCAAGGGTCGTCGTTTTGTCTCTAACCTTGCGGTTAGAGCAAGGTGGGGTGAACAGTTGCGGTCATGGTCCTTCCCACGACCACACATCACCATCGTGGTCTAAAGTGAGAACAAGAGTGGGAGGTTTTATTCATCTCGTAGAGACCTACAACCCAACCCCTCATATGCGTTTTTCAGTCAAGAGGGGAGTGGGTTCAGGTGCATCCACTTCGGGGCTTCTCCACTGCCACTTGCAGGTGGGAAGCGGAGGTAGCATATGGTGATAGAGGAGAGCTCAGATGAAATCCATTAGAGATAAGCAGGCAGAAATGAAGCTCGAGATCAGGGGAACTCAACCCATCTTTTCCCGCAGGCCCTTAAGGCAGTTTCGATGGTGGCCGAGGGCACCTTTGCCAGAGAAGAAGACCAAGGTCGGAGGCCATTCGAGGTTGTTCCCGCCGCAATTAGAGGGTGCAGAGGTGTTCATGGAGGTTCTGCGAAGCTTTCAGAAGCTTCAGGTCGACAGGAGAGCGAGCAGAGGCAGGACACCCCTTTTGTTCTGCCGCAATAGAGCCCATGGCGGCGAGCTTGCGGGTGGCGAGGCTTGGAACCATGGATGAAGACACGAATAGCCATGGAGGTCATGGAGGGGACCTCAAAGCTGTGGGAGTCACGACAAGCTTACAAGTAAGACCTGAGGTGGAGGATTGCTCACCGGAGCATCCTGCAGCGGTGGCGCCCGCGTGAAACAGAGTCCCGCTGGGACTCAGGAGCGCGTGAGAAAGAGAGGAGAATCGGCCGGCTCAATGCCAAACCAGTCTAGAACCCAGCCCAGACTAAGTGAACCAGCCCGACTCAATCAAAGAATCGGCCGCAACAAGCTTAGGAGCTGCGCCAGACCTAGTGGCCACGTGGCGAGCTCCCATTGGCAGATTAAGGTAAGATATTCAGTTAATATGCAGATCTTCTAAAATTCATAGAAAATAGCACAGTGATCAGAAAAATGCGGATAATATACCAAAATTCTCAGAAAAATTAGTAAAACACAATGAAAGTATAATATCAGTCTTTTGACGAACTAATATCAGAGTAATCATGTAATATGTTAAATGGCCTTTATATGCATAATAAATAATAAACAAAGGCCTAAAATGGTGGGAATATGTCAATAAGTCCATAATCATATTTAGAATGCATATGATGTCAGATATGGTCATGTGGATGTACGAAATCATGTAATTTACCTAATATGGCTAATTAGGGCTTATAACCCTAAATAAAATGCAATTAATGCATACATGCTCAATAAATGATGAAATTTACAGAATACCCTCATATCAGTAACCGGAAGCTAATGTGGAACTTTGATATCAATTAGATGCATAGAATTCATGTTACATGAGGATGACCCTAATACATGGATTAAAACCCTAATATTGGTTAATGGTGTAACCTAGGGTTAATTAATGTGCACAAAAATGATATGGAAGATAATGTTCAGATAATGAATCATAATCTGGAAAAATGACATCAGTATGATAAATCTAAGGCAAGAATGCAAGTAATGATGAGAATATCCCAATGAACTAAGTGAAACCCTAATATGAGCACGATTAGGGTTAAGATGAGATATAATAAGATGAGAACCTGATGATAGTATATGGTCTTATTTTGATCAGGTTTGACCAAGCTTATAGTTGACATCAGTGATATGTGTTTAGTATGATCTATCTCTTTGGAAGGTACGCCATTACCTCTTACTTGGCTTATTATACAATATGCTTGTGTTATATGTGTAGTAAAATACTTGGCATATGATATTGAATGAAATGATTGTTCTTGTATGATATGTTTCATGATTTTCCATACTTATCGCTATGAACACATGAAACATAATACATCTGTTCCATTATATGAAAGCAATAACTCTTTGGGAGTGTGCTCGGAAGTGACCTAACTCTTTGGTAGTGGTCACATTGTACATATGACCTAACTCTTTGGTAGTGGTCTGACCTAACTCTTTGGTAGTGGTCACCTTGTACAAATGATCTAACTCTTTGGTAGTGATCATAAAGGCCTTGATATATAATGGAAAATGTGCTTAAAATATGTGTTCTCTTTTGTTAATGAATATCCTTGTGCAAGTATATGCTTTTCTTATATTCTTCTGTTACTGCCAAGTATATTAGTTTTATCTTATTGCCAAGATATGATGAGAGGTATATAAAAAGACACGTAGGCGTACTCAGTACAATATTCATGAAATATTGTGCTGACGTGTACCGCATGTAATCTTTTGTTTAGGTTGTGGTTATGCTCTTGAAGATGCAGGATAGTTGATAGTTGTGTGGCGAGCTGATGTACAGGTGGACCTGTTGTCTTAAGATCCTGTTGTTTAGATGTAGTACATGTATATGTATAAGTTTGCTATTCAATATGTAATATCAAATGTTGTAACAATTCATGTTGTAATTATATGTTGAATGGTGAACATGTGTGTATGGTTTTATTATTGTTCATGTACATGTGCTACTGTTGTTTCCTTCTGACTCCCTCGATTTTCTTCTTCTTAGCCTTGTGTGGGATGTTTAAATTGGGATTCTCGCTGAGGTGAGGGTTTCAATTTGAACGTCTCACATCTGATTAAGTTTTAGAAAATCCGGAGACGTCACAAGAACTTGGATATCCTGTCTTGTTAATCATATTTCACATGTAATACTTGGATACATCCGATAAGCTTAGATAGCTTTATTTCATAGACTGCTCTTGCTATATATTTTATCAGTTAGCTGCTTAATGTATATGTTCATCTGAGGTTTTGTAGTTTTGGCAGGGAGTTATGCCTCCCACTGGGACAATGTTCAATTGTCTCACCCCACTGGTTTACACCCTTTTTAGGTGGTCAAGCTAGACGTGGTGGTGGTCGCAGAGTTGCGGCCGAGCAGCAAGAAGATCAGTAGAAGGCAAGCGTTGGGCATGCTGCTGAATGGATGTTTTGTGATAGAGTCTAGAGTCATCCCTATACTCTCAGGTCCTTGGCGGTGTTTTTACGTTGTTTCACGATGTACAACTGTAGATGTTTTGTATATCCTGCTGTTGTCCGGATGTGGGCCTTTATGTATAAATAGGTGATAAACTCATGTTATGACAGGACAATTGTTGCTCTAAGTTGCGGACATGTATCAAGGTGTGAATGGATGTATATAACCTGTTTTCTTACAGGATGTGGACTGGAATGTAATAGTTTCTCAGTTTATCAGTTTTCCGCAATCAGTTTTAATTAACCCGTGCTTTCGATAATCTATGGTTGTGGTGATTTCCGCACATTTTCGTGTAACACCTCACTGTCTGTGTGATAGTGGGATGTGTTGCCACAACAATTGGGGCGCGTTCTTCTTGATGCGCGTGTTGGCCGTAAAGAGGAGTACACGGAAGGCTCCAATCCACTTTGGAGGGCTCATCACACCGCTGGCCCACTATCTTGGGTTAAATTTCTCCCAGCTTACTCCCCTTTCCAACAGGAGCAAGGTCAACCTGCAGCATCTGCACCGCTCCAACCTCATCCTGCTTCGTGATGGCTTGGCATATGCACATTGCCATGTCAATCAAGCATATCAGGAGTGTTCACTTCCAGACCCCATCTTCCACATTGAGGGCGCTCAGCATTTCCGATGGCCTGTCATTGCCATTGAGGACTCCGATGAAGACGGTGGTGATGATGACAACAACGATGAAGGCGACGAGCATGAAGAGGAAGAGGAGGCTTTCACTCCTCTTCGGGCACGAGTAGCACCTCGGAAGCGTCCCCGCATGCATCCGGGTGCATCTTCATCTTATCAGCCTCTGCCACCTCAGCCCTCTCATCAAGGAGGGGATGCCTACTCCATGCAAGGGATGTACACAATGCTACAAGAGATTCATCACACCCAACTGCAGCATACAGCTTCATATGCCGATATTCAGGATACAACGAACCGACAGTTAGATAACCAGAGGGCCATTTTTGAGAATGAGCGCCTCCTCCTCGACAACCAACAGCACATCCACGACAGGTTGCATAGGATGGAGATGCAGCAGCAACCCTTCTACGATCATTACTGGAGCTAGAATTACTTTGGGGGGTATCCACAACCTCCACCAATGCCCCCGTACGATCCGAGCTTTCAGGGGCAATACCCATCTTGGGACCCCACGGCTCCACAATACCCGCCTCCTCCTGAAGAATGATCGGTATCACTGTTCCACCTTTTTAAGGTTGTTTTTGACTGTGAGGCCATAGTCAGATTCAAGCTTAGGGGGGGGGGAATTGGAACAACTCTATCCTTTAGTTTTTATTGTTTTGTCTTTTGTCATTTGTTTTTCATAGTTATGAGTTTGTTTGTAGGATCCACACTCTATCTAGTGTAATTGTGGATGTCTTAAGTCATGTGTCATCTCGTTACTTGTACATGGAAATTAGGGGCAAATTTAATTTTTTAGTGCTTTTGCAAGCTTGTGTTGTTCAACTTAGAGCACATAACTTAAGGAAATAATTGGGTTTGTCAACTCTAAAATAGGAAATAACAACTGTACATTCCTAGGATTCATGAAAAGTGGACGGAATTGGTTGTTTGAGCCTAAACTGACCAAATGATAATGAGACTTTAATTTGAAATAAGAGAGAGAAACCTCTTGATTACTACACAGGTCAGTAAGGAGGGACACATAATAATTTCCAAAGGTTCAGTCAATTAGTCTTTTGATCTATCCACCCCATTGTTTTCATACTCCACCTTAAGAACTGGAAGTATATTACGATTTTAATCTCTTTGATTGCATTCCATGTAGGTAGGTTTTACATTGCAACTACTTTCACATATTTTTGCATGAAAATAAAAAATAGACTAGTTATACATGCACATTATCCTTAGGTGCGTGTCATGTAGTTGCACAACTATCATGTAGTAGCTGCATTCACATCTTTTGTGCATATAGTACATCATGCATCTCATGTCTTCTGAAACATTAAGGGTGATGAACTTTTTCCATACCTTCTGAATGCTTCAAATGTATAAGTTATGCAGCAATAAGTGAGCCCAACAAATAATTAGTTGTCAGCTATGAAAATAAGGGCTTGAAAAAAAATAGTGAAGTTGAAAAAAAATTGAAAAAAAAAGAGAACAAAAAGAGTATTGAGAAACAAGTAGGATTGAGAGGGAGAAAGGAACATAGTATCACCTGCATCTTAAGAAGAATAAGTACATGATGTAGTTCTCTTAGATATTCCATCTCACTTTGAGACAGAATGATAGTGCATGCATCATTCCACCCAAATGTAGGCATTAGGGCATTTTTATTTGCATATGCATCATTTAGGTCATTATTGTTTTGTGCATGTTGAAACCGTATAATGCTTCCATTTCTTCCACTAGCCACCCATTCCATCCACCCGTTGCTTGAATTCGTAGGCCACCGTGATTTTCTCCTCACTCATTAATACCAGGAGAGCTTCTTCCATGTAGATGGTAGTTAGGGTGAGCAACATAGAATAGGAGATCACAAGATGCACCGAGTCTGGACCGGAGAATTTTATTATGTTAACTGCCTTATATGATAGTTTTCATCAATTTTGAGGTAGATATCTTTTATGGATGATTACTATCACCATTAGGGTAATTATCATTCTGTGGTTAGTGAGGGCCGGAATGTGAATGTCTGGCGGGGATCATATGGTGATGTTTGTTGTGATAATATGTTCTTTAGTTGACCCTCACAATTCTATTCTAAAGTTTAGTTGCTCGAGGACGAGCAATGTTCAAGTTTAGGGGAGTTTGATGCGATGATTTTGAGTTGCATTTATAGACTTGTTTTACTCGCGTTTTATGCGTTTACTGGTCATTTTGGTGGTTAATATTGCATAATTCACTTCCTTTAGTCTAGGATCTATCTCAGTGTCAAATCTCTCTTGTTTTAGTATTTTGAGCATAAATGATTACAATAATATGTTTTATCTCGGCTTATGTGGTTATGTTTTGCAATTTCAGGAAAAACACATATTTGCAGCTTTCGATACCATTGACGCAAGTCGATACTATCGACACAACCACAGGCATCTAGCCGCAAGGAGCAGCACAGGACCGATACCATCGATAGGGAAGTCGATGGTAGCAACATTCCATCAGGTTGCTAGCGACCATCCAGTCGATACTATCGACCCTAAAGTCAATACTATCGACACATTCAACTTTAGCGACGGAAAAGGGATAAAAATGACACTTAAGAGTGTCGATACCATCGACCCGCGTCGATGGTATCGACGTCGTCAGATCAGATTTTGTTTCAGATCGGCTCTAATCCAACGGTTGTGATATTTTTGCAACCCAATCCGGTGATTATACCTAATGACGGTGGCCAAGAGCAGGGAATCACGTCATTAGCCGCTGCACACGTCCCGAGAAGGTGTGGAGAGAATAATGGAGCCTAGAAGCATGCCCCGGCCATTACGGAAGCTGAAGAAGACGTTTTCCACCGCCGAAAGGCCGTAGATCGCACATTCTCCGCCAAGGAGCGATTGGATCTTCTCTGTTCAGGGGTTTCATCACTTATTCACATTTTTCTCCATGTTTCCCCTTTCTTCAACCATGTTTTGCTCTAAGATGAACATGCAGGGCTAATCCCCTTTATCTTTAGGACCGGGAGTAGCCCGGGGAAGCATTGTATGGCATTTTTATCATAGTAATTCATAATTTATCTCTTAAATCCGTGGTATGATTTCGTTTTCTCAATTATATTGTTATGCTTGATCACCATAATGATAATCTAATGCCTTTAATTACTTTGAAAGAAGAATTAACGGTTGAAAAGAGATGAAATTCACATTAATTAACAAATCCCTTGAACAAGGTGATGTAAGGTTAATGGTGGAAACCCAGAGGTCGATTCTAATGCACCTAGTTTAGGGTATAGGTTACTACGAAGGTGGAATCGACCTAGACTTAGGTAGTGAATTGTAACACGACAGTGGACAATTCTGACTATAGGCCACTATCCGGATTGAGAGATGAACCTGAGTAACTATATGGAAATTCATACAATGAAAACCCGCGGTGAAACCACAATCCTAAAGATCTCCATTTGAATGGATTAAACTAAACATTTAATCGATTACTTTGTTTTATTTTATTTTCTATTATTTTGCAAACAACTCTCATAACCTTTTTATTGGTCTAGCTGATTGCGAGTAGTTAGTAGTAGTGTATTGATAATTCAGTGTCCCTGAGTTCGACTCGGGCCTCAAAAGGGCATATACTACATTGACGCGTGCACTTGCATTATACGCATGGTAAAATCGTGTCATTCTACTTGTTGTCCTTATAGGGAAGCACCCAAGAGCAATAGGACTTGGGTTGCTAAGCTAACCCCTCTGGACCTAAAAACATAATTGGGGACCAATTCTGTTATGACCTCAATTTTCATAAGTTTGGTTGAAATGTAAATTCTCCATTAAAGATATATGAATATGAAAATTGTATGATTTGAGTTCTTTATGTGGATATCTTTGCTAAATGTCTTCTATATGTGTGGCTTCATGGGCCTTGTTGCTTAATAAGCGCAATATCAGAAAAGGGAATAAAAGATGAAAAGAAATCCTTAATAAAGGAAATAGAAATAATGTTAATGAAGGTGGTAGAAACACTTAGAAGGCTAAGAGTTTGTTCATCATGAGTGGATTTGAAATCCCTAAGATTTCTTGAGTTACAAGAAATCTAAATAAAGAAGATAAAAGTGAAAGAGAGAGAAAATATGAATAAACTATGCCTTAATAAGTGTTAACTTGTATGTGAAGAATACCCCTCTTTCCTTTCAAGTTTGGAACTCAAACTTGGTACACGAGTAGATAATGTCAATAAAAAGTTTCTTTTAAAATTTGGATGAAAAAGGATAAACGAATAAGGAGTTATGGATTTTATAAGATTCCTAAAGTGAAAGGATAATCTTTTGAATAGATTAAATGTCATGATTTAGTTGGAAATATAGATTCAGATTATTTATAACATAGAAAATCTGTGTTACAATCCCAAATTTTTTGGGTTCATATGATTGGAAATGCAATTTTCCCAATAAATGTATGATTATGGGAATTGTATGATTTATGTGTATATAATGGGTTTCCTTTGCAATATTTTCTTTGTGAATGTGTTTTCGTGGACCCTATTAAGTTAATGAGTCCAAGATGATAAAAAGAGAAAGAAAATTGCAAGAAATCAAATAATGTATAAATAAGAAAAGAAATTGAG
Source organism: Alisma plantago-aquatica (assembly GCA_963693085.1). Taxonomy (NCBI): domain Eukaryota; kingdom Viridiplantae; phylum Streptophyta; class Magnoliopsida; order Alismatales; family Alismataceae; genus Alisma; species Alisma plantago-aquatica. Next base: position 133,581,217 of record OY856414.1, on the reverse strand, counting down.
ATGATAATGAAAATATGAGAAATATGTGGAAAGATGCATGATTGAATCATCATGGATGAGATTTAGAATCCACATGGTTTATAATGGAAAAAGGAATCCAAATAAAGGATATAAATGAGTAAGAGAGAGAAAATATGGATAAAATATGCCTTACTAAGATATAACTTTCATATGAAGAAAAGACTCTCATACTTTCAAATTTGAGTCCCAAACTTGGCACACAATTATATTAAGTTATTATGCACTTTCCACTAAAATTTGGTATCAAATGGATAAGAAGTTTAGGAGATATGATTTTTGTAATATTTCCTAAAGTGAGAAGGATCTCTTTAAATGTCACGATTTGCATTTAAATTAGAATTCCTTGTACTGGCCTTTGGATGGGTGAGTGAAATCTAGACCCTTAGATCTAGGATCTAATGACTATCTGTTGTTGTGATGACCATCGCCAAACTAACAAACAAATCGTCACTAATTAAATATGCAGAATAATCATAAGCAGCAGATTAACAAAAATCACTAAAAATTAAAACCATTTTGCAAAGCGATCCATTTCTAGGAAACTCTTTAAGGAAGAACCAAAACCTAATATTCATGATTGATCATATTGTACATACACTGTACCATTTCTTCTCGATGACAAAATATAACAGTTGCTTTCACAAAACATAAACATAAAGCAACCACAAACCTCAAGGAATACAAGCCAAAATCTCAGATTGTTCATGAAACCAACACGTACCAAATCCAAGGACCTGAGAGTATAGAGACGACACATTGGACTTCTATCTACAAGACACGACAGATAATACACTCAACCTGAGTTGTCACTGTTGTCCCTGCCACTGATGTTCTCCCTCTACAGTACGGTCTCCACCGCCCTCGTGCACGTCCACCTAAAAAAATGTGGATCCCACGGGGTGAGATAATTGTCCCAGCGAGAGGTATAACTCTCCACCAACAATGTTATTATCAAAGTTAAATAGTATTAAACTGAGCAGAGGATAAGAAGTTTAGAACATTCTCATCTTTTCAAGCTTTGCAACTATCTATGATAGAGTAGTAAATCATCTATTCTCTTTATAAGGAATATGAAGAATATGTATATCATTTACCCATCATACTATATAAACATCTCAAGCTTATCCTGATATACTTATTATCATGGTATGTCATCCATGAATCATTCTCATTTCTTTCTGTTGACCTTAGCCAATTTTTTAGCCAGATATTGAATTGTACCAGTCATGTGAGTATACATCATCATATTCTGTCCAAGCATTGGACTATGCCAATCCTATGCAACCATTCTAGGCATTGGACTATTCCAATCCTGTGCAAACATTCCAGGCATTGGACTATGCCAATCCTGTACAACCATTCCAAGCATTGGACTATGCCAATCTTGTGCAACTGTAAGGACCCTGACCTTTGTTTTGGGCTTACCCTGTTTGTTTTGCCTAAACCTTGTGCATGGTTGCTTGCTAATCATCTTTAGTGATGATTAGGGTTTGCTTGTGCTTAGTTGAGAGCTGGAGGCGCTACTTGCAAAATAACCTAAGAAGAAGAAAATCAAGGGAGTCAGAAGGAAACAATCAGTAGCACATGTACATGAACAATAATAAAACCATACACACATGTTCACCATTCAACATATAGTTACAACATGAATTGTTACATCATTTGATATTACATATTGAACGAAAAACTTCTACATATACATGTACTACCACTAAACTACAAGATCTTAAGACAACAGGTCCACCTATACATCGGCTCGCTACACAACTCTCACTATCTTGGATCTTCAAGAGCATAACCACAACCTAAACAAAACATTACATGCGGTACATGTCAGCACAATATTCAAGAATATTGTACTGAGTACGCCTATGTGTCTTTTATATACCTCTCATCATATCTTGGCAATAAGATAAAACTAATACTTGGCAGTTCTAAAGAAATATAAGAAAAAACATATACTTGCGCAAAGATGTTCATTAACAAAAGAGAACCCATATTTTAAGCACATTTCCATTATATTGTCCATGCATTGACCGCCGAAGGTTGAATGCATTAAGGCCTTTATGATCACTACCAAAGAGTTGGATCATATGTACAATGTGACCACTACCAAAGAGTTGGGTCCAAGCACACTACCAAAGAGTTGGTGCGTCCATATGTACAATGTGACCACTACCAAAGAGTTCAGTCACTTCCAAGCACACTGCCATAGAGTTGGTGCTTTCATATAATGGAACAGATATATTGTGTTTGATGTGTTCATAGCAATACGTATGGAAATTCAAGCAACATATCATATAAGACAATCGTTTCAATCAATACCATATGCCAAGTCTTTACTATCATATAACACAAGCATAATGTATAACAAGCCAGGTAAGAGGTAATGGCGTACCTTCCAATGAGATATCCTAATCACATATTCCTCATGTCATCTATATCCTGGTCAACCCTGATTAAGACAAGATCATATACTGTCATCAGGTTCTCATCACCTTAACCCTAATTATATCCATTTTTGGGTTTACTTATTTCATTAGGATATTCTCATCATTACTTGCATTCTTCTCTTATAATTATCATATTGATGGCATTTTCCAGATTATGATTCATTATCTGAACATTATCTTCCATAGCATTTTTGTGCACATTAATTAACCCTAGGTTACACCATTAACCAAGATTAGGGTTTTAAACCATGTATTAAAGGTCAACTTCATATAACATGAATTATATGTATCATCATGATCTCATCATTAAATATGAGGTTCTAAATACGGATATGAGCTTACTCTGTAAATTTCATCATTTATTGAGCATGTATGCATTTATAACATTTTATTTAGTGTTATTAGCACAAGATAGCCATTCTAAGAAAATTACATAATTTCAAGCATCAACATTATAATTACTGACATCAAATAGATTATAAATGTGAATATACACTTAGTGACATATTCTCATAATTTTAGGTCTTTTTTTATTATTTATTAGGCATGAAATGAACATTTTTACATCTTACATGATATCACTGAGATTAATGCACCAAAAGCCTAAAATTATCAGTCTACTATATTCTATGCATTGTTTTGAGGAGTTTGGTACCTTATTTGTATTTTTCTGACAACTGAGCTATTTTCTAAGAATTATACAAGATCTGCGTGTTTATCAAGATATTTACCTTGAAAGGCCAATTGTTTGATGCCACATGGCTATCAGTACCGACGTAGCTCCTGGCTTTGCTTGGTTTCAGTTCAGCGACTGGTTCTCTACATCTTGGATCGGTCGGTTCAGGGTTCTTGCTACCCCTTTCTTTCTCCATTTCCACGTGATGTGAGTCCCCAGCGGGACTCCATCTCACGGTCTTCGTTCGCTGCCTCGTCTCCATGACCCCAAACTACCACCACTGATCCTCTGTTCTTGTCAACTCCAGCATGAGACGCAGTTCTGGCCGCCTCCGTCGACTCAACCTTGGCACCTCACTACCCCAACTTCCTCTATGTTGCGCCCTACCACCGGCCTCCAGAAGATTTACGCCATCAACTCTCCTTCTCTCACAAGAGCTTACGATCTCCTCGCATTGGTTCTGCTCAAAGCCGGATGTGTGCGTCGTGCTTTGTTGGATCGGGTGCTTCCGTGGCCGGGTCAGAGCACGGCCGCATAGCTCCAGCCTCCGGTGAGTTTGCATTCTCAGTTCCCTGTGTCGCAGACTGCCACCACTGACTCTGCTCTGCAAAGGCGCCGCCGCTGGGCTCTACCTCAGTGAGCGATCCGTAGGAACAAGTGCTTCTCTCTGCTCCTTTGGTGGCCACTAGCTCTGCATCATACTTCCAAACTCCCACAGCCACCCAAGCTCTAAGGATAGCTATAGATCCTCCTTCTCTATGAGGCCACCACTGCCAGCCGTCACCAAGGCTGTGAGAAAAGAGGAGAATCCTCCCCAAGCATGGAGGACATTGGAAAAGGGTCCTATGGAGCCGTAAGATCCTAAGGAACTCACGCAAGCCTTCATTCGTCTGACCTGTTGGTCTGCAATGGAAAAGTTGCAGGGATGGAGAGCTCGTTCCATCGGTACACTGGACTAATGCCTACGAGATGAAGTCAGGGTACTCCTTACGATGAGGAGAAAGAAACCGTTCGACCAACCTCCCTCATACCCCCTTCAACCATGATGTGGGATCGTGGGAGATGTATCACACAACTGGAGACACTTCCTTCTCATAACTGCAAGCTAGGAGATGACTATCAAAGGTGTTGATATCTCATCTTGGGGTCCATGTCACTCCTTTACTCAAGCCTATCCGTGGCTCATCCTTTACAAAGACTACAACTGTGAGATTGGAGATCCAGGACAATGAATGAACCACACAGGTTAGCCAAGGATCATAGGGCATGGCCCAGCCAATCATTATGGACAACTTAGGCCCAAACTATTAAACTTAAATCTAATAATCACCAAAATGCATATCATTCACAAACTTCAAACCTAAATAACTTCCTCTAGGGACCTCCAAATCTCATGAAACTTTGACCATATATTTATTATCATCCAAGCTACCTCCATAAGACTTTGGTTCCAAGACTCAATTATATGACCAATCAATTAAATTCCTCAAAAGGCATAAAAAGAGAGATCTTAACCATGATATCAACATCACATCAACCATCCAACCCTTACCAAAGTGCTCGTAGCACTTAAGATAACTCACCATTAGATAAAAGCAATTATGTCATTCGACATGTGAAGGATCTGAAAGTCCACTCCATCACAAGGTATGTTTGGGAAGATATGATGTTGCTACACATGATGGTGTGACACATGCATATGGTCACATGTATAAGGCATAATATATGCCCATGATTAATAATAATACTATGAATGATAAAACTTATGTGTGATATACTCATGGATGCTTCTTTATACTTGATAGCATGATCATTCTATTAATTCGTGATGGCTTCAGTAATCTCTACGAATGTGTATACTAACCATGTAGGTATTTCATGTGGATTCATAGACTGGTAAGAGCTATGAGATATATGTGCTTTGACTAGAACAATGTGATGATAATCCTTGTTAATAAAATAACAAGTTGATAGGTCTGAGGACCTGATATAAGGCTGAGTGCCTAGTTGAGGTGTTATCCTCTGATGATGAGATAAGGGATGTGTTCCCAGGATGCTGATGCATAATTATGATGCCTTGAGAGGCAGTGGTTGATATCATGAGGGATTGAGGTCCCATGACAATATGTTGATGGCAATAATCATGTAATGCTATAAGGCTATGTTATACTTTGTTTTGCCTCAACAATTGGCTTAAAATATACTAATCAATTATAGATGAACCTATCATGTAGTTTTCCCTAGACATAGATCCATTACCACCAGTATTTGGTGATGGTGAAACAGGTTTATCCTACGGGATTACCTGGAGCGCATATTGTTGAATATGCGAGGTTTCCCCTAGCCTAAAATAGGAGGGTTGAGTGCAACTGCGGTTGCAGACTCAGGATATATGGAGCATGGTCAACATACCCATGGCTGAGGATATGTGATGATGAGCATGATGCATTCATGGCTCAGATGTATGTACTAGCACCTATGATGAGGTGAGCTCGAGATATGGGTAGCTTGTGGAGCTGACCCAGAGGCTGAGGCCCTATAAGCATAAGACTGTGGTCTTGTTTGATGATTCATGTACTGACCATGAGAAGGTGAGGTCATGGAGTCTGTATCTCCTTAGACCTTGTATGGAACCGGATTGGGCTTCACAGCCAATGGTTGGACTTGAGTAGGGAAGGCTCACTTCCTCAGGGCATAATAAAATGTAATCCAGCCGAATAAGTATATCTTGCTTAGAGCAAAACATGGAACATTGATTGAGGCCTTGCTTATATAGCTGATCTAGTTACACCTTGTAGATATGTGTACGATCCTTATATCTTGTAATAAGTTCTTATAAAGCTTATCTTGTCAATCATGTTCCATAAAGAAATACTTGGTTATATGCCTCCCAGATATCTTGGTGAGTTTGATGGTAATAATAGCTTTGCTCAGTATGATGCTCTTGTTATACGCTTTATCAGTTATCTACTTTAACCTTTGAGGTTTTTTAGTTGTGGCGGGGAGTTATGTTTCTCACTGGGATTGTGTGTCTCACCCTACTGGTTTACACCCCTTTTTAGGTGATCATTCTAGATGCGGTGGTGGTCGTGAGGTTGCGGCCGAGCAGCAAGAAGAGCAGTAGAAGGCAAGAGATGGACATGCTGCTATTTTTATGGTTTGTAGTAGAGTCTTAGAAGTCATCCCTGTACTCTCAGGTCCTTGGAAGTGTTTTGACGACGTTTCAAAATGTTTAGCTACTGTAATTTTTGTATACCCTGCTGCTGGCCATACATGGCCATTCTGTATGTATAAACAGGTGATGAACTAATATGCACTGTTGCGATAGTAGGTTACTTTAAGTGGTGAACATATCAGGCAGGTGATCTTGAATATATCTATATATGACATGATCTTCTTGCAGGGTCTGGATGCAATCAGTTTTAATTAACCCGTGTTTTTAGTAATATATGGTTCCGCACATTTTCACGTGTCATCTCATTGTCTGTGTGATGGCAAGGTGTCATAGTTGGTTTGGTATTAGAGCCCTAGGTTCGCTGAGTCTATAGGGATCTAGGACTAGGTTTGCGTCTGTTCCTGTGAGTTTCCCATATTTTTTTACAATAAACTTCTGCCCTCAGCAGTAGATAAAGCTTAAAGATGTCTAGAAACCATGAAGAACATGCTACCGAGAGCAGTGATGCTGCATCAGTTGATGGAGCAGGAGGGCAGGAACATGGAGATCGGGTGCCTGAGGTCCCCCAACTTGACCTAGCCATTCTTGAAAACCCTGCCTACCAACATCTTATGAGGTAGTTAATGGATACAATGAATCACATGGTAGAATGAGTGACAGTGCCTCAGCCAAGAGCACAACTCCCCATGGTGAAACATCAGGTATTGGGAAGACCTTTGAGCGGCTTCGCTGAGTCGGAGCTTCAGATTATGCTGGAACGAATGATCCAGCGGATGATGATGTGTGGTTGACAGGTCTTGAGAAGGCCTTCCGGATCCTCGACATCCCCGAGGCAGACAAAGTAAAGCATGTTGTCTACCTTATGAAGGGCAGTGCTGGCCACTGGTGGGCCATCGAGGAGGAAAAGCGACCCGGTGAGGAGATCGGTTGGGAGATCTTTCGGCGAGAGTTCATCAGCAGATACTTTCCGAAGACGTATCTGGACGAGAAGATCAACTAGTTCGAGTGTCTACGCCTAGGAACGATGAGCATCACTGAGTATGAAGCCAAGTTCATGGACTTGCTGAGGTTTTGTCCTCACATGGCAACAACAGATGATGAGCAGATCAGGCAGTTTGAGAAAGGTTTGAGTGTTGAGATATCAACACCTACTGCTACTTTAGAGAATCGGGAGTGGTTTGCCACATTTGTAGAGTCCATCTGCAGGATTGAATGGTCTGTTAGGGAGAAAAGGGAGTCCATGACTAGGAAAAGGCCTGCTCAGTTCCAGGGACAGAGATATGGTGGCTTCAAGAAGTCAAGGTTTTCAGCACCTTCCATGATGAGAGGTTCTAGTGCACCGTCACAGTGGTCTCTGAGTAAGGGAAGAGGTCATGTTTCTTCACCGTCGAAGGCACATAGTACAACTTCTGTGGAAATAACAAAGCCATCTAGACCACAGACAGAAGGCAGGTCATGTTATCACTGTGGACAGATGGGGCATTTAAAGTCAAATTGCCCAAGCAGAGACGTTGAAGTAACACAACAACCGAGATAGAATCAACAAGGATTAGACAGACAACAGCCCAGTGCTAGCAGAGGGCGAGGACGCAATCAAGCATCGCAAGCAGGATCGTCTGATCAAGGAAGAAGAGGACGTGGACAACAAGCAACGTCTCGATTCTATGCTATGAGTCAGCTAGAGGCGATAGTCAACCCGCGAGTGGTGACAGGTCAGATAGAGTTATTTCATTCTGATTTGTCTTCTTCTTGCTTTATATCTATTTTGGTTGACTCAGGTGCTACACACTCTTGTATCACACATAGTCTACTTGATAGATGTCCCTTACCTGTTAGTTGTAAGGAAGATAGCATGTTGTTAGAAACCCCTCTAGATGGTTCTTCGATCCTTCAAGAAGAGTGTCCATCTTATGTCTTATCTTTTTCGGGACACAATATACAAGTGGATCTTATACCACTTGATATGCATGGATTCTATGTGATCCTTGGGATGGATACCCTAGAGAAGTATAAGGTTGTGTTGGACTGTGGTTCCAAGCAGGCGGTGTTTTATGACAACAGAGAGAAGTGGATTTTCCAAGGAGATAGGAAGATTCTTCTGACATGTCTAGTGTCAGCGATGGTGGTAGAAAAGTTGATGTGGCAAGGTTGTAAGGCTTTCTTAGCTCACTTTGTGGATACCAAGGTGAAAGGTCCTAGCCTTGAGGAGGTGATGGTTGTCCGAGAGTTTGCGGATGTGTTTCTTGATGAGTTTCCCAATGTTCCCCCACCTTGAGAGATTGACTTCGAGATCAATCTAGTATCAGGAACACAACCAGTTGCATAGACACCGTATAGGATGGCTCCAGCAGAGATGGCAGAGTTGAAGAAGCAGTTACAGGAGTTGTTGGAGAAAGGTTTCATCCGACAGATCACATCGCCTTGGGGTGCTCCAGTGTTGTTCGTTAAGAAGAAGGACAGATCGATGTGGCTATGTATAGATTACCGATAGTTGAAAAAAGTTGCAATCAAGAATAAGTACCTGTTGCCAAGGATAGATGATCTGTTCGATCAGTTGCATGGTGCTACAGTGTTCTCAAAGATCAATCTACAGTCTAGATATCATCAATTGAGGATTAAGGCGGACGACATACAAAAGTCAGCGTTTAGGACGAGGTATGTACACTTTGAGTTTGTGGTTATGCCGTTTGGGTTAACCAATGCACCAGTTGATTTCATGGACCTGATGAACCGAGTGTTCTGTCCGTTCCTAGATCAGTTCATTGTAGTCTTTATAGATGACATTTTGATCTATAGTCAGGATCGGCAAGAGCATGAGTGACATCTTCGACAAGCGTTGACTCTTCTTTGCCAACATCAGCTGTATGCTAAGTTCAACAAATGTGAGTTCTGGTTGAAGGCAGTGACTTTCTTAGGTCATGTGATATCTGCAGAAGGAGTCCGAGTGGACCCTAAGAAGGTGGAGTCAGTGGCAGATTGGGAGCAACCAAAGACGCCGATAGAAGTTTGTAGATTTCTGGGTTTGGCCGGATACTACCGGAGGTTTATCAAGGACTTCAGTGCAATCGCGTTGCCGATGACAAAGCTGACCAGGAAGGATGTACCTTTTGTTTGGGATGATCGTTGTCAGCAAGCTTTCCAAAGTGTGAAGGAGAAGTTGACTAGTGCTCCAGTGCTAGTGCTGCCAGAGCCTGGGAAGGGCTATGTTGTTTTCTGTGATGCTTCCAAAAAAGGCTTAGGTTGTGTGCTGATGTAGGAAGATCATGTGGTTTCTTTTGCTTCGTGATAGCTTAAGAAACATGAGGAGAACTATTCGACATGTGATTTGGAGTTGGCAGCGGTGGTCCATGTGTTAAATATTTGGAGACACTATCTTTATGGGGAAGTGTGTCAGATCTTTACAGATCATAAGAACTTGAAGTATATCTTTTCGCAGAGTGAGATGAACATGCGACAACGTCGTTGGATGTAGCTAATTAACGATTATGATTGCACCATTGAGTATCCTCCTGGTAAGGAAAATGTGATAGTTGATGCGCTTAGCAGAAATTCTTCTTCTCTCCCCACGAAGAAGGCACAGTTGAGTTCCTTGGTATGCCATAGGCGGGATATGTTTGTCTCCTTGTGACAGATGAATGTGTAGTTGGAAGTTTCCTTGTTGGTAGGACTGTTGGCACAGATGAAAATCAAGTCTACGCTGAGATAGCAGATCAAAGATGCACAACAAGCAGATGGTACAGTGCAGTTAATCAGGTTAGAGCTTGGCAGCAAAAAGCATGATGGGATCCATGAGTCTGAGGATGGACTAGTTTGCTATCATGGTAGGATGGTGGTCCCCAATGGTGATAATCTAAGAAAGCTAGTGCTCAAGGAAGCACACATGTCGATGTATGCTATGCATCTAGGAGTCACCAAGATGTATTATAACCTGAAGGACCTGTATTGGTGGTCTGGCTTGAAGAAGGATGTAGCTGAGTTTGTGGCTAAGTGCGGAGTATGTCAGCAAGTTAAAGCTGGGCATGAAAATCCGATAGGTATATTGCAACCCATGCCGATACCACAATGGAAATGGGATCATATAACGATGGATTTCATAGTTGGTCTACCAAAGATAGCTAGGAATCATGATTCCATTTGGGTAATAGTGGACATGTTGACAAAATCTGCTCATTTCATACCAATAAAAACAACGTATACAACAGAGAAGCTTGCTCGGGTATATGTAGACGAGATAGTGTGTTTGCACGGTGTACCAGCAACAATAGTTTTCGACAGAGGTCCCCAGTTCACAAGTCGTTTCTGGGAACAGTTGCACAAAGCGTTGGGAACGTAGTTGAGGTTCAATACTGCTTTCCACCCACAGATGGATGGACAGTCCGAAAGGACTATTTAGACTTTGGAGGATCTTCTCTGGGCTTGTGTTTTGAAGTTCCTAGGCAGTTGGGACATGCATATCAGTTTGAAAGAGTTCTCTTATAACAATACTTATCAGTGGAGCATTACCATGGCTCCTTATGAGGCTTTATATGGAAGGAAGTGCAGATCCCCTTTATGCTGGTATGAGTCTGGTGAAAATCAGCTTTTGGGTCCTGAGTTAGTACAACAGACAACAGAAAAGATCAGAGTGATACAACAAAAGTTGAAAACGACATAGGACATATAGAAGTCTTATGCATATGATCGCGGACGACCTTTAGAGTTCCAGGTGGGAGACAAAGTGTATCTCAAGGTCTCACCTTGGAAAGGCGTGCTAAGGTTTGGCCAAAAAGGCAAACTGGCACCCAGGTATATGGGGCCATACCTGGTAATAGCACGTGTTGGCAAGGTAGATTACAAGTTAGAGATGCTGCTAGAGTTGCACAGGTTGCATCCAGTGTTCCATGTCAGTATGCTGAAGAAAAGTCATCCAGACACAGGGACAGTGATACAACTAGTTGAGGTTGAGCTTGATGAAGACGTGACCTACAAAGAGGGTCCGATGGAAATCCTTGACAGAAGAGTAAAGAAGCTCAAGAGGAAGGACCTGGTTCTTGTGAAGGTTTTGTGGCACCATCGCGGTGTTGAGGAAGCCATGTGGGAGCTTGAGGAAGAGATGAGGCAGAAGTATCCCTCGCTTTTATCTTCAGATTTCGGGGACAAAATCCCTTTGTAGAGGTTTATGGCTTGTAAGGACCCTGACCTTCATTTTGGGCTTACCCAGTTTGTTTTGCCTAAACCTTGTGCTTGGTTGCTTGCTAATCATCTTTAGTGATGATTAGGGTTTGCTTGTGCTTAGTTGAGAGATGGAGGTGCTACTTGAAAAATAACTTAAGATAGGGTTGGAGAGCAAGTTTGTCACCTTGAGATGTCTTTGTCTCTCTTTGCTTCCTCTAGGGTTGAGAGGAAGGTTTGGGATCGTGCCTTGAGTTGTCTTGGGCTTGGTTGAGCTCTTTTGGGGCCTTGTTTTCCCTTGTTTGGGCCTTGCCTTGCTTGGTTGAGCCATGTATCGAGCAAGGATGCTTTGTATCGGCCATGGGGGTGTGTCGGCCATGGAAGAGTAGTGTGTCGGCCTTTGACCTTTGTTTACCTACTTGCCTTGGTTGTGTCACCCTAGCTTGGACATGTGTCCGAACCTTGTTTGAGTGGTGGCATGGCATGTGCATGAGTTTTGTAAGGTGGTAAAATGTGTGGACAAGTGTCCCTTGGTAAGGTGACACCTTGCCTTGGTTTAACCTTGACCCCCATCTATATATGCCTTGCTTTTCTCTTCCTTAGGAACACTTTTAGCTCTTTGTTGCTCCTCTCTTCCTTGTGTGCACGATACACCTCTCCCTTGCAACTTTTGGTGGCCGACCCCCTTGAAGGAGTTCTTCTTCTTCTTCCTTTAGCTTGGTGGCCGAACCCTAGGTGGGTCTTGTTCTTTGTGGTGAGATTGGAGCTAGGAGCTTGAAGCTTGGAGATTTGGAGCTTGAGGAGTTTGCTTAAGGCGGGTTACACAACTTCTAACCCTAGCTATACTACCTTCTCTATGTTGCATGTTTCATACATGATGATGATCGGCCATTGCATGTTATGTTTCTTGCTCTAGTATATGTTGTTGATCTTATGGATATAATGAGCATGATGTTGTTGTTGTTGATGGTTTATATGCCTTTACCCCTAGTTGGTCGAACCATGGTTTAGGGTTTCCTTGTTGAGCAACACTCTTTTTCTCCTTGGTATATAGAAGTGAATTTTAGCTCTAGTAATGTGGGCAATACCCCTCTCTCGAGTAGGTTGAGAGGTGAGCTTGTATTCTAGTTGCTTGAGCAACACCCTCATCTCACCATGGATTTGAGAGGTGAGCTTTTGGATAGATGATGACCCATGTTGAGGTGGATCCTTGTGGTTGCCCGATTTGTGATAGAGGGTGTGCAAAACCCCTCTCTCTTGGTTGTTGAGAGGTGAGCCGACCTTCTTGATCAATTAGGGTTTGGTGCCTTTGTGCTTGAGGTTGAAGATGATCTTGTGGGGTTATGCCTTGCACGATATGACCTTGGAGTTGTACAACCCGATAGCCCTGTTTGGAGTTGTACCCTTGGGCGACACACCTTGTTGAGATAGTTGACTTGGTGCCCGTTATGCTTTGGCTGATATGGAGCCTAGTAGGCTATCCTTGTGTTGGGCGATAGGGTTTAGTTGTGGTGATGCACGATATGTCCTTGAGGTGTAATCCTTGGTAGATATGCTTGCTTGGGCATTTGGATGACCCTTGTATCCCTGGATGATATGCCTAGTTGAAGCTTAGTTGGTGCCCGTTATGGTCCCTTGGTCGATACCCTTGGTGGAGTTGATGGATGGGTGATACACCTATGATGAGTGGCTGATACACCTTGTATAGGTGGTTGCCCGATACATCCATTTAGAGAGGACTCCCGATACACTCCATTGTCTATATGTGGTCTTGGCCGATAGGATTTGATATCTTGGTGCTCGACACATCCTTGGCTGTTATCCTTGTTTATATGAGCTTGGGCGATATGGTATGGTGCCCAGGATGGCTTTGGCCGATACCACCATGTCTTTGTTGAGCTTTGACTTATATGAAGTGTTGTACAATATGGCTTCATGCCCGACATGCTAACCCTAGGATGTTGGCTGTTATGATGCTTCATGGCCATGCATGACACCATTCTTGGGCGTCATGGGTACCCTAGTCGATAGGGTTAACCCTCAGATGATGCTGAGATGGTTGCACAATAGGGGCGCCTTGGGCGACACCCCTTTGGTCAATATGGCTCATGTTGAAGGTTAGACCGAAAGTGAAACCTAACCTTAACCTTAGCTTGGTGCACGTTAGACCCTTGTCCGATAGCCATGGTAGTGCTGCACGTTATACCTTGGTGATAGCTGCCCGACACCATGAGTGCTAATGGAACTTTGATGCATGTTAGAGGATGTGGAGTGTTTGGATGATATGGTGGTGAGTTGCTTTAGGGTTTGGAACCCTAGCCGGTACACCCTTTGGTGAGGGTTGGCACTGCTCGCCATACTTTATAGTGAGGGTTGTAGGAGTTTTGGTGAGGGTTATGATAACCCAGAATGTATATAGTTGATAGTTCCATATTAATAATGATAACACAAGTGATATGATGTAATCACCTTGAATGCTGCAACTATGATGATGAGATAAGATGATAGATGGTGAACCAGGTATGTTTGGGAAGATATGGCGTTGCTACACATGATGGTGTGACACATGCATATGGTCACAAGTATAAGGCATAATATATGCCCATGATTAATAATAATACTATGAATGATAAAACTTATGTGTGATATACTCATGGATGCTTCTTTATACTTGATAGCATGATCATTCTGTTAATCCGTGATGGCTTCAATAATCTCTACGAATGTGTATACTAACCATGCATGTATTTCATGTGGATTCATAGCCTGGTAAGAGCTATGAGATATATGTGCTTTGACTAGCACAATGTGATGATAATCCTTGTTAATAAAATAACAAGTTGATAGGTATGAGGACCTGATATAAGGCTAAGTGCCTAGTTGAGGTGTTATCCTCTGATGATGAGATAAGGGATGCGTTCCCAAGATGCTGATGCATGATTATGATGCCTTGAGAGGCAGTGGTTGATATCATGAGGGATTGAGGTCCCATGACAATATGTTGATGGCAATAATGATGTAATGCTATAAGGCTATGTTATACTTTGTTTTGCCTCAACAATTGGCTTAAAATATACTAATCAATTATAGATGAGCCTATCATGTAGTTTGCCCTGGCCATAGATCCATTACCGCCAGTATTTGGTGATGGTGAAACAAGTTTATCCTGTGGGATTACCTGGAGTGCATATTGTTGAATATGCAAGGTTTCCCCTAGCCTAAAATAGGAGGGTTGAGTGCAACTGCAGTTGCAGATTCAGGATATATGGAGCATGGTGAACATACCCATGGCTCAGGATATGTGATGATGAGCATGATGCATTCATGGCTTAGATGTATGTACTAGTACCTATGGTGAGGTGAGCTAGAGATAAGGGTAGCTTGCGGAGCTGACCCAGAGGCTGAGGCCCTATAAGCATAAGACTGTGGTCTTGTTTGATGATTCATGTACTGACCACGAGAAGGTGAGGTCATGGAGTCCGTATCTCCTTAGACCTTGTATGGCACCGGATTGGGCTTCGCAGCCAATGGTTGGACTTGAGCAGGGAAGGCTCACTTCCTCAGGGCATAATAAAATGTAATCCAGCCGAATAAGTATATCTTGCTTAGAGCAAAACATGGAACATTGATTGAGGCCTTTCTTATATAGCTGATCTAGTTACACCTTATAGATATGTGTACGATCCTTATATCTTGTGATAAGTTCTTATAAATCTTATCTTGTCAATCATGTTCCATTAAGAAATACTTGGTTATATACCTCCCAGATATCTTGGTGAGCTTGATGATAATAATAGCTTTGCTCAGTATGCTACTCTTGTTATACGCTTTATCAGTTATTTGCTGTTATCTGCTTTAACCTTTGAGGTTTTTTAGTTGTGGTGGGGAGTTATGTTTCTCACTGGGACTGTGTGTCTTACCCTGCTGGTTTACACCCTTTTTTAGGTGATCGCTCTAGACGTGGTGGTGGTCGTGAGGTTGCGGCTGAGTAGCAAGAAGAGCAGTAGAAGGCAAGAGATGGACATGCTTCTATTTTGGTGGTTTTGTAGTAGAGTCTTAGAAGTCATCCCTGTACTCTCAGATCCTTGGAAGTGTTTTGATGACATTTCACGATGTTTAGCTGCTATAATTTTTGTATACCCTGCTGCTGGCCGTACGTGGCCGTTCTGTATGTATAAACATGTGATGTACTAATATGCACTGTTGCGACAGTAGGTGACTTTAAGTGGTGAACATATCAGGTAGGTGATCTTGAATATATCTATATATGACATGATCTTCTTGCAGGGTCTGGATGCAAAAGTTGTCTAATGTATGCTTACCACAATCGGTTTTAATTAACCTGTGTTTTCGGTAATATATGGTTCCGCACATTTTCACGTGTCATCTCATTGTCTATGTGATGGTGGGGTGTCACAACAACTATTCCAGGTATTGGGTTATGACCAATCATGTGACATTATTCCAGGCATTGAGTTGTTACCAATCCAGTGCAATTATTCCAAGTGTTGGGTTATGACCAATCCTGTGCAATTATTCCAGGTATTGGGTTATGACCAATCTTGTGACATTATTCCAGGCATTGGGTTATTACCAATCCTGTGCAATTATTCCAGGTATTGGGTTATGACCAATCCTGTGACATTATTCCAGGCATTGCGTTATTACCAGTCATGTGCAATTATTCAAGGTATTGGGTTATGACCAATCATGTGACATTATTCTAGGCATTGGGTTATTACCAATCCTGTGCAATTATTCCAGGTATTGGGTTATGACCAATCCTGTGACATTATTCCAGGCATTGGGTTATTACCAATCATGTGCAATTATTCTAGGTATTGGGTTATGACCAATCCTGTGACATTATTCCAGGAATTGGGTTATTACCAATCCTGTGCAATTATTCCAGGTATTGGGTTATGACCAATCTTGTGACATTATTCGAGGCATTGAGTTATTACCAATCATGTGCAATTATTTCAGGTATTGGGTTATGACCAATCCTGTGACATTATTCCAGGTATTGGGTTATTACTAATCCTATGCAATTATTCCAGGTATTGCGTTATGACCAATCCTGTGACATTATTCCATGCATTGGGTTATTACCAATCCTATGCAATTATTCCAAGTATTGCGTTATGACCAATCCTGTGAGATTATTCCAGGCATTGGGTTATTACCAATCCTATGCAGTTATTCCAGGTATTGGGTTATGACCAATTCTATGACATTATTCCATGCATTGTGTTATTACCAATCCTGTGCAATTATTCTGGGTATTGGGTTATGACCAATCCTGTGACATTATTCCAGGCATTGGGTTATTACGAATCATGTGCAATTATTCCAGGTATTGGGTTATGACCAATCATATGACATTATTCCAGGTATTGAACTATGTCAATCCTGTGCATCTATTCTAGGTATTGGACTATGCCAATCCTGTGCATCATCACTGAATACCACATCACCTTTACTAGGTATTAAACCTTGGCCAAGCCATCATACTTATTCACATCCTTTATGTAATTTAAGTATTCCTCTTATCTCCTTTACGCTTATTCAAAACACTATAGCCCTTATTTGGCTATAAGCATAAATCATGTATGATCAATATTTCATTATGATTATTGTATCCATTAGTTATTATTATTATGTTACTAAGTTTCCATTTCCTAGATTATTTTGAACATTATAATTTCTTACATGAGACTTTTATCAACATATTGTTACCTCTCACTAGGCAACAACTACTCTCATGGCTCACAAGTCCCATTACACATCTTGTCACCTCTCACTAGGCAACAACTAACCACATGGCTCACAAAGCCCATTAAACATCTTGTCACCTCTCTCTAGGAAACAACTAACCACATGGCTCATAAGGCCATTAAACATCTTTTCACCTCTCACTAGGCAAAAACTAACCACATGGCTCACAAGGCCATTCAACATCTTGTCACCTCTCACTAGGCAACAACTATTAGGGTTAGGGCTTCCCTTTATAGCCGAATAGGGTTTCAAGTTCATATTATCAATCCAAACCCTAATTTATTGTTCCACACATTTTAGAGCATACATTAATGTCATAAGTATTCAATCATACTTATTTATTCTCATCATTTGTCATTAAATTATTATCAACACAAAGTATGAGTTTTTCTCTTATCCTTACTAGGATATTGATTACTTCATACTTTATTAAGTGGGCTCAACATTTGCTTCAAGGTATATAAGCCTACTTAATCAACATTCGTTAAATTTCATACCTCTTAATGTATGACTTGATATAAGACACTTCATATGTTACTTCATCAAGTATATTGCATTTAAGATGCTTTCCTTCATTTGAGTTTTGAGGTGCTTCCACCATATTGGGTATGAGGTGTGTGCTTGCTGCCCATATCACCTTAGAGGTGTATGTGTGCTTACCATATCACCTTTGAGGTGTATGTATGCTTACCATCTCGGGTTTGAGGTGTATGTGTGCTTACCATATCACCCTTGAGGTGTATGCATGCTTCACACCATATCGGGCAAAGAGGTGTGTGTGTGCTTCACACCATATCGGGCAGAGAGGTGTGTGTGTGTATGCTTGAGCCCGATATCACTTTTGAGGTGATGGATTGACCTCATATCGTGCAAGAGGTGTATATTACACCACCATATCGTGCAAGAATGTATACAATCATATCCATATCATTTTAGTGAAGTAGGCGCATCATCATATCAGGTTAGAGGTGCTTGCTTGTGTGGTTGCACCCGATATCACTTTTATAAGGTGAGCCATCATCTTCAAGCTCTAGACCTTCACTCTAACTGTTATAGTTCATGGAAACAGGTCTAAGAAACTATTAGAACTCATAATTTCATCAACTATTTCAGGAAATTTTAGAATTAAAAGTAGTTCATTAAGTATATCAATTTAGGTGATGAATAATAACATGGTTGAGTTCAAGTTATATACCTCGCCTCAAGAACAACTTCAAAGCTCCAAGCTCCAAATATCCACGTTCATAAGGTTGAAGATGACTTAGAAAAAGTCCAAGGCTCATTCACAACTCCTTCATATACAAGGAATCACCATGGATAAGCAATTGGTGAAGAAGAAAAGAAAAGAAGATCAAAACCCTAAAATCATACTTCAATCCAAGGTTGAAGATGATCATGGACTCACCTTAGGGTTAAGTATTGAGCTCCTTCTTGCTCTAGAACCTTTGCACGATACCACACATCCCTTTCATGATATACCACCACTTGTGGCCGATATCCTCCTCACTTGGAGCCAAAAACACTTCACTATGGTCGATATCACCTTTCTTGGCCGATATCAACCTACTTGGGCGATATAAACTTGTTATGGGCGAAACCCAAAGCCCATGCATGATACCACATCACTCCTGCAAGATACAAGAGATCTATGCATGATACATTAGGGTAGGAGGGTGGTAAGGGTCGCAAAATTGCACTAAGGGATGAAACTAGGGGCATATATACTTGTTGCTCATGAAGGAAGGTGAAAATGAGGTGTCATCAATTTGAGCTAGTAGGTGCCACCTGTCCATGAATGGATGACACATGTACATGCATGCATAAACATTTATCTTGACATGCAAAATAGTTGAGTGTGATCTAGGGATAAAGATTCATCCATTACATATCCCTTTGATTAAGATATATCAATTAATTCATCACTTTATGCACAACTCGTCACAACTTTACTAAGGAAGTTGTAACCCGACACAACTCACCTCCTTGAGGTGCTTTGCAGGACATGTCATTTTACAAGAGTTCACAAAACAATATGAGACTCCTCCTTTGGATCCTTGGCCGATAGGCACTCATATATAATCTTTTCAACTTGATACAACTCAAGTTAAGCTTTCATATTCAACCCTTTTCTTGGTCATTTCATCACCAAGATAAACATCATTCATAATAGAATCAAACATGGTGTATCTGTAACGACCCCGCCTCCCGGTAACCCCCAATTAAGGGAGACCCGAAGGTCAGAGCCATTATTCAATTAATAGGATCAAAGGTTCGACAAATAATCAGTAATAATTAATAAACTTTACCAACTAAACTGAAAACAGGTATAAAATAAAACTTTGTTTACCTTTTAAAATCTGGGATTTCTAATCTGCTATCCCTGAAGATGCTAATCTAACTAATCCTCATGTGCACGTTACTTCTCATTTAATTCCACACATGTCACTTTACTGCTTGTTCTTTTCATTTGTACCTAAAACGCCGACAAACAAAATGTCGGTCAGCCAAAGCTGGTATGTGGGGGAAACAATAATTGTGCAACTATGTTAACGATGTAATCAACCAAATATCATTTAACAACCAAGATTACATTTTAAGCAATACTACTCAATCCTTGCCTATCCCCTTTCTCTGTAACATCCCTGCAGTGGACATGGATACCACCTCTCTCATATGGTAGATCCTTACCCCCATGGCCCTACCACACAGGTAGCCAATACCTAGGGTTATGGAGTCGCATGGTCCTACCCAAAGGTAGACCAATCCCTGACTCATGATGACTTGATGGACCTACCCCATTGGTATCCATTTACTAAGTCATGTAATGACCTGATGGACCTACCCTCATTGGTAGCCATTTACTAGGTCAATCTATAAAGCTACAGAGGGGACTACGATCTGAGCTAGTAGGCATATTTCTTATGTGATAGTCATATTCACATTATACTTTGCATGAATTAAATACATCCAATAGTTTAATTCAAGCCATGATGGAAACATCGATAAAATCCCGGAAAACTAATTCGGGTAGTCATAAGCGTAACCACATACCTGATCCAGAGCAACTTGTTGTCCAAGCAATAATGATAAAGAATAAGCAACAAGCAATCAACAAGTATCCTGAAATTAATGCATGGAATCCAAGTGTTATAATTTATCCATAATATTTTAAAGCTAGACTTGAATTCCATCCTAGGCTTTCTAGACCACTTTTAGGGTTTCCATTGCAATTAGGGTTTCCTTTTATGTTTTACTATTTTAAACCCTAATTTAACACAATTGATCACAAACCCTAATTATTTCCACATCTAATCTTCAATTCCGGATTAAAGGCATAATCACCCATTAATTAAGATCATGATCAGCCTCTCTTTTATTAAAGCTTCTATTTTTATCCTTTTAATCCATGACAATATCATTATATGTATTTATCATCAATTCATAGCTCATTATGGTTCAAATCACATATGAACCCGATTTACCATTAATTCTATTCTTTATTCATGAGAAAACCCTAATTACTACATTAAGGTTAACCTTCCTCAAGTTAGGGACTTTAATTCTCACAATAGCTTAGATTCAGCATATTCCACTTTAATCATAAGATTAGTCAATTAAAGCCATTAAGAGTCGAATTCACCAACATTAGGGTTTCATGGCTCATTAAAGTATTATTCATGCACATTAAACTCGACATTAAACTAATTACATGCAAATTCATCCTTTTCCAATCTTAATGATCCTTTTTATCATTAACAGGCTAATATCAACTTTATATACTCATTTAACCCTTTCTAACTCATTAATCATCAAAGGTTAGGGTTTTTCATTGATTAAACTATTAAAGATAGTATCTCTATATACTTTTCGAATTGCATAAGGAATCAGGCTCCAATTATATTTTATTTAGATTCCTCTCAATTTTCTGAGCAAGTTTCATGTATAATGTGCGTCTATCCGAGCTACGGTTATTGAGATACGAATTTAGCAAAAATAACTTACTGTGGCCAATAGCAGGCTGCCACGTAGGCCTTGCCATGCAATCGTTGCTTGGTTACTTGGAAATATTTCGAAAAGACCATCGCGCCCCTGGTTAAGTTAGCCGACCCTTTAGCCCGCAAAGGGAAAAACGGTCCAAAGCCGCCTCCTTCTTCCTCACGCAAAACCTCTGCGTCGCCCTAGCCGACTACAGTCCCAACGCGGCTCCTTCCTACCCACCTCAGGGCTCGGGGGTGGCCGCCCATGGCCTCCCCAACTCCGCCCCATCTTGGTGTCCTCGAGGCACGAGCAAAATGCGGCCATGATGGCCAGAAGCGAGCTCCCCAGGCCTGCGACCTAGCCAAACTGCTGCACACCGAAAAGCATCGTGCAGATGGAAAGGATCGACCAGATGATCGCCCAGGTTCTTCCTGACGTCGTCGGAGCGTCGCAACCCCTCAAACTACTCTCTTTGGTTCTGGGATTGCCCCACCCCTTCGGGTTAGGTTTAGAATGGAAGCAGGGTTGAAGAAGAAGAAGATGAGGAAGAGGGTGGGATCTCTCTGAAACTCGATCCAGGGGGTCTACCCCTTTATATAGAGGGGTACCCAGGCCCATGAATGTTTGTCCACAAAGGAAACGATGCTTTTCCTAATAGGAAAGGAATTCCTTCATCATGAAGCTCATTCTCTCTCTCTCTCATATTCCTTTTTCTTTTGATAATATGATTTCGAGAATTATCGCACTTACTCTCTTGATTCTTGCTTTTTAAGCCATTGGCACGAAATCCTCTTTTCATTAAATAGGAAAATACTTTCTTTTTATCAAATTCACAAAATTCATTAAGAATGTATCACCTTATCCTTTTATTTTGTGATCTTGGTAGTTTCCCTCTCTTTCCTATTTATTGGGGATCCTTGGACCCCAAGACACTCAAAGAATTCGAAATTCTTTTTAAAGGAATACTCATTATCCTTAAATGCATCAACATGCATTATTCTCATTATCTTGTTTATTTCTTATTAAAATAGCTCTTTTTGAGGATTTCTCTTTATTTCTCTTTTATTTTCCTCATTGGTATTCCTTTTATAATTAGGAATCCTTGGGATACAAAATTCCACCAAGGATTGCTCAATTATAAATCTTTTCACTTATTTTCCATATTTCATCAATATTTTCAATTTCTTTCTTAATAAAGGAATACTTAATTAATATTTTCTTTTCTTATTGATTTCTTTTTACAACCTTGGACTCCTTGGAACCCAAGGAACCCAAAAGGCACGAAATCCTTCCTTGGATTTGCCTTCTAGAGGTTTCTACCTCTTTCTTTTCTCAAATATTCATTTATTCATTAATTAATTGCATTTCCTTGTCATTGGTCCCAATAGCCAATAAAGTCCACAAATCAAACAACAAGGCTATTTTAAATGAACCCATTTATTCACAACAAAAGACATCATTATTTGTTCATTTATCTTTGTTATGAGAAATTACATTTCTCAGCAAATGAACCCAAAATTGGGGTTGTAATAGTATCCTTCTTTCTATCTCCTCTACATGATACTATGAGGGAGTAGGGACACTCTAGATGTGGTAATTTTCATATCAACCCCACATTTTGGGTAAATTTCAAGTTGTACCAAAATTGGTGCACAAGGTACCAACATTGTTTGAACAAGTTCAAACTTGGAATTTGGGCTTTCCACCAACCAAAACCTTGAATAATTCTCTATATAATGATGCTAAAACACATGAGGCATGTTCAACATATGCCATATTGCAATATAACCCCTCAACTTGGGTAAATTGCACTTTTGTTCAAAACAAAGGAACATTGCTCAAACAACATTCAATCAGGACCAAACTTGGAACATAAGTGTGTCACATGATAACAAAACACCTTGGAGGATTATATTAAAGTTCTAAGAAACTTTATTTGCAAAAAAAAAAGGTTACCTCATAACCCAGGTTAGGGTCCTTACAAGTTATAAACCCCTAATAAGGATTTCGTCCCTGAAATCCTAAGTCAAGGGAGACAGATATTATTCATTCATTATATCATCAAGTCTCCACATAACATATTAATATCATGAAGATACCATAGAACTTTGATCAACACAGAGTTCTTCCACACAAGGTTATCATAGAATCTATCACACATAACACATACTCCATTGTCTTTTTCATTATTGACTGTAGAGTCAACTTTATGGTAGGTAACACTTTTCTTAGTTAGAGAAACATTATACATACCCTATTTAACTCAGGTGTCAAACCTCACTGATTTGTCACCTTTCTCAACTTACAACTTTATGTGACAAGATTCTTGATTCTGGGGAGTCTTCCATACTCCTCATTCAGTTTAGCATTTCACTTTCAAGGAAAGACCAGAGTTATGTTCTGTCACCCACTTGGGACTACAAGTCTTATCATACATCTGATGTGCCATCCAATCTGCTGACACAACACTAAACTTTCTTACGACTTGTACCAACTATCTCATTAATTATACTTTCTCTTGTCATAAGGGGTGGTTACTTATCAATTAAGAACTTATCTTAAAGGTATCTTTAGATGTTATGTATAAGTTGCCTTAACAGATATAGATAGGGTTATTCTAAAAAAATCATTTTAGCTTGATAAGATTTTCCCACAATGATTTTACAATTTTTCCTTCTACTCATACATCTTTGCTGATGTTATGTTTATGCGGAGCATAAACCCCTAACATATGATGCCCATACTATTTTATGTAACTAGACTAATTTCACAGTTGTCCATCCCAGGTAACCAACATAAATCATCTGATTAGGAGTTATGTTTTTACTTTCCCATACCACCTGATATTTATTAGATACCAAAATTCCTTACTTTTGTATCTATCACATATGTCAAAAACACATCACATCCTCATCATTTCCATCTCTCTGTTGTCATTACCAAAGCCACACATATAAAAGGATCTTTCTTTCATCTTGGAACATTACTTGTTACACATATCTTTATCTTGGAACCAAAGTCCAAGATGAACCGATACTTTTCTAAGTATCCATCAATTGATTTTTTTCTAATACATGCACATCAAGTGTCATAGTACTAACTTGATTTCCATGTCCCTAAAAGGAAAGAACACAAAGAAACATATTCCTCTTATCACCCCATAATCACCCAGGGTTGTTTATCAAAGAGAAGGGATTATCATCTCCTCTAATTATAGCATGAACTTTCAACTGTTCATGAGTCATTTACTCTTGTTTCATCCTAGGTTCCTTGCCATCAACATAGGAATTATAAGGATGATTACATGTCATTACTCATTTCTTTGTTATTGTCTAACATGTTTATGAACATTTTGTGATTTTATCACATTTCCGATTTCCTCATCATGGGAAAAGATCTTTACTATTCACACAGGCTTTATCAGACATGTATCATCACCCTTGTCCTCATTCTCTTTATCATGAGGATTATACTTTTTACTTCCTCATACACATAGATTGATCTGAGATCATCTCAGATTCCACTTTATTACACTTAGGATGTGATACACGTGTCCCTACCATATTTCTAGTTTAGGTATACTCATTAGATTGTCTCAGAATGACTACTTGATCAGAGTAATCAGAAAGATAACAATCTAAGAGTTCCATACTCACCTTATCTTCAATAGCTGAATACCTGGCCAGGGTATACAAGTACTGAGATTAGGTAGTATGCACTTTGTATACTATCATATTCCTTACTTTTCATATCATCATAAACCCATGATTTAACATTCCTAGATTTTCTCCAGGCATCACTTCTATATCTCATCCTCTTTCACACAGATAAGAGCAATTATAGAACATTTAAAAGAATACTGAACATAATATAAATTCTAGTTCTCATCATTTCTTCCCTATGTCCCCATTGGACAATCAATAGGGAAATAAATAACAACAATCCTTCTTATGATTATCAGATAACATCAGGATAAGGCATATCAAAATGAAAAAACTCTATCTGACTGTTACCCCTCGCGGTCATCTACCGCTTTAGGTCGAGTCAACACATAAAGTCTAATTATTTCATGTTGTTCCTCTTGCCTTTTTACACTATTGAGCTATAACTTTCATAAGCCCTATCGAGCCTTCCTCGGTTGTTGAGTCATTTCCTCCCTTCTTTTTAAATAAAAGAGTTTAGTATGCTTAACATGTCCATGTCTTATCCTCGTACCATAGTCTTATTGGTCTCATTACCGATGTAGAAGCTAAGTCAGGAGTTCTTATAGGTGGAAAGTTAGGACTTTTGCCCTCACATAATGACTACTGCCCTGGTGGACTAGGCATTTATTGCACTAGTGGTAACAAAAACATTGGCTTTTTGGAACAACTAGGAAAATGTCTCTTGAATTATAGAGACCTTTCCTTTATTCTCATCTTAGTGCCCCTCCTTGGGCACTGCCATTACAAATGTACTATATGTCTATACTTATGGAAGAATGTACTTTCTTGCCATATGTCATTCCTTCCCACATTTTCCACTATTCCAACATGACTATGTCATTCAGAAACCTTTTCAAAACCCAAAGTTTCTATATTGAGGACTGGTAACCTCAGTTGTAATGCTAGTATCTAGTCTATTATATGCATCGCTGTTGTCCTAACTTGCCTCACAAGAGCATAAAAAGTAGGATTCTCTATCCTGATTGGGTCAAGATGGGAATTCTTAGGCACTCGTTCTTCTCTTGCCTGATCCCTTGCACCCTCTCCTGGTACAACAACATTATTCTCAGCAATGTGTTCCTCATGTTGTCCAGTCATTTTTAAACTTCACCTTTTCTTCTGCATAAATAGAAGTCACTATCAGGTATACTGAAGGACACTAACACAAACTCAACACCTTAGTCCTATGTCCCTGTAGACTCAGTGAACCTTATGCTCTGATACCAAAACTTGTGATAACTGTCATCAAACCGACAAACAAATCATCACTAATTAAATATGCAAAATAATCATAAGCAGTGGGTTAACAAAAATCACTAAAAATTAAAACCATTTTGCAAAGATATCCATTTCCAGGAAATTCTTTAAGGAAGAACCAAAACTTGATATTCATCATTGATCATATTGTACATACATTGTGCCATCTCTTCTCGAGGACAACATATACAGTTGCTTTCTTAAAACATAAACATAAAGCAACCACAAACCTCAAGGCATACAAGCTAAAATCTCAGATTGTTAATAAAACCAACACGTACCAAATCTAAGGACCTGAGAGTACAGAGACGACACATAGGACTTCTATCTACAAGACACGACTGACAGTACACTCAACCTGATCTGTCACTGTTGTCCCTGTTGCTGATGTTCTCCCTCTACAGTACAGTCTCCACCCCCCTTGTGCACGTCCACCTAAAAAAATGTGGATCCCACAGGGTGAGACAATTGTCTCAATGAGAGATATAACTCTCTGCCAACAATGTTATTATCACAGTTAAATAGTATTAAACTGAGTAGAGAATAAGCAGTTTAGAAGATTCTCATCTTTTAAAGCATTGCAACTATCTATGATAGAGCAATAAATCATCTATTCTCTTTATAAGGAATATGAAGAACATGTATATCATTTCCCATCATATTATATCAACATCTCAAGCTTATCTTGAGATACTCATTATCGTGGTATGTCATCCATGAATCATTCTCATTTTTGTCTGTTGACCTTAGCCAATCTGTTAGCTAGATATTGAATTGTACCAGTCATGTGGGTATACATCATCATATTCTGTCCAAGCATTGGACTATGCCAAACCTATGCAACCATTCTAGGCATTGGACTATACCAATCCTGTGCAAACATTCCAGGCATTGGACTATGCCAATCCTATGTAACCATTCTAGGGATTGGACTATGCCAATCTTGTGCAACTATTCCAGGTATTGGGTTATGACCAATCATGTGACATTATTCCAGGCATTGGGTTATTACCAATCATGTGCAATTATTCCAGGTATTGGGTTATGACCAATCCTGTGCAATTATTCCAGGTATTGGGTTATGACCAATCCTGTGACATTATTCTAGGCATTGGGTTATTACCAATCCTGTGTAATTATTCTAAGTATTGGGTTATGACCAATCCTGTGACATTATTCCAGGCATTGGGTTATTACCAATCATATGTAATTATTCTAGGTATTGGGTTTTGACCAATCCTTTGACATTATTCCAATCATTGGATTATTACCAATCCTGTGCAATTATTCTAGGTATTGGGTTATGACAAATCCTGTGACATTATTCCAGGAATTGGGTTATTACCAATCCTGTGCA
Organism: Alisma plantago-aquatica; assembly: GCA_963693085.1. NCBI lineage: Eukaryota > Viridiplantae > Streptophyta > Magnoliopsida > Alismatales > Alismataceae > Alisma > Alisma plantago-aquatica. The sequence goes on along the minus strand of OY856414.1, from coordinate 133,553,667 downwards.
ATTATTCCAGGTATTGGGTTATGACCAATCCTGTGACATTATTCCAGGTATTGGGTTATTACCAATCCTGTGCAATTATTCCATGTATTGGGTTATGACCAATCCTGTGACATTATTCCAGGCATTGAGTTATTACCAATCCTGTGTAATTATTCCAGGTATTGGGTTATGACCAATCCTGTGACATTATTCTAGGCATTGGGTTATTACCAATCATGTGCAATTATTCCAGGTATTGGGTTATGACCAATCCTGTGACATTATTCCAGGCATTGAGTTATTACCAATCCTATGCAATTATTTCAGGTATTGGGTTATGACCAATCCTGTGACATTATTCCAGGCATTGGGTTATTAACAATCTTGTGCAGTTATTCTAGGTATTGGATTATGACCAATCCTGTGACATTATTCCAGGTATTGAACTATGTCAATCCTATGCATCTATTCCAGGTATTGGACTATGCCAATCCTATGCATCATCACTTTTACTAGGTATTAAACCTTGTCCAAGACATCATACTTATTCACATCCTTTATGTAATTCAAGTATTCCTCTGATATCCTTTAAGCTTATTCAAAACACTATAGCCCTTATTTGTCTATAAGCATAAAGAATGTATGATCAAGATTTCATTATTATTATTATATCCATTAGTTATTATTGTTATGTTACTAAGTTTCCATTTCCTAGTTTATTTTGAATATTATCATTTCTTACATGAGACTTTTATAAACATCTTGTTACCTCTCACTAGGAAACAACTACTCTCATGGCTCACAAGGCCCATTACACATCTTATCACCTCTCACTAGGCAATAACTAACCACATGGATCACAAGGCCCATTAAACATCTTGTCACCTCTCACTAGGAAACAACTAACCACATGGCTTACAAGGCCATTAAACATCTTGTCACCTCTCACTAGGTAACAACTAACCACATGGCTCACAAGGCCATTAAACATCTTGTCACCTCTCACTAGGCAACAACTATTAGGTTTAGGGTTTCCCTTTATAGCCGAATAGGGTTTCAAGTTCATATTATCAATCCAAACCCTAATTCATTGTTCCACACATCTTGGAGCATACATTAATGTCATAAGTATTCAATCATACTTATTTATTCTCATCATTTGTCATTAAATGATTATCAACACAAAGTATGAGTTTTTCTCTTATCCTTACTAGGATATTGATTACTTCATACTTTATTAAGTTGGCTCAACCTTTCCTTCAAGGTAAATAAGCCTACTTAATCAATATTCATTAAAATCCATACCTCTTAATGTATGACTTGATATAAGACACTTCATATGTTACTTCATCAAGTATATTGCATTTAAGATGCTTTCCTTCATTTGAGTTTTGAGGTTCTTCCACCATATTGGGTATGAGGTGTGTGCTTGCTGCCCATATCACCTTAGAGGTGTATGTGTGCTTACCATATCACCCTTGAGGTGTATGTATGCTTACCATCTTGGTTTTGAGGTGTATGTGTGCTTACCATATCACCCTTGAGGTGTATGTATGCTTCACACCATATCGGGCAAAGAGGTGTGTGTGTGTGCTTCACACCATATCGGGTAGAGAGGGGTGTGTGTGTATGCTTGAGTCCGATATCACTTTTGAGGTGTTTCTTTGACCTCATATCGTGAAAGAGGTATATACTACACCACCATATCATGCAAGAAGGTATACAATCATATCCATATCGTTTTAGTGAAGTAGGTGCATCATCATATCGGGTTAGAGGTTCTTGCTTGTGTGCTTGCACCCGATATCACTTTTATAAGGTGATACCATCATATTCAAGCCCTATAACTTCGTTCTAACTGTTATAGTTCATGGAAACAGGTCTATGAAACTATTAGAACTCATAATTTCATCAACTATTTCAGGAAAGTTCAGAATTAAAAGTAGTTCATTAAGTATAGCAATTTAGGTGATGAATAATAACATGGTTGAGTTCAAGTTATATAACCCCCCTCAAGAACAACTTCAAAGCTCCAAGCTCCAAATATCCATGTTCATAAGGTTGAATATGACTTATCAAAAGTACAAGGCTCGTTCACAACTCCTTCATATACAAGGAATAACCATGGATAAGCAATTGGTGAAGAAGAAAAGAAAAGAAGATAAAAACCCTAAAATCATACTTCAATCCAAGGTTGAAGATGATCATGGCATCACCTTAGGGTTAAGTATTGATATCCTTCTTACTCTATCACCTTCGTATGATACCTCACATCCCTTGCATGATATGCCACCACTTGTGGCCGATATCCTCCTCACTTGGAGCCAAAAACACTTCACTATGGCCGATATCACCTTTTTTGGCTGATATCACCCTACTTGGGCGATACCCAAAGTCCATGCATGATGCCACATCACTCCTGCATGATACAAGAGATCTATTCACTATACCTTAGGGTAGAAGGGTGGTAAGGGTCGCAAAATTGCACTAAGGGATGAAACTAGGGGTATATATACTTGTTGCTCATGAAGGAAGGTAAAAGTGAGGTGTCATCAATTTGAGCTAGTAGGTGCCACGTGTCCATTCATGGATGACACATGTACATGCATGCATCGACATTTATCTTGACATGAAAAACAGTTGAGGGTGATCTAGGGATAAAGATTCGTCCATTACATATCCTTTTGATTAAGATATATCAATTAATTCATCACTTTATGCACAACTTGTCACAACTTTACTAAGGAAGTTGTAACCGAAACAACTCACCTCCTTGAGGTTCTTTGCACGACATGGACATTTACAAGAGTTCACAAAACTATATGAGACTCCTCCTTTGTCTCCTTGGCCGATAGGCACTCATATATAAGCTTTTCAACTTGATACAACACAAGTTAAGCTTTCATATTCAACCCTTTTCTTGGTCATTTCATCATCAAGATAACCATCATTCATAATGGAATCAAACATGGTTTATCCTTCTTTCTATATCCTCTACATGATACTATGAGGGAGTAGGGATACTCTAGAGGTGGTAATTTGCATATCAACCCCAATTTTGGGTAAATTACAATTTGTACCAAAATTGGTGCACAAGGTACCAACATTATTTAAGCAAGTTCAAACTTGGAATTTGGGCTTTCCACCAGCCAACACCTTGCATAATTCTCTCTATAATGATGCTAAAACACATGAGGAATGTTCAAAATATGACATAATGGAATATAACCCCTCAACTTGGGTAAATTGCACTTTGGTTCAAAACAAAGGAACATTGCTCAAACAACATTCAATCAGGACCAAACTTGGAACATAAGTGTGTCACATGATAACAAAACACCTTAGAGGATTATATTAAAGTTCTAAGCAAATTTATTAGCCAAAAAAATAGGGTTACCTCATAACCTAGGTCAGGGTCCTTACAGTTGTCTCCTACCTTTAGCTTGATTTAGGAAAGGGGGAAACAGTAACATGAGGAATCGAATATGTCTCTCTCTCTCCCTGAACCACCAGGAGGATTAAAAGGAGGATTTCCATGTTTGGGAGAGTAAAATGGATCTAACGATCCTTTAATGTCTCAGTTTCGTGTGCTATTGGGAGTTTCCCCAATAGTCCCCATGGAGTTGGACTCCATGGTTTTCAACTTGTGAACCAGAGCTATAAAAAGGGTCTCTGCCCCCTCCTCGCGATGGGTAAAACGATGCAAGGCGACCGTGCAAGTTCGAGGAAGATCCCCATTACTTCCATTTTCCCAAGGACCAACCTACACTGAACCCTTGCTCATTCTGGTGTTCTCTATTGGCGGCATTGTGGTTTGCACTATAACATCCGCCCTCTTCGGCAATAGGAGGGTCAATCAGCTTCAGGAGGCCTGGCTAGAGATCGCCACGAGGCCAAATGTCCCAACTAGACCCCAACACATAGAGTCAACATAGGAGGTTGACCCTACCCACGGTGTAGTGATGGAGTCAGCTCGTAGGCAGGAGGAAGGGGATGAGAAAAGGTTTATTTACCTTTCTACCCCCGGGCACTTGAAGCAACGACCCCTATGACTATATGTCGTTAGAAGGGGCAAAGATGTCCTTTCCACATTAATCTCTGCCGGCCGTCAAGTTGACTATAAGGCTTGCTTGATTGGACATCTTAATTGGAATTGGATATCTTGCTTATATTTGAGACTTCAAATTAGGTATGTGGTTAAGCTTATGAATAATCGCTCTAGTTTCACGACAATTTCCGAAGTTTTATCAGTTGCTTAGAAATAACTGCTTGGTTGACTTCTATTTCCTGTAGCTGTAAAGTGACTATGACTATCACCATAAGTATATGTGCATGACTAGCTCAGATCCTAGTCCTCCTATGTAGCTTTGATGATGATGAGATGGATGACCTAGTACATGGTCTACCCTTAGGGTAGGATCATCAGGTTATCATGAGTCGATGTGTTGGTCTACTCTTGGGTAGGACCATAAGACTACACAACCCTATGTAGTTATCTACCTATAAGGTAGGATCATGGGGGTTATTTGAGATCTACCATATGAGAGAGGTAGCATCCATGTCAACTGTAGAGACAACACAGAGGCAAGGATAAGTAGGGATTGAGTAGTTATGTTTAACATGTAAAGTTTGATTTGTTAAACCATAATTTGATTGCAATATGTTGTCACAATTAGATGTAAGATTTTGGTTCCCCCACATACTAGTATAATTCATTTATATTGACTGGCATTTTGTTTGTCAGCATTTTAGGATTATCTGAAATTATCCAAACAATAAAGTGGAACTTGTGAAGATTAAAGTTAATTCATAAAGGAGGATTTAGATAGTTAGAATTCTAATGAGGGTAGAAGTTCTAGTTTCCTATATTTGAAAGGTATGTGAAATTTTTTTATTCCAATTTTAAGTTTAGTTTCTAGTAGAATTTATTAATTATTTTTGATTATTTGCAAAAGCATTGATCCTATTTTTAAGGTAACACTTTTGACTTCTTGGTCTTCCTTAATTGGGGGTTACTGGGAAATGGGGTCGTTACAATTGGTATCCGAGCATGATTTTCCATTTAATCTCTAATCATTATTACAAACTCTTTAGAACCCAAGGGGGTTATTATAGGATTTTCCAATGATGGAGGTATTTAGAAGAGGATCACAATATGGGGGCTGGTAAGATTTTCCTCCACCCTACTAGTCAGTCTATGAGGACTCCCACATTTTGTGTGACTTTCTGGCCAAAATCAGAGGATTTGACTCAAAATAAGATACCTCTAGGTCTTCTCTCATCTTCTTTGTCCCTTCTCTACCCTACTCATTGAATACCTTTAAGAGATTAGGGTTTCTCTCTCTCCTCTACCCTCCTAAGTGTTGGGGTTAAGAATGATAAGGATTAAGGAATCCTCCACCAAATAATAAAAAGCATGTAAGAAAGATATCATTGACATAAGTTTTGATAATTAGAACTCAATCTGAGTTTAGTTACATGCTTAGGTTGCATTGCATGTGTTTTTGTGCCCTTGGTTACCCCTCAAGAGAACACTGAGGTTAGACCATCTCGTAGGATGAGGAGGAGAGTGATAGTCTTGGAAGAAAAAGCATCCAGGAAGAGGAAGAAGACCTGAGGCATCCTCTGAGGATGATGCTCAAATCAAAACCTTAAGCGGTGGATTGAGAAAGAGAAGACATGATGAGTTGGATATCATAGTTGACCATGCATGCATGTACGTAGGTTTGACATGCATGCTCTATATAAAGTCTTTGGATATGCATGAGGAACATGGACTACGTGTGGTTGTTTGACCTTAGTGCCTTTTGGTGACCCACTTTGGGTGGGTCGTGCCTGTTAAGAGTGAGGGATAGCTCCCTCATTAAAAAGGTTAGAGGAGACCATATAAGAACCCTAACAGGCATACATGAGAAGATAAGAGGCATGCACCTATGTAGAAGTGAGTGGAAACAAGACTGGCATTAGGTTTTAGACCTAAGCCAGAAGAGTTATGCATGATAGTTTATGAGATAGCCGTGCAAAGCTTTGGATGATCTTAGACGAACCTAAGTTTTGATAGTGCATTTCACCCAGGTAGGGGTAGATGTGTATCCTTAAGAGCTTGACCCATCTTCTGAGAGAGAACCTCCAGTGGTAATACCGGTTGTAGGGTTAGATCTATAGAGAGAGAGCGAGACCTAATGAGGAAGGTTGCAGACCTTGACTCTGAGACATGAGGAAACATTAGAAGTTAGGAATGATATGGTCAAGAATGGATGGCCCTGAGTAGATATATGTGGTTGCCTCATGAGCGATATTTGGAGGATCATAATACCTTGGATGCCTTTATAGGAACCAAACCCTAGAATAGAGAAAGAGTCTTCTTGAACAAATGTATGATGTGAGAACCTACATTTTGAGGGTAGGATAGAGGGTTCTAAGGACCTTAAAGAGGTATGGTATGATAGAAAGTTGTGAGGCCTCACACCCAGTTGGTTGTCCTTGTGTAGGGATCTAAGGGTTGTACACATCAAAGAGTATTAGGAACTATATGCCCTATATGGTATAGGTTTGGTTCATGTTGGAACAACTGAGCATGCAGTTAGACAGCTATGCATTAGAGGTGAACCTGGGGTTCCTAGACCAAAGAGGGGAAGTAGTAGTACCTAGTGCACATGATGCTCACGAGGCTGTATGAGTTCATGGAAATCGAGCATGGCACTCCCATGTTTTAGAGTAAAGGAAACCCCACTGGAAACGAGATATATGTTAAGGAACCACTCACATAGGTTGGTGACATACGCATGTATGATAGTGGTCCAACTTTGAGAAATAAGGATCAAGTATGACATACCAAGGAGCTTAGAGTGGTTTAGTAGAATGTCTTCTTGCTAGATACGTGTATAAGTAGCATGATAGGGATAAGCATACACATGATGATGTAAACCTTGGAAGTAAGGATGTTTGTGACCTTTGTTACCATCAAGAGGTATTTTTCTCCCATCCTGGGAAGGGACTCTTCTATAGGGTGAGTACGAACTTTTGGTTAGGTTTGAGGTAACCTAAATAGGTATCTTATAGGAGCTTGATGAGCTAAGTGTAAGAGCACGTAGTATGATCATGAACCTATAGACCTATGTGTGACAACCTCTCAGTGGCATGAGGATATGTTGCCATGAAAGGTAACTTGTATAGGGCCAAACCGGGTTGGGTAGGTCACCATGATTCCTATGAAGGGATGTAAAGTTGACCATAAGTGCCCATATAGAGGATGGAGATTCGGATGAGGATTCAAGGATGGGATGTGCTTGAGTATCAACATAGAAACCACGAGCTATAGTAGAATCCTAAGTCAACACTAAGGTCAAGTAGGGATAAGACCGATGGGAGTAGGAGTTGTCTGTTCCCTGAATGCACAAGACCATAGGTTTTGGAGGTAACAACTACCTTTTCCCAAGGCCCATGGGTTATGAGGTTGGCCACCTTCATGAGTTCATGGGTCCTAAGGGGTAAATGTGTGATGCACTCCCTAGATGCATAAGGATTAGATCACCCCAAAAGTACCAGTACCCTAGAGACTTTGAGGTAATGACTAAGGATTGAACATAAGAGTAATGTTAAGACCTAAAAGTGTTCGGGAACATCCTTTCCATGGGTGTAAACATAAAATTGAGATGTTTGTGGTGAGGAGTCATGTGAAGTATGTTTCAACTTAGATCGGAAAGAGTGATGGCAATGTGTGACATGCCATCTCTACTCTTGGAACAAGATGAATTCTATATTTAAACTGCAACCAAATGCTTATTTCATCTTGTTATGGGTGTGAGAGATAGGAAAAATTGCATGCCATCTACTAAAGATCAATGTGATATGAGTTGAAACCCTTCTATGATGTTTGTGGATTGAAGGAAGTACCACACCCTTTAGAGAATATATTGGACAGGTGATTTGAAAGCATAAGAAGAACAAGGGTAATATGAGAACACACCTATCCAGAGTAGTTTGGAATCTTTGAGTTACCAATTTGGGTTTGATAACTGAGATGATGGGAGTAACAACTCAAAGTTCTCTGGTCACTGATAGATCTAAACTTGAGACAAGGATGATGAGTGGAGTATATGAAGGTTTATGTTCTAACCATCACCTAGCACGTAAGGGAGCTAATGTGGTAACAAATGCTCTTAGCCAAGACACAATTCTGGTGTACAATTGCCTTGTCTAGCTAGTGGAGAGAGCTGAGAGAGGTTGCTAGGTATACTCTACGACCATTAGAGGACTATACCTATGTGGCCAATGTCCAGATACAACCAAACTCATTGGTCAAGTATGTGGTTGCCCAGTTAGCCAGCCCAGAGCTTGATGATATGAAAGGATTGATATAAGAACTTTAGATACACCTGTCAGGAAAGAAGGTGGTGAAACCCACTACTAGAGCATTTTAGGGTTTCTGAGGAGTCACTCTTGAGGAATCATGTGATGCTCGTGATGTTAAGTACACCGTACACTGTAGTACTACCGAGATGGTTAAGGTTTACTGTGATAACCGGTAGAAGAATATAGAGTTGCATGTGTCCAGTTGCCATACATGCCAGAGAGTGAAGGCCGAACACCAGTAACCCAGTGATTTGCTACAAATAATGAGGATTCCCTAAGAGAGAATGAGAGCAGGTCACCATGGACATGGTGGTGGGTCTCCCCTAGACCGAGAGAGGTCATGATGCACCATGGGTTATGGTAGATCGCCTTACCAAGTTGACCTAATCCCTTGCCTAAAAGAGAGCAGTATCAGTTGAAAAATCTGGTTGAACTATTTATGAGAGAGAGATAGTTCAACTACACCGTGATTTGATTTCAAAGGTTCTTGAGTATGACCTCAAGTTTAAGAAGAACTCAATGCTAGATTGAAGTTGAGTACAACATATTACCCCTGAATGATGGGCAATCAAGAGAGTATGATCCAGACTTTAGAGGGTCTGATGAGAGAATGTGTGCTTGTTCAGGGTGATTCATGGGAGAAGTACCTACCCCTGGTAGAGTTTGCTTGTTATGATAGCCACCATAGCCACTATCAATATGTAAGAAGCTCTATAGGGGAAGTCGTGTCGATCACCGCTTCATTAGGATGATGTTGGTGAGAGGACCTTGTGAAGTTCAGAGAGACCATAGTGTATGCATATGAAGTCTCTTTGATCGCGAAATGGCTGAGAATGTGCAGGATCGATAGGAGTCATGAGCTGATGCAGAGCAGACAGATATGTAGTTGATTGTGGGTGAATACATGTTATGAAAACCCGACCTGTTGCATCCAACTCACAAAAACATAATTAACTAATGCGGAAGCGTTCACTAAGCAGTAGATTACCAAAAATCACTAAAAATTAAAACCTTTTTACCGAAAGATCCATCAAAGGAAAAATTTCTCACATAGAACCAAAGTAACACATTTACATTCTAGTTTAAAGGTACATGTTTTATATCATCTCTTTTTGAAAATTACAAGCATCAACTGCTCTGGTAAACTAAACACAGGCAATATGAAAATCTTGAGGCACTGAGCCAATACCTCGAAAGTACTATGTACTACTATGAGGACCTAAGAGTATAGAGACGACACATAAGACTCTATATAAACATCTAAACAAGGCATAACAACCAGTGTCTCCACCAGAGACTTCACTGATGTCCCTGGTGCTGCTGTTGCTGTCCTTCTCCTACTGAAGGATTTCTGCCTCCTCATCCATGTCCACCTAAAAATGTGGTTCCTACGGGGTTGAGACAATTGTAAATTGCCCCAGCGAGAGATATAACTCTCTGCCAAAAACATTATTATTGTAGCTAAAGAAGATAAATATGAACAAAGAATCATATTTGTTTGACAGCAGTTAATTCAATGTCTAACAGATTAGAACATTATTATTATCTAAAGCATTATAGCTATAACTTGATAAAGCATTATGTCACTTATACATTTAAGGAATATGGAGAACATGTATAACATTTGATCATTGTAGAGTTATAACTGCAACATATACTTTCTTTAGGCTTAGATCACATAGTTAATGCCTGACATTGTCTTTGTGGGGTTATGTCTTGTAGCCATACTCTTTTCACAAAGTATTGGGATCTTAATCCCTCAGATCGTCAAGTACAATTCCATTTCTTAACAAGTTCATCATCATGATTATAGAATATGGGTATTTGAACTCTTAACTCATCATAGAGTGGTTGTTACCACTTATTAGGTAACTTAAAACCTTCAAGTCATCTAACCAAGGACATTATGATTCTTACTACATAAAGCATTGCACATAGTTCACAAAGCTCATATCACCTCTTATTACCCCTTAATAGGCAATAAGGCATATTATGGCTTATAAGGCCCATAAAACATTTTCAATATACAGAGAATCATAGCCCATACCTGGCTATGCTTATCATCTCAACATACCTGCATGAATAATACTCATGATAACAATCATATATCACACTACAAGAAACTATAACAATAATGACGGAAAATGTCGGTCGTAATTGTGGAAAAAGTCGTCGTTATAACTATTAAGGAGGGGGAAAATAAGTCGTCGCATGTTGTCATTATTGATCTTGCCGTTATTATTAATAACGACAACATATTTCGTTCTATCGTTATAATCAACAACGATGGATAATATATGTTATCACTAATGGATATAACGTCAACTTAAACTTTTTGTCATAATTAACAATCACGGTGAAATAATTATGTCATAAATACCAACAAGGACCACTTTGTCGGTACTTTAATCAAGGTTAATTGGGACGAAAAACTTCCGTCATAAATACTTTTGGCGATATACATTGCTCAAGCTATAGTTTTCAAAATGTATTCATTAAATCTTGCATAACATAACTCGTTAATAATAGCCATCTGAGATACACAATTGGAAAAATACATAAAAAATCCACAAATCTTTTCTTTTATTATTAATAAATGTTAATTTACATAGTAGAGGACATGGGCCTTTGCCACCTTCAATAAGTTACCAAATACAATATAACAAGTAACTTGTTTTGGTCTTACAAGTGTGCATCTCCCCCCTTTCTTTTTTTCTTTCTCTAAAATTGAAAAATGTACAAGAGTGTATAGGGTAGGAGGCCTATATTTAGTATAGAAAAACTCAGCTCAATGAATATCATATCTATACAATATCAACAGGAAAAAAGTCTTCAACATAAAGCAGATCTGTACCAAAGTTTATGGAGAACTTTTAAAAAGAGCAATTGTTGATAGTAAGATCATCTCAAATACAAAGAGTATCACCAACTCAATAGGTAGCTTATAGTTACAAGAAACACTAAACCCAAGTCTAATTTGAAGCCTTAGGTTTGGATAAACAAGAAGCCATTTAATGTGACATCTCGATACTCGAAGCACTCCAAAACTGAGTTTGAGATCCTAAAAAAATATTATAAGAACTCATCAAAGAAGTGTTGATTAGAAATGTATGCATATATGTACAAGAACACTAGCAAGCCATAGTTAGAAAACTCCAAAATATCAGCAAAAAGAATCTATACACTAGGAGAAGAGGCATAAGTTCCATAAAATAAATCTGGTTAGAGGCATGTAGTTTTGATCAAGAGTGATAATTAGAAATTTTTATCTAGTATAGTATACTATTTCAAGGTAAACATTTAGTCAATATATGCAGCAAGCCACTTTTGCAAACAACTCAAACATCATACAAAATCATACAAAATGAGCAAGAACTATAAACATTAGGCCTGCATTATTAGGCCTGCATTCACGGAAGTTCTGAGTATAACCAAAGGTATGATACAAAACTATTATGAAATATGTTGACGTCATCATAGATAAACAAGAGAATATGTTTATAGCATCCTGTACTAATGCTACCCCATTACTAGAATGGATGATTCTTATGGTTTGCGTACAAAATAGTAGACTAACAAGTTCTTGAACTGGTTCATGAATATGCTTGAAAAATTTAGATGATTAAATAATTGAATAGAATTAGTTATGACATGATAAGCATACAAGTATCACCATTCAAATGCAAGGAGAAATGTCGAGGTTCACAGAAAATAGAATTTTAGAGAAATGGTGAGTTGGTGACACACTGTTGGATTAAAAACAACTTTAGATGTTGACATGGCTCAATATTCATTATGAGAACCAATTAGGATGTCAAAGTAGCATCCTAATTGATAGCTCAAACAGCTGAAAATATAGCAGCAAGCCACTTTTGCAAGCTGAAAATTGACACACTGCTGGATTAAAAACAACTTTAGATGTTGACATGGCTCGATATTCATTATGAGAACCAATTAGGACGTCAAAGTAGCATCCTAATTGACTGCTCAAATAGCTAAAAATATAGCAGCAAGCCCATTCATCCTTCCCTCCCTTAGTTGCCCCTCCATCAACCCTCCATGTGCACCTAACAAGGAACCCCCCCCCCCCCCCAAATGTTCCACTGTCACCAGCAGTAACCCCTTGCCACCAACATTAACCTTTACAGCCACAACCATAATCCAGTAGCCCAAACCATCACGCACAGCAACCCCACCCAACGCCTACACTAGTATCCTCTCGGACCTCTCCAACCCCATCCATAACTCAGTAGCCACACCACAACCAAGCAAACACCAATACAAAACCACTCTGACATCACCTTGTTCCACTACCAACTACAACAACATCCTTATCCAACCCTCCACTATGACATCACCTTATAAACAAGTACCAATATTACGTGTATTCTTTGTCCACAAAGATAGTGAACCAGGAAGAGTTGAAAACATTCAAGACAACCAAGGAGGTACAATTGAAGACAATCCTCAAATGCCTTAATTTTCTACTGCAAATCAGACGACACACACATATATATAAGCCATAATATCCCATACCCCAACATTAACGCCATTGTAGGTGGTCTCCACTCAGTAATGTGGGTAACTGGGTATACGTTAGAGTGTATCAAGAAGCAAGATGTAGTTGATTAAACAGGGGTGTGTAATCTTGAGGTACTTCCAAAATGGTTCCATGATCTCAAGAAGTATTTTGGACTATTTCGTCGACTGAAAGATGTGCATAAGCTGCTTGCAATGCTCTTCTATTTAGTTCACAAGCACTCCTATGTTTAGTTCACAAACTAAAGCAAGACACTGTGAGGTGGGAGGGGATATCATGAAGTCAATAAAAAAAACTAACTTTGGGTTACCTAGAGACTAGATATCAGACTTGAAACCATAAGGTATGTCCGCAAGGAGCTCTGGGCACATGTAATTGGGAGTACCAACCACCTGAAGAAAACCATGAAATAGAGAGAATTCATATACTAGGTTTCACTTTTGGGAGGATTCATAAACTGCCAACTGCATCAATCATATGACACATGATTAAATTAAAAAAATAGCTTAAAGAGTATTTTGTGTGTGAGAGAGTGGGGGGGGGAGGGTTATGGGGGATGGGGAGAGGTAAACTTACCATATGCTTTGATGGTGGAGATACCTGCTCCACATGATCACCACCGGTCTTGGACACTACAGGAGGTGGCTCTGTGTTGGCCTTGGGAATTGTTGGCAAATTAGCAGGTTTTGCAAGCTTCTGTGATGCTTCTCTTTGTCTATTCGTGGGGCTCACCTTCAATCTATTTCCTCTCATAGGTGAACTGCTCTCTCTAATTTTTCCTTCCTCTCTTAGATCCAGATAGATGTTTTTTATGGTTTTGGGTTGCTTCACCTCCACTTTGGCCTTTGAGTTTTCATGCAAAGACTTGGAAGAATCATGATCATCCATTGGAGTGAAATTGGTGCTGCTCAATGAATCCTCAATTAGCTAGCATTGGTTAATATTGGCCAATTGAGAAGAACCATTAGAAGAGGCAGTTCTATCTTCAGTAGAGACATTATCAATATCATCGACTCTGTTATCAGGATTTTCCATGAATAGTGATGTATGTCTCTCATTGGATTGCTGACTTTCCCTGTCACTACAAGTTCCAGAAATGCTACTGTTCTGGCTTTCAGACATGGATTTCACAGTGCTATACTGTGAGGAGTGTGGCCTGTCATGAGAGTAAGTTGCACTTCCAAGATTAGTAGGTGAGAGATATTGATTAACATATGGTTCTAGATGGGGGTGTTTCAAAATCTCAGATGCATGAAAGATTGAAAAATAATATTATATCATTAAGGTGGCAATAATAAAATGAGTTGCAGTACAATCTAACTTGATAGAATTTAGAAGGAATATAATTTACACTGGGTCAGTGCTTTGGGTTTTTCCTCAGCATACACTTTATAAGTAATTTCCTGCAAACTTGTTTAGTGTTAGAAAGTGTGAATCAAAGTCACGAGTCTCCAGAAAACAATCGAGAATCCCCCCAGATCATAGAAGGAATTAATCCTCCCCCTCATCCTTCATCTCAATAGAGGCATGCAAATATTTTTCAGGATGCTCATTGGGAAGACTATTACCCTTGAGGTTGAAAGTTTATTAAACATTTATAATGTAAAGGAAAAAATCCAGGACAAGGAGGGAATTCCTTGACCAGCAATGACTTATATTTGTTGGCAAGCATCTTGCGGATTGACACACCCCTATATCTTGATGAATTGGTGAATGCTTCTCTTTGGCTATTTGTGGGGCTCACCTTCAATCCTAGTTATACATTATGGGAAAATAAATCAATTAGAGATAGTTCATAACAAGTAGGGAGTCAGTGTAAGTATGTAATAAAAACTCAACAATAAGGGGATCAAGGAACTATGCAAATATTATAAACAATTTGGAGCAGCTTTTTCATCTTCTCCGTACATCCTTCACAATGTATATTCACCTTGGAAAATAGATATCCTATCATTTGATGTTGGTTGGTTGGTTGGAGACTCACCAGATATAACCGTCGGAATATCTCTAGTGTAGTGATTATGAAGACAGTGAGGTAGTTGTGTCATAGATGAGCTGACTAGTCACAAGCTTCATGTATCTGGGATAGGAAACTAATGATCCAATCACCATGCAATATAACTAAGGGGGGAACACAATTGGGAAAAAAAATATAATTGATAACACAACACATTGTTCACAAAGGGGGGGGGACACAATTGGGAAAACAAATATATTAGAGGATGTCAAGATACAACCATGTTGTACTCAAAGTGATAGAACCACGTCAAATGGAACTAGCTTAACCAATCTAATAAATTAGCCAAAATAACAACTATTCAACAGTAATACATTTTGTTCATAAAGGGGGAAAGAGTTTCTACAACTATTAATAAGACAACAACGAAATATTAACATTAACAAGTTCTTCCTTCATAGCCTAATGTGCAAGCTTAACCACAACATGGAATATATATGGTTAAGAGCGCCATTGAGACTCCAATTCCTACAAGATAAAATAATAAAGCATTCATCAATAGAAAGCGTAATAGAAAACTATGATATGGTAATATATGAACCACAAATAACAATACATTACACAAGAATCGTCATCAGTTGGTGAACTGACCTCATAACTAATTTGATGTATTATCATCTAAAATAGACGAAGAAGAGGCACGCCCATCATCATCCTCACTAAATTCTAAAAGTTCTTGAAATTTTTGATTGTTGACTATCTTGTCTAGTAGATTTTCCACATTTTCCAAACGTTTTTGTGTGGCATGCTTTCCATCTTCAACTAATTTAAGAGCTTGCTCTTAAACTTTCAAATCTTCCTCCTTGTCTTTTGATGCTTGGTCTTTTACTTTAAGTTCATCAAGTAAGGCATTCTTTGTTTTGTATGGTCCTCTAACATCTCTTGGATTTACACGTCCACCATAACAAGATATGTATTTCTTTGTCTTTGATTCTCCATACACTTTTTCTGCAACCTCAATGGGATGAAGGGATGGATCTGCTTGTTGAATGGTTACGACCTAAAACAAAATTTATATTATTAACTAATAGACTATATTAGTAACTAATAGACTATAATAACAAAATTTATGTCTATAGCAGAAAATTAGGAGAGAAGGAAGTCAGGAACCAATAGTCATGAGAACCTTCATCTAACAGACAGAGATGCATATCTAGTAGCATAAAGTATTTAGTTCAAGCTCCATTTCAAGTTATCAATCTAGAGGCTAACCTCCTCCCACCATAGACCATCCTCATGTAGTTTCTCAATAACAAGCATGTCATGTCTACTCTTGATCTGGAATTGAGTAAATAGTGATAAATGTAGTGAAATGTTATTAGATTTGACATTCACGAATACTAGATATAATTTTTACTATGTCTTCTTTGCTAGTTCCTTGCATCACTATAATATATAAAATTTGAGTCATGCGTGATTTAAAAAGAGGAACCATGATTTCTTTATGGCTAAAGATAATAGTACACACAATAATAGGTCTACCAGAATTTAAAATAAGTCTCTGTTACGGAAGCAGGGATGCTAAATAAATTGGGTTAAACCCATCAACATGAACATGCAAGCAGGAAAAATAAGCAAATGACAATAAAATGATGAATCATAAAAAAAGGTGAAAAGAAAGTTGGGCATACGAGTCCAACTCGGAGATAATAACATCGGATTTTTCCATGCGACAATGAATCAAGGACACAACTAGAATATAGTTCGCATGCTCAAATGCTGATGAAGTTCAATGTGTGCTTATGCATATCAACCCCTATAAAGTGGCACGTCCATACAACATTGTCTGACTGTTTCTCTGACATAATAGGCATTGTATAGGTCGTTCTATTATTAAAACAATGCAGGTGTAAATCCAGAGTGGGGATCTACCTACTAAATTGTTTGAACCCACACTTGTGCTAATTTCTAAGGTTAAAACCCCGAAACATACATCCAACTGTGCCCATATCGCCATATAATGATTGTTTGAAAATAGCCTCCAAAATCATGGTTCATCATAGGTCTGGAAATCTCTCACCTGGCGTGTGTGTATCATATTAATACAATACTTTTGAGGTTTTCTGTACATTCAGGTATTTGGACCAGAAATCTTATTGAAGAGCAATTAAAAAAGTAATCATTTTTTCTTGATATTTATTCAAGGAAGTGCTCACTTGATACTTACTTGAATTACTCTGAGGTGGTACTACATCGGCTGCCTCCAGAATATCCAATCTTGGGATGAGTGATATAAAATAGGAATGTCATGGAAGCCTAGTTTCAGACCCATCTGTGCATGTAACCTACTGAAAGACTTGAAATGATCCAAAGTCCCTGCAAACGAGAACCACTGAAATCTAATTAATCTGCTTATCTTCATTTTGATGATGTTTCTAGAAGAGATATTGCTACTTATTAAAGGGAAAAAAACCAGGTGCAATAAAATCATAGAACACTAAAATACATTTGAACATCAATATACCTATTGCGATCAACTCAGAGTTAGTTCACCACCATTCCGACTCAGCCTAATTGGAAGTGGGCTTTCTAGAGCTTGAAGAGTACAATTATGTCTGAACTAAATGTTAACACATTCTTACATATGATGGAAAAGAATGACAAATGCTAAATGATAACAACCCCTCATGGGTTACATACAACCAATTTGTACTCAAAAGTGATACAACCACATTCATACTATGGCATTATCTTAACTACAATCTAAACATCACTATCATTGGCCACCTCCCATGGGACCAAGTGTAGTGCCTACAAACACAACATATACAGAAAATAAACCAGTGTTATACTTATAAAAGATATAGTTGATTTTCTCAATAAAACATCACCAAACCAGTCTAGTAAATTAGCTACATCACAACTGAGCAACACGAATATATTTTTTATCCTACTATTAGTTGTACTTAGAGAAACTTGTACTCAGAGCAACACTAGTACATTTTGTTCATAAGAAAAGGTGGACAATGTCTAGAACAATAAATATAAACATCAACGAAATATAAATATTAATAAGATCTTCCTTCATAGCCTAATGTTCCAGCATAACCACATGATGGTATCCAAATGGTTAATAAAATTGGAGACTCTAATTCCTACAAGATAAAACAATAAAGCATTTAGTTTCATTTCACCAATAGATATGTGTCATGGAAAACTATGATATGCAAATATATGAACTACAAAGAATACAATGGTAACAAGAAACGTCATCAATTAGTGAACTGACCTCATAAATAATTTGAGGTATCATCATGTGAAATAGCAGGAGAAAAGGCACAACCATCATCATCCTCACTAAAATCCAAAAGTTCCTGAAATTTTTGATTGCTGATTATCCTATCTAGTACAATTTCCACATTGTCCAAACATTTTTGTGTGGAACGCTTTCGATCTTCAACTATTTTAACAGCTTTCTCTTGAACTTTCAAAGCTTCCTCCTTGTCTTTCAATGCTTGGTAATTTGCTTTGAGTTCATCAAGTAAGGCATTCTTTGTTTTGTATGGTCCTCTAACATCTCTTGGCTTTACACCTCCACCATAACATGATATGTATTTCTTTGTCTTTGATTCTCCGTACACTTTTTCGGTGACCTCAACAGGGCGAAGGGATGGCTCTTCTTGTTGGATGGTTACGATTTTTTCCTGAATCAACAATTTATGTTAGTAACTAATGGACCGAAATCATATATTTTTTCATACTTACATGAACTTGGGATGACTCCATAGTAGCTAAGGTATCACCCTTCTTGTGGCTTTCAAAGTACATTGTTCCCAAGTCAGGTGGGTTCCCATCTTTTCCTCCCTATAGTACAACAAAAAGGTTATATGCATACCTAGAGACAAAGTATATCATAAAGAGAAAATTAAACAACCTTCTGCCATGATATTTCTCCAAGAGGCATGATACCAGTGTGATGAAGTAACTTATTGTTCAACCCTTCTCGTCTTATGGAGTTTCTCTTGCTCGATGCCTGCATTTAATATAATGTGCATATAGATAGAAGAAAAAAATTAAGAAATATAAGAACAAATAATTTGAATAGATGTAAAGTTTTATAATAAAAAGGTCACCATAAACTTTTCACTGTGAAAAATCTCTTTCACAAGCCATTTCCAATCACTGTCAACTTCAATTGCCATAGGTTTCTTTGATAGTTGTTGTTGCATGTCCAACCCCTTGATAGTTTGATGCATTGATGCCCTCCACTTTATCCATAATTCTTTCAAGTGTTTTAAAGTGTGAGCTTTGTGTGTTGGGTTTTAGGGGAGACAGAGAAGGCAGCAGAAACAAAATTTTCTCCCCAACCCATACCGAGGAAACGCGTCAACGTCTATATAATAGGAAAGGATGGTTTGTGGAATCATACCTTGTCCCGAGGCTTGCTCGGCGACAATACCTCGCGCAATGCGCGGTCTTCAACTCCGGACTTCGACGGTGTCTGTGCAGCTCCTGGTCGCACCGGGACTGACAACTCCTACTCGAACCAGACTGTCGGATGACAGTTGTCCTCCTAAGCGGCAGTGTCCTCCCGCCTCTGTAGTAGTCCACACGGACCACCTGGAACTCCACTCTCCTTGTCCCACAAGGAAGTGGAAGGAGTCGCACCCTCCTATTGACGTACTAGTCGCCAACACACTCTCCTGCTACCAGTTGCAACTGCAGTTGTCCTTCCCTTGCTGCACCTCCCTTTTGCGGGAAGCACTTGCTCGGGCTCTCTCACGGTTACCAAAACCAGAGAGAACGACAACTTGCAGAGCAACTGGTTGCAATGAGCTGTACTACGAGAAGCCCCAAATACCCCCTATATATAGGAGAGTCATGGGACTGGGTTCTCCATCCCGGGCAATGCGGGACTAAAAGTAGGAGTAGAAGGGTTTGAGAATTTTCCACAAAAGCAACCAGTTCACAACTTGAAATGATCGGTTCACAACTGAACCGATCGGTTCGGCCATTGAGCCGATCGGTTGGACCTGAGCCGATCGTTTGGGGCACTCCAACCGATCGGTTGGTGCCCTGAACCGATCGGTTCATGGTCCTAATCCGACTCAAAAAGACTTTCCTTGTTTCTTTCCCAATTGGTATCGAATACCAATATTATTCCCAATCGAATTGGGCAATTTGAAACCAAAGGAAAATTCTTGCCGACATGACTTTTCCCAACTGGTCGGCTGCACCAGTTGAGCCAATCGGTTCAACCCTTGAACCGGTCGTTTCAACCTGGGCATGAGCCGATCGGCCTGGACACTCCAGCCGACCGGTTCAGCAACCTCAGCCGACCGGTTCATCACATGAACCGATCGGTTGGGAGCACTGGTTGGGCAAAAATCAGTCAATTGCGATTTCCATCAATCCGATACTCTAATCAATGCGTCCAACACCTTGAACCGTATGATATTGAGCTATCAACTGATTGAGTGTTTAATTGAACTACTAAACTCCTTTAGTAATCAATCTAAACATTGCTTTGTGGACAAAACTCCTCTTCCAGGTTAAATCCTATGTGTGTGACCCTGTAGGTCCATTTCACGTTGGCAGTGAAAGTCCATAACACTTATGACTTCACAAGCAAAGAGCGGTGCCTAGTCACACATCAGTGCTACCCAAGTGAAAGTAGAAAGTTAGAGAACAACTTTCATCCTACAATCCGTGAATGGTGTTACAACGAATGTATAATTCCTTTGTCACTGATATCCCGAATGAACTCAAGGCATGGAACAGTCATCCTGTCAACGTTCATTCACTTTCTTGATCTCAGAGCAGATTGAAGGAGATATGTATGACATCAATATCACATACTGATTCATACATGCGTGCGCACGCCTATCTCAATCCTACTCATCAAGTGGCCTTGGTTATCAAACTCCCTCAGGAGGGACAAATCCCATATCTATCACTCACCCCTCAAAAGCCCCATGTGTCAAAGCCACCCAATCATCACCTTTATAACAACCCATGTTTTAGGACTGCGTTTGATGATGTCAAAGTGTGCCCAACGACATGTGTTGAGTGTAGTGATTTCAGGTCTAAGAATCACACTCACCACCATCACTATGAGTCTTGACTGTGACTACCATCTTATGGTTCCATGTGTCAAACTCACGATGGGTCTGTCCGGTACACTTGTTCTCTAACAAGTACCTATGTGTTTGGTTTGATATCTCTATATCATGACTAATGAGATTCTATCATCAACCATCACCACAATCTAGTCTTGTGTGTCATTGTTGTCTATCTACCTTCCACAATGACATCCGACTAGGGACATAACAAGAATGTACAAACTCTTAGCATCCGTATGATCTCATCGTTCAGGTCCTCAACCTGAAAGCATACGTCATTGAGTACTGTCATTCTTTAGACATTCAATCTGTTCTATCACTATCTCATATGACTGAACCAGAAAGAATTGGAAGCTCGCCTTTGATGTTTATCAAATCAATCTTATTGTATCCCACCAATCATCCCATGATTGGCTCTCAGGGCATACATACCAACAGACTCCCACTTGCACTGCGAGCCAATCACCCTTGAATCATATTCATAGTGATCTTCAGACATGTCCCACATGTTACTGTTCTCTAGTGCCAACATAGTGAGAAATGGCAACACCTTGCCAAAATCTGTACAAATTGCATGTCTCACATCTCTTCACTGTACGTCACACGTATGAGATGGAGTTGCCGTAATATGCGATCTAGTATTCCATTGCTAACGTTTAGCCACATTGCATGATCAAGGATTCCAGACTTGTCATCAATGAGTGGAATATAAGTTCATCTCATGAACTTTCAGATCCATATAGTATCCATTGCTGTTCTCTAACACATAGATACTCGGCATTTCCCTTTTAAATGGCATTATTGGAACACTTCCAATTATCAACAAACTTTCACTTTTATACATCTCATGTATATATTGCGATTAATTTTCTGTCCTTTCGGAAGTTCGCATCAATGTAACTCTTTACATCGAACTCTTCCTTATCTCCATAGAACTAGTACTTCACAAGCACTTATCAAGTTCTTATGGTATTCCAGTAACCCTTACTGGAAACAGACAGACATCCACTCGTCATGTCCCACATACGAGTTATCAGGATGAGCACATCATATTGCCATGTCCTACATACAAGATGATGAATGCATTTTATTCTTGCCATGTCACACATGCAAGACAATGGGATGATTACATACATGATAGATCCATATCTATTCTTAGTGTTCTCATTCTTCATAAGAATTGGACACTTGGCCTTGGGATACTAATATCCATATAACATGGACAAGTTTTCTCCCACTGAATCTTTGCATACTGAACCCTTCAGTACAGATTGCCAATGTATGCTTTCTCTTTCCAGGTCAAGAGATTTTTCGAGAACTATCTCTATAGATCTCTATTCCTATCATATAGGAAACATCTCTATCTTCCTTAAAGATAATTTCCACTTTTGGATTTCCATTCTAGAACAATTCTATTTCACATCAATATGTGGAATGTGAATACGCTCCCACTAAATCACAGATCATTTCTTTATCTTTGACATATCAGTCAGACCCTTTGACTATATCATCAAAGTAAAGATCCAATTTTGAGTTTCTTGTACTCAATCAATCACATTGATTAGTCCATTGTAACTTATAGACTTCATTTGCATTAGTGGATTCATAAACCTTATAGGTTGTGTCACGTACACATCCTTGTTTTATTCCTCATAGGAATGCAGTATTAGTATCCATATGCCAAATGTCTTAGTCATTAAGTTGCAATCAACAAGCATCATCCTTCTCAAAATGTTATCCATGTGTCTTAACACTTAAGACTCGTTTGCACTTATGGATATGATCCAATGAGTGCTACCATCAAGGTCATACCTTATGGTTCACATGGATGTCATTTAGGATGTAACAGTCATAAACCATAACTCAAGATTCGGTTCCTCATATTCATCTTGATAGTTGACTCATCACATGAACAACTGATCACATAGATAATTGAGGTGTATCTGTTAAAGATATAAAAACTCACAACCCTTGTGATTCTTAATTTCTTTTATTAGTGTGGGGTATTCATTTATTAAGAAGAATTCAATTATTCGATAATCATTCTCTAACTCCTTAGAGTACGATTCCTTCTTGATTCAGACATCACCATGCCTTAATCATGAGTTCACTATGATACACTATCATAATCACTCATAAGGATCTCAAACATTTGGTCCAAGTATTTTATTCATTGATCTCATCAAGAATTAATACTTTACCAAATTTGCACTTCATCTATGAAAATCATGGACACTTCAGGATATTCATTTTGGTATTTCTCTAAACACCATTAGAAGTATTAGCATTTGTTCCAATAGGTATGTAAATACACCACATGTATTATACCTAATAGGACAATCATTCTCCCACTACCATTAGTAAAGATTGATTAATCATGTACAAGAGATTCATGTCTCTTA
The DNA here is from genome assembly GCA_963693085.1 of Alisma plantago-aquatica. Lineage (NCBI taxonomy): Eukaryota > Viridiplantae > Streptophyta > Magnoliopsida > Alismatales > Alismataceae > Alisma > Alisma plantago-aquatica. The sequence goes on along the minus strand of OY856414.1, from coordinate 133,530,312 downwards.
CTGGTTCTCTAACCAAAAGAGTCTAGATTTATCCATCATATGGAAACTAGAAATGAATTTCTCATGATTGATGCTAATTTGATTGTTTGAGTTATAAATAACTTTAGGTATCATTTTATCTTATGCATACCATGTATCACAAGATAAACAAGGCATTGCCACAAAGATCATATCTTTAAGATTGAAACATCAACTTTATTAATTGCCATCATTGTCATACAATATGCAAAAATAAAGTGTTTCTATCTATTGGCAATATATGAAATAGCAGTTCTCAACTCTATTTCGTACCCTTTAGGATGAAATAAACTGAAAGATACTCCTATCTATGGCAGCAACACTTGCTCCAATGATGGGTATTTCTTTCTTGGTCCTTTCACAAAGGCCATCACTTCGTTGCGGATATTGCATATCATATATGACATATCCATATCTTGGTACCATATACCTTAGATAAAGAAGTGGTTCATTTCATGATACCTTAGGTGGAGATCTCCATCCCCTCCTTCATCTTCTTTTGTTCTTCTAGATATAGAGGGCAATCCCTCATACACCCTTTCCCCATGTGCCTTGAGGCTGAAGACGGCTTGGATTTCTGGCTAGCATCAGAACACTTCTTAGCTTTGCCCTTGTCCTTGCCCTTAATAATTACCTTTTCTTTGATCACATCAAAGACTATGGTTTGTCTTTCTTCATCTTTGCCTCTACTATCCTCAACATGTCCAACAACTCTGTCAACGCTTGTCAAAGTTGTTCATGTTGTAGCTTATCATGAATTGTATGATTCTCACAACATTTGCAGTATCATACCAATAGCCAACTCTTGGCTCAGAGGGAATCCTTCTTAATCAGGTTTTCCACATACCCAATCACATTGAGTGTGTGAATACCTTAGTGGATCTCCTTCTGTCATGACATACTAGGACAGTATCTTGGAGACATCATATGTCTCATGTTGTCTCTACAACTCATAGTTCAGAGAACACAACATCAAGCACTCCTCATCAATGTCATCCTCAGTATGCTTCCATAAGCATACTTTCAGCCATTGATGTGGTGGGATCGAGTTCATTTGGTTCTGGTGTAACTAGGACTTAGAGCTTTCGCTCTTTGATTGAGAACACTTCTCATCATCATCCTAACCAGTCGTGGAATTATTCCCATTTAATTTGTTGGTTTCAAAGACCGATCGCAAATAAAGTGATTTGTTGATTAACCATTTATTTTAACAAAAGGAAATATATGCAATTTTAGTCCAAAAACTCATTTTTGACTTGTTTGATTGATTTGAAAAGTTGACGATAAAATTAGGCCTTTAATTAATTATCGCTCCCACTATTTTAGTTCAAATTGATAGACCTCACCATCAATTCGGAAGATTGCAGCGTACAACCTTCTAGTGGGCAAGATCCTGAAATCCTCTAAGCCATGGACTAGCTAGGGCTGTCACCCACAACATAGATCTCTCAGGTAGGCAACTTTTGCCAATTACATCATATGCAACTCTTGATAAGATGTCATATACAACTCTTTGCAATGATCATCTCCATGCCTCAAGGCGCTAGATCCTATCTAGGTCACCTTGTTAAGTCCAACCCAAAGCAAACACGATGAATATGCACCCTGCTAGGGCAGACCCACACATTCATCCTTCATGCTTCCACGAGGTAGACGGTGCACCACGCTAGGGCGTGCCCACACTTGGTCGAACACGCTTTTCACGTGTGTCTCATTTGGAAGGCATCTAAAATTTAATATTTTAATGAGGGATTTGGTTTTTATATACATATACATATCCAATCACCACAATACATAGTATGTATCATATACATGCTATATCCCACAGAAAACATGCACAAATGATAAAAAGCGATGATTATGGCCATCCTAATGTGATTCCTCGAGCCAAGAGGAATCACGGTCATCTAGGTCTACATCACATGCAACCTGTACAAGATGAACTCTGTGCCTTTCCATACGAGTTGATCAACTCATCTCATGAATGATCTGTACTCTCCAGCCGGCCGTCTGGGTGCCACCAGCCGATCGGTTGGCTCCTCCAACCGATCGGTTCGCCTGGTCATCGTGCATCTCGTCATGTCCGCCACCCGCTCGTCTCTCTCCTCGAACCGGTCATCAACCGATCGGTTCACTCCTTGAACCGACCGTCTGGAACATCAACCGATCGGTTCACGCCTTGAACCGATCATTTGAGCAGTCGTCTTGATGTCCGCCGGTCTTCGACATAACAGGAAATAAAAATCTATCCTATTTATTACATTGCTTCAAAAAGGGAAACCCCGAGTTACATTCGGGAGAGAAAAGGTAGGAAAGAATCTCGAATTTATTTCGAGTTACATCAGGAATAAGAGAGGGAAGATCGGTGCGCAGACCGAGATGCAAGAAACCACAAACAACCACACACAGATAGGGGTTTATAGGCCATAATCATGCTACACACATCCACCACAAAACTCATTTAAGGGCGACGCGTATCGAGTGCATTAATAATACATATCATATATGTAATTTGGGATTTGTGGATTTAGGATTGGACATGCATAAAGCCAATATTATTCACATCGCATGCAATAAATAAAGGCGACAAACCAAAATCGATCATATCAATATTCCTAAAATATAGAACAGCTGACGTGGCTCTGATACCACTGTTGGGTTTTAGGGGAGACAGAGAAGGCAGCGGAAACAAAATTTTCTCCCCAACCCATACCGAGGAAACGCGTCAACGTCTATATAATAGGAAAGGATGGTTTGTGGAATCATACCTTGTCCCGAGGCTTGCTCGGCGACAATACCTCACGCAATGCGCGGTCTTCAACTCCGGACTTCGACGGTGTATGTGCAGCTCCTGGTCGCACCGGGACTGACAACTCCTACTCGAACCGGACTTTCGGATGACAGTTGTCCTCCTAAGCGGAAGTGTCGTCCCGCCTCTGTAGTAGTCCACACGGACCACTTGGAACTCCACTCTCCTTGTTCCATAAGGAAGTGGAAGGAGTCGCACCCTCCTGTTGACGTACTAGTCGCCAACACACTCTCCTGCTACCAGTTGCAACTGCAGTTGTCCTTCCCTTGCTGCACCTCCCTTTTGCGGGAAGCACTTGCTCGGGCTCTCTCACGGTTACCAAAACCAGAGAGAACGACAACTTGCAGAGCAACTGGTTGCACTGAGTTGTACTACGAGAAGCCCCAAATACCCCCTATATATAGGAGAGTCATGGGACATGGTTCTCCATCCCGGGCAATGCGGGACTAAAAGTAGGAGTAGAAGGGTTCGAGAATTTTCCACAAAAGCAACCGGTTCGCAACTTGAAATGATCGGTTCACAACTGAACCGATCGGTTCGGCCATTGAGCCGATCGGTTGGAACTGAGCCGATCGTTTGGGGAACTCCAACCGATCGGTTGGTGCCCTGAACCGATCGGTTCATGGTCCTAATCTGGCTCAAAAAGACTTTCCTTGTTTCTTTCCCAATTGGTATCGAATACCAATATTATTCCCAATCGAATTGGGCAATTTGAAACCAAAGGAAAATTCTTGCCAACATGACTTTTCCCAACTGGTCAGTTGCACCAGTTGAGCCGATCGGTTCAACCCTTGAACCGTTCATTTCAACCTGGGCATGAGCCGATCGGCCTGGACACTCCAGCCGACCGGTTCAGCAACCTCAGCCGACCGGTTCATCACATGAATCGATCGGTTGGGAGCACTGGTTGGGAAAAAATCAGTCAATTGCGATTTCAATCAATCCGATACTCTAATCAATGCGTCCAACACCTTGAACCATATGATATTGAGCTATCAACTGATTGAGTGTTTAATTGAACTACTAAAGTCCTTTAGTAATCAATCTAAACATTGCTTTGTGGACAAAACTCCTCTTCCAGGTTAAATCCTATGTGTGTGACCCTGCAGGTCCATTTCACGTTGGCAGTGAAAGTCCATAACACTTATGACTTCACAAGCAAAGAGCGGTGCCTAGTCACACATCAGTGCTACCCAAGTGAAAGTAGAAAGTTAGAGAACAACTTTCATCCTACAATCCGTGAATGGTGTTACAACGAATGTATAATTCCTTTGTCACTGATATCCCGAATGAACTCAAGGCATGGAACAGTCATCCTGTCAACGTTCATTCACTTTCTTGATCTCAGAGTAGATTGAAGGAAATATGTATGACATCAATATCACATACTGATTCATACATGCGTGCGCACGCCTATCTCAATCCTACTCATCAAGTGGCCTTGGATATCAAACTCCCTCAGGAGGGACAAATCCCATATCTATCACTCACCCCTCAAAAGCCCCATGTGTCAAAGCCACCCAATCATCACCTTTATAACAACCCATGTTTCAGGACTGCGTTTGATGATGTCAAAGTGTGCCCAACGACATGTGTTGAGTGCAGTGATTTCAGGTCTAAGAATCACACTCACCACCATCACTGTGAGTACTGACTGTGACTACCATCTTATGGTTCCATATGTCAAACTCACGGTGGGTCTGTCCGGTACACTTGTTCTCTAACAAGTACCTATGTGTTTGGTTTGATATCTCTATATCATGACTAATGAGATTCTGTCATCAACATCACCACAATCTAGTCTTGTGTGTCATTGTTGTCTATCTACCTTCCACAATGACATCCGACTAGGGACATAACAAGAATGTACAAACTCTTAGCATCCGTATGATCTCATCGTTCAGGTCCTCAACCTGAAAGCATACGTCATTGATTACTGTCATTCTTTAGACATTCAATCTGTTCTATCACTATCTCATATGACTGAACCAGAAAGAATTGGAAGCTCGCCTTTGATGTTTATCAAATCAATCTTATTGTATCCCACCAATCATCCCATGATTGGCTCTCAGGGCATACATACCAACATTGTGTTCCTCCATGTGGTCGTTTGAGAATTTATCCTAAAACATGTTTAATTACATAAGAACATCAATGCATCATGGATGCTTTCAAATGATGATAACAATAAAGTGTAGAAGATATTACCATAACTGCAACCCACATGTGATCTTTTTGTATTTTTGTAACTTCATTCCAAGAATGCACTTTGATTGGACAAATATTCCAATCACAAATAATCCTGCCCAAATGTCTGCTCCACGCCTTATGATTTTTTCCAACAAGGCAACCTTGATAGAATGTGACATCTATCTTGGCACCTCCTGTTAGTCTAGACACTTTTTTACATTTGCTACGTCCTCGACGTCTGACTGCCATTTCAGTGGCACTGGCTATATTGAGTAATAAAAAATAAAGAAGCATTACATAGTATTGTATAAGATATATAATGTGTGTAGTTATGAAACACATAGCACAACCAAGGCATAGCATTTTATAGTGATGTAGTTGCATATGACCTTAACACAATGATTATGCATCATAGACAAAATGCTTAAGTAAATAGAAACTCTAATATATATAGATTATAATATCATCTTATCATCATATATTGATAATAAACACTCCAACCACATGAAGGTTGGCCTGCCGAAAGGAATACTAGAGGTAGGATTATCAAACAATAGGTTCTCTAGAATGATGTTTACTTATAGAAAGAAAATGTTACAAGTTTGGTAATCTACGTTAGGAACAAACCTATATTTTTGAATCACTATGAGAGTGTAAAGATTGAACATCTTCCCAAAATTCAATCTGATCATAACCCAATTATGATGATGTGTGAAGCTCATTATAAAAAAAGAACAAAAGTTTCAAAATGAGGCATCCTAGAATGTTAATTTTAATTTGTGATGATAGTCATGAGGGCATGCAATGGTGGCTTGAGTCATGGTTCCTATTGGTGCCACAACTAATTTAAGCCTAATCACCCACTAGGTCCGTTCATTACTGCAGTTTACAAAGGAGGGAAGAGAAAAAGGGGTAGTGGCAGTGGGGGTGGCAAAGAATAGGCGGTGGAAGGGGTAGAGGAAAATTCTAAAAAGGGTTGTGAGGAGAAAAATAGTTTGTGATAGGAAAGGGAACAAGGATCTGATCAGAAATGACATAATTTTTTTATGAGCAAACCTTATGTTTGAATCACTATGATAACCTAATGTTAGAAGCAAACCTATATTTTTGAATCACTATGAGTTCATGTGCCTTAGGCATAGATTTAAGCATGTAGTGTTAGATATAAGAAGTGAACCCTGACCCAAATAGACCCAGTTCGTACTCCTAAAAAGAATTGTAAAACCAATCCCTAAATAGACATACATATGTTCGCAATTCCTTCATCTGGATACCAAGTGATATGTGGCAGATATGGAATTGTTGGGAGTCACTGAAAGCCTTCCAACCTATTCTCAGACCCGGTACCTAGGATGGATCAATGCTCATGATGCCTCGGGGGGGCCATGTGGCCCATATCCTGTAAAGCCTTATCTAGAAGGTAACCCTTATAAATTGGTATGAAGACATTGGCAGCTAGTAAGACAGAACCATGATCTAGGTAAGGGATATTTATGATGTAGGCATAAATAAAACAAGTTAAGGAATGTCTGACTCAAGCCCTTGAATCTGCTTATTATGAATAAAGGAAAGTGAACATACACATTGAAATATCATTGACGACATTAGTGGACATCAGTTTGGTCTCCACGTTCTGTTCTGGTTCAATAGGAACTTGTTCAAGAGGTGTAGGATCAACTTCAGTTTGTGGGGAAGGAACATTTTCAGTTGGAGGAGCATCACAGGCTTGTGGTGGAGAAACATTTTCAGTTGGTGGAGGAGTAATTCTTTTTGACATGGGAGCCATCCTGGATTGATCCTGAATATTGCTTTGTTTGGAAGTCAAGTTGTTCAAAAAGGATAAATGATTATCACATGACTCCATGTAACCATGGCTTTTGCTACCTCCTATATGATTCAACAATCTACTCTTAATTTGTAATCCATGATTACATCCATTCCCAATTACACTCAATTGTTGTGGTGAGATGAACTTATTAGCCTTGGACTTAGCCATTGGATCTTTCGTATTTCTTGATGTGCTTGCAGCCAACTTCCTACAAAATCGTCAAGCTAGTTGTTAATATAATTGCTTGCATAAATCAGTATAAATGAAATTAAAATTGCATAGAATGTAAAAAGGAATAATTAAGTTGACACCATCACAAGAATGACAAGAAGAACCTCATTTAATTTAAGGTTTTTCGCCATTACATGCATCACCAAAAACATTGATTGGCAATACAAATTCTGACACAAATAAACATATTCACTCATAACGTTGTAATGAGATATGAAACAAAAAAGTTTGACTAATATAATTGTTACACGTTTAGAAGTACTTAAAGAGGAATAGTAATCTAGTTAACATTATGAAATAAGCATTGGATCATCATATACATCATTTGTATCATCCACTAGCTCCAACTTATCCCCTAGATCGATCTTTGTCACAATATGCCACCCCTTATTAATCTGATCATTCGCATAAAAAACTTGAGATGCTTGAGTTGCTAATATAAATGGCTCAATAGTTTTCTAAATACGCTTGCGATCAACACTTGTGAATCCGTACGCATTAGTTTGTACTCCTTTAGCAACATCAAACCAATCACATAGAAATAATACCACTCTCTTACTGCCCAATTATTGTAATTCTATAATCTCAGTCAGTTGTGCGTAGTAATCTGTGCTAATTCCACTACCATCATCACCAACCACGGTTACCCCACTACATTGTGACCTTGATCTTTCATCATGCGACTTAGTGTGGAACCAATAACCATTCACAACATAGCCATAGAAACATTTCACGCATTTGAGTGGACCACATGATAATGAAAGCAACTCATCTATCTTCTTGCTTTTTTCATTCTCATGTTGATCTCCAATATAAAGAAAGATAGTTAGTAGAAAAACTAAATCAAATTAGTGTGTATACAAAACCATATTGATCAAATCAGACCAGCTTACTTTCATCTTAAACCATTCTATGAAATCCTCATTTAAATCCTTAATAGATATTTGATCTGGATCAACTCCTTGAGCTTGATAATATTCTCTAGAATAAATTGAAAATGCATGTGATGAAGTTAGTAAACAAAATATAAAATCTATCAACAAATGGATCAGCTACACAATTCAAGAATCACGTACTCAACGAACGGCTTAACTTCCTCACAATTGTTCAAGATGTATATATGAGCTTTCTCCCACTCAACTGCATCAAGGTCCCTTGTTGTTCCACATCCTAATTCTCTTCCCTTGTATGAAAATACAGATAATGTTGCACATTCATTGACATAATCATCATAGTTTCTATCAAGATGATTGAACCTTGTCTCTACAGTATGCAAATATCTAGAACAAAGATTCATGCATTCTTTTTCTATATAGCCTTCTGCTATGGAACCCTCTGGACCACATATGTTGTGAATATAGGACTTCAATGTGTACAAATATCTCTCTATCAGATACATCCAATGATCATGAAGAGGCCCACATAACATAGACTCATGTGATAAGTGAATAGGAAAATGTAGCATCACATCAAAAAATGATGGTGGGAAAATTTGCTCCAACTTACAAAGTGTAGTTTCAATTTGAGCTTCAATTTGCTTAAGATCCCCCATATCTAAACATTTGTTTCCTAAAACCTTGAAGAAATGCGACAACTCAAGAAGTGGTTCATAAACATCCTTAGGAACAAGGCCACACAATGCAAGAGGGAGTATGTGGTTGTAACGACCCCGCCTTCTGGCAACCCCCAATTAAGGGAGACTGAGAGGTCAGTGCCGTTATCCAATTTCCAGATCAAGGTTCAACAATTAATTGATAATAATTAATAAATTCTACTAGACTAAACTGAAAAGCTGTAATAAATAAAATTTTTTCATACCTTTGAAAATTTTGGATATCTAAACTTCTACCCAAAATTGGGACTAACTAACTGATCCTCCTTGGACTTTAATTAGTGTATTTCACATTATGACGATTTACTATTTGTCCTTTTTGTTTTGTACCTAAAACGCCGACAAACAAAATTTCGGTCAGCCAAAGATGGTATGTGGGGGATTCACTAATCATGAAATTATCTATAACAATGTATTGCATTCAATTATCATTTAACAAACAATTTTACATTTTAAGTATAACTACGCGATCCATGTGTACCCTATCCCCTGCGCTGTCCCTCCAGTGGACCTGGATACTACTTCCCTTATGGTAGATTCCCATTATACTCCTCATGACTTCACCTAACAAGTGAATCAATTTCTGGGGCTGAGTCACATGGCACTACCCATAGGTAGCCCACTCCTTAACTCATGGTATGCTAAGAGTCTCATGGCACTACACATGTGTAGCCCAGTTTCTAACTCATGATACCCTAGACCTTGCTCTAGGTTATCCTTAGCATTTGCATAGCCACAGGGGTGGACCCGGATCTAGCTAGTTATACATGTATACTCATAATGATAGTCATAGTCACTTTATAGTTGCAAGAATCAAAACATCCAACAGTTATTTCAAGCATTGAGGGAAACACCGATAAAATCCTCGGAAAACTAATCGGTATAGTCATAAGCGTAACCACATACCTCTTATTGCAGATTTGGTTACAAAATTAAATATGAAGAGAGAGAATATCCAAGCAAGCAAGCAAATTGCACAAAAACCCTGAAATAAACATTCCAACTATATTTATCAAAATTTATCCAACTCCATCTTATTCCTTAGGGTTTCTATTCCAAAATTTAGGGTTTACTTGGAAAATAGGATTTTGCCTTCATTCTTAAGTATTATGAACCCTAATTCATCAAATCCACTTAAAATCTTTAAATTCTCTCCTTTTAGTATTCCTAACAGTCTTAGGATCATTATTTAGTAATTTATCAAAATAACAAGGTTTTCTTCTTCTTTTACCCTAAATTAGGGTTTTTTTTTTGTCGACCCTAAATTAGGGTTTTCATGTACATTATCTTTCATTTAGAGACATAAACCCTAATTTAGACATCTTTATATTCAAAACGAATGAAAACTTCATATTGTTAGTTAACATGTTGATAATCCTCGATTTAACCCATTAAGTTACAAAGAAATATCTTTTATATGCAATTAGGGTATCCAATTACTTTTCAATACATTTTTCTTTCAAATTAAAGTACTTTTGTAAAACTAAATAGAATCAGGTTCTTAAATCATTTTTATCAGATTACTTGCATTTTTCTACCCAACTTTCATATATAAAGTTCTTTTATACTAGATTCCTAGCTATTTCTATGATTTTAACAAGGAAAAGCATTTATTTGCAAATTCGACCAGAGAGGGAATTTTACCAAAATTCCTGGAGCGTTGGATCGGTGCGCCCAAGGTCCACATCAGGATCTAACGCTTTGCGTCAAGGGTCTCGACTAGCACTGAGACGCGTGTGGCTGCGGGCTATCGTCCGTTGGATGGCGTTCTGGCCTACGATGGACCCCTGATCAACGCCCCGCTATGGCCGGCTTCACTATCGCCTTAAGGTTAGGCACGTCGGCCCTGGGTCATCAGATCCGCAAGCGAGTCCATGATGGACCATAATCACACATAAGATACTAGTCCTTCTTATTCCTTTGTTCTTCAAATCACGCGGCGGCGCCGCGGCTGAAGCTTCTCCGGAGCAGGGGCAAACGAGAGGGAGAGGGAGCTCTGAGGTGTAATAGGTGGCCGCTCGAGATCGCTAGGGAACAAAGACTCGAGTGGTGGTCTATTTATAGGGTACGGAGGGTCCCCTTTAGGGTTTCTGACCCCTCTGCTAAGATGACCTTCAGCCCAATTGGGCATTTCGTGCATACACAAGGAAAGCCATCCAACCTTGGGTCGAGAATGTTCCTCTCTCTCCCTCGAACCTAATGGGACACTTCCCATAAGTGCTCGTGCTCTGCTGTGATCAGAAACACGAGGGGAAAATCCCGTATGGGTAGCTACAGTTCGTGTCCCATTGGGACTCTAGACGATGAGCAGGGTTGGTTGGATCAAGATCCAACGACCATCATCGTCCGCGCTCAAACAGAAAAAGGAAAGATTTTCAAATATTCAAATTATCTTCCCAATTTAAAGATAACTTGGAAAAACCATAACTCCCAATTCTTAACTCCGTTTTTATTCAAATTTTGGGGGAAACTCTTTTATGTTTGTATCTTTCATCCTGCAAAAATTGGGATCATTACCTTAATAAAACAGTTCCTTTTCTTTAGTTGCAAGAAAACACCCTTTTATTCATATTTTCCATTTATTCTTTATTTCCCTTGCTAATATATAATTATCCTGAGTTTCTTGAACCCCCATGAACCTTTATAACTCTAAATTCTATTTTGGGAAAATATCTCTTAACCTTTTAATCATCATTTATCCATTTTCTTATATTTCCATTATCCCATTGAATTTCTTTTTCATTTCTTTTTCTTTCAATTGGGCTTAATGGCCAATAAGGCCCATCAAAAGAGCATGCAAGGCTATTATTCACGAAAATCATTCAAAACAAACTATGAAATCAAACATTGATCTTATTTATCTTTTAAAGGAGATTCACAAATCTCATTACATGTTTTGGAAAATGAGGTTATAACAGTGGTGTAACAAAATATGATGATCATGACTCTTCAATCCTGAAAGTAAGTTTTCTTTAATATTCACACACTGGGAAATGTTTGAAGAAAAACCATATGGTACCTTTAGATCCTTCAAAAATCTTAAAAACCTACATTTTCCGTCTACAGATAATGTGAATGATGCATCAGGCAGCATTGTTTTCCCTCCAATTATCATTGGGTGCAACTCTTGCCTAATATTTGTTGCTTACAAATCTAGACGAGAGTTATAATTGTCCTTTGTCTTATTCTTCACATTCATAAGAGTTCCAAGAATACTATCACATATGTTTTTCTCAATGTGCATCACATCTAAAGTATGTCGTATCAATAGATCTTTCCAGTATGGAAGCTTAAAGAAAATGCTTTTCTTGTTCCAATTATCCCCCTACTCTTGTGAGATACCTTTTTTGAACATTTGCTAAGAACATTCCCTTCCAAACTTTGCACTTGAATGAGGACATCATCACCACTTAGTGGTGTAGAGGGTGTGCCCTTCTCGATCGTGCCATCAAATGCAGATTTATTCTTTCTCCACCGATGATCCAAAGGCAAATAACGCCTATGACCCATAAAGCATTCCTTTCTACCATTAGCCAGCGTAATCGAATGAGTACCATTATGGCAACATGGGAAAGCAAGTTTTCCCTTGGTACTGCATCCTGATAAAATCCCATATGTAGGAAAATCATTGATGGTCCACAACATAGCAACACGAAGATTAAAATTTTGATGTGTAGTTACATCAAATGTTTGTACACCATTATTCCAAAGCTGCAATAATTCATCTATTAATGGTTGTAAATAAACATCAATACAATTACCTGGAGCATCAGGACTTGGAATCAACATGGACAAAATGAGATTTGTTTGCTTCATGCACATCCAAGGAGGCAAGTTATACGGAATAAGAATAATGGGCCAATTGCTATATGATGAACTATAATTGTTGAAATGGTTGAAAACCATCACTAGCAAGGCCTAGTATACTCTATAGAAAAAGTACCATGAAGCTCATTCAACTTTTTCGATGCCAAGGAATCGACCAGATGATGCAAATTCCCATCATCATCTTTATCGTGATGCCACCTCATTAGTGAAGATGTTTTTGTTGGTATGTATGCCCATAGAGCAAGTCATATGATGATTGTAATGGGATACTTTGTAAATGATTTGAATAATAATAAAGGCAATTTCCGATCTATATGTTTAAACTGTTTCTGAGATGATGGTGTAACATGATAGATGTCTAAAGAATTGTTTTACTCAATGACATATGCTTTTGGGTTGAGGACCTAAACGGTGAGATCATACAGATGTTAAGAGTATACATTCTTGTTTAGTCCCTAGTCGGTTGTTATTTTGGAAATAACCATAGACATCAATAACACTAAAGACTAGATTGTGTGTTGGTTGATGACAGAATCTCATTAGTCATGATATAGTGATATCAAACCAAGCACATAGGTACTTGTTAGAGAACAAGGTACCAGACAGACCCACCGTGAGAGTGACACATGGAACCATGACTTGGTAGTCGCAGTCATCTCTCACAGTGATGGTGGTGAGTGTGATTCTTAGACCTAAAATCACTACACTCAACACATGTCATTGGGTACAGTTTGACATCATCAAACACAGTCCTGAAACAAGGGTTGTTATAAAGGTGATGATTGGGTGGCTTTGACACATGGGGCTTTTGAGGGGTGAGTGATAGATATGGAATTTGTCCCTCCTGAGGGAGTTTGATGTCCTTGGCCACTTGATGAATAGGATTGAGAAAGGCATGCACATGCACATGTGAATCAATATGTGATATTGATGTCACACACATCTCACCCAGTCTGCTCTGAGATCAAGGAAATGAATGAATGTTGACAGGATTACTGTTCCATGCCTCGAGTTCATTCACGATATCAGTGAAAAAGGAAATATACATTCAATGTAACACCATTCACGGATTGTAGGATTGAATGTTGTTCTCCAGCTTTCTATTTCACTTGGGTAGCAATGATGTGTCACTAGGCACCACTCTTTGCTTGTGAAGTCATAAGTGTTATGGACTTTCACTACCAATGTGAAATGGACCTACAAGGTCACACACATAGGATTTAACCTGGAATAGGAGTTTGTCCACAAATAATGTTTAGATTGACTACTGAAGTAGTTTAGTAGTTCAATTAAACACTCAATCAATTGATAGCTTAATATCATAGTGTTCAAGGTGTTGGACTGATTGATTAGAGTATCAGATTGATTGAAACTGCAATTGACTGATTATGCACAATCTGCACTCCCAACCGATCGGCTCATGTGATGAACCGATCGGCCGAGCTTGGTGAACCGATCGACTCAACTGGTGAGTCGATCAGCTCATGGACATGGTGAAGCGATTCATTCAAGTGTTGAAGCGATCGGTTCAAGTCCAACCGAGAAAGTTGGGAAAGTAGGATTGGTTATAAATTTCCTTTCATTTCACTTGCCCAATTTGATTGGAACAAGGATTGGTATTTGATACCAATTTGAAACAAAAGAAGAAAAGTCAATCGGGAACTGATCAGGACCACGAACCGAACGGTTCAGAAGTGAACTGACCGGTTCATCGGTCCCAACCGATCGGTTGAGGTGTCAACCGACCGGCTCAGATCCCCAACCGACCGTTTCAGTTGTGAAACGATCAGTTCAGGTTACGCAGTTGGTTGTTTTTGTGGAAAATCTTAAACCCTTCTACTCCTGCTTTAGTCTCACATTTCCCGGGATAGAGAACCCTGTCCCATGACCCTCCTATATATATAGGGGTATTGGGGGCTTCTCATAGGACAACTCAGTGCAAACTAGTTGCTCTGCAAAGTTGTCATTCTCTCTGGTTTTGGTAACCGAGAGAGCCCGAGCAAGTGCTACCCGATAAGGGAGGCACAACAAGGGAAAGACAACTACAGAAAGAGAATGGTGGAAGGAGAGTGTGTTGGTGACTAGTATGCAGACAGGATGGTGCGACTCCTTCCGATTCCTTGTGGGACAAGGAGATCAGAGTTCCAGGAAGTTCGTGTGGACGACTGTAGAGGCGGGAGACCTCTATCGCTCGGAGGACAACTGTTAATCCTGACAGTCCTGGTGAGACCAGGAGTCTTTAGTCCCGGTGTGACCAGGAGCTGCACAGACACCATCCAAGACCGGAGGTGAAGACCATGCAAGGCACGAGGTACTGTCACCGAGCAAGCCTCGGGACAAGGTATGCATCCACAAACCATCTTTCCAATTGTATAGACGTTGACACGATTCCTTTTGTTCTGGGTTTTAGGCAGAAAGTTTTGTTTCTGCTGCTTCTCTGCCTCCTCTAAAACCCAACAGTGGTATTAGAGCCATGTCAACTGCTCTATATTTTAAGATTATCGATATGATCGATTTTGGTTTGTCGCCTTTATTTATTGCATACGATGTGAACAAAATTGGCTTTAAGCATGTCCAATCCAAAAATCCCAAATATACATATATGATATGTAATATTAATACACTCGATACGCGTCGCCCTTAAACGAGTTTTGTGGTGGATGTGTAGCATGGTTATGGCCTATAAACCCTATATCTGTGTGTGGTTGTATGTGGTTTCTTGCATCTCGGTCTACGCACTGATTCCCATTCTCCTATTCCTGATGTAACTCGAAATAATTCGATATTTCTTTTCCTACCTTTGCTCCCCCCGAATGTAAATCGGGGTTTCACAATTCAATTGTAAATAGGATAGATTTTATTTCCTATTATGTCAAAGAACGGCGAATGACCTGGCGGATGACCTGAGACGATCGGTTCAAGGCGTGAACCGATCAGTTGGTGTTCCAGATGATCGGTTCAAGGAGCGAGATGACAGGGTGGCGACCTGAGGAGATGCACGATGACCGGTGAACCGATCGGCTGGAGGTGCCAGTCGATCGGCTGGTGGCACCCGAACAACCAACTTGATTGTGAGCCAATCAGTCATGGAGATGACCTGATCAAACCCAGAAAGGCAGGCACATATTTCATATTGTACAGGTTGCATGTGATGTATACCTAGATAACCGTGATTCCTCTTGGCTCGAGGAATCACAATAGGATGGCCATAATCATTGATTTTATCGTTTTGCATGTTTTCTGTGGGATATAGCATGTATATGATACATACTATATATTGTGGTGATTGGATATGTGTATGTATATAAAAACCAAATCCCTCATTAAATATTAAAGTTTTAGATGCCTTCCAAATGTGACACATGTGAAAATCTTGATCGACCAAGTGTGAGCATGCCCTAGCGTGGTGCACCGTCTATCTCGTGGAAGTGTGAAGGATGAATGTGTGGGTCTGCCCTAGCAGGGTGCATATTCATCGTGTTGGCTTTAGGTCAGACTTAACATGGTGACCTAGATAGGATCTAGCACCTTGAGGCATGGAGATGATCATGGCAAGGAGTTGCATGTGACATCTTTCAAGAGTTTCATATGATGCAATTGGCAAGAGTTGCCTACCTGGGAGATATGAGTTGTGGGTGACAGCCCTAGCTGGTCCATGGCTCAGAGGATTTCAGGATCTTGACCCACTAGAAGATTATACGCTGCAATCTTCTGAATTGATGGTGAGGGCAGTCAATTTGAGTCAAAATAGTGGGAGCGGCAATTAATTAAAGGCATAATTAACTATCATCAAATTTTATTCAAATCAAATCAAAAGGGTTTTGACAAAATGCAATTTTCTCTTGTAGAATGGCAAAGGAATCATCTTTTAAAATGGGCAAATTAATTGAGAACAAATTCCATAACTGGTTGAGGATTGTGAGAAGTGTTCTGCACAATCCAGATATACCAGGAGCCTTTGAATCCACTCTATGTATGCTTAATGTGTTAGTGAAGAAGAAAGAAAGTTCATTGATAGAGATCAATGGAATGAAAGGTAAGGGAGAGAAGGGTTCTCTCGCCAAACCAATTTCTTCTACATGGAGAGGATGGAAGGAACGATGGAAGAAGAAGTCAGAGATAAAGATCTCTACTTCTGGTGTATATGTGATAGCGATTAACTTTACTACTTCTTCGTCATGGGTACTTGATACCGGATGCGGATCTCACATTTGTTCAAATGTGAAGGATCTTAAGAGAAGTAGGCCTTTGGGGAAAGGTGAGGTTGAACTACGTGTTGCCAATGGGGCAAGAGTTGCCCCCAGTGCCGTAGGAACCTATGAGTTAACTCTACCAAGTGGGCTAATAATAGAGTTGAAGAATTGCTATTATGTACCTGCCATAAATAGGAATATCATTTCCGTCTCTTGTTTGGACAAAGATGGATTTGAATTTCTTATTAAGAATGGAAAATGTTCCATTTCTAAAGATAGGATCTTTTATGGCAGTGCCCCAATGTCTTATGGTCTATACTTGATAGATTTGGAGACAAGTGTGTACAACGTAAACACCAAAAGGCAAAAACTCAATGACTCAAACAAAACATATCTTTGGCATTGTCGTCTAGGGCACATAAATGAGAAGCGCATTTCTAGACTCCATAAAGATGGTTATCTAGACTCTTTTGATTATGAATCAATAGAGACATGTGAATCTTGTTTATTGGGCAAGATGACCAAGACTCCCTTTTCAGGTAAAGGTGAGAGAGCTAGTGATCTATTAGGACTCATACATACTGATGTATGTGGGCCTTTTAGAACTAATGCCAGAGGTGGGTATCAGTACTTCATTACCTTTACTGATGACTTTAGTAGGTATGGCTATGTGTACCTGATGAAACATAAGTCAGAAACCCTTGAAAGGTTCAAGGATTTCATGAATGAAGTACAGAACCAACTTGGTAAAAGTATTAAGGCACTTCGATCCGATCGAGGTGGAGAATACTTAAGCCATGAGTTTGAGGACCTTCTGCGAGCCTGTGGTATTGTATCACAATGGACTCCGCCTGGAACACCACAACATAATGGTGTGTCTGAGAGAAGGAATCACACATTGTTGGATATGGTGCGATCAATGATGAGTTTTGCTGATCTTCCAATTTATTTCTGGGGTTATGCTCGTGAAACCGCCGCGTTTACACTTAACTGTGTACCATCTAAATCGGTTCAAAAGACACCATATGAGATATGGTATGGGAAGCGTTCCGATTTGTCTTTTCTGAAGATTTGGGGGTGTGAGGCTTACATTGGGAAAATGTTTCCTGATAAGCTTGGACCCAAATCCGATAAATGTTATTTTGTTGGATACCCCAAGAAAACATGTGATATTATCTATACCACCCTACTGACAACAAAGTGTTTGTTGCCAGGACAACTGTGTTCCTAGAGAAGGAATTTATTTCCAAAGGAAGCAGTGTGAGGAAAATAGAGCTTGAAGAGGTTCAAGCCCAACAAGAAAACATAGAACCGGTAGATGTAAAAGAGGAAAATGGAGATTCACAAGGTGTTGTGGAATCTCAGTCTCCTCAGGTAACACAAGGACCTCGTAGATCTAGTAGGACCCGCCTTGAACCTGAGAGGTTTGGATACCTTGTGTGTGACATCCCCGGATTTTCTAAAACTTAATCCGATGTGTGACGTCTAAATTGAAACCTTCACCTAAGCGAAAATCCCAATTTAAACATCCCACACAAGGCTAAGAAGAAGAAAATCAGAGGAAGTCAAAAGGAAACAATCAATAGCACATGTACATGAACAATAATAAAACCATACAACACATGTTCACCATTCAACATATAATTACAACATGAATTGTTACAACATTTGATATTACATATTGAACATCAAACTATACATATACATGTACTACCACTAAACTACATGATATTAAGACAACAGGTCCACCTGTACATCAGCTCGCCATACAACTCTCAACTATCCTAGATCATCAAGAGCATAACCATAACCTATAAAAAAGATTAAATGCGGTACACGTCAGCACAATATTCAAGAATATTGTACTGAGTACGCCTACGTGTCTTTTATTTACCTCTCATCATATCTTGGCAATAAGATAAAACTAATACTTGGAAGTTATAAAGAAATATAAGAAAAGGCGTATAGTTGCACAAAGATATTTGTTACCAGAAGAGAACACATATTTTAGGGACATTTCCATTATATGTAAACTTGATCAACCACATGCACTATTCTACCAAAGAGATTTAGTGCTCGCATGTACTATTCTCCCAAAGAGATTTAGCAATTCATAAATGCACTATTCTGCCAAAGAGATTTAGTGCTCACATGTACTATTCTTCCAAAGAGATTTAGTACTTTCATCAATGCACTATTCTACCAAAGAGATTTAGTGCTATCATATAATGGACTAGATATCTTATGTTTCATGTGTTCATAGCAATAAGTATGGAGAATCATGCAACATATCATACAAGAACAATCATTTCAATCAATATCATGTGCCAAGTTTGTACTGCCATATAACACAAGCATATTGTATAATAAGCCAAGTAAGAGGTAATGGCGTACCTTGATCAAGAGACAAACCTAATCACATATCATCGATGTCAACTATAAGCTTGGTCAAACCTGATCAAGACAAGACCATATACTATCATCAGGTTCTTATCATCATTAACCCTATTTATATCCATTTTAGGGTTTGCCTATCTCATTATGATATCCTCATGATTACTTGTATTCTTGCCTTATATTTATCTTACTGATGTCATTTTTTAGATTATAGTTCATCAACTGGATATACTCATGTGCCACATTATTATGTGAACATATTTAACATTATGTCACTTTCATTAACCATATTACGGTTATATCACATGTATTAAGGATGCTCTTCATATAACATGAATTCTATGCATCATCATGATCTCATAATTAAACATGGAGTTTCAGATACTGATACGAGGGTATTATGTAAATTTCATTATTTATTGAGCATGTATGCATTAATTGCATTTTATTTAGGGTTATTAGCCCTAGATAGCCATATGAAGCAAAATACATGATTTCGTACATCATCATGACCATAACTGACATCATATGCATTATAAACAAGAAATATGATTTACCGGTGTTTTCTCATAATTTTAGGGAATCGTTTGATATTTATTATCCATTATAAGAGCATTTCACATCTTACATGATATCACTGTTATTAATGCATCAAAAGTAAGATATTATACTTCCATCTTGTTCTACTCATTGTTCTAAGAATTTCGATATATTACTTGTATTTTTTTTATCATTGAGCTAATTTCTACAAATTATTCAAGAACGGAGCATTTTCTATTTTATTACCTTTTTAGACAAATCGTCATCCGCCACGTGGTGACTCAGGGAGTGAAGCTATTTCTCTGACCTTTGTGGCCCAAGGTTCATGTTTGGTTCACAGGTTCATCGTTGGTCTGTCTGGCCCAACTAGTTATGTGTTTGGTCTGACTAAACCGAACCAACCACATCTCCCTTCTCTCGCGTTCACTCTCCGCAAACACACGATCTCTGCTGCTTCCGGAAACTGCCACCGTCATGATTGGGGACCATCTCCAGTGAGCAAGTGCAGCCATCAAGGTTGTCTCTTCCACCAAAAGCTCTGTCCAGATCGCCTCTACCTCCAGCCGCTATGGATAGCCGCCATAACCTCCTTCTCTAGGTCTTCCTGAGGTCATCGTCCTCTGGTTCATGCTGCCACCATGGGGATGACTGCAGCAAGGAATTGGTCATCCCTAGGTCAGTACTCGACAGGAAACCAACTGCGCTGAGGTGCTCCACATCGACTTGATTGCTCTTCTTCAAACTCTGCCAGTACTCGATCCTCTCCGTGACTCCTCCTTGTGGCTCGATTGACGCCTAAGTGTGTCACCTCCTGGAATCCGCCGCTACACAGCTCCGACGAGAAAAACCTATGGTTGTCATTCTCCATGCTAGCACCTCCATAGACAACAACTCCAGCCACGATTGCTTCCTTCCTCCAGGCCATTGCTGCTCCTACATTTCCTCCTTGATGCCGTCTTGTGTGAGACAGGGTTCTTCCACACAACATTGCCGCCATGAGGAAGCTCTCCACGCCGAGGTTGCTCCACCACACCCTACCTTCCTGTCGGACACTAAGGTCTCTAGTTAGACCTCTAGAGCTCTACCCGCACCTACTCACCGTCTCCCACGCGATGGCGGTCTGTTGCCGCTGCGCCTGTGTGCTTGGGTCTTCGGTGAGAGATTAGCGCTAGCTGCTCCACCTACAGGTTGCAACGCAGCCTGCGTGCTTCACAGATCAGCGCCTCCAGCATGGTGCTCTGGTGTACATCATCTACCGACTTCCTCCTTACGAGTCTGTTCTTCTCAGCCTCTCGCCTGACACCGTGATGTAGTGTCGCCTGGGTGCGGCACATGTCTAGATTTTGGCCAGAACCTCATCCCTTCTTCCTTGTCTAATCTGTTGGTGGAGAGGCTGTTGAAGAGAAGGTTTAACTGTAGGTCCTTGACCCCATAATGAGGACACGATCTGCAGGTCTCGAAAAGGCTTATACATACATCCACTCACCATTCTTTCCCATGCCACGATCACAACGTGCTGAGGTCTGAGCGCCAAAGTGCTCCACTGCCTTGTCTAACTGGCAGATAGGAGGCGCCATCTTAACTCTCCAATCTAACCATCCAAGAGCTACTAAGGTTCCACGTGCACAATCTGTGGCATCTCCCTTCTCAAGGGTATGTGACAAAGATGTGTTACAACTCAGGTTATAAATAATCGTACACCGTAGCCCAACATACATAATACATTAATCATGATATCCACATTAATCAAGAAAGCAACTTTACACAAAAAGCTTGTAATTCCTGATATTATAATCTAAACACATTGATTCACTTATGCCCTTGGTATTTAGGATCTCAAAAGTCCATTTCGTCACATCCGACACACCTTAAAAGAAATTCCGTCCACGGAATTAAGCCAGAAACCAATACCAAGAGGTTTTAAGAGCTTTTAGGGTTAAACACTCACCATATAACATGTTTACCATGCTTAGGTTATGTCATGTCATATCTTATATATATGGCTTGCATCCTTATCTTTACCCATGCATTATTATTCAACATCATACTATCATGTTCCAGAGAAGTTAACTACGATTACCCCATATATCAAGGTGTCATCAACATTATGTTGTGCTAACTATCAAACCATATTTTTCATCTTTATTAGGAACTAAGGTTAACACCTCATGTAACATGTTTCATTCATATGAACTTATTTCATTGCTCATAATAAACTGTAGCATTTACTAGTGATTTCATCACTATATTAACCATCACTTTCACATTATCATCATTATTCATGTATATGGTTAACCATTTATACTTTGATGTCTATTAAACCATCTCTAGGTTTTCCACCATGTCGTATCTATATATCACATCTCAAGATTAGATCACATCCTTACATATATTATATATCATTGTTGTGCTAGACAAACCTATTTGAGTGGCTAATCAAACATAAATCAAAACTTTATCTAGTCCAACTGAGGTTCTCCCAACCCTTATTCTGAGGGTGGTGCCATGCTCAATCTCTTTGAGCTTACTCAACTCTATGAGTATCTCATAAACAAAAACTTATCTTCCCTCTCTTAGCCTAGGGTTCTTGGATTACTTCATTGACACTAGCTAATAGCTTAACAAGCTCTAGCCACATAAGCACGAACCAAAACATGTTATGACATACTCTTCATAGATCTCTAACCATGAAACATCTTACCAAAAGCTCTCTTATATACACCACTAGATTCCTATGTGGGAAACCACCAACCCGAGCATGAGGCTTCACAGAAACTAACATAGCTACCTCCTCCAGGGTCTTGGGCTCTCTCCCTCACCCAGATGGTAGGCACTCATCATCATGTTCACATATGCACATATAGCCAACCTCTCTTTGTCTCTAGGGTTTGGTCCTCCCAAGGACATCTAGGGTTCAACAAGACTATAGTAATCATGCATTAAGCAACACAACTCATTCACTCAGGGGTAGTCTAGTTTAGGACATATCATAACACATATTTCTCATAATTCTCATATCTTGGAGTTTAGGTTCTCTAACCTTCTCCCAATGGGTCTCACTCTCTCTGGAGTTAACCCCAAAACTGGTCCTAACACTAGAGGTCCTCCTTTGTAAAAGAGCTTGAGGCTCATGCTGACTCACAACCCTGTCTTAACTTAAGGACATCTTATCTCATAAAAGCCTAGTTACTTGCATCATCAAAGCTTATCTCAAATCCTTAAAATTTAACTTAAGTCCTCAAAAACAAACATGAATCATCATAACCATCTTGTATCATCTATATAAGACTTACATCATATCATCAAAACTTATTCTATCTATTCCATCTACCACATATGCCAAACAAGGCTCTAGACATCTAATCTAGAACTATCTCTCTTCTAGACTGATGTCTTTCACTTTCAGTTAGGTTGCATGATCACCTCCTACTCGTACATGTTTGGGGACACATTTTTGTAATACATATACATAATAAAATATTATATAGTTTTTCTCTGATAAAACAAGCGTCAGAGAAAACTATCGAGGTTCGATTCGTTTGGAATCAAAAACCAAAACCAGAAACGAGTGTCCCACACATAGTAGAGAGTCCAGTGTCATGAACACTAGTGAAAAGGGTGAGAACATGGTGTAGACTAGTGTAGCTACTCTAGACAATGAGCGCCATATGTCTAGGGTTTCTCTTCCCTTGATGTACATCATTTCCAAATAGTACAACGTCCCATTCCACTGTACTATAAGGAAATAATGACATCTAAGGACCTGCTATACAACAAGCACCCGTCTAGACCTAGTTCTCAGACATCTAGGTGCTAACCTAGAGGCTAGGTCATATCTAGTCTCTAAAAGATGACTAATCTAACCCTAAGGATTTTTAAGGTTCAAGATTTTCTTTAGTTTTGAGTTGCATAAGGAGCAAATGTCAGGTTTTGCTATTGTTCATGCTCTGATACCACTTGTGACGTCCCCGGATTTTCTAAAACTTAATCCGATGTGTGACGTCTAAATTGAAACCTTCACCTAAGCGAAAATCCCAATTTAAACATCCCACACAAGGCTAAGAAGAAGAAAATCAGAGGAAGTCAAAAGGAAACAATCAATAGCACATGTACATGAACAATAATAAAACCATACAACACATGTTCACCATTCAACATATAATTACAACATGAATTGTTACAACATTTGATATTACATATTGAACAACAAACTATACATATACATGTACTACCACTAAACTACACGATCTTAAGACAACAGGTCCACCTGTACATCAGCTCTCCATACAACTCTCAACTATCCTAGATCATCAAGAGCATAACCATAACCTATAAAAAAGATTACATGCGGTACACGTCAGCACAATATTCAAGAATATTGTACTGAGTACGCCTACGTGTCTTTTATTTACCTCTCATCATATCTTGGCAATAAGATAAAACTAATACTTGGAAGTTATAAAGAAATATAAGAAAAGGCGTATAGTTGCACAAAGATATTTGTTACCAGAAGAGAACACATATTTTAGGCACATTTCCATTATATGTAAACTTGATCAACCACATGCACTATTCTACCAAAGAGATTTAGTGCTCACATGTACTATTCTCCCAAAGAGATTTAGCACTTCATAAATGCACTATTCTTCCAAAGAGATTTAGTGCTCACATGTACTATTCTTCCAAAGAGATTTAGTACTTTCATCAATGCACTATTCTACCAAAGAGATTTAGTGCTATCATATAATGGACTAGATATCTTATGTTTCATGTGTTCATAGCAATAAGTATGGAGAATCATGCAACATATCATACAAGAACAATCATTTCAATCAATATCATGTGCCAAGTTTGTACTGCCATATAACACAAGCATATTGTATAATAAGCCAAGTAAGAGGTAATGGCGTACCTTGATCAAGAGACCAACCTAATCACATATCATCGATGTCAACTATAAGCTTGGTCAAACCTGATCAAGACAAGACCATATACTATCATCATGTTCTTATCATCATTAACCCTATTTATATCCATTTTAGGGTTTGCCTATCTCATTATGATATCCTCATGATTACTTGTATTCTTGCCTTATATTTATCTTACTGATGTCATTTTTTAGATTATAGTTCATCAACTGGATATACTCATGTGCCACATTATTATGTGAACATATTTAACATTATGTCACTTTCATTAACCATATTACGGTTATATCACATGTATTAAGGGTGCTCTTCATATAACATGAATTCTATGCATCATCATGATCTCATAATTAAACATGGAGTTTCAGATACTGATACGAGGGTATTATGTAAATTTCATTATTTATTGAGCATGTATGCATTAATTGCATTTTATTTAGGGTTATTAGCCCTAGATAGCCATATGAAGTAAAATACATGATTTTGTACATCATCATGACAATAACTGACATCATATGCATTATAAACATGAAACATGATTTACCGGTGTTTTCTCATAATTTTAGGGAATCGTTTGATATTTATTATCCATTATAAGAGCATTTCACATCTTACATGATATCACTGTTATTAATGCATCAAAAGTAAGATATTATACTTCCATCTTGTTCTACTCATTTTTCTAAGAATTTCGATATATTACTTGTATTTTTTTTATCATTGAGCTAATTTCTACAAATTATTCAAGAACGGAGCATTTTCTATTTTATTACCTTTTTAGACAAATCGTCAGCCGCCACGTGGTGACTCAGGGAGTGAAGCTATTTCTCTGACCTTTGTGGCCCAAGGTTCACGTTTGGTTCACAGGTTCATCGTTGGTCTGTCTGGCCCAACTAGTTATGTGTTTGGTCTGACTAAACCGAACCAACCACATCTCCCTTCTCTCGCGTTCACTCTCCGCAAACACACGATATCTGCTGCTTCCGGAAACTGCAACCGTCATGATTGGGGACCATCTCCAGTGAGCAAGTGCAGCCATCAAGGTTGTCTCTTCCACCAAAAGCTCTGTCCAGATCGCCTCTACCTCCAGCCGCTATGGATAGCCGCCATAACCTCCTTCTCTAGGTCTTCCTGAGGTCATCGTCCTCTGGTTCATGCTGCCACCATGGGGATGACTGCAGAAAGGTATTGGTCATCCCTAGGTCAGTACTCGACAGGAAACCAACTGCGCTGAGGTGCTCCACATCGACTTGATTGCTCTTCTTCAAACTCTGCCAGTACTCGATCCTCTCCGTGACTCCTCCTTGTGGCTCGATTGACGCCTAAGTGTGTCACCTCCTGGAATCCGCCGCTACACAGCTCCGACAAGAAAAACCTATGGTTGTCGTTCTCCATGCTAGCACCTCCATAGACAACAACTCCGGCCACGATTGCTTCCTTCCTCCAGGCCATTGCTGCTCCTACATTTCCTCCTTGATGTCGTCCTGTGTGAGACAGGGTTCTTCCGCACAACATTGCCGCCACGAGGAAGCTCTCCACGCCGAGGTTGCTCCACCACACCCTACCTTCCTGTCGGCCACTAAGGTCTCTAGTTAGACCTCTAGAGCTCTACCCGCACCTACTCGCCGTCTCCCACGCGATGGCGGTCTGTTGCCGCTGCGCCTGTGTGCTTGGGTCTTCGGTGAGAGATTAGCGCTAGCTGCTCCACCTGCAGGTTGCAGCGCAGCCTGCGTGCTTCACAGATCAGCGCCTCCAGCGTGGTGCTCTAGTGTACATCATCTACCGACTTCCTCCTCACGAGTCTGTTCTTCTCAGCCTCTCGCCTGACACCGTGATGTAGTGTCGCCTGGGTGCGGCACATGTCTGGATTTCGGCCAGAACCTCGTCCCTTCTTCCTTGTCTAATCTGTTGGTGGAGAGGCTGTTGAAGAGAAGGTTTAATTGTAGGTACTTGACCCCATAATGAGGACACGATCTGCAGGTCTTGAAAAGGCTTATACATACATCCACTCACCATTCTTTCCCATGCCACGATCACAACGTGTTGAGGTCTGAGCGCCAAAGTGCTCCACTACCTTGTCTAACTGGCAGATAGGAGGCGCCATCTTAACTCTCCAATCTAACCATCCAAGAGCTACTAAGGTTCCACGTGCACAATCTGTGGCATCTCCCTTCTCAAGGGTGCGTGACAAAGATGTGTTACAACTCAGGTTATAAATAATCGTACACAGTAGCCCAACATACATAATACATTAATCATGATATCCACATTAATCAAGAAAGCAACTTTACACAAAAAGCTTGTAATTCCTGATATTATAAGCTAAACACATTGATTCACTTATGCCCTTGGTATTTAGGATCTCAAAAGTCCATTTCGTCACATTGTGACTCAGGAAGGTGGAGAGTTGATCATAGATGATGATCCAACTACCTACCTAGAGGCTATGGATGGACCGGATTCTGAGAAATGGCTTGAAGCCATGAGATCTGAGATGGAATCCATGTACTCCAACAAAGTATGGACTTTGGTGGAACCACCTGAAGGGGTAAAACCCATAGGGTGCAAGTGGGTCTTTAAGAGAAAGACCGACATGGATGGCAATGTGCAAACTCATAAAGGCAGATTGGTTGCAAAGGGATTTCGACAAGTTCAAGGTGTTGACTATGACAAAACCTTTTCTCCAGTTGCCATGATTAAGTCCATTAGGATCATGCTTGCTATTGTAACTTATTATGACTATGAGATTTGGCAGATGGATGTTAAAACCACATTCCTTAACGGGAATATAAATGAAGATGTGTACATGACACAACCTGAAGGTTTTGTAGATCCAAAGAATGCCAATAAAGTCTGTAAGCTGCAAAGGTCAATCTATGGATTGAAGCAAGCATCTCGGAGTTGGAATCTTCGATTTGATGAGGAAGTCAAAGTGTTTGGCTTTATTCAAAATGAAGATGAACCTTGTGTGTAAAAGAAGGTTAGTGGGAGCTAGACCACATTCCTCATATTGTATGTGGATGTCATACTTTTGATGGGGAATGATGTCTTAGCCTTGGAGAAGATAAATACTTGGCTTGGGAATACTTTCTCAATGAAGGACTTAGGAGAAGCATCCTACATTTTAGGAATTAAGATCTATAGAGATAGATCTAGAAGGATTCTTAGACTAAGTCAGAGCACATACATTGACAAAGTGATGAAGCGATTCAGCATGGAGAACTCAAAGAGAGGCAACATCCCCATGCTACATGGAGTCACCGTCTCTAGAGCTCAATGTCCCCAATCTTGTGAAGAGAGGGAGCGTATGAATGGGATCCCATATCATCATCCATCAGATCAATCATGTACGCTATCTTGTGCACACGCCCAGATGTCTCGTATGCTCTCAACATGACAAGCAGGTACCAGTCAGATCTCGGGGATGCTCACTGGACAACCGTAAAGAACATCCTCAAGTACTTGCGAAGGACAAAGGATCCATTTCTTGTTTACGGCGGTGAGGAAGAGCTGGTTGTAAAGGGTTACACCGATGCAAGCTTCCAAACCGATAAAGATGATTACAGATCGTAGTCAGGATTTGTATTTTTCCTTAATAATGGAGCTGTGAGCTGGAAGAGTTCCAAGCAAGAAACAGTTGCCGATTCTACTACAGAGGCCGAGTATATTGCTGCTTCACATGCAGCAAAGGAGGCTGTATGGACCAGGAAGTTCATTTATGAACTTGGTGTAGTTCCCAGTAGTTGTGATGCAATTGAGCTTTATTGTGACAATAATGGAGCTATTGTACAAGCTAAGGAACCCAGATCACATCAGCGGTCCAAGCACATATTGCGGTGCTTCCATATCATATGAGAGATCGTACATCGAGGAGATGTGAAGATTTGCAAAGTACCAACTGAAGACAACATAATTGATCCACTGACTATGGCCCTTTCTCAGCAGAAGCATGATGGTCATGCTAGGTCACAAGGACTAAGGTTCCTTGGTGACTGGCTCTAAGTGCAAGTGGGAGTCTGTTGGTATGTATGC
Source organism: Alisma plantago-aquatica (assembly GCA_963693085.1). Taxonomy (NCBI): domain Eukaryota; kingdom Viridiplantae; phylum Streptophyta; class Magnoliopsida; order Alismatales; family Alismataceae; genus Alisma; species Alisma plantago-aquatica. The sequence goes on along the minus strand of OY856414.1, from coordinate 133,501,706 downwards.
CCATAGAGCAAGTCATATGATGATTATAATGGGATACTTTGTAAATGATTTGAATAATAATAAAAGCAATTTCCGATCTATATGTTTAAACTGTTTCTGAGATGATGGTGTAACATGATAGATGTCTAAAGAATTGTTTTACTCAATGACGTATGCTTTTGGGTTGAGGACCTAAACAATGAGATCATACAGATGTTAAGAGTATACATTCTTGTTTAGTCCCTAGTCGGTTGTTATTTTGGAAATAACCATAGACATCAATAACACTAAAGACTAGATTGTGTGTTGGTTGATTACAGAATCTCATTAGTCATGATATAGTGATATCAAACCAAGCACATAGGTACTTGTTAGAGAACAAGGTACCAGACAGACCCACCATGAGAGTGACACATGGAACCATGACTTGGTAGTAACAGTCAGCTCTCACAGTGATGGTGGTGAGTGTGATTCCTAGACCTAAAATCACTACACTCAACACATGTCGTTGGGTACACTTTGACATCATCAAACACAGTCCTGAAACATGGGTTGTTATAAAGGTGATGATTGGGTGGCTTTGACACATGGGGCTTTTGAGGGGTGAGTGATATATATGGGAATTGTCCCTCCTGAGGGAGTTTGATGTTACAACCCCAAATTTTGGGTTCTTTTGGTGAGAAATGTAATTTCTCATATTAAAGATATTTGAACAATAAATGATATAATTTGTTTGGAATAAGTGGATTTCGTTTACAATAGCCTTGATGATTGTGTTGTGGGATTTATTGGCTATTGGGTCCAAATAACAAGGAAATCCAATTAATAAATGGATAATTGTGTTTTTGAGAAAAGAAAGGTGTGGAAACCTCTAGAAGGAAAAAGAACTTAATCCAAAGGTGTATTTCATGCCACATGGGTTCCTTGGGTTCCAAGGAGTCCAAAGTTGCAAAGAAAAGCAATAAGAAAAGAAAAGATTAATTAAGTATTTCTTTATTAAAAAAGAAATTGAAAATAATCGTAAAAGGTGGAAAACAAGTGAAAAGAGGTATAATTGAGTTATCCTTAGTGTAATTTCGTATTCCAAGGATTCCTAATGATAAAAGGAATACTAATGAGGAAAATAAAAGAGAAATAAAGAGAAATCCTCAAAAAGAAATATTTTAATAAGAAATACACATGATAATGAAGAATAATGCATTTAGATGCATCTAGAAGGATAATGAGTATCCAATAAAAGGGATTTCGAAATAAGCGAGTTTCTTGGGATCCAAGGAGTACCAATGAAGAGGAAAGAAAGAGAAAACATCAAAATTGCAAAATAAAGGGATAATGGGAATACATAATTAATTAATTATGTGATTTTGTTAAGAGGAAAGTATTTTCTACTTAAGGAAATATATTTTCGTGGCTAATATATTGAAAGGCATGAATAAAGAGAATAAGAGAGAGAATTTTCATATTTTTAATTATTCATGCAATAACGGATATCAAAAAGAGGTTTAGAAGAGAGAGAATCTTGCTTTTCAATATAGGAATTGGATTCCTATTGGGAAAGAACCATGTTGCTTCGTAGGCAAACAACTTAGGGCATCGTTACCCTCCCCTATATAAGGGGTAGGGCTTTTGGCTCGAGTTTGAGAACTTCCACACGTCTCACTCTCTTCTCCTCCTTCTTATTTATCCCAAACCCTAACATGGTTGGTGCTTTCCCTGGAGCGAACAAAGGGTTGTGGAGTCTTCATGAGTGGAAGAAGGAAGCTTCACGACCACCCTGAACATTAATCCGTCACCTCCGAGCTCACGAATCTCTTGCGATGTCTGTAGAGGACCTGCAGCATGGCCGTGGGTCGCATGCCCAGTTCTCCTACACCCGACAATCTAGGTCACCTTACAAGGCATGGGCAGGCGCGGGGGAGGACGCCGGAGGCTAGGGAGGCCATCGTGGTGGTTGAAGAGGTCAGGAAGGAGGGGGGAGAGTAGCTCCCTCAGCCGCTAGGGCAGCAGCCAGCCGCTGGCGCGAGGAGGAAGAAGGCTAAGACCCATTGGACAGGTTTGCCCCTCCGCGGGCTTAAGACCCAAATAACTTATTGAGGGTATGAATGACAATTCATCATGTTTCCAAATCTACAATTAACGTTGCCTGGAAATAGACACGTGGCGCTCTCCGATTGGCTCAAGTAAGTGTATTAATGCAAAAATCATAACTCCTAATTTGTAGCTCTGATGAAAACATATAATACATGAGTTTTGCTCAGAAAAACGAGAGGTATCCATTAAAAATATAATTGGAGCTTGATTATGTTTGCAATTCGAAAATTAATAGAAGTTATTAACTTTAGTGTAATGATGATTAAGAAACCCTATTTTGATATGATTGATGTGATTAGTAGGGTCTAATTGATGATTAAAGTTGATATAAACCTGTTAAACATAAAGAGATACATTAAGGTCGAAAACGATGAATTTTGCATGTAATTAGTTTATTTGAGAGTTCATGTGCATAAATATGCTTTAATGGGCCTTGAAACCCTAATGTTGGTAAAAATGACTATTAATAGCTTTAATTATTCAAAGTGATGAATAAAGATGAGACATAATGATTCTAAGATATTTCAAGCACTAAAGTTCCTAATTTGTGGATAAATATCCTAAATGTAGTAATTAGGGTTTTCTCATGAATAAAAGGTAGAATTGATGATAAATAATGTTCATATGAGTATTAGAGCATAATGAACTACAAAATGATGATAAATGAGTGTAATGAATTTGTCATGGATTAAAAAGGATAAAAATAGTAGCTTTGATGTAAAAGAAGCTTAATGAAATTAATTGATGGTTAATGGTGCCTTTAAATATGAGAATAGGGTTATATGTCGTTAAGATAACCTTAATGTTGAAGAATAGATAAAATAATAAGGGTTATGAGTAATGGTATAAAATTAGGGTTTGAAATAGTAAAAGATGAAGGGAAACCCTAATTGCAATAGAAACCCTAAAAGTGAAACCCTAGGAAGCGAGCTAAGTTTAATGGATCTTGATGACTTGAATAATAAAAAGGGAATTACGTGATTATTTCAGGATCTTGTTGAAAATGCTTGCTTGCTTGGATTCTTATTTGCATGGATATTTCTGTTCAAATCGTCAGATCAGGTATGTGGTTAATTATGAATAACCGCCTTAGTTTGCTGAGGATTTTCCGGATGGTTAACTGCATTGAATGCAAATTATTAGTTTGGATGTTCATACTTGCAAACTATAAAGTCCCTATGATTATCACATTAATAATAGAAGTATGTATTCTCGCACCTACATGCCACCCTGATGGATGATGCCAAAGGTCAGGCCCAGATGGGTAGACCAATGGACACCTTGAGTGGTGACCCCAGACATCAAGCTCGGGAATGAGAAGGTGGCCTATGATATTGCATAACTAGATGGCACCATGAGTGGTGACCCTAGGCACCAAGCTCGGGATTGAGAACGTGGCCTTAAGTCATTAGCAAAGGAAACCCTAAGGTGGGTATGCCAGGGTTAGGGTAAAAGCGGTGGAGAATGTCATACTGGAAAATGTAAATTGGTTGGTTAATTAACTTGATTGTGATAATTAGATTGTTATCCATATGTGTAAACTTTTAGTTGTTCCCACATACCAGTATATTTCGATATACTGACCGACATTTTTTTTGTCAGTGTTTTAGGAACAACAATTGAAAGAACAAACAAGAAAGTGAAACCTTGTGGAAATAAGAAATAAAGTGCAAGGAGGATTAGATAGAATAATTCAAGCTCTGGATAGATAGATTTCCAAAGTTTTCAAAGGTAAGTAAAGTTTTATTTTATATCAGTTTCCAGTTTAGTTGGTAAAATTTATTAATTGTTATGGATTATTTGTCGAACCTTTGATCCTGTTAATTGTATAACGGCTCTGACCTTCAGGTCTCCCTTAATTGGGGGTTACCAGGTGGTGGGGTCATTACAATTGGTATCAGAGCGAAGGTTCCTCACTTAATCCTTAATAATTATTAAATTTTACAAATTCCGTAGAACCCAAGGGAGTTATTAGAGGATTATCCGAAAGACAGAGGTGTCTAGAAAATGATCACAACCGGGGGCTAGCAATATTTTCCTCCGCACCACTAGTCAGAATACGAGGACTCTCAGATCTGTGTGACTGCCTGGCCAAAGTCTTAGGGTATGAATCGAAATAAGATACCTTTAGGACTCTCTCATCTTGTTCATCCTTTCTCAACTCAAATTCTCTAAGGACCTTAAGGATTAGGGTTTTCTCTCTTTCCCTCACCCTCTTGAGGTATGGGTAAGGTTGATAAGGACTAAGGAATCCTCCACCAAATTAATAAAAAGCATGTAAATAAGATGTCATGGACATAAGCTTAATAGAGTAAGCGTAAAGAAATAGATACATGCTTAGGTCGTATGACTCGAGTTGTCATTGCCCTCAGGAGAGACCTGAGGATAGACCTCCTTGGTAGGAGGATGAGTTGTGAGAGTTAGTCTTGGAGGTAGAGACCTCCATTAAAACTAGAGACCTAGCACATCCTTTGAGAATGATGTTAACCCTAACCCTAAGTGAAGGTTAGAGAGAAAGATGACATGATGAGTTAGATGTCATGGTTGACCAAGTGTTTGGTTGGACATGCCTTTGGGATGCCATAAGAGGGTAGATGACCAAGTACCTTTGGCAACCCAACCCTGGAGAGGGTCGTGCATGCCATAGCGAAGGATAGTTCCTTCGTGGATGAGGAGGACCTATAGTTACCCTATGGGCTTAGGCAAGTAGGGTATAGCTTGATGAAATCCTGGTTAAGAGATCATGAGGGATGGCTTATGAAAGGGCTATGGATGCTCTTGATCAAACATAAGTTTGAGCATAGGCTTCACCCGCGTAGAGGTATGCCTGTGAGTTTGATCCTTCATGGAGAGAGGACCTCTAGTAGTAAGGTTGGATGTGGAGTTAGCTCTAGAGAGAAAAAGTGGGACCCAAGCAAGAAGGTTGGAAGCCTAAAACCTCGAGATGTGAGGAACAATGGGGAGTCGAGAATAATGTGACCTAAGTGGATGGTAGTGGTTGCCTCATGCATGATCCCTAGAGGCTGCTGATATCTTGGTTTCCTTTAGAGGGACCAAACCCTCGAGAGAGGATGATGTTTTTGGTACCTATGTGCCTGTGGTATAGGAGTTTACCTTATGATATAGGAAGAAGAGTTCCTTAGACTTGGAGAGATTTGGTAGCAGGTTGTGAGGCCTTGTACCTTTTTGGTTGTCCTTGAGGAGGAATCGACCCTAATGTATTGCTTGAATAGAAGGATGACAGGGAGTGCAAGTCATGCCTTATACATGCTTGATTCGTAGTTAAGAGATTGAGCATGCAGTTGGATATCCAAAGGTGAACCTAGGGTTCCTAGGCCTAAGGGGGGAAGCCGTGTACCCAATGCTCATGATGAGATTTGAGTCACTATAGTTTCGAGCATGGTACTCCTCAAGTGTAGAGGTAAAGGAAACCCCTTAAGTTAAGGGTATGTTTGATGAACCTCTCACGACAAAGTTGATCTAATGATGAGGATGATAAAGTGTGACCTAACATGGTTTTGTGGGTGTCCGATTGTACCTTAGTAGCTTGATAGGGCTAAGCATGTTCACGTGGATGTAGGCCCTAAACATAAGGACGCTTGTGACCTTTGTTATCAAGATGTAGTTTCCTCCCATCTTGGGAGAGGGACCCTTTGGTAGGGTGTATACCAGTTTTGCTGGTTTTGAGGCAACCTAAAGAAGTTTCATAGGATCTTGAGAAGCTAAGTGAAAAGTACACGGTATGAGTTTGAACCTGTAGACCCATAGTTAACCATCTCTAAGTGCTTATGGATGTGTTACCATGGAGGTAACCGGTATGGGGCCTGACCAAGGTAGGCAGGTTGCCATGACCCCTATGAAGGGATGGAGGTCAGTCATGAATGTGGAGGGAGATGATGAAGGATTGGGTAAGGTTATATGTTGGACATGTACTATAATAGAATCCTAAGTCTATCCTAGGGTCAAGTAGGGATAAGACCGATGGAAGAAGGAGTTGCCTAATTCCCAAGTTGAACATGACCATAGGGTCGGGAGGTAACAACTATCATTGTCTGAGGGCCATGGGTTAGGAGATTGATCACCTTCATAAACTAATGGGACCCAAAGGGTAGATGAGTAGGGAACTCTCTGGATGCATAAGGAAAAAGGGATGACCCCAAAAGTGCCGACACCCTGTAGACCTAGAGGAGACGACCAAAGATTGTGTTTAGACCAAGTAGGGTTGAGACCAGTTTTCCATGGGAGAAATTTTGATATCATGATGTTTGTGACATAGGTGGCACGTTTCAACTTAGATTTGAAAGTGTATTGGCAAGGTGGGTTGTACCATCTCTACTCTTGGAACAAGAAGAACTCTGTATTTGGACTGTAGCCAAATGCTTATTTCCTCTTGTTATGAGAGTGAGAGATAGGGCAGTACGCATGCCTTACACCAAGGATAAAAGATGATGGAAGTTGGAACGTTGCTACAAGGTATGAGGATAGAAATGATAACATACCTTTGTGGAGTGAATGATACATGGATGGTTTACAAACACTAAGATTATTAAGGAAATCATCTTGTAAGGATGTTTTATCATGATCTATGTGGAAATTACAAGTCATGCAAAGTTGAGTTGAATCACCATGAGGATGAGCTCAGAGTTTCTTGATGAAGACAAACTTAGAGTTTGAGATGAGATGATAAGTGGAATATGTAGAGGTGTATGTCTTCAACATTACCTAACACCTAAGGATAAGAAGTGATAATGAATGCTCTAGTTGAGATATAGCTGCCTAGTTAGCTGGAAGCTAGAAGAAGTTGAGGTTGTTCGACTAACCCTATGACTGGAAAGAAGATGTCTTTTTCCTAACACACAGATGTAACAAGATATGTTGAACAAGTTAATGGTTGTTTGGTTAGCCAGTTTAGTCCTTGATGTAGTAAAAGGATGGTGATAGAACCTCAGATGTTCTTCTTTGGAAAGAAAAGTGATGAAACCCTGATGAGAGTGGCTTAGGGTTTATGAGGTATCAAGCTTGAGGAATCATGACAAACATGATATCATTGTTTTAAGATCATCATACACCATGAAATTACAAAGATAGTAAGTGATGGTAGATCTTTGGATGCCTGATACACGTTGCATGTGGCCATGCAAGCTGGGAGGTGAAGGACGGACGCCAGTAACCCAGTGCATGGAAATAAAGTATAAAGAATCCCCGAGAGAGAATGGGAGTTATTCACTATGGATATTGTGGTAAGTCTCCCCTAGACCAAGGAGGGTCGAGGTGCAATATGGGTTATGGTAGATCGCCTTACCAGATGACATGAGAAAGGAAGAGTAATGTTACAGGACAGATTCGGTTGAACTACTTAAGAGAGAAAGATGGTTCAACCACACCATGAAGTGAGTTCAAAAGTTCTTGGGTATGACCAAGGTTCAATTCCATGAGGTGGAAGTAGATACATGAAGAACTCGATGTCAATACAGTTTGTCACCCCATACTAATGGACAGTATGATCCTGACTAGAGGGTCTGATGAGAGCATGTGTGCTCATTCCGGGTGATACATAGAGACAGTTCTTAAGATGTGATGCTAACCACCATAGCCTTTATCAGGATGCAAGAAGTCTTATAGGGAGGTTGTGTCAGTCACCACTTCATTATAATGATGTTGGTGAAGGAGGCCTCGCGAAGGTCAGAAAAGAACCACAATGTATGCTGATGAAGTCGTTTTGATCGTGCAATGGCTGAAAGAGAGCCCAGTGGTGACATGAGTCATGAGCTAATGCAAAGCAGACTAACATGCAGTTCACTGAGGGAGAATATGTGATGTGAAAATACGACCCCTCTGAGCTACAGCTGAGAAAGCTGAGTCCCCAATATATGGGTCCATTTGATATGGATTGGTGGAGAGGATTGTGTCTAGCCTTGCCCCTCAGGATAATATGATGTGTATGTGTTCCATGAGTCCAGTCTAGAGCACTATGTGGGGTACCCAAGCCATGTGTTGAGCCCTGAATGTATTCAACTTTTGAGAGGCTAAAATGTCCTGAGTTACCTATGAGGGTATGATATACAAGGTGAGAAAGAACTCAGATGGAAGAATATGAGATGATGCAGGTTCTTGGGAAGCACCATGGATAGGGTGAAGCCACATGGCGCCATGATGGACATATGAGAGGTTTATCCTGTTTGTTTGCTTGTTTGATGAAATTTTGAGGGCAAAATTATTATAAGAGGGGAAGGATGTTACAACCCCAAATTTTTGGGTTCTTTTGGTGAGAAATATAATTTCTCATATTAAAGATATTTGAACAACAAATGATATAATTTGTTTGGAATAAGTGGATTTTGTTTACAATAGCCTTGATGATTGTGTTGTGGGCTTTATTGGCTATTGGGCCCAAATAACAAGGAAATCCAATTAATAAATGGATAATTGAGTTTTTGAGAAAAGAAAGGTGTGGAAACCTCTAGAAGGCAAAAGAACTTAATCCAAAGGTGGATTTCGTGCCACATGGGTTCCTTGGGTTCCAAGGAGTCCAAAGTTGCAAAGAAAAGCAATAAGAAAATAAAAGATTAATTAAGTATTTTTTTATTAAGAAAGAAATTGAAAATAATGGTAAAAGGTGGAAAACAAGTGAAAAGAGGTATAATTGAGTTATCCTTAGTGGAATTTCGTATTACAAGGATTCCTAATGATAAAAGGAATACTAATGAGGAAAATAAAAGAGAAATAAAGAGAAATCCTCAAAAAGAAATATTTTAATAAGAAATACACATGATAATGAAGAATAATGCATTTAGATGCATCTAGAAGGATAATGAGTATCCAATAAAAAGGATTTCGAAATAAGAGAGTTTCTTGGGATCCAAGTTGTCCCAATGAAGAGGAAAGAAAGAGAAAATGTCAAAATTGCAAAATAAAGGGGTAATGGGAATACATAATTAATTAATTATGTGATTTTGTTAAGAGGAAAGTATTTTCTACTTAAGGAAATATATTTTCGTGGCTAATATATTGAAAGGCATGAATAAAGAGAATAAGAGAGAGAATTTTCGTATTTTTAATTATTCATGCAATAACGGATATCAAAAAGAGGTTTAGAAGAGAGAGAATCTTGCTTTTCAATATAGGAATTGGATTCCTATTGGGAAAGAACAATGTTGCTTCATAGGCAAGCAACTTAGGGCATCGTTACCCTCCCCTATATAAGGGGTAGGGCTTTTGGCTCGAGTTTGAGAACTCCCACACATTTCACTCTCTTCTCCTCCTTCTTCTTTGTCCCAAACCCTAACATGGTTGGTGCTTTCCCTGGAGCGAACAAAGGGTTGTGGAGTCATCATGAGTGGAATAAGGAAGCTTCACGACCACCCTGAACGTTAATCTGTCGCCTCCGAGCTCACGAATCTCTTGCGATGTCTGCAGAGGACCTGCAGCATGGCCGTGGGTCGCAGGACCAGTTCTCCTACACCCGGCCGTCTAGGTCGTCGGCCAAGGCATGGGCGGGCACGGGGGAGGACGCCGGAGGCTAGGGAGGTCATCGTGGTGGTTGAAGAGGTCAGGAAGGAGGGGGGAGAGCAGCTCCCTCAGCTGCTAGGGCGGCAGCTAGCTACTGGCGCGAGGAGGAAGAAGGCTAAGACCCGTTGGATGGGTTTGCCCCTCCGCGGGCTTAATACCCAAATAACTTACCGAGGGAATGAATGACAATTCATCATGTTTCCAAATCTGCAATCAACGTTGCCTGGAAATAGACAAGTGGCACTCTCCGATTGGCTCAAGTAAGTGTATAAATGCAAAAATCATAACTCCTAATTGGTAGCTCCGATGAAAACATATAATACATGAATTTTGCTTAGAAAAATGAGAGGAATACATTAAAAATATAATGGGAGCCTGATTATGTTCGAAATTCGAAAAGTAATAGAAGTTATTAACTTTAGTGTAATGATGATTAAGAAACCCTATTTTGATATGATTGATGTGATTAGTAGGGTCTAATTGATGATTAAAGTTGATATTAACCTGTTAATCATAAAGAGATACATTAAGGTCGAAAAAGATGAATTTTGCACGTAATTAGTTTATTTGAGAGTTCATGTGCATAAATATGCTTTAATGGGCCTTGAAACCCTAATGTTGGTAAAAATGACTATTAATAACTTGAATTATTCAAAGTGATGAATAAAGATGAGACATAATGATTCTAAGCTATTTCGAGCACTAAAGTTCCTAATTTGTGGATAAATATCCTAAATGTAGTAATTAGGGTTTTCTCATGAATAAAAGGTAGAATTGATGATAAATAACGTTCATATGAGTATTAGAGCATAATGAACTACAAAATGATGATAAACGAGTGTAATGAATTTGTCATGGATTAAAAGGATAAAAATAGTAGCTTTGATGTAAAAGAATCTTAATGAAATTAATTGATGGTTAATGGTGCCTTGAAATCTGAGAATAGGGTTATATGTCGTTAAGATAACCTTAATGTTGAAGAATAGATAAAATAATAAGGGTTATGAGTAATGGTATAAAATTAGGGTTTGAAATAGTAAAAGATTAAGGGAAACCCTAATTGCAATAGAAACCCAAAAAGTGAAACCCTAGGAAGCGAGCTAAGTTTAATGGATCTTGATGACTTGAATAATAAAAAGGGAATTACATGATTATTTTAGGATCTTGTTGAAAATGCTTGCTTGCATGGATTCTTATTTGCATGGATATTTCTGTTCAAATCGTTAGATGAGGTATGTGGTTAATTATGAATAACCGCCTTAGTTTCCTGAGGATTTTTCGGATGGTTAACCGCATTGAATGCAAATTATCAGTTTGGATGTTCATACTTGCAAACTATAAAGTCACTATGATTATCACATTAATAATAGAAGTATGTATTCTCGCACCTACATGCCACCCTGATGGATGATGCCAAAGGTCAGGTCCAGATGGGTAGACCAATGGACACCTTGAGTGGTGACCCCATGCACCAAGCTCGGGAATGAGAAGGTGGCCTATGATATTGCATGGCTAGAGGGCACCATGAGTGGTGACCCTTGGAACCAAGCTTGGGATTGGGAAGGTGGCTTTAAGTCTTTAGCAAAGGAAACCCTAAGGTGGGTATGCCAGGGTTAGGGCAAAAGCGGTGGAGAATGTCATACTGGAAAATGTAAATTGGTTGGTTAATTAACTTGATTGTGATAATTAGATTGTTATCCATATGTGCAAACTTTTGGTTGTTCCCACATACTAGTATATTTCGATATACTGACCGATGTTTTGTTTTTCAGCGTTTTAGGAACAACAATTGAAAGAACAAATAGTAAAGTGACACCTTGTGGAAATAAGAAATAAAGTGCAAGGAGGATTAGATAGAATAATTCAAGCTCTGGATAGATAGATTTTCAAAGTTTTCAAAGATAAGTAAAGTTTTATTTTATATCAGTTTCCAATTTAGTTGGTAAAATTTATTAATTGTTATTGATTATTTGTCAAAGCTTTGATCTGGTTAATTGAATAACGGCTCTGACCTTTGGGTCTCCCTTAATTGGGGGTTACCGGGAGGCGGGGTCGTTACATTTGATGTCCTTGGCCACCTGATGAGTAGGATTGAGAAAGGCATGCACATGCACGTGTGAGTCAATATGTGATATTGATGTCACACACATCTCACCCAGTCTGCTTTGAGATCAAGGAAATGAATGAATGTTGACAGGATGACTGTTCCATGCCTCGAGTTCATTCAGGATATCAGTGACAAAGGAATTATACATTCACTGTAACACCATTCACGGATTGTAGGATTGAAAGTTGTTCTCCAACTTTCTATTTCACTTGGGTAGCACTGATGTGTGACTAGGCACCGCTCTTTGCTTGTGAAGTCATAAGTGTTATGGGCTTTCACTGCCAACGTGAAATGGACCTGTAGGGTCACACACATAGGATTTAACCTGGAATAGGAGTTTGTCCACAAACAATGTTTAGATTGATTACTAAAGCAGTTTAGTAGTTCAATTAAACACTCAATCAATTGATAGCTCAATATCATAGTGTTCAAGGTGTTGGACTTATTGATTAGAGTATCAGATTGATTGAAACTACAATTGACTGATTCTGCACAATCTACACTCCCAACCGATCGACTCATGTGATGAACTGATCGGCTGAGCTTGGTGAACCGATCGGCTCAACTGGTGAGTCGATCGGCTCATGGATAGGGTGAAGTGATTCGTTCAAGTGTTGAAGCCATTGGTTCAAGTCCAACCGAGCAAGTTGGGAAAGTAGGATTGGTGAGAAATTTCCTTTCATTTCACTTGCCCAATTTGATTGGAACAAGGATTGGTATTTGATACCAATTTGAAACAAAAGAAGAAAAGTCAATCGGGAATTGATCAGGACCACGAACCGACCGGTTCAGAAGTGAACCGACCGGTTCATGGGTCCCAACCGATCGGTTGAGGTGTCAACTGACTGACTCAGATCCCCAACCCACCATTTCAGTTGTGAAACGATCGATTCAGGTTACGCAGTTGGTTGTTTTTGTGGAAAATCTCAAACCCTTCTACTCCTGCCTTAGTCCCGCATTGCCCGGGATAGAGAACCCTATCCCATGACCCTCCTATATATAGGGGTATTGGGGGCTTCTCAGAGGACAACTCAGTGCAAACCAGTTGCTCTGCAAAGTTGTCGTTGTCTCTGGTTTTGGTAACCGAGAGATCCCGACCAAGTGGTACCCGATAAGGGAGGCACAACAAGGGAAAGACAACTGCAGAAAGCGACTGGTGGCAGGCGAGTGTGTTGGTGACTAGTACACCGACAGGAGGGTGCAACTCCTTACGATTCCTTGTGGGACAAGGAGATCGGAGTTCCAGGTAGTCTGTGTGGATGACTGTAGAGGCGGGAGACCTCTATCGCTCAGAGGACAACAGTCATTCCCGACAGTCCCGGTGAGACCAGGAGTCTTCAGTCCCAGTGTGACCAGGAGCTGCACAGACATCGTCTAAGACCAGAGGTGAAGACCGCATGAGGCGTGAGGTACTGTTTCCGAGCAAGCCTTGGGACAAGGTATGCATCCACAAACCATCTTTCCTATTGTATATACGTTGACACGATTCCTTTTGTTCTGGGTTTTGCGGAGAAATTGTTGTTTCCGCTGCTTCTCTGCCTCCTCTAAAACCCAATAGTTTTTGAGGACATAAACAACTTTTGAAGGCGGGGCTTTAGTGGGAAGTAATGCAAGATCTTTGCTGGTACTTTCTTGCCATATGCTTTTAATTTCTCTTCCCCATTGTTCTTGTCATACTTCCATCTTGAAGTATTGCAAATTTTGCATTTATCAAGGCCACGATCTTCCTTCCAGAACAACATACAATCATTCACACATGCATCTATCTTGTCATATGAGCAACCAAGATCTTTAATTGTCTTCTTTGCTTCATAATAAGAGCTAGGTAAGGTTGAATCACCAGGGAATAGTTCATATTTCAATAATTCAAGTAGCAATGTGAAAGAATGATTACTCCATTTTCGAAGGCTCTTGAGATGAAGCAATTTTACCAAGGCAGATAATTTTGACCACTACGATCCCTTATAGAGAGGTTGATTGAGGTCGTCCAACAACCTAAAAAACCTTTTAGCCTCGGTATTAGCTTCCTCTTCATGATCATCATGGTTGGAATTTCCCATTCCACCATCATTCCTCTCAAGATTATGTGAAGTAGGGTGCATTTCTTCAAGAAGATCTAGCATCTCATCATCTTCATCATTATCCCCATCATCGTTATTGACTAAAGTGTCTGAATCAGACTCACTTTCATTTCCCATCTCACCATGATGATACCACAGAGTATAACTGCTCAAAATACCATAAACCATTAAGTGTGTTTTCACCACATCACGTGGGATAGAAGAAGTCTTAGCACAATGAACACACGAGCATCTGATTTTATTTGCACAAATTTTTTGACATGCATAGGTAAGAAACTCTTCAACACCGATTTCATATGATGGATCATCAAGCATATCGTCAACAAGTCTGATCCATTCCTTATCCGATGCCATTTTCTACAAAGAAGAATTCATGTTATTGTTTACAAGCCATATAATACAATTATTTCTTGTTGGTGATAAATATAAGATTTCTATCTCTTATTGGTTACCTTTATAAAAAAAGATCAAGATATGTAGAATGCATCTCTATGCCTGAATCCATTGGGTGTCTATATATTCAATGTTTAGCACTTTGGTTATGCAACACCTTGAAAACTAATAAGGAAGTTAAGATAGGGTATACACAGTAATATCATGCGACCATGATGCAGGAAGTAAAAATATTTTTCCAATTTTGTTGTTGCAGACCATGATGCAGGAAGTAAAAAGTCATATCATTCACTATTGCATAGAGGAGTACGACTTGTTTTATATCCACTCACATCATGTTTTTTGTGAGGTATGATGGAGGATTTATCAGGGGAAAGGGCTGAACATAAACAAAGTTAGAGGACGAAGAGCAAGAAGACCACCACCAATGCAATCCCTTCTTAGTCCCCCCCCTCTCCGGCGTCTTCCCTGCCCCCTTCTATGCACTATCTACCTAGACAGAGAGCGGTAGACCAACTTGACACACCATGATAACTCTTAGAGGATGAAGAGCAAGAAGACACCACCAATGCAATCCTTCCTCCTTTTCTCCCTTTTCCTGCCCATGTTATATAATAGATCAATATCACCTTTGTAACTATTGTTTTCCTTAAGTTGTATGACCCTTGGATTGGATATTGTCTGAAAAGCAGACCTTAAAATTCCAAATGACCTGGATAGCTCGATTCAATTTATTAGTTTGTTTTTTATCCTAGGTGTAGGGTAGAAAATAGGGTAAGGAATGGTGTACTTACATGCATAATTTACTGGACATCTGGTACAGCTAAGACTATGGGATACCTAAACAATCAGGATGTTCTAGAAACTACAGATAGTTTAGGACTAGTGACTGACCTCCAGGGCATTCTTGATAACCTACTTTTACAAGGTTATCAGAATGATGCCTCAATTCATGCAATCTTTTCTCAGGGGTAATAGGATGTTTGAGAACAACCATAGGGCACATGCCTCCATTAACGACAATAATGGCTTACTGATACTGAATTCCATAATTCCAGTCCGTCAGCAAAATTCCAATGCTTTATACAAACAATTATCCATCCTTTACATTTGGTTTGACTTACTAAATTTTCCAAGAGTTCAAAATAAATAACTTCTCCACATCTTTGGAATTAAATGGACTTTCTAGCTGAGACAATGCAGCCAAGGACTCAACAATCAGTTGGCCTATGGTATCACTAAGAATATCTCCTCAATGATTCAACCTTGAGTTCCCTTCCTAAGTTCCTACATTTGTCAATGCTAGTAAACATTTCTTTCTCTTCATTTGATTTATTCATATGATCAAGCTGGCCTATTTCTACCTGCACATAGTCCATAATGATGTAACTATACTATCCTAGCCGAACTTTATAGTTTTATAGGTTCATATTTTCTATGAAACTGTTGGATACAACATTCTATTCGTTTGTAATATCATTTCTATTGGCCAATAGTTGGGCTTAGCTTCAATCTCCAAGTCATATCAGTTTTCCATAACAACATTGTGGTGCTAATAATATTTTTTATCTACTAGCTCTCTTTAATGCTCTAAATTGAATAAGAGATTCAGATAGTAAAATGATTGGACCTAATTTAACTTGGTATGCCCTAATTTTGCCTAAGTGAGACCTATATTAATATGACATGACCAAATCAGACGTAACTTCCCCTAATTTGTCCTATATTGATAGTACAAAATTTCTATTATCTGAATAAGCAACTTTCATAATAGGATTCATCTATTTGCATTTATCCCACTGATTTAATACCACCTAGGGTATTGGTGTAAGGCTAAATAATTTAACTCTATCATATATCTAAGCCGTTCATCCTTATTATACAATAGTTGTTTGTATCTCTAACCATTTCACTGATGTAACTCTTTATGTGACCTTTCATACATAATGTTCTTCGAGTGACAAAAAATCCTAATGCTAAAACTAAAATGGACAAGAGGATAACATATTAGCCATCACTATGTAGGAGTCAGAGAAGCAAGTGTCTATTCATTCTAACCATTTCATTGAAACTTTATATTTAGGTAAATGCACATTCATAGAATTGTAGATCTGTGTGCAACATTTTCCAACATCTTCCCCTAATTGTGGTTTAATTAACTTCTAACATTATTCAAATATCATTTTCAATTTAAAAGAAGGCATCAGTGACGAAACATGTCTTGTTTTCATCTGGAAGCTTGTCTCATCCTGAAACACCTTTGGTAAGATATTAGTATGTACACCATATTTTGCAATAAATTAACACTTTATTCCTTCTAGGAGTTTATATTTCTTCTAGAGTCATTGTGGCTAAATTCCAAAAATAAGGATTGCCTATACTGACTATATGAAACCATGGAATGTTGACATATATTTCTTGGTATGGTGGAATCATATGATATGAATATATCCCTAAAAATATGTGAAGTATCTTCGAAAAATGTGTGCTGTCTTCCTATTCCTATCCTATAGTAGCTAAATCTTATCAATGTTAGTGTTCAATTGATCTATGTATCAAATGATTCATTTTCCAACTCGGCTTTTTAGTATTCCATTTTCAAGTTAACTATTATTTTACTAGTCTTTGCAACTAAGTTGTTACCAACCTACCTCTGTATTTAACGCATTCAAACCTTCTTGTTTTTCATTTTCTGGCCAATTGAATTCTTAATAAGGTCCACGTTGCAATTCAAAAGAGAAGGTTATGTTCCATGTTTCCAAGACCCACAAAAAAATTAATAAATTATAAATGAAGCTTGAATTTCATTTTTTATCTGGAAGGTTAGTATTTTCTATATTAAAGGTTAAATTATGTCCTTCAAGGTGACCTGGATCTGGCATTTTGATTTTTAATTATACTTATAAGTTATAACTCACCCATAGTTATTGAAGTATCATTTTTCTCTGGGGTAATGAGGTAGATACTGATGTATACTACCTCTCGCAATCCTAGAAATCATAATCGTAAACAACTAATGGAGATATTTACTTCCAACAATCTAAAGTTCATTAATGTTAACAAAAAATTATATCATCTACAAATTCGATGATTTCATTAGAATTGTCCACATACTTGTTTTGTCTATGATAAAAATAGATAGGAGGACACATGATCCTAACTCATAGTCTATAACAAGTATTTATATCCTCACATGCAAATCACAATCTAGAGTTACCATTCTCTGGTTTTCTAGACCCTTGAGAAAGAAAAGTGAGCATGAATTACGTTTGTATTACTCACACATCTCATTGCAAACTCTGAATCTATTGTGATGGGAGAAATACAGACACTGGTCTCAATAGTCCAACCTTTCATTCAACTTGTGCCTGAGCATCGTACTTAGGAATCCGTTGCTATGATTTCCCACAAGTACATCTTTGTGGGCTCTTGTAGTAAGTATCTACATATTATGTGATGTTTGAATTAAAAAAAAAGTCCAAATTACATGTAGTGGAAACTGGAAATGTCTCTATGCTTGATATTGTGAAAGATGACCTAAAGATTTCACTCCATCTTAATCTTCACTTAATTGTTTTATTCATACTAGACTAATATATTAAACTCACATGCCGATACTCCACCTTGTCATGTACATATTTTCTATCCAGTTGTATCATGATAAACCAACAATATTTTTCTTTTACAAGTATTCTATTTTACATTTAGAATTTGTTTTAGCATTAATTTTAGTGTTATATACGAGTGAATTTTATGGGATTTGACTTATTGTCACATTTTTGGCATCTAGATGATGTAGTTAAAGGACAAGCATGAATATTGTCTACTGAATTACTCTCTCTGAAAATGAGGATAAAGGATGTGTTTATGAAACTAGGAATGAGTTTATGATGGTTGTGTAGCAAATCATAGGAATGGGCCTTATAACTTTGCCATTGATGTGGTAGATTATGTAGCAACATCTGATTTAAGGATGAGATGTATGAAGCCTTTAGACACAACAATCTCAGTGGCAAGTACAACCGCATGAGCCTTCACATGGGCCTCTAACAACATACACATTGATAGTTCCTTATAACTATTGGATTACTCACCCCTTTACTGTATGTGTATACGATGCCTAGCCCAATTTGTTTATTATGAATGGTCGCATTAGTATTCTTTGACCCAACCCTCAAGAAGATCCACCCAGTAGTCACTTCTGCTTGTCCTTTAGGGCTTAGTTCTAAGGATAGCAGTAAGAACATCTTTATGTCCCGCCACCCAGCTAATTAATTCTGAAACATGATTAACAGGTTGAGAATCTTACCATTAGTCAATTTCTCATGTCTACATTTCCGCAAGGTGATGAAAAAGGTACTGATATTCATGATTTTGTCCTCATTTTTTACAGATCCCAACCAACTGCAGAAATCTGACCTAGCTTCAGTAGGCACGCAAGCAAAAGATGTGCTAACAGAAAGAGATAACCATCATGCCATTGCATCTGTACAAGCAAATAGGACATTAGTCGTACTTACTTCAGCACAACCACATAACTCATAGGTGTCGTTAGGAATAATGTGTCTCCTATGATGAGTCTCTTGAGGGTAGTTAGTAAGTGCAAGCATGCCACAAAAGTGTCTGATCTTTGGAGATAATTTTATTTTTCATAGGTTTACCCATAGTTGGACCATATCTGGTGTAGTCATAGCACCCCATTCATCTATGTGGCCAATGGGAACCCACCGGTGTGTCGGTTCAACCATGTACCGGCCATTAGAAGTGGGATAAAAGTATCAACAACGTCCTCCCTTTCCTGAACTACTAGCAATATCATCAAACTAATTTAGTTTTTTATGTCTTTCACTCACATTAAATCACCGTAGGAATTTTCTTAATGGATCAATTAAATAAGAAATTCGTTGAATTGATCAATAAAAAATAAAAGGGTTCTTTCCTACAACCTAATCGCCCTCTTCAAGTACACCCCCATGCTATCACACAATTTGGATAAGTACACTGTCAACTTGAGGTTACTTAACTAGGAACAAAACAGTTAGAGGGTGATAAAGGTTGTTATCTATATCCACTTACATAAAAAATATAATGCAAAGATCATGCATATGAGCTTTAAAAATAATGTTTCCCTACACATCATTTTATATTTTATCCTTAAACAGAAGTAGTTATGTTGTGTGTATTAATAAATTGCAAACTATCATTTGTGTCATATAAATTAAATGTGATATTATTTTTACTTTGATTTGAGATCTTAGGACTCATAACTAATCCATCATTACAAGTTAGTAAAATGATATTTAACAACATATAATTCTAATGTATTTTCATAGACTTTACAGAAATCCTACCAGTATTTTTGAGTTTGTATGTTGTGCTGTGAGCAGTGGGGGTTCTTCCAAGTAGTTATCCCTCCCTAGACAGTCATGGAGGGATGGTACAAGGAGAATGTGGTTCTATGAAAGCCATAAATAAAGCGACTATGTGTGCACAGATTCAAAGGAAGGTGATCTTCATATCTAATTACGGGCTTCTCAACTCCTAATTTGTTGAGTGGTAGGACAAGATCAAATTCAACATGGTACCCTAGCTCGTGGAGCTAGAGGAGACATTCTGAAGCTATAGGTAACCCACATAGAAAAAGAGAAAATCACATACCCTCCTACATCATTTGAAGCAAACATTAGTTCGATCGTCTTGGGTCCGTAGAGATCACCTCGCCTCTTGCCTTTGGGTCCACAATCCTTTATCCTACCTTGGTTCGCCAAGGGCCACAAGCTGTTACTACATGTGTAACATCCCTGACCTGGGTTATAAGCTAACCCTAGGTGTTTTGCCTAAATATGTAATTAAACCCTAGTGATTATCTTTTGTCATGTAATTAAGTTCCTCAGGAACATATACTTTCAATTTTGTCCTTTTTAATCAAAGTTGTAGTATTATTTTGGTAATGCAGGGGCTTATGTGCAAATTACCCAATTAAAAGGGGTTAACTTGCAAATTGCACATGTTAAGATGTTCCTTTAGTGTTGAGACATCATATGAGCGAATATGATGAGACATGATGGATTTCCCAAGCTTGGGCATCTAGATGCAGCTTGTGGAATAATCCTTATGCTTAAAAACCCTAATTTGGAGTAAAATGCAGCTTACCCAATTTGAGGGGTGCAACTTGTAAAATACACCATCTAGAACATCTTTTATGACTCTTGTCATCATTTAGAGTAGAAATGGTGAAAGGGACACATCAATGAATAATCAGATAAGAAAAATGACCTTTGTACATAAAATTCACTAAGTTTGAGTAAGGAAACCTTTCATGTATGTACCCTAGTTGAATGTTGGCTTTCTTTACCCCTAGATCTTGAGATTTCATGAGCTTTGCATAAGTTTAGATGAGATTGGACGTTACCTTAAATAAGAAAGGACTTGGATGAGAATTTCAATGTTCTAGAGGTCTTTATGGTGTAAATAGCCTAAAGTATATAAGCTAGAATCCTTACAAACCAACCAAACGTATCACTTCTTCTCTTCATTTCTCTTATTTAAACGGCTAAGGCAAAGCTCTGGAGCTCAGGGAGACGACCAAGTAGTGCTAAGGCGAGTAGGAACCATCTTCAAGCTCGAATTCATGGAGGAAATCATGTTAAAAGGATGGATTGCTAGTTTTCTTACTTAGATTTCTTGTTCTAGCCATCTTTTCCCAACCTTTCTTTGGAGAAAAACCCTTGGCCGACCTGTGGAGCTCAAGAGACCATTAAAGACTTGAAGCTTGGAAGCTTGGAGCTCAAGGAACGACCTTAAGGCGGGTTTTATAACTCTAAACCCTTTTGCTTTCTTATGCATATCTTTGTACTTGCAAAAGTAGCTTGTTCTTCTTTTCCCCATCCTTCCTTTCTTTCTTGCAAACTAAAACCACGATGTACAGACCTTAATTTGGAAGTAGAAGAAGATGGGCATGATTACCAAAGTTACTTTATCAAACGGTCTTATGTCTTTTCCCCTTTTGATCAAACCGTTTGAAAGGCAAACAGGTTCACTAGGTCGGTTTGGGAAAACAGGTTCCAACCCATTTGAGGGCGTTGACCAAGAGTGGACCATTTGGGTTTCTGTTCACAATTATGTAGGCTAATGACCCACCAAATTTTATGGGTTAACTCCAAAGGAATCGTAGGTTGAAGGCCAATCAATTAGGCAATAGAATTGAATTAAGTACTGATTTTCCAAACTAATTAACTTGAACTTTTGGGCAAACGGGTTCCAACCCGTTTGAGTGAGTTGACCAAGCATTGACCGTTTGGGATACCTGTTCATAATATATTGAATTTCATTCCTACAAAGAATTGTAATCTAATTCCTATCCAATTAAGAGTTGAAGACACTTCAATAACCTAACCCTAATCGGGTGAAAGTTGCTGATTTCGATATAGATCCTGTTGAGTTTTGGGATGAAGGACCCAAACGGGTTCCAACCCGTTTGGGGGTTCATCCAAACGATCTCACACTCGTTTAGTGACACCCCAAGATCTTTTGGAGGTCTAGGGTTAAAGAAATTCTATGGTTTGAGGGTCCAATTACAAGATGTTGATAAATTGATGAAAAGTGCTGATTTTTAATTTAATTAGGGCTCAACCCTTATCAAATCATTTTGGTTTTTGGTCAAACTTTGGGCAAACAGTCTCAAGATCGTTTGGAGGTCATCCAAACGACCTCAAGACCGTTTGAGCCATGTTTGGTCCCAATTGGAGGTCAACTGATAGGTTCAACTCTGATTTGAATCATATTGTTGAACATTGATGATTAGCCTATTGGAAACCCTAATTGAGTTAGATTTAACCCTAATTAGCTTTCAATTGAGGGTCAATTTGGTGTCCAGTTGATTGAGGCTCATCATAATTGACTCAATTTGTATATGGTTAACATGGCTTGGGACAATTGAAAGCTTCAACATAAGAAATCCTTTTCAAGCATAATCTTTATGTCACCTTTTATGTTTATGCGGTTTGAACCCAAGTAGACCCACAATCATATTAGACCAAACGAGTTCACACCCGTTTAAGCCCAAACGAGTTCGCACTTGTTTGAGTCCAAATGAGTCCACAATCATTTGATTCCAAATGAGTTCACACTCGTTTGAGTCCAAACGGGTTCACACCCGTTTAAGCTCAAACGAGTTCACACTCGTTTAGGCTCAAACGGGTCCACACTCGTTTGGACTTAAATGGGTCCACACCCGTTTAAGATTAAGTGGGTCCACACTCGTTTAAGGTTCAAATGGATTCAAGGTCATTTGAGATTATACAAGTTCAAGTTCGTTTAAGAATCAAATGGGTTGAAGGTTGAAGGTTAAACCCTAAACCAATTGGAGACCTTCAAGGTTGATTATACTTAATCACTTGAAGGTGTAAATGGTTCAATGATGATCTAATCTAAACCCTAATGGTAACCTAAGATGTTAAGGGACTAAGTGGCTAATGAATTGACCCATGATGATGGTCAATGGGTAAATTACCAAAATGCCCCTGAAAGGTTCAATTGAGTGATACCTTTTTTAATCAAACCCTAATCACATGATAGTGATGAGTTGACTGGTGTTAATCAATGAGGACTTAACCCAACCTAATCTAGAGTGGTGTAATCACTATCTACTAGTTAGAGGAGAGAGAAAGTACCAATTATAATGGAAACTCAAGTAAAATATCTTCAATATACATGAATGTGCAAGTTTAGGTATGATCCACTTATGTGAGATCATGGAAACCCTAATTATGATAATTGATGAATCTTAATCTTATCTGAGGTCTTTAATGATGATGTTTCTCATACATGAGTATGTTATGAGATCATTTCACCATGAGGTGAATAGTAAACCCTAATTCTAGAGTGATGACATGTAATGTGAATAGTAAACCCTAATTGATGAAAACCAGGGAAACCTAGCTCTTGTATGAGTAGGGAGATACAACTTCTTTAAATGAGTTATTTATTGTTATCAGTTGATTTAACCATGCAGGTTCCTTTATGAGGATGATCATATCCAGGTACGGATGATGATACTATATTCATTGAAAGCATTTTGTTAGCTTTATGAATAGTGATATATCCTGATGCCTTGTTAATAGCATCTTATGAGATTGATAGGCTGTGAGAGCCATGAATACCATCAAGGTCATGCTTTAAGAGATGACTTGTGATGAGAATATTGAGAAATGATAATTGATGAGAGTTAGGCTTGTAACATTTAGTATTCTTCCTTCATAGCTGCTATGCTAATGATTAATGTTTGAAAACATGTATGATGATAAAAGAATACTGAAATGTACCTAACTAATCAAGTATAAACATACCATGTAGAGCCCTGATCATAGATCCATCATTGTCAGGAGTTAAATGATGGTGAAACAGGTTTTCCTAAGGGGATTCCTGGAGCACATACTTTTGAATATGTGGGGTAATATGGATGTGAATTTCCTTACATCCTAGTGTAGGAATTGATGTAGATGTATCTTAATCTATCAATCCTTCACTATGTTTTATGCCGGGGTGATGTAACACTAATCTCCCGAGGAAATCTTTTATACCGCATCGATGAGAGATAAACAAGAAATCTTTCGGTAGCGAAGAGAGTACAAAATGCCACTGTGACTCTAATAGTGAAGTACCAGAATACCCTGGTAAGCTATAGTAGTAGAGACACTAGATGTCCTGCATGTTGATCCTCTTACTGACTGAGGAAGATGAGGTCATAAGAATCCGGCTCTTTTGATGACCTATGTATGATACCGATGCGACTTAATAGTGATCGGTTGGAGTATGAGCGGTATACCTCATCTCCGCAGGGCATAATGATGTTTGTAAAACATAATCAACCGCGTAGCATATCTGCTTAGGTTGAACTATGAGATACATTGGTTGAAGATACATTACTTAGTATACATGTTCTTCATATTCCTTAAATGTTGTTGTTCTAATTGATAACAATCTGCTGCTGATTACCTTAAAGCTTTTATTTCCTATGTTATTCTTGGTTGCTATAATAAAGCTTCTGGCGAAGAGTTATAACTCTCGCTGGGACAATTATTTAAAATTGTCTCACCCCGTAGATTCCAACTTTTTAGGTGGTCGTCGAGGGCGAAGGAATCAATCTTCAGGTGACCAATATCAGCAGCAGCAGCATCAGGAGCAACAGTAAATCTCAGGTGGAGATTCACACTGCTGAGTTGTATAGTTAGATAGTCAGTCCTATGTGTTCTCTGTACTCTCAGGTCCTTGGAGTCTTTTGGTCTGAGATTTTGGTTTTGAGTTCTTGAGATTTTGTATCATGTTGTATATAATTACTCAAGAAGTAATTATCTGAGATGTAAACAGTTGAAAAACCACTAGGGGGGGTGAATAGGGTTTTAAAGTTAATTTAACAATTATTTAACTCAAACAACCACAAATGAACAAGTAAGAAGGAGACAAGGGATTTAGAGTGGTTCCTACCTTAGCAAATACTAAGGCAGTCAGTCCACTACCTGGTTGCTTACCCAACTGGGATTTTGAAAGAATTTAATTTTATTACCTCAGAAGGACTTTACATAAAATTACAATTCTTTCCCTAAACCCTTCAAGCAGCCTTCACCTTGAAGTAATTGCACCAACTTTGAAGCAGCCTTCTTGAAGTAACTTCAAGCTCCCCCTTGAAGTGGCCTTCCTCCTGAAGTAGCTTCCCGTTGCAATAGCCTTCTTGAAGTAGCTCGAAGTCCACCTTCTCCACTGAGAAGAACCTTCTCCAATCCACAGCCTCCAACCCTAGGAGTAGCAAGGAGAATGCAAAGAATAAAAGGAACAAGAAGGAAAAAGGAAATTACACTTAACCTTTGAAGCACAAGGCTTGATTTGCCTATATCAAGCGTATAGATCTCCTAACCAATGTATATGGAAGTGTGATTGCTGTGGATAGGAGATACTAGCCTATAGGACACGAAATTAGAGCAAGGAGAAGAATAGCCAATGCAAGTGTTGCTCAATTTCTCAAAACAGATTGACAATTGCAAGTGTAAGCTCAAGTGTATCACAAGTGTAGATTAGTGAGTTTAGGTGTCCTAAGGCATGTCCTATTTATAGGAATGACCTACAAGTGTTTAAGGACGTTCTAGACACTTTCTAGGGGATTCTAAGTGCTTAACTAGCCGTTAGGTACACTTTAGTTGCTTTAGCAACAACTAGTTAATTAATTCTGCAGTTGCTGTCAAAGTCCATCTCGGTCGAGGAATTGTCGACCGAGACACCTACTCGGTCGAGATTTTGTCGACCGACAGGCTCTCTGGATCAACGTTCATCTCCAACTGCCAACTACCTTATCAGCTGAGTCTAACGGCTACTTGGGTCAATCTCGGTCGAGGAGTTTGTTGACCGAGAGTGTCTCGGTCGAGGAGTTTGTCGACCGAGATTGACCCTATTTCAATGTTTCAAATTAAGTGCTAAGTGTATATGTGAGTGTGCATATGTGACACTATTGAAGGGGATGACCTATCTAAGTATAGTGATTGGATAGGGAAGATCTAACACTTGATTTACATGAAGTCTAAGTACTTGTACATTATATATTTGTACAAGTTTACAATTGATTACTTTTCATGAAATTTACAAGTATTCAAGCATATAGATTCCCTAGTGCTTTGTCATCCACCTCATTCCTGCAACACTCAAGTAGCACGTTAGATCAACAAGAATGAAATGTTTGTCATCATCGAAACAAAGGGATTTATCATAATGTCAATTTAGCCAACAAAATTGTTGTTGATAAAAGGGAGAATTAGGTCGAAAAAGAATATCTTTATGCATAATTGGCTTAATTTTGGGTTCCATGTACATGAATATGCATTGATGGGCCTAGAAACCCTATTTTTGAAAATTATGACTTCTAATAGTTTTAATTGTGCAAATCCATGAATAAGACTGAGATATGTTGTTAAAAGGGAAATTTGAGTATAAAAGATCCTTACTGTGGATAATTTGAGTAATTAGGGTTTTTTTGAGTAGAAAAGTTATTTTAGGGTTTGTTGACCTAAAAATGATAAAGTTTGAGAAATTGATCTACGAAACCCTAATGAATGCTAATGAGACTTAGAAACCTTTGAAATGTATCCCAAATCAATAAGAAGTTGTTTGGGATATGTTTGTGACAATTAGTAATTATACATGTTTTCAGGATCAATGTTTGCTTGCTTGATTGATTGGCTTGCTTGATTGGGCATCTTAATTGGATTGGATATCTTGCTTATATTTGAGACTTTAAATCAGGTATGTGGTTATGCTTATGACTAATTGTTCTAGTTTCATGAAAATTTCTGAAGTTTTACTGGTTGCTTAGAAAAAAACTGTTTGGTTGACTTTTATTTCATGCAACTGTAAAGTGACTATGACTATCACCATAAGTATATGTGCATGACTAGCTCAGATCCTAGTCCTCCTCTTTAGCTTTAATGATGATAAGATTGATGACCTAGTACATGGTCTACCCTTAGAGAAGGATCATTGGGTTATCATGAGTTGATGTGTTGGTCTACTCTTGGGTAGCACCATACAACTACATTAACCTATGTAGTGATCTACCTGTAAGGTAGGATCATGGAGGTTATTTGAGATCTACCATTTGAGAGAGGTAGTATCCATGTCCACTGCAGGGACAACACAAAGGCAAGGATAAGTAGGGATTGAGTAGTTATGTTTAACATGTAAAGTTTGATTTATTAAATCATAATTTGATTGCAATATGTTGTCACAATTAGATTCCAGATTTTGGTTCCCCCACATACCAGTATAATTCATTTATACTGACCGACGTTTTGTTTGTCAACATTTTAGGATTATCTGAAATTGGACAAACAATAAAGTGGAACTTGTGAAGATTAAAGTTAATTCATAAAGGAGGATTTATATAGTTAGAATTATACCAAGGGTAGAAGTTCCAGTTTCCTATATTTGAAAGGTATGCAGAAATAAATTTTTATTTCCAGGTTCAAGTTTAGTTTCTAGTAGAATTTATTAATTATTTTTGATTATTTGCAAAACCATTGATCCTGTTTTTGGGATAACACCTCTGACTTCTTGTTCTTCCTTAATTGGGGGTTATCGACAAGTGGGGTCGTTCAATTTGGACCCTAGATCTCGTGATCTGGATCACGTATCTCGTGATGCGACAACGCTGGGGTCGTCATCTAGATCCCAGTCCGAGAAGGAAGCCAATGTAGTTTACTTTTGATCTATTTTGATATCTGATGTGTGAGGGAGGTTGGAAACTTGTCTATCAAGTTCGGGAGCCTTTCCTGAATCAAACAACCTTAACTTTGGGGGACTCTTAAAGAGATATCGTGATTCACCCAATTTGGATTCTCTCTCCAACCTTGCCTATATAAGGGGGGATACTCTGTGGTACCATAAAATCTACAAACCATCCTTGCATTTTCAAAAAGGATAAACAAACTTGTTGCTACCGCCAATTTGAGATTCTACCTTGACCTACACCCTTGTCCTAGAGCAACTATCGTCGGAGGGTTAGCGTTGTCGTCCCGACAGTGGATAGCAGTGGATGAGGAATTGGCGAGTTCGTTGAGTTCGGATGAGCATGACAGTGCTGTGGGTGGCCTTGGTTCACACACTGAGGTAGCAGAGGCCAGAGTCAACAAGGGGGTTGACCATCATCTCGCTAAAAAGAGACGAGTCAAGGTTGAAGATAACCTGGCGTGAAATCCCCAATTTGCCCCAACAGTCCTTAGTCTAGGTAAGGGCATCTTTGTCCTTTTGTTTTGTTTTATATTGCGTGAGGTGCGCTGCTTCATGGACCTAGGTGATGACATAGTGCGAGCCGATTGGCTCACATCCGACCCTGTTGGCCTAACTCAAGGGAGTCGAAAGGGACACATGTCAATCCCTGATTGGCCAGAAAATGATTAATTGGTAAAATTCGTATCTAATTAATGGTTGATCGTATGTGAACATGTAATATATGAAAATTGATCAGAAAAATGTAGGAATCCAATAAGAATGGTTTTAGAGCCTAAATTTGATCATAGTTTGAAATGTGGTTAAAGTTGCTAATATTAATGCTTTATAATGAGGAAAAACCCTAATTTGATGTTATATGAAATTGAGATAATTAATATGGGTAACCTATTGGCCCATTAACTTGTTGTTAATAAGACGCCATTTATTTTTGGATAAGTCAGGTGGTCATCTTATTCATCTTGCCCACCTCGTGCAAGCGAAACTAAAGAAGCATTACATATGTTGGGTAGCTGCAAGGATAGAAACATGGTAGTACTACTACCATTACAAAGGGGTGCTTGACCAGGATCAAACACATCTGTAGGGGGGGTTTTATAGTGGATGTAGCCACTGCTTTGGTTAAAGTGATATTTAGCTAGGGCGTCAGCCTGCATATTATTCCTTCTGTCAGTATGGTGTACCACAATAGTCTCCTTCTTTATCAACTGTATACCTCGGATGATATTAGCAAAGTGAGGATGTTTCCGGTAATCATCTTGGATCATAGTGGAAGCTTGAAGACAATCAACAGCTGTCTGCATAGCACTCATCTTGATGATCTTTGCTGCCAACGCAATTGCCATAAGCTCAGCTTCCAGAGGACTCTCTGCCGTAATTAATTGTCCTACTCCACTTAACCATTGATAATTTGAATCTCTGATGACTACAGCTATGGCGCCCTTCCCCTTTTTCCAAGCAGCGTCCGTATTGAATCGAATAGTATCTAGAATGGGGTTTTGTGGTCTTGATCTTCGATTATGCTCAGTGATGTTCTGCACAGCAGCCCAGGCTTTAGTGTTCATTGTGATCTCCTGATATATAAGATTAATTTGGTGTTGTGTACAGTTTTCTTTGCCCTCAAAGATCCACATATTTCGTTGTTTCCACATACTCCAGCAGGAAATTAAGAACATGTTTTTATGGTGATCTGGGGCCTTGATGTTTTGACTCAACCACTGATCAAAGTTCTTTGTAGTCCAGAATTGGTGAGAGGTGTGAAGTCTCAACAGTATATGCCACACAATTTTTGCTTTAGGGCAATCATGGAGGGCATGTAGAATGGTCTCGTCCTCCTCACTACACCTGGGACAGGTAGGAATAGCTGTCATATTACGGCGTTTCCTGTTGGAATTGGTGAGGAGAGCTCCGTTTGAAGCTATCCACATAAACATCTTGATGTGCGCCGCCACTTGTGCATTCCATATACGGTACCAATTACCTTGTCTTCTAATTTCTGTATCAGCTCGCAGAGCATGGTATGCTGTTTTGGCTGTATAACTGCCTTCTTCATTAAGAATCCACACCCTCATATCTTCCCCTTCTGGGTCTGTAGGAGGATTTCACTCACAAATAGCTTTGTGATATCAGAAGGAAACCAATGTTCCAAGAAGCTACGATCCCACTGGCCCTCCATATTGACCAAGCTACTACTGTCAGATCATCCAGTTCAGTCGGAATAGGATGTAAAGCATAGTTTTTCAAAGGAACTTCATTCGGTATCCACTTATCATGCCAAACATTTATGGACGTGCGAATCACAGGACACAGATAAGTATTGGTTTCCATAAACGGTTTGGTAAGAACAATGTTTCTGGAGAGACAAGAAAGATTCTGAGCTGAGCTTGGCGTTTCCTTTAAGATCTGCTTGGACATGGCCTCGCTCCAAATGGTCTTCCTCCTGTTGTATATGTCCTAGCTATTCTTCATAAGGACTGCTTGGTTCCATTCTTTCATAGATTTAATCCCAAGTCCTTTGTGAATCTTCCTACTAGTGATCCAGCTCCATGATATGAGATGGATCCCCCTTTTGCCACGCCCCCCATTCCATATGAATCTCCTAATTTCCCCATCGATTCTATCACATAGTTGTAGAGGCAACTTGGCCGTCTGCATAACATAGGTAGGGATGGAGGTTAAGGTGCTCTTGGCCAGGCTCACTCTTCCCTCCATAGATAAACTCTTAGCTGCCCATGAGTTGATCGTCTTAGTAACCTTTTCCAGAACTTCATTATAGGTTTTCTTGTTAACCCGGTTGTGTAGAATTGGTACACCAAGGTACTTGCCAAGATCATGCGTTCTTTGCAGGACACATCTTCTGCATATAGCATCTACTTCCTGCCTAGTTACACTTTTTGAGAAGAAGACTCTAGTTTTCTCAATGAAAATAGCTTGTCTAGAAGCTTGTTTGAAATCATTGCAACACTTCATGATGGTGCTTATGTTGGGTTCACTCGCTTTAGAGAAAAGGATGATATCATCAACAAAGCATAGATGAGCTATTTTTGGTCCTCCTTTCCCTAACTGCATAGTAATCCACTTCTTTTCTGTCACTAATTGATCTATGAGTTGGCTTAACCTTTCAATGCATAGAACAAAAACATATGGGCTTAGAGGGTCCCCCTGTCGTAACCCTCTGGTAGGCTTGAATTGAGGTGTCATCGCACCATTCCAGGCAATTTGCGAGCTACCCGACCTGATGGAATTCATAATATAGTTCTGTATATTAATAGGAATATCCGTCTTCTCTGGAGTATCCTGGATGAAGCTCCACGCCATCTTGTCATAAGCTTTTGTAAGATCAATTTTTATGGCCATGGTTTTGCTCGAATTATTTCTTTTCATTGTGTGAATGAGCTCCTGTACCACAGTGATGTTATCAGAAATTTTCCTTCCAGGTACAAAAGCACTTTGTGCCGGATTAATCCAATTAGGAAGCCATTGTTTCAGGCGTTCAACAACGACCTTCGAACAAAGCTTAAGAATAGTATTGTTAAGAGAAATAGGCCTGAACTTACTGTGACATTCTGGTTTCTTATCTTTGGGTATGAGAACAATAGTTGCTTCAGAAAGCTTGTCATCAAGTTTGGAAGAGTTGAGGGCCTCTTGGATCATTTTTGTGACAGATTCCTTGACATTGGACCAATTAGATTGTAAGAAGTGTGTGGTTGTTCCATCTGGGCCTGCCGCTTTGAACGGATTCATGGAAAACAAAATCTTCTCAATTTCCTCTATATGAGCCTCCCTCGCGAGGAATTGTCTTTGTGCTTCCGGAATGGCTTCAAAATTGCCTGGGATACTTTGCATGGCCGACTGGATAACACCGATGGGAGAGGTAAATAGATTTATAAAATAGTCTGTGACCAAACTGAAAACCTCATTAGAATTAGTAGCCCATCCTCTATCAGGTCTTTTGATGGCTTCACATCTATTCATTCGTGCCCGTTGGTTGACATAGGCGTGATAGAAACGCGAGTTCGAGTCACCATCCTTTAGCCAGTCAATATGGCTCTTTTGTTTCCAATCTTCCTCCTCCTTCCTTAGTAGCGTATTCATCTCAACCTGCATAGTTAAGCACAGATTGTCGGTAATATCATCATACCTGGTGGCCAGGTTTTTCTACAAGGTCTCAATGTTATGTAAGAGGCGGTCCTTCTATGCTCTTTTAGTCTTCTGCAGCTCACCGGCCCAAATTCTCAGTTGCGGACTGGGAATGGCAAGCACACTTTGGAGATTAAGATCCCTACGCCAAATATTATCAAGGCAAGGTTTGAAAGACAGTTCCTTTTCCCAAGAAGCTTTGGTCATGAATCGCCCGTGATGATTAACACGTCTAGCCATATTGATCAACATGGGGCAATGGTCAGATTCAACCCGCGCAAGGTGTAACGCTGAAGCATTAGGAAATTTTTTAACAAAGGCACTGTTACCTAGACCACGATCGAGTCTGCTTTGTTTCAGGCCATGGCGGGATGTAAACTGTTGTCCAAAAAAACCAAGGTCTGATAAACCTACCTGCATCATAGTGGCAGTAAAAGTTTGTGTTTCTCGATGATTGAAAGTCAGGTAACCAATCCTTTCAGCTGGGGTTATAGTAGTGTTGAAGTCTCCAACAACCAACCACGGATCTTTATATCTCTCTCCCATCTCTACGATGTGCTTCCAGATCAGGTTACGAATCTGAACATGAGGATTCACATATATAAAGGTGGCGTAGAAAGAGTTGTTGATTCTGCAGGTTACAAACTGATGATGGGTGTTAATGATTTCAACGGTGCAAGTAGCTGCGCTCCAACATACCCATATACCTCCAGAAAAACCACGAGCTTTGGATCTATGAGAGTTCAAAAAACCCAACCTCTTGATAGTGTTAACAACCTTGTCAGCACTGATTCTAGGCTCCATGATTACAGTAACCATAGGCTTATGTAAAGAGATGTATTCTTTAAGAATTCTGTAGGTATCAGCTTTGCCTATCCCTCTGGCATTCCAGCAAAGGATCTTCGTCATAAAAAACAAAGCGTTTAAAAACTAGGGCAAGTGTCTGCTTATAGAAACATTGCTTCATTTTCTTTATTAGCAGCAACCTTCAAAGCTTCCAATATGACTTCAGATTCTGGATTACCTCTCTGTCGAGGACTCCTGCGTGTGCTTTCCAAGTTTGATTTTGTAGAGCCAGTCCTCTTCATCCTCGTACAACTTCCTTTGAACATCTTCCCGATCTTGGCTTTTTTAGGATTATTAATATTTTTAGACATTGTTTGTGTGGTGGGGGTTGCACTTGTTGCTAGGTTCTCCGGAGCAGGTGTATCCTCTGTAGCTACTTCTTCAGAAATTGAGAAAATTTCAACCACTTCATCAATATCCGGATTAGCCATGGTGTGTTCTTTTGGATTATTGTTTTGTCCGTCACAAACCTGAGTCCTGCTATGAAGCGTTGAATCATTGGTTATATCTTTAAGTTCCTCCACCTTATGTGTTCTCATTTCTATATTTTTCATACTGGTCTTCTTTTTCCAGAATTTAGCTATTTTATAACCTCCAGCGTTAATCGTTCCAGTCTCATTTTGTAGGTGACTGCTTAGTTCAATCTCTTCTTCTCCGTAATCTTCTGGAAGATCTCCATATCAGTTCTTCATAGTATTTGGTATGTCAGGGGGTTTTCCTGTAGGTTCTTTTCCCTGTCGCCGATGCCTGTTTCGTTGAGTCTGCCACTGCGACTCTTTAGGAACTTTGAGCCTTTCATTGCTATTCTTGGGGTGCTCCGCCTTCTCAGTATCTTCTTTAGTCTGGTTGCTCTCTGATTCACAATGTTGTGATGTGTGTCCCTCCTCCCCACACTTGGCGCAAGCATATGGTAGCCCTTCGTATTCAATCTCGTAGTCAATTCCGTTGATTTGTATGTAAGGTGCCAATTGCTTCATGGTATCAATTTCTATAGCCAATCTTGCAAACTTGCTCCGTGTTCTCTTGATGGTATGCTCATCAACTTTAACCAGATGACCCAGAGTCTTTCCTATGCAGTCAAACATGGTTTGGACGTACAGATCGATAGGGAGGTTGAGTATTTTCATCCAGTAGACAATTTTCCTTGGAAGATCATTCGAAGGGATGAAGGACGGGTTCCAATCCCAGACCAAAAGATTGCACCCGAACACTTTCCAAGGCCCTCCCGTCATCTCCATCTCGTAATCTCTCCGACAGGATAGCTGTATGACTAAATGATTTAGATCTAGCTCATATATATTGTACTTGCCGACCAGACTCCACATGGCTCTCAATCGATCACACAGAGTCATGTATCTGATCGGGGTTCCCATTGCTTTCACTATAACATCATACTGCCATGGCCTAATCAGGAACGCTTCCTCCATCGGGTCGACTATGATATCAGGCTTGTCATCAATAAATGTTAAGCTTACAGCCTTCGGGTTTAGATTTTCCTCAAAAAGCTTATGCAGGAAGAGATATGAGGTACCTTGTTCGGTAGATTTGTGTCCAGATCTGGTGTTATTGGCTATCCAAACATTACCACTGGTATGGTTATGATGTTTGCTGGTAGCGTGGCTGTGCCCATGCAGCAGCGGGAAAGGTTTTGCTGGAGTGCTGCTCCCGTGTGTCACCATAGCACCATCTCCACGATCAAAGACCCGTCTTTCCTACGTTTCTGCTTCCTTATGGATTGTGCTTGAGGAGCCCTTCGATCCACCGAAGTGAAACTCGATTCCAACATGAGGTATACTGAGTTTTTCCGCACCTATTTCCTTTAGGGTCGTCGTGTCCAGAACTGCAGGAACCCTAGGGTTTGTTGGTTGTCTCTTTTCCTCCTCTCCATCATGACGTCTGTGCTCATCTTTAGTCCAATCACCCGATGTATCACCTACTCCTCTGGAGCGTGCGCCGCCATAACCCTTGTGGCCATCCACCGCCGCCTCTCCACCGCCTTCCCCTTGATCGCCCCCCGCCTCCGCTATCCCCTCGTTCACCGCCATAGTTGTCAGAGTTTATAATAAGAAGACATTTTGATGTCTAAGTAGATGATGCATGTGCTAAATAGTTTAATTTAGGGTTTGATATATCAATGGGCATTAAAGGGCTTGGAAACCCTAATCTTGGGTTAATGATTGGTAATGAGATAAACTTCAAAAATCCTTTCTTTAAAAGTGATACTAGGATGATCCTAATCCTATTAGATGATAGGAAGAGATTAATATGAGTAAGTTGGATAATTAGGGTTTTGCACCTAGAACTACCGTTTTAGGGTTTTGTGGATATAAAAGAGGAAAGTTGTAATTAGATCTAAAGGAACCATAAAAAAACCCTATTTTAAATTAGAAACCATAGAAAGAGATTCCAAGTCAATAAAATAGATTCTTGATGAGCGTGTAGTAAATAGGTTGTACATGCTTTTTAGGAATCTGTACTTTTGTGTGCTTGGTTGGATTGGATTGCCCAATTGATTGGACTGTTCTTATTTCTTGTGAAATCTCCTAATCAAGTATGTGGTTAATTATGAGTACACACTCTTAGTTTCTCAGAGGTTTCACGATGTTTTATCGATTGCAATGGAAATAACTATTTGGTTTCCTTTTTTTCTACAATATTTAAAGTGAATATGACTGTCACAATTTAAGTATATATGTGACTTTCTCGAACCTACATACCATCTCTAGATGTATGATATAAGACCAAGCCGCAAAGGGAAGGTCTGAAGTGGTCAAGCCCCAGAGGCAAGACCACTGTGCACCCAGAGAGGTGACCCCAGGTACCAAGCTCAGTATGGAGAAGGTAGCCTTAATGTCCCTTGCAAGGACTGAACCCTAAGAGAGGGTATCCCAGATTATGAGTAAAAGCAGTTGTGAAGTTACATTGAAAACTTAATTGTGCATTGTTAACAACTACTTGATATGGTTAGGTTGTTAGAACTTATGTGCAATATTTTGTTTATCCCCAGTTACCAATATATTCATTTATACTGACCGACATTTTATTTATCGATGTTTTAGGAAATATCTAAAATTTGACAAACTAGTAAAGTGGAACCTATGAATATTTAAGTTAAAATTATAAAGGAGGTTTTAGGTAGATAGAATTCTACTATGGGTAGAAGTTTCAGTTACCTATTTTTGAAGGTATGTTAAAAGTAATTTTTTTATTCCAGTTTTCAATTTAATCTTTAGTAGAATTCATTAATTATTTTTGTATATTTGCAAAACCATTGATCCTATTTTGGGATAACGCCTCTGACTTCTTGGTCTCCCTTAATTGGGGGTTACCGGGAAGTGGGGTCGTTACAAGTTCATATTTCTTCTTGTAGGTATGTTGCTAATGGATTGACATGATCTATGTATTTGCAAATTAACTTCTCAATCCACATGAATGAAGAAAGGTGTGATGTGTATGGGATGGAAACAAGTGAAAAAATGAATGGTAAGAACAAAATTAAAGATTTTCTTGCTTATAACTAGTCCTAACTTGTTTTTATCAAGTTTGTGTGCACTATGAATATGGTTTTTGAGTTAAAAGTGGTATTTTCTGATTTTCTTCACACTCCTACTTAGAAACTATTTCTAATGCTTTCATAGTGCAGTACTAACTTGCCTACACATGTTTGGATATGGCTTATAATTTTATCTTGCCTCTAGATATGTTTTTCATATCTACACGTGCTTTCTGACAACAGGTTTGGTCGAGTTTGTAACTCGACCGATAGGCACCAATGCGTGTTGCCAACAATTGTCATCGGTTGAGTTGTCAATACACCGAACTCGACCGACAACACTGTGCGCATAATATACATTTGGCTTATTGAATGAGAATTTCCCTCTCAATAAATTTTCTCAACCAATATACTTATTCTTTGGCACTCCCATTTGGTTCCTTTATATATGAATGTTGCCATGTTCTAAATTATCTATCTTGCTTACAACTCTATCTTTCTAATTGCTTTGAATTGGTATATTTATATCTTGCAATTACTTTCTTTGAGCTATTTTATAGGTTTTGATGATGATCTCTTTGAATCTCTTGGTTGTGTCCTAAATTGCTTCTGTTGTGCTCAAACTTGCTACATGTATATAGTTGTATATCTTGTTTGGATACAACCTTGACGTTCTTAGTGGTAAATTATCTATTGGGAAATTATGCATATTAGTTAGTGAGTTATATCCTTTCATGCTTCTAAAATTACATATCTCTTTATTTGTATATATCTCTGCATCCACTCATAGCTTGCTTTATCTTATAGATCTTTTGGTATCTCTTTCTATGATCTAGATCCTACTAGTAGTCCTAACTTGTGATATCATCTACTAGTGGTTCATATAAATTTAGTTCTAGACTTGTTTATCAAGTGGTATTTAAGTATATGCTATGCTTGTATCTTGTGTATCTTTTGGAATCTCTTGCTTGTATAACATTGTGATGTAGGATATATAGAGCTACATTATATGTAGGTTTTGGAGCATACTTGAAATTTTTATGCAGATTTTTCTCCAGTGTCAGATTTTGATGCAAGACTAGTGTTTTTTATGTAGAAATGGCTTTCTGAGCAAGGCTCATTGCTATGCTATGAGCCCTGATGCTTTTTGGGAAAATTTCGTCATCTTGAGGGTCCAAATTGCATTTTATTATTTTTATACAACATTTATCTTGCATTGTGGGTTGTTTAAGTGCATGCTTTAACTTGGTTTTCTTTCTATGCTTGGACAAGCCCCTAGCCGTGCTCTTCTACTCTCCTTTTATAACTTTTGTTATCTTATTTCTTTTAATAAGTGGTGTTTCTTATATCTTCATACCCCCACTTTTTGAAATGTCAAAGGGGGAGAAGGAACATGTCTTCCTATGATAAAGGGGGAGAAAACCATGTCTTACATGAAGAGGAGAACAATATGTCTTATGTAAAGAGGAGAAGGTAAAGGGGAAAAGACATATATGTCTAGATCATATGTGAGTAGAAGACATAGTATTCTATAAATGCTATGAAAGCTAACCATGTAGGAGAAATAGCATTAATTGAGGGAGAGTATGAGAACTCTACTAGCATCAATTGAGGAGGAGCATATGAACTCAATTTGATTAAAACCCCTAGGTTTCTCCAAAGGTATGACTTTACTTAAATGCTTTCAACACATTTTTGGAATGGTTTGCCATCTTCAAAAAGGGGGAGAATGTTGACTCAAGCTCTAAATTGACTAAACCCTTGTTTTGATGATGATTAAACCATTCCAATTTCCTAATGTCTCTACTTGAATGATTTCATATTATGTATAGACACACTTCAAATGCCCTAACTTGCACATCTCAACTTGGAGAAAAGACAAGTCAAAGTCAATACAAGTGCATGTTTTTGGAATATGATGTAAATCCATTAGAACAATGTTGTAAATCACTTGTAATGATTGTATGACTTGTAATTAAGCTTAGAAAAAATTAGGAGCACTTAGATCGAATATATAAGCACTCAAAAGCAATTTTCCTAAATTCACATCAGGTTGTTCATCGTTTGAGTTGCAAACTCGATCGATCCTGATTGGATCTTGAAAATGACTTTTGATCGGTCGAGTTTTCATTTCACAGAAGTCGATTGATTGCTCTGCAGACCTAAACTGATTTAAAGTGAATTGATCGAGTTACCCCAGAACAAACTCCACCGATGGCCAAAATTGGTCTTGTCGCTTAGTGGGATCGGTCGAGTTACCTTTATAACCAATTCCACCATACGAAAAAGTGCAGAAAAGTGTTTCTAGCCATTGTGGAGTTGCAAAAATTGAAAATATATCCATTTCAAGCCACAAAATGGCTAGTTTTCATTCTTAAGTGTTCGCAAAGGCTAAGAGGCATCTCTAGCTATAAATAGGACCCCTTGGGCTTCATTCTAAGGTTGAGCGTTCAATGCAAAACTCTATATGAGGTTCCATTTCTTTAGTTGAGTGATCCTACAACCTCCTCTCTCTCTCTAAGCTTAATCACTTTCATCATCCATTAGAGTGAGTAGGATATTTGTAAGAGAGATAGTTCTACATGTATATCTTGTGAGGCTCTCACTTCCACCACCTCCCATTCTCTCATTTCAACCATGAAGATGAAGGTTTTCTCTATTGGATAATAAAGGTTTAGAAGAACAAGGGAAGGAGTCCCTTGGTAAAGATCAAGGCTGAAGACTTGGAGCAAGAGTGGGTAAGCCCTTAGTGAAGGTAGAAAACTCCTTGCTCAAGTGGGTAAGTCCTTGGTGGAAGATCCTATGAGTGAAGGTGGAGTCAAAGGTTGAAGATCCAAGAAGAGTGGGTAATTCCTAGAAGGATGATGTAACGACCCTCACTTTTGAGTGTTTAAAAGACCTTAAAGTCACAGATCGTTAACCATAAATTCTAGGAACAGATTCAAGAAATAATTCAAAATAGTAAACAATTTTCATTAATTAACAAATAGTTACATATTTGCATAAAAACCTCCTCTAAGGAGTTACATAACTTTTAAATAGAATTAACTTATACAAGTGTGAAGATATACCATTAGAACTAAACCATCAGGAATAACTCTAGTGTCTTCAACATCTTTATCTATACCCTGATGTCCACACTATCAAGTATATTTGATTCCTAAAACGATGACAAACAAATACACGGTCAGTATATTGCTATACTGGTATGTGGGTTCAAACAATAATCACAGATACACATATAAGCAACATCTTTATCTTGCATATAAGAACATAAACTTATTTCATATTCCAACCCATATCTGGTCAACTACCTCAGGTTTAATCATTGTCCCTCTGGGGCTCATTTGCATTACCCTTAAGATCAGTCTAACCCAAGGTTCATAGTACTGTTATTTACTTTATATGATACTCATAGGAACTTTGTAGTTTGCAAGAACTAAATAAACAACCAAGCAATTTATTTGTCATTCAATCTCATTGACAAACATCGAAATCCTAGAATTCGATACATGTATTCGTAAGCATAACCACATACCTTATGCCATCGCAGAAACCATGCATAGCATCATATACTTTACGAGTGTATCCAAACATCCAAGCAACCAAACATATAATCAACAATATATGAAACATGCATACTACATATGTGTCACCATGTATTCACATTACATTACTCAGATCTAGATGCACTCCTAAACTAGGGTTTAGGGTTATCTCATGTTCAGACTAGGGATTAGGATTACAAACCCTAATTCCATCATATCATGGTTTCTAAGATTACAAATCCCATTATGCAAATTAGAATAAAACCCTAATTATCATCTTCAGCATATTAGATTACCCATGACACCTAAATCATATTACTAACATTATGATCATAGCAAGATGTCCACATTGGTTTCAAAACCCTAAAACAACATATATAAGATTACTAATCTGGAATCATCCATTATTTATTATTATCAAGGTTTTACTCATTATACATGGCAAGATCATGTGTTAGCCTAACATGAACGAATCTATTCAATTAAGCACTATGTTAAGCAAGTCTAGATCTTCTTTTCAATTAATCATATAACAACACACACTGCATATACTTTTAGAACAAAAAGCTTAATCAGACTCTAATTATATTTTATTTGGATTCCTCTCATTCTCTTGATCAATTTTCATATGTTATATGCCCCCATCAGAGTTACCAATTATTAACTAGATATTTTGCAAGATAAACAGGATCAGACCAATTGTGTGTTGACATGTCAGCATCCACTTCCCTTTATCTAATTACTTGCACTGGCCTATTATTAAAACTGAATGACGCTTTTTCCCCCTGCGCTATGGCTTGGACTACCACATGCCCATGGACAGATGTGTCCAAAGAAACAACGTCGTCTCCTTCCTCGCAAAAGGGCGCGTGTTCCGCCTCGATGCCAACACAGGGAGCCCGACTCTGCCTCCCAGGTTACCATACGACCACGAGTAGGGTCTGGTCATCTTTGGCAATCTCTCATGGAGTCACAACTAGCCCCAAAGATACTGGAAGGCATGCAAGAAGGGAGAGGTATCGGGGGTACCTTTGCAGGGTGTTGAGGTTGAAAACCAAACAATAAATCCTATGCTTAGTACCTGGTCATAGAAGAAAGCTTGTCAGCTTATCAACGAACTCTGATGACGCTCTCTGTCACCCAGGGACCTTCATGACCACCTGCTAGAGTCAATGTTTGGTCCAAGGCCACCAGTTGATATCTGACACCACCAACGTCTGGGCCTCTCCAGGTCTGACATCAGGGCTCGTATCTGGGCAAGACGCCAACTGTGAGACGAGGCTCTTGGGGTCGGTAGTGGCATGGTATCAAGTTACCAAGCGAAACCCTAATCTACCATGTAGGAACATGTCCTCAGAAGGGGAACACATGGTTATGTTTTTGGAGGAGTTGAGGGGAGAGGGGTACAGACTCTGTTAGCTATGTTTGTACCCTACATATATATACATACCCTTGTATTCTCATAAGACCCTTCTCATTTACTTTCCTCTCTTTTGTGGTGTACAATGTTGAGGCAATATATATAATTGTATCTTGTTATACTCTTTCCCTATATAATAGAATTGCATTAGGTTTAATGGAATTAGTGTCCTTTTCCCACAAGCCTCCGTGACATATAAAAGAAATCTCCTCTTTCCTTTTGTTCCAAACTCTTCCTTTGCATACAAGCAATATGTGAAGAGGCAAGTCACATCATGACTCTCTTTCCAATTATCCTCTCATTATCTTATGTTTATATTATTCATCAACCATAAATATCTTAGATATTTATCATAATCACAGATCTGTCAATATTCAAAACACATCTAAGGGACCCATATATAAACTCTGATTAACCAATTGGACTATAAAGTGTCCCTAAGGCCGACGAACCACATCTTGAGCCTTCAAAAGGTCCCTTGAGCTCAACTACATTCCTAATTACCAAACTTATGGCTTCGATAATTATTGCAT
This sequence comes from Alisma plantago-aquatica, assembly GCA_963693085.1. NCBI lineage: Eukaryota > Viridiplantae > Streptophyta > Magnoliopsida > Alismatales > Alismataceae > Alisma > Alisma plantago-aquatica. The sequence goes on along the minus strand of OY856414.1, from coordinate 133,460,297 downwards.
CTTATCTTAGTCTTATTCGAACCCATATACTCCAAAGCACATTATTTACTTCAAAATGAACATTTAACCTAATTACAAGGTTTAGAGTTATCAACCAAGATCCTTCAAATCATTTCATTATTGTATGCTTCCCTACTTCATTTAGTCTTGAAATCTATGAATTGTAAGGATGTAACATTCACCCCTCCTTAAAAGGAAATTTGTCCTCAAAATTCAGGCCTACTAAGCCTAGGTGAATGATAACTCATATTATTTTCACAACTTAGGGTTAGCACCCTACTTGGATGGCTTAACCACTTTTCATTAGCATAGAAATTTTCATTTTATTACTAAGATTGACACCTGAATTGAAATTCAAGTATATCAACATCTCTAGTATATGCATATTATCATCACTTGATGATTTAATTATTACTTGGTGATTTCCCTTTTCACCTAGGTTTTCAACCTATTATTCATTACTTTTAACATAAGGGTGAGGTAACACCTCTAACCCTAGGTCATGTCATTACACATTAAATGTAGGATATTCATCCTCATTATCTAAACTTTAAGCATAACATGTGTCTATCCAATTTCCCTCACTTATAATGAAATGAAATAAGCATTTGGTTGCAGCCTAACACAAAGTTCAATCCATTCTAAGAGTGGAGATGGTACAACCACACATTACCTTTCAATTTCACATATTAAGTTGAATCATACTCTATATGACTCTAAACTTACTTGTTCTTAATTTCATAGCATTCTAATATTCCATGAAGTCAAGCATCCCTTTTCTTACTCTTAAGTTAGGGCACAACTTCTCTCAAGTTTTCATGACTTCATTACACCTTTTATAATTACATCTCTCACATCATTATGAGCCTTAACCAAATCTTTGTGGTCTCTAGGGGGTATAGGTACCTTTGAAGTGATCTCATCCTTATTCATCAAGGGAGTGTCTTTACATTCACCCTGCTAGGCCACATAAACATCAAGAAGGTGGACAACCTCCAGAGATATGGGCCTAGGGAAAACCAGTTGTTACCTCCCGACCACTTGGTCATGTGCGCGCATTCAGGGCATATCAACTCCCAACCCATAGATCCTAGGTACCTCTAATACACCCTACTTGACCCTAGGATTTGCATTAGATCTTTACCCTCCCTAAGGGTTTCTTTTAGATGTCACATCTTTTAAGCACATTATTCTCTTATATAATTCTTTAACCGGATTGCCTTCACCTCTCACTTTTGAGTAGACATTATGCAGTGTTGTCCCAACATTGGGCTCGGGCCATCTTCCCTCCAGGGCTTGGTGCCATGTCGGCCTTCCCTCCTAGGATTGACCTCTGTGATCTTCCCCTCCAGGGGCTTGATCCTAAACAACTGTACTATGGACTTAGGCCACCTTCCCTCCTAGGCTTGGTACCTCTCTGGTCTTCCCTCCAGGGCTTGACCTTTTCATGACCTTCCCTCCCAGGCTTGGTCATCCACTTAGGCCACCTTCCCTCCTAGGCTTGGTGCCTTAACAGTCTTCCCTCCTGGGCTTGAACTTTTCATGACCTTCCCTCCTGGGATTGGTCATCTACTCAGGCCACCTTCCCTCCTGGGCTTGGTCGTCTACTCAGGCCACCTTCCCTCCTGGGCTTGGTGCCTTCCTGGTCTTCCCAATCCTAGGCTTGACAAGTTGTTACGTAGAGATGGAATCCTTGGGTTCAAACAATGTAAGTACTTTTATCGTTATATCTTTAACTCTTCACTCCTCTAGGTGAGGAATAAGGTTATACATTTATTTACTTATCTTTTAAGGGACAGTCCTAGCCTAGGGTGCCTTCTTTTCTCATACGAGGGGGTTAGGCTCTCTAGCCACAACATGGTCCCAAGATCTAAGTTTTTCCTCCCTCATAGGTCATCTTCCCACTCTTGGGTTGTCCCACCCTAGGTTGGGACACTAACCCTAAAGGTTTCATATATACCTCTTTTTTCATTAGGCATAACTTTTATAATTATAACATATCAACCCATGCTTGCTCAATTTCTAGGATACCCCCTCATGGTCTCTGCCTATTCAGTAAACTTGGGTACCTTCCCCTCTAGGGTCTTGGTGCTACATTGGCCTTCCCCTCCAGGGGTTTGGCCACCTTCACCCAACCTCTAGAGATAACATATGAGTAAATTATATAAACTTTCAATTTCCATCTATACATATAATTATTGGGTTCATATATTCCTTAAGACCTCTTACATAAGTTTTATGCTCCTCATGTACACATGCATAGGAGACTGGTTAACCCATCCATTTATCTTTCTTATTCCCGATTTCAAGTTTCACATGGATGGTGTCCCATACCACCAAACCATGTTCATTATTTAAGATTAAAGTTTTATGGTTAGGGTTAGGGTTAAGGACTATACTCTACCTCTTAGAGTTTCCATATCCCTTGACCCACTAAAGTTTTCATACCCTAAACCAAGTCCTTCCTTTAGGAAAGGGCTTACCCATACACATACCTTTCTAGTGTCTACCCTCTCTAGAGGGACCCACACAAAAGGTTACATCTTTTCACATTTTACTTCCCTAATTAACAATTTCTTTTCAAGGCTTACTAAGCAAGAGATGAGAAGTAGACGAAGTTGTGAGATGAGAAACCTAAAAGATACATTATACTTTACTAATTTTTCTTTTAAATTTCTAAGGATGATTGAAAATCACAAACTATTAGGTATTAGTTGATGAATCTGTGCTTTGATACCAAATGTAATGACCCACACTTTTGAGTGTCCAAAAGACCTTAAAGTCACAGACCGTTAATCAAAAATTCCAGGACTAGATTCAAGAAATAATACAAAATAGTAAACAATTTCCAATAATGAACAAATAGTTGCATGTTTGCATCAAAAACCTCCTCTAAGGAGTTAAATAGCTTTTAAATAGAATTAACTTATACAAGTGTGAAGATATACCATTACAACTAAACCATCAAGAATAACTCTATTGTCTTCAACATCTTTATATGTACCCTCATGTCCACATTATCAAGTATATATGATACCTAAAATGTTGACATACAAATACACAGTCAGTATATTTCTATATTGGTACGTGGGTTCAAACAATTATCACAGATACATATATAAGCAACATCTTTATCTTGCATTTAAGAACATAAACTTATTTCATATTCCAACCCAATATCTGGTCAACTACCTCAGGTATAATCACTGTCCCTCCGCGGCTCGTGTGCATTACCCTTAAGATCAGTCTAACCCAGGGTTCATAATATTTCTATTTACATTACATGATACTCATAGGAACTTTATAGTTTGAAAGAACTAAATAAACAAGAATGCTGTTTATTTGTCATTCAATCTCATCGAGAAACATCAGAAATCTCGGAATTCGATACATGTATTACTAAGTGTAACCACGTACCTTATGCCATCATAGAAACTAGGCAGAACATCATATACTTTCTGAGTGTATCCAAACATCCAAGAAACCAAGCATATAATCAACAATATCCGAAACATACATACTACATATGTGTCACCATGTATTCACATTACATTACTCAGATCTAGATGCGCTCCTAAACTAGGGTTTAGGGTTATCTCATGTTTGGACTAGGGATTAGGATTACAAACCCTAATTCCATCATATCATTGTTTCTAAGATTACAAATCCCATTATGCAAATTAGAATAAAACCCTAATTATCATCTTAAGCATATTAGATTACTCATGACACCTAAATCATATTACTAACATTATGACCATAACAAGATGTCCACATTGGTTTCAAAACCCTAAAATAGCATATATAAGATTACTAATCTGGAATCGTCCATTATTCATTATTATCAAGGTTTTACTCATTATACATGGCAAGATCAGGTGTTAGCCTAACATGAACGAATATATTCAATTAATCACTATGTTAAACAAGTCTATATCTTCTTTTCAATTAATCATATAACAACACATACTGCATAATAGAAAGCTTAATCGGACTCTGATTATATTTTATTTGGATTCCTCTCATTCTTGTAATCAATTTTCATATATTATATGCCCTGATCAGAGTTACCAATTATTAACTAGATATTTTGCAAGATAAACATGATCAGACCAATCGCATGCTGACACGTCAGCATCCACTTCCCTTTATGTAATTACTTGTGCCTACCTATTATTAAAAATGAATGATGCTTTTGCCCCCACACTGTGGCTTGGACTACCACACACCCAGGGGCAGATGTATCCAAAGACACAAATTCATCTCCTTCCTCGCAGAAGGGTGCGCGCACCGCCCTGACGCCAACACGGGGAGCCCGACTCCCCCTCCCAGGTCATCAATGGAAATGACCCTGTCCTTTCTTGGATGGTTGAGCCAATTCATAGAGATGAAGTTGCAGGAAGGAATTTGGAAACTAGCTAGAGAAGATCGGGACCTCATCTTACGCATGTCTTCTTTGCAGACGATCTAGTGCTGTATATCTCAGAGAGGTCATATTTCTGTGGGTTGGTAGTAATGGAACAATTTCATTATCACGTTTTGATTGTGAACTTTGAGTCAGGTTTTCTTGGTACCGATCTGTGGATAAGTGGGCACAAATCCCGCCTCCTAAACCAATGAACTACAAGGAGGCACGATGACGAGTAGGGTCTGGTCATCTCCGACCATCCCTCACCGAGTCACAGCCAGCCTTGGAGCTATTGGAAGGCATGTAAGAAGAGAGAGGTATTGGGGGTACCTCTATAGGGCACTAGGGTTGAAAAAAAAAATAGTCAATCCTATGATTAGTACCTGGTTGCAGAAGAAAGCTTGAAAGCTTATCAATGAACTCGTTCGATGCTCCCTATCACTCAGGGACCTTCACGACCACCTGCTGGAGTCATCATTTGGTCCAAGGCCACCGGTTGATGTTCGACGCCACCAACGTCCAAGGCTCTCCAGGTATGACGTCAGGGATTGGGTCTGGGCAGTACGCCAGCCGTGAGACAAGGCTCTTGGGGTCGATAGCGGCATGGTATCGAGTTACCAAGAGAAACCCCAATATACCATGGAGGAACACGTCCTCAGAAGGGGAATGCATGGTTATGTTGTAGGAGGAGTTGAGGGGAGAGGGGTACAAACTCTGTTGGCTATGTTTGTACCCTACATATATATACATACCCCTATATTCTCATAAAACCCTTTTCTCATTTCATTTCCTCCCTTTCTTGGTGTACAAGGTTGAGGTAAAATATAGAATTACATCTCATTATACTCTTTCCCTATATAATAGAATTGCATTAGGTTTAATGGATTTCATGTCCTTTTCCCACAAGCCTCCGTAACATACAAAACAAATCTCCTCTTTCCTTTTGTTACAAACTCTTCCTTTGCATACAAGAAATATGTGAAGAGGCAACACACATCATGAATCTCTTTCCAATTATCCTCTCATTATCTTATGTTCAGATTATTCATCAACCATAAATATCTTGGATATTTATCATAATCACATATCTCTCAATATCAAAAATACATCTAAGGGAATCTTTTAAAAAAGACCCTAGATCAAGTGCATATTCCAATCTTTGAATGGCGGCTAGGGTTCCCCACAGCTACATCGGCGATCATGCAGGTGATTGCAGGATCCACACAGACGAAGGTGATAGAGACTCAGCTTCTCATCCCCTCAGTCCAACGACCACACGTTCCTCCAGTTCGATAGCACTCGGCTCAAAGAGGCTATCTCTCAACTTCGCAACCTATGGCTAGCAGTCCTACGGCTGTGCAAGGGGAAGATCATCAGAAGCAGGAATCCTCTCCATGGATGTCGACCCACATGACAACGCCATCCAGTTCCCTCCAATCTCTGATCAGGGCCACCAATACCAGTCTTCTCAAGGTCCACCCAAGACTTCCTACAAGGACTCATTGGGACAACGATCACAAGACAACCCCTACAACTTTATTTGCATCGATGTAGATGAGAACGACGTCAAGTTGTAGCCATCTAACATCGAAGTCTCAGCTAAGGAAGGCTTTCCCACCATCTACGTTCGAAGGAAACATTCGAGGAACTATTGAAACCTTGGTAGTACATAGTCATTGTCAAACTCCTCTCCCATGAGATAGGATACCTAACGCTTAGGGACAGGATAAAGGCACTTTGGAAGCATGTGGGTGGCTTCAATCTGATTGATGTGGCCAATGACTACTACATCATCCAATTAAAAGATGAGGATTACTACATCAATGCTCTTGTTGGGGGGCCATGACCCATCTTTGGTTCTTATATAATAGTCCAGAGATGGTCACTGACATTCTCGTCAGAAATAGCTTCCCCACCCAGCATCGTGGCTTGGGTTCACATACCCAACATGCCTATTCATCTGTACCAGGAAGGCCTGCTTCATGATATCAACAATCACCTTGGGAAGACCATCAATGTTGATCTAAACACGACACTCCAGAGGAGAGGTCATTTTGCACGCATCACAGTGGAACTCAACATGGTGGCCCCACTGATTCTAGTGATCTCGGTGGATGGCATCCGATACAAGGTGGAGTACGAGAACATCCCATATATACGCCTCCATTACGGTAGAGCAGGTCACATAGAGAAGGACTGTAGGAAGTAATTAGAAGAAGAAAACATGACAAAGTGAGCATGCGTATATGCCAGATCGTTCATCCCTCCTGCATCACAACACATGGAAGGTTTCACTGAGGATATTCATAATACAGTGGAAACCAAGGAAATCCCAGGCCATGTCCATGCAACGAAGGACCTCCCAGGGGCAAAACTGCTTCAAAGGACTTGAGGAAGGCCTAGGTTATGACGAGGAAGTTCAGGAAATCATTGACACAGATAACATTGCAACAATAATCACTAGCAGTAACAATATTGATTGGAACCAAAGGAAAAGAAATAGCAAGCTTCCAAGAAATCTAGAGAAGTTGGTACCTCCACAAGTTGCCAAGCAGCCATGGAATCACCATCTCAAACCCCAATACCCCCTATGGTACCCTACGGTGAATACAAACCACACCACAGCAAGACCCTCAGGCGATGAGGTGCTCGAAGGCAGACCTCCCCACCCACACCCTTTCGTCACTACCCAATTCAGCATGGGAGACCATGGCATGGCATACACGAAATACAGAAGCCCAACAAAACCCACTGCTGGCATCCACCTCAGGAATAGGAAGGTGCTTAACGCCGGGGACCCTGGACATGCATCAACCAGAAAGAGGGGGAAACAATCCCACCTCCAAGACCTTGAGAAGGAGGTGCAGGAGATGGGATCATCCACACTTGAAGAAGTTGATCAATGAAGATAATGAGTTGGAATGTTCAGAGTATCTGTGACGAAGATACCCAAAACAACTTGAAGAATCTTATCATCCATTATCAAGTTTTAGTGGTAGGAGTGTCTGAACTCATTGCAGTGGAAACATGGCCATCTCTATCATCAAGAAGCTAGGCTTTTACCAATCCCACATGGTGGAGGCAGTAGGCTTTGCCAATGGGATTGGGGTTCTGTGGAAGACTAACATCCATCTTGAAGTTCTTTTCTCTCATAAGCAATTCATCCACTACCGGGTCGACAATAAATTCCTTTGTACCTTTGTGTATGGAGGAATGACCAGGGGAAGCAGGAAGTTCCTTTGGCATCATATCAATCGTCTAGCTTCCACCATCACTACACCATGGATTGTGGTGGGTGATTTCAATGTAGTAATGTTTCAATCAGAAAAGTTTGTAAGTGATTCCTTTGACAAGGCAAATAGCTGGGACTTCACCGACTCAATATCCTCATGCAACCTCGACAACCTCAACACCTATGGTCCTCGAACCACCTTTAGGAGAGGTCTTCTCCATGAGAAACTGGATAGAGCACTAGGAAACGAGCCTTGGCTTGATTTGGGATCTCCCACTCCAGTTATGGTACTTTACAGGAATAGTTCTGACCATGCCCCTCTCCTAGTCACTCTTCCTTGCTCATGCAACAAGTGACACTCCTTCCATGGAACAATCACTAGTTGGAATGAGATGGACGACTTTAAGAACTTTATTCGAGATGCCTGGGACCTCGCCGCTCCCTTTACCAAAGTGGGATCGAGCTTCCTTCAAGCCGCCACGACATGGACAATAAATAAGAAGAAAGAAGAAAGGCACACAAAAGATTAGATAGGCAACATGATCTGATGGAACTAGCTACAACTAGCCATCTGCTTCGAATATAACTTGGCCAAAGACACCGTGGATCTCCAACACAAGCTAGACAAGATCTTACGATGAGAAGAAATAGTTTGATAGTACAATGCTAGGTGTACATGGATCCAGTTGGGCGACAACAACACCAAGTTATTCCACTCCATTTTCACATCTAGATGCAGCCAAAATAAGATTAACCGATTGAATGACACACATGGCACATGGGTTGAAGAAGGTGATGATCTCAACAACCTTATCCTCCCCCCTTTTTTTGTAACATCTATTAGGAAATAGACAATGAGAGGTGCCGACGAGAAAGTGAGTCCTTCATCCAGAGTTACTCCCCCCTCAGCGAGGAAGAAAAGGCAGCACTAGCACACCCCCTAACATGGATGAGATCCACACCGCCCTCACCTCCATGGCGCCCCTGAAAGCACTAGGCCCCGATGGCATTGGTGCTTCATTAATTCAGAAGAACTAGCCCCTTCTTCAACAATAGTTATGCAACCTCATTCAGAGCCCCTTCTCCAGCCACCCCATTGAAGCTTGAACTATTGATTCAACTCTGATTCTGATTCCCAAAGTACATCAACCGGAGACCTGCTCACAACTAAGGCTGATTTCCCTAAACAATGTTTGTTTGAAACTTTTTTCCAAGGTCATCGCCAACATATTTAAACCCTATCTCCCTTTTTGGATCACACCTCATCAATCCAGCTTTGTATCAGGGCGTAAAATAAGGGACAACATCATCCTTGTCCAGGAAATCATCCACTCCATGGAATCTAAACAATGCAGGAAACACTACTGTGCCATCAAGCTTGACCTTATGAAAGCTTTTGACAGGCTAAGATCACCCTTCATAGCTGACACACTCAAAAGAATGCACATCCCGAACAACCTGATTCAAATCATCATGTAGGTCATCACCTCAGGTACGACCTCTATTTTTTGGAATGGAGAAACTATTGGCTCATTCAAGCCGTCATGTGGGTGAAGCAGGGCGATCCCCTTTCGCTCTACCTCTTTGTTTTATGCTTGCAACGTTTTATCCAACTGATCCAAGAAGAAGTAGCTCTAGGTCAATGGAAACCCATTCTATTGACAAGATGGAAACTAGCGTTCACCCATGCAAGTATTGCAGATGACATCCTCCTCTTTGGGGAAGCCACTGTGCACCAGGAAAATACAATCACATGATGTCTCGCATGCTTCAGTCAGGCCTCAGGCCAATTCCTCTCCAACGAAAAATCCTCTATCTTCTTCTCCTCAAACACTCCTCGAATCCTCTGGGTAGGAGTTTATAGGGCCCTGGACATTAGGGAAACATCCAACATGGGTCGGTGCCTAGGAATTCCTATCATCCACAAAACGAAGAGTAAAACCCACTACCAATTTCTTGTGGACAGAATGTTCAACCATATCAACTATTGGCAAAATAGAGTCCTCTCTTTGGTGAGAAGAATCACTCTTGTCAAATCCATGTTATCCTCCCAAATATGCTATACAATGCAATCCACACTCCTACCCGCATCCACGACAGACAGAATCGACCAGTTAACTAGAAATTTCATTTGGAGTGGCACACACACCTCGAAGAAGCTGCATCTTATTTCATGGAACCATATCATCAAACCCCCACACAGAGGGGGCCTTGGGGTGAAGACAATAGTAGGCTTCAACAAGGCACTATTGGCAAAACTTGCATGGGAGTACATTCAACAAAGCAACACACCATGGGTCAATCTCATGCAATCCAAATACAGCAAATAAGGCACAAGTTCCTCATATGGCTCACACATATGGTTTGGTATTAAATCACTATTTCCTTTCATCCTAAATAACTCAACAATGACAACTACCTCATGTGATAACACTAATGTTTGGTCTAACCACTGGGTGGGAGATGGTACTACACCCGACCTTAGGTCGGGCCTCACAATACCTAAATACCTAAAGGACATGTCTGTATCCTACCTAGTCTCTGACTCAGAACAATGGGACATGAGCTTCATCAACTTCTGGTTTATAGAAACCTCTTCACATATCACCTCCCTCATGCCTCCGCCAAGGGCTTCCTTGGGAAAGGACAGAAGGATATGGCTCCATTCATAAGATGGTTGCTTCTCCTCCAAATTGGCATATATGATGATCATGAATTTCACTGAAACAACAAACCTCGACTGCAATGACATCATCTGGAGCCTAAAGATTCAACTCTGCACCAAGACTACCTTGTGGCTAATCCACCATGATTGTCTCCTCACTAATGATCTATGCCTCATGCATAAAATGACTCAGGATGTACCTTGCGCCAGATGTCACTATCCGCTAGAAGCATCTCTTCATGCCATAAGAGACTGCCCGGAAGCCAAGGAGGTGTGGCATAGACTCTTACCTCCAGAGGCCTCAAATTTCTTTATCCACAACTCAATCTCTGAGTGGATATCTTATAACCTAAAATCTCTGAATAGGATAGCCAATTGGAACGTATGTTTTTCTACTACTTGTCGGTGGATTTGGAAAAATAAGAACTTGCATATTTTTGAACACAAGCCTATGCCGCCTTCTGTGGTAGTCATGCATTGCAATTCGAAAACTGCATTTGCTTCCTAAGCCTTCAATTCACCTCCAAGATTTGCCTCAGTTACCCTCCCAAGCACTACCATCCTTGCAATCCCCCTAAATTCCTTCATCGTGCACATCGATACAACTATCAACAAGGAAGAGAACTCACGAGCTACAAGCATGGTGGTCAGGAGCCCGCAAGGAACCTGGCTCCATGGCCAAGCCAATCGTTTGATTGGTACCAAACCTATGAGAGGTAAACTCTTAGCAATTAGACAGGATTTGCTTCATGCCAAACTCAAGGTATTTCCCCCAAGTACCATAGTCACTGACTCTTGGAATGCGACGACATGGACCAGCAAGCGAGATCCCACCCCGCTGAAATACAAACTATTGACCCTTGCCATCCAACACCTTCTGGAAGATATGCCTCATATCAAGGTGGTTTTTTTGAGAAGAAACCAAAACAAGCTAGCTGATTGGTTAGCCAAGAAATGCTTGAAGCAACCTGACACATTCCTGAGCTGGAGTTCTTTCCCGCCTCCCCTTTTACATATGTATCTCAAGGACCTGTGTGTCTTCAATAGTGTCTTTCACTCCATAAGCAGTCAATCTCTAGCACCTATGTAACCACCTTTGTATTTTCAATAAAAAAAACACAACTAAGGGACCCATATATAACTCTGGTTAACCAATTGGAGTGTAAAGTGTCCCTAAGGCCCACGAACCACATCTCGGACCTTCTAAAGGTTCCTTGAGCTCAACTACATTCCTAATTACCAAACTTAGGGCTTTGATAATTATTGCATCTTATATTAGTCTTATTCGAACTCATATACTCCAAAGCACATTATTTATATCAATATGAACATTTAACCTAATTACAGGGTTTGGAGTTATCAACCAAGATCCCTCAAATTATTTCACTATTATATGCTTCCCTAATTCATTTAGTCTTGAAATCTACAAATTTCAAGGATGTAACACATGAAGACTTGTGCAAGAGTGGGTAAGTCCTTGGAGAAGGCTGAAGACTTGATGCAAAGTGGGTAAGTCCTTGGTAAGGTTGAAGACTCTTTGTATTGGATAGGTAAGTCCTTTGGCGGGTCATGTATTGTAAGTGTTATGAATGAATATAAGAGTGCAATGGTTAAGAAATCCTAGAGGTTGACCTCTCTAGGAAGTGGACTAAAATACTTCTAGTTTGAAGTGTGGAACCACTCTACATAGATTATCATTTGGTGTATGTTCAATCTCTCTCTCCCTTTCTATGTATGTTTTAGTTGCACTCAAATTTCCCATATTAGCAACCTTATCTTATCATATATCTTGAAGGTTTAATGAATTTTGTTTAAGTGCATTCATTTGTATTCACCCCCCTCTAGAGCATCCAATCACTTAGGATCCAACAAGTAGATTACATGAAATGGAATTCAATCATCAATGATCTTCAGTTCCTTTGTATGCATCTACAAACCCTAAATCTACCTTTGAATATAAGCTTATAAAATATGATTTAGAAATTGATTATTTTACTATTATGATGAATTTTAGGTGAAACAATCACATTAGAAATGGATATAAATCACGTAAAATTGAATTCCTAAAGTTATTGCATATGCTATAAGAATATACCAAAATTTAGGGTTTTTGATTATGCCTAAAATTGTTGTATAATTGAATAGAGAACTTTGCCTATTCGAATCTGTTTGTTTATGAATGACTATTTTATCTTAATGTATAGTACATTTATGTTAGATACTATCTTGGATTTCATGTGATTTGATCATTTTTTATTTGATATCTCAGTAATGAGGGTGAGACCCTAGATGAATGGAAAGTTGGAACTTTGCATATAGACTTCATGAAATTTAGCTGATGTGATTCTTTTATCGTTATAAATTCATTTATTTAAGGTTATTCTTGATGAATTATTTCTTAGTGGCTGGTGTGGAAACCCTACTTCAGTTCATATTGGGGTTTCATATATATGTTTGATCGTATGTGAACTGTTGAAAGTAGTCTCTCATCAGTGATAGTTGGTGTGGTATGCCTCCACACCAAACATGATTACTCATATCAAAACATGATCAATCACTAATTGATCATATCACCAAAAGAGAGATAATTGAAACCAAAATTTAACTTCAAGAGTACATCCAAGAACATTTACATATAGGTCCAACACATCACATAAAATTATAAAGTACTAGGTTCTTACATCTGTTGGTGCCCACAACCACAACGTGTATGCAAAAGCATGTCCACATATAGATATATCATGTACACCGTCAGCATAATGAAAAAACTTGAGTCAGTGCATATCATTTACAAAACTTCCCCACCTGGACATGAGAGTATAGGGACGACTCTAGGACTATCTCCACAACTACGCAACCTTTTGCTCCTACTAGTCTGCAAGTTTCTCCTCCTCGCTATCATGGGTTTAATGATGCTTCTAACAATCACCTAAAAAGATGTGGTAACCCACAAGGTAAGACCCATGTCCCATCAAGAAATATAACTCTCAACAATGTTTCAAATTACATCAAGTTATATAATTAAACAAACAAGTAGATAGTATTACAGAGTTAAAAATATTTTAACATTAACAAAAAAGGAACATATAAGGCTATCATCATTTAAATAGTTGATTTCTCTTACTGCAATGAATGTCAAGTAGACATTAAAAGAAATAAGGAAACAATTATCATCTAATATGAATCACAATATAACCCTAACATATATATTATACAATTGTATTATACATTTTATTATGCCCTGAGAAATTTAAGGCATACCACTCAAACTTCTAGGTGACTATTGTGAAGTTGTAACCAGTTTTGTACAAGATCTAAGAGAGCTAAATTCCTAAGATCTTCTTCCCCTCGATTAGTATGAGTCTACCATAGGGATATATTAGTCAAGCTTCAAAAAACCTAGTCTGCCTTGGGTACATAAGTGATGCCACTAGAAATTAGGGTATATAACCTTATCATCTAAGGTACAATCATATCTGTCCTCAATCACATCACATATATAAATTTGTTCATCCAAGATCTCCATAACCTAGGGACCACGATGACAAGGATATACGTTCCATGCACCCTTGTATACTCAATATATGACTCTGGGTTTCCTCTATGGAATACTCATTCTTCTTTACAATAGGTTCTGACATTGGAATAACTCTATGACATAGGGAACTACATGATTAGGGTTTTACTTGATTAATTATTGCCAATTATATGAGTTTTGGCTGCATCAATCAAGTTACACACAAACCCTAAAAGATTTCTACAAATCATGGGTATACAACAACTCTAGAATATAAAAAATGTATGAGATATATTGCTAATCACGTTATCATAGGGTACCGGTCCTTTCCATACATAAAGAGGATCACATCTCAACATGGCCCAAGTCATGCCCAAAGGTCAAAAAGATCATTTCCACAATATCTTGAAGAACATCATTATCTTTCACACAGAACCAGCATAAGCGTGCATCAAACATAAGAGCTAATTTTTTGCAAAGGTAACATAGTAGGGTTACCTAACATGTGAGAGTATTAATCCATAATTACAACATAAAAAAGGCAATTATAATTGACCATCATGACTTGACTACTTTATATTGGGTTTAACTAGATAGATTGGATATATATTACAAATCAACACTAAAATATAAGACATTGGTTTGTAAACATACTTAGACAAAAGCATAAATACTTCCATCTGGCATCCCCATTTGATCATGGTTGCATTTAACCAAAACACAACCCATCGGATCATGGGTATTACTCAACCATCAGATCATGTTCCTCAAGCACAAACCATCTAATATTAGACTTTACATGAATCCATCAGATTCAAAGTAGACAGAACCATGGAATCATACACATATAACAACCATTGGATCTTAGGCCTAGTGAGGCCATCAAATCCTAGACCTAGAGGGTCCATAGGTTCTTTCATTATTTTAGTGAAAGACTTTGGTTTGTTAACTAGGTTGAACCATCATTTCTTTAGCGAAGATAGGTGAACCATTGATTCTTTTGCACATATGGTAAGACTATCAGTTCCCTTCTTGACTTAGTCAAAACTCCCAAAATCTTATAGCTAATCCTACCATCAATTTATTGAAGTACTTAGACAAGAATAAGACCATAGGGTATTTTTTATACTTAATCAAAGTAAGACCATTGAATCTTTTAGAGATAGTAAAAAATAAGTTCATGTACCTAGTATATCCATCGATTGATGGATAGATTAACAAAACCATCAAGTCTTTACTCAAGCAGAGTTTATGGTTTTAACACTGAGTAAATCCATCGATTTAGGTGTTAGCAAACACCATCGTTTCTTTACTTAGTGAAAAAAACAAAACATATACTAGACAACACATCACTTTCTATAAAGAAATCAATTTTATCTCCTTTAGACAAATATCATCATTTTATTATATTCAAACCAAAATAGTTCTCTCCACAAAAAAGAGGGTATATTCATATGATCAAAAGCTAGGTTAACATCACACAACTACTTTGCTTGTATATAAAACAATGTACAAATGATTCCTTACCATATCAACTATATTCTAGGATTTGATCTCTATATGAAGCAAGTTAAAAACAAGCTAGAAAATGGGTTGAAGGTTATATAACTCACCTTAAGGTAGGTGATGATGGTCCAAATAGAAAGATAGCTCAATGAGAAAGGATGAAACCCTAACTTGTCTACCTAAAGCTCCAAAACATCTCCTTTCCCCAAGATTAAATGTGAAACTAGGGCAAAGAGAGAAGAAAAGGAGATCTTTATCCACATATACCTAACCTCTCTTCAAAATAAACTAGGGTTTCATCCAAGGAAGACTAAAAGAGAGAGAGAATATCAAGAAATAAGGTAGAGGTGAAGAACTTACTCAGTTAGATGAAGAGTTAGGTTAGGAACATTCAAAACCCTAAATGTTCTTGACAAAAATCCTAAAGTAACTTGCATGCGAGCTCCACCAAAGCCTCAGCTTCCAAGAGCCTTCCTTCACCGCCAAGCAACTAAGAGTCGAGCCTCTCTAGTATATAAGGAATATGGAGTTGCAAAGAGTTTGTTTGAGTAGAAGGAAAGGGATGTATATATATATAATATATATATATATATATACATACTTTAGATGAGAGAGAAGTAGGTCGATGTGTCAAAACATGCATACCATGTGTCCAAAAGTCAAAATTAGTCCTTATCCATGCATGCATAAGTCCCATTGAATCTTTAACAAGGCTTCTCATCAGATTATACCTTAGTGAACTCATCAAGGTGTTTCATCAGTGAACCCATTGATTTGTTCACTATAGTTGGTCATTTAGACAAAACTGACCATCCATCAAATTATACACTTTAACTAGGTTATCCATCAGTTTAAGGGTATCAAGAGATAGCCATTGGACCCTTAAATACAAGAAGGACCCATCATATGTTTCTCCCACTAGATGATACATTAGATTTTTCATATACTTAGAAAAACCATCAACATACTTGGATGAAAAACCCTAGATTTCCAACCTTCCAAGAGAAGAGCAACAAACTGACAATGCATCTAGGTATCCATAGGTGCATCTATATCAAACACTATGAAGATTAATTTGAAATACATCATTCATGATTCAAAATTATAGATAAAACCCTAGAATCGGGTAAATTTCATAAAAGCCCTTATAAGCACATAAAATTGTAAGACTTGGGAACTTGGGCATGATTCTAAGACTTGTACAGTGAGATCGTAGCTTGTTGTGATGGTTTCACATGTCATGGTACACTTCATTTGGGTTTAGGGCATAATAATATGAATGAGAGATTAATTAAGAGTGTGCAGTTATTTATATGTTCTTTGTGGTTATCTCCAATAACTTGCCATTTGTATGTTTCTAAATTACTAGTTCTTATGTCATTAATCAAGTATGACCAGATAGTGATGTATTCTTATTGGATATTTAGAGTATCCTTACATAGATTTGTTTATGAATGATATTTCCTTTATAGTTCAATATTGTCTTACTTTAAATTAAGTTGATTAATAATCTATATTTTGACATTAAAGTTCTTTCTACTATTTTGTTGAAGTATTCACTCTGTAGGCTCACCCCTCTAGTCAAAAAATTTAGGGAAACCATGTGGATATGAAGAATATCAATGCCAGAGTATATCTAACACATGAGTCAAGTATCATACTAGTTATCTTCAGTCTGTCCCTGTCACTCTAGGTCCTTGTAGAGTAGTGAGGGAGTTGTAAATAATGATGTGTAACTTTGTTTCCTTAATAGAATAGAATGTATTTATTTATCATGTCATATGAATATGGAAGTGTGAGAAACAAAATGAATGTTTAGAAATGTATCTTTAATTGACATTGATTAGAGTAATCAAGTTTTAGTTTCCCTTGTAAAGTTGTCCTTGTGGTTGAATTTGAGAAGACAAGAGTTTTGGAATATCAAAATAAAAAAATTCTAGGGTGATCTTTGTATTATGTTTAAATCCCAAACTTATTCCCTAATATCAAGATTAGTGGTTATCATGAAATGTGGGTGTTATATCCTCAATTTTCATATGTATGGGTTGAAATGTAATTTCTCCAATAAAGTGTATGATTATGAAAATTTTATGATTTACGTACTTTGAATGGATTTTGTTGGTAATATTTCCTTTTGCACAAATGCTTTCGTGGGCCATATTGAAGTAATAAGTCCAATGTGTTTAAAAGAGAATAAATATGGAAAGAGATCTAATAATAAGAGAAATTGAGATAATGCTGAGAATAGTGTAGAATTATCTAGAAGGTTAGGAGTTTTCTCATGATAGATTGGATTTTGGATCCACATGGTTCCTTTTGATAAAAGGAATCCAAATAAAGAAATAAAAGTGAAAGAGAGAGAAAATATGAGTAAACTATGCCTTAATAAGTGTTAATTTGCATATAAAGGAAAGTCCTTTATCCTTTTGAGTTTGGGACTCAAACTTGGCACATGTGTAGATAAAGTTAATACAAGGTTTCCCTTAAAATTTGGAAGAAAAAGGATAAATGAGGAGAGAGTTATTGATTTTTTAAGATTATCAAAGTGAAAGGATAACCATTCAAATATATTAAATGTCACGATTCATTTAGGAATAAAGATTTGATTTAGTTATGACGCAGGTGATTTGGACCCCATATCTCGTGATCTAGACCATGGATCTCATGATCCAAAGGTTTTGGATCATCTCTAGATCCCAGCCCGAGTGGGAAACTAGAATAGTTTCCTTTTGATCTATCTTGTTCTCTGATGCGCAAGGAATATTGGAAACTTGTCCAACAAGTTCAAGAGACCTTCCCAAATCAAATGATCCCAACAATATGGGACTCTTGGGAAGAGATCAGGATTTCCCCAATCCAGTTGGAGGGGGGATTCTTTGTGACAGATACCCTCACCTATAAAAGGAGGGTGGATGCCCTAGAAAATCCACCAACATATCTGCAAGATCACCCTCAACCCTATGTGTCATTTGCAATGTCCAATTTGGCTCAAGGAACTATCCCTCACTACTTGTCCTCATCGTCGGATACCTAAACTAGCTGACTACTCAACCCATCACACCCGATCACCAACCAAGCAATTGCGGGGATAGTTGAGTTTGACACAAGGCGGCAGAGGCTTTGGAACTCTTGTACAGTGCAAAGGAGGTCGGAAACCTGGAGTCAATAGGCGAGTTGTCTCCTTGCTACTGTGGCGTGCGTTGATGAATGTTGAAGACAACCTTGTGGTCAATTACCACTCTGCCCTAACTCATCTTCTATTAGGTTAGGGCTAGACTCGTCCTTTGTTTATTTTACCTCACGAGCGGTTCGACCGCCTAAGCCGCACTCGGCCTAGAGGGCGAGAGATGGTTGGTCAAACTAGCTAGGTTGGCTGGGCAGACCCAAGATGCATTGCCAAGCTCGTATTGGTCAATAAGTGATTAATTTAAATAAATCATATGTAATTGTGGGATTATCATATGATGACAAATTATATATGAAAGTTGATCCGAAAAATATGTAGATTGCAATAAAAATTAAAATTTTAGCATGAATCTTCCTACTATTCAAAAAGTGTACAAAGTTGTCAATTTTAATTTATTAATTAATGATAAAACCCTAAGTTGAGTTGAAAATTGGATTATGTCTCTTTTTGGTTATTTTGAGAATTTATAAACCTATTGTGAATAAAAAAGAAAATTGGGATCTGAAAAGATAATTTTTATGCATAACTTGCTTATTTTAAGGTTTTATACACATGATTATGCATTAATTGGCCTAGACACCCTAATTTTAGTAATTATGATTTTTAATGGTTTTAATTATGAAAATCCATGAATAAGATAGAGATATGATGTTCTAAAGTCAATTTTTTATTAAAGACCCTTAATGTGGATAATTTGAGTAATTAGGGTTTCTATGAGTAGAAAAGTTGTTTTTGGGTTTGTTGACCTAAAAAGGTAAACATTGAGAAATAAATCTAAGAAACCATAAGGAAACCCTAATTCAACCTAGAAACCCTAGAAGGGATTACAAAGTCAATAAAAGAGTCTATGATGAGTACGTAATGATTAGGTAATACATGCTTTTTAGGATTCAGACTGCTTGTGTGATTTGCTTGACTTGGTTGATTGGAATGCCTGATTGGATTGGATAGTTTCTTGATTCTTTGAGATCTCCAAATCAGGTATGTGGTTATTTTATGATTACTCACTTTAGTTTCATGGTGATTTTTGAGGGTTTATCAGTTGCTTGAAAGTAACTATTTGGATGACTTTATTTTCTGCAATCTATAAAGTGCCTATGATTATCACAATGCAATTTTATATGACTTGCCCGAACCTACATACCATCTCTGGATGTAAGATTTACAAGGACCAAGCCATGGAGGGAAGGCATAAGTGGTCAAGACCCATAGGGAAGACCACAGGGCACCTAGAGAGGTGACCCATAAGGTACCAAGCTCAATATGGAGAAGGTAACCTAAAGTCCCTTACAAGGACTAAGCCCTAAGAGAGGGTATCCCAGAAGATAAGTAAAAGTGGTTGGGAAGTTATATTGAAAACGTAAGCTTGAATTGTTAAAAACTATTTGATGTGATTAGGTTGTTATAATATATGTGCAAAAGTTTGGTTGCTACCACATACCAGTATATTCATTATACGAACCGACGTTTTATTTGTCAATGTTTTAGGAATATCTGAAAGTGGACAAATAGTAAAGTGATATTTGAAGAAAAAAGCTAATTAAAGATAGGAGGATTTTGTTGGAAAGAACTCTAAATTGGGTAAAGTTCCAATTCCTATTTTTGAAAGGTATGTGAAAAGTAAATTTTTATCGTGCATTAAGCTTAGTCTTTGGTAGAATTTATTAATTATTTTTTATTATTTGCAAAATCATTGATCCTATTTTGGGATATCGGCTCTGGCTTCTTGATCTTCCTTAATTGGGGGTTATCCGTAGGTGGGTTCATTGCAGTGGGTGTAACAAATTGGTATTAGAGCTTAGGCTAAGTCATCAGAGACCATTAGGATAGAAAGTTAGAGTTATGAGTGTGGTAGATAGGAGGTGATGTGTCTTTAGCTCTGGGAGGTCTAGGCGTTAGGATATCCTAGCTTGGCATCTGAATACTTAGGTGGATCAATATCAAGATACTCTATCTATTCTTCTCTAGATGCCCAAGACAAGTGTTCTGAAGGAGCACGGGTTAGAGAGAAACCCTAGAAATATTAGCATTACAAGACAAGATAGTAATGAAGCAATAAGAGCATAAAGATAGAATGTAATACAACTTTTGTTTATATTGTTGTTTGATATGAGATCAATAAAAATGCTCTTGTTTATTTCAATTCAGAACCTCAGTTTTTGGAATTATATGTGGTTTTTAAGGTTGTTGTACACTATGGAGTTACTTCAATTATTATTTACATTCTTTGTATAAAGTAGACTGAAAATTATCCTCAAATAAGTTTTCCATAAGTGGATATTATTTTGATATGTTTGAGATAAATAGGATTTGGATAATCTTGAGTAGCTCTTAACTTCAGGACCGTAGGTGTTATAACCTGGTTTTTCATATGTATTTATGCATATTTATTTGAATACAAATAATGGATTATTAAGGATGCACTAGAAATCTTGGTGTGCTTTGCCTTAAGGGTTTGCATTTAATTTGCAAATCTTCCTTTGCAATGAATTTAGTGATTTATAGTTTTTAATGATCCAATAATGGAAATGGTGAAATAAAGAGATAAAAATCCAATATTTAGTGAATTACAAAAGGTAATGGGTAATTAATAATGTACATATTAAATTACATGGATTTTTCTAGAGAAGTGTCATGGAAGGGAACTAATAGATTGGTTTTGGTTCCATGTTGTACTTAATGAGAAAACATATCCAAATAAGGGATACTTCCAAGTTTGGAGAGAAAAAGAACTAATTAATGCCTTAAATAAATCAAACAAAGCCATTGCTTAGAGGGCAAGAAAAAGGTAGTTAATTTGTGCAGTTTTCCACCAAATCTTTCCACAACGAGATGTAATTATTTTAAAGGTTTCCTTGAATAATTTGAAAAGAATTGTATATAAGAGATACAGAGATAGAAAGAGTAATATTGACCCCAAGTCATAAAGGGATTTCCTAGTAGACTAATGGTCTAATTTCCCCAATACATGATACAAGGTCTATATACCTTCCTTGATGGATTTTTGGTTTACCAAAAAGATTGCCTTTTGAGAATGGGTTTTGTTTAGCCAAGATTCTATGTTTGGAAAAGAGTTGGTATCCATAAAAATACTTTACCATAAACTGAATCTTGATGAGATTAAACAACACTTCCTATATCTAACATCTACAACGCCCCAAGAAGGAAATGCCTGTTGATTCCCACACCTCTTCTCTATCTCTCTTGTTGTACTTCTTCCTAGAAAACCTTGTAAGTTCTATGGGTTGTATATATAAGAGAGGGCCATGGGAACAATATACTTCACCCAATTTTTCTCTCCTCCATGAAGGTAGTCGTAGGGTTCTATGGCAAGAAGGTTGCTGACGGGCCTGGAGATGGATCCAAGGGAGGATGGGATCAGACACCACTGCACTGCCATGGTGCACATTGGCACCTAGTAAGGAAGTGCACAATGTAAGAGGAAATAACAGCCGACAAGGTGGGGAAGAGATCTCACAAGCTTGATCTCACCTGCTCAATAAGAGGAGCTCAGAGTTCAAGTAATTGGCCCATTGCTGAAGTTTTCTGTAGTGGAAGTGTTGCACCCACTCCCCCAAAAATTAGGTGTTGGGTCTTGCCACTGGTTTAGTTTGGAGGAGGAGGAAGATCCTAGGACAAGGTTAGGGGTATTCATGGTGGTGGTGGAGGGATACCCTTCGACTGTGGTAGTGGCAGCGCATAGCCGTGCATGATGAAACGTGGTCTATCAGACGTGCACAAGTAGAGGTAAGGGACGTGACAATGGATTCCATTTCTCCTGCTCATTCATTAAAGACTCAAGGGTGGCAAGGTCCTTTGCCCAGCCATGTTCCGAGTTTTTGGTAAGTCAATCATATAGTATAACGATGATGTGGCACTTTTAATTGGCCAGAATCTAGTAATCCTTGCAATAATCATAACTAATCATAGGAAGATTGGATAAAGACTAGTAATATATGAAAACTGATTAGAAAAATGAGGGGAATACAAATAAAATGGATTAACTTCCCTTATTCTAATCCCAATTTCAAAATTAGGGATAATACCAAAGTAGATGGTGATTAGTACATGGAAACTTTAGAATTGGTGATTAATGTGTTGAAATACATCAAATACCTTTCCCTTGTGTTATAGTCTGATATAGTTGACAATAATAAGATCTAAGATCAAAATAATGAGGGTGATGAATAAATATGGTTGTATACCCATAATCATCAAAATATGTAATTAGAATTAAGAAATCAATAATATAAATTGTGATAAGCTTAAATGCAAGTGATCTTATTTAGATGTTCATAATGGCATTGTAACACTCCACCTTTTTAAAATATGACTTATTTGAGCGGAAGCATCCACATTTGGGGGATGTCACAAAAAGGTAATCATTGCAAGTAAACAAATAATTCACCATTGAGATTCATATTAATAGGAAACTACAAACAAAAAGTCTAGGATTCTATTCATCCCTCAACATGGGAAACTAAGCATAAGAATAAGCAACTCTATATGATTGGATCACCTAGAATGGATGGCACCCCACCAAATAACTCTTGGATGTCTTCTAGTCTTGGCTTGCTCTTCTTGAGTCCTTACTTGCTCCAAATCCGGGGGACATCACGTCCCCATCCATGCAAAGGGAAAAACAACACATCAGTAAATGGTACTGGCACTTCATAAAATAAAAAAAGTAAACATACTTGACATGTAAGAAAATTGACATGAATTAACTTTAAGAATTCTTGAATCATCATTATTAACATGAAGAATTCAAAAGAAATCTCATGCGTCCCTCTGTAACGCCCCCTTAGGAGCACATGATTGCTAGGAAAGCCCTTAATGACCCTTTTGAGGTCCATGATCAAGATCATAACAAAACTATTTCAATTCCAATTACTTGACCATTAACGTAATGTTGACATTAACATAAATCATGATTCTTTAAACTTAACATGAAGGGATTTCTCCCCATTAACATGATATTTTAATCATGATGGGATTTCTCCCACTTGATGATTAACATAAATTCCATGAATCTTTAATGATAACAATAATCATAGTGCACATTATAACATAGAACATAACATGTAGCAATTAGCAAGAAATAATATGGTAAACATGACTAAAGCATTAAACTTGAAGTAGTAAAGTCTATTTCATATTTAACATGCAAGCAACCATAACTATTTATGCTCAACAGCATGGCCCGTTTACCTTGGAGCAAGGATGATCCTTGAGTCAGATCAAAGTCAAACCTTCCCTTGAGTTAGCTCTACAAACCTGTTCATAATCATTAAACATAATGAATCAATACATAGTATAGATATTAGGTGATTTAGGGCTTGAGTGCATATGGATCAGTCTTATGAATCAACATTATTATATTAAGAAAATATGGGTTGACCAAGGTCACATTAATCACATTGATGCGTGATTAGGGTTTCATGAGTCCAAAATATCATTTCCAACAAAACATCAGAACAAGAGATCAAAACATGGTTTGAAAACCTTAAAATCATATTCTTCTCGAAAAATCATTTCCAACAACTATTTATTCATAATTTTTTGACAAATGGTTGAATCACTATGAATATTTGAAATGCTGGCCAATGGGAATCTAGGAAAAAGCCACGTGGGCGCACTAGCCTACAGTTAAATCGAAAAAAACAAAAATCCGATGATACCCCTGAGCAGTGTGATAGAATCATTTGGGTATAGGGGCGTTGTGGTCATTCAATGACCTGGGATCTTCTGCATTGATCCATGGCAAGGAACCAACTGACAGGAGCTCTGCAAGTCTGATCTTGGAACAGATTCACTACTCATATGGAAGAGTCAACCTGCCCATTGTGTTCCTGGAAGGAAACCACACCCAATGAGCTTAGGCTCGGGTCCTGAGGAGTTGTGGAGCTCGGGGATAGTTCTGGCCATGGCAGGGCACAGACCGGGATCAAGCAACACGGGAAGAAAAACACTACGACGACAGTGAGGAGGTAAGGAAAAACAATCTGCAAGCCAAAACTGAAGCCATGTATCTTCTCACGAAACCAATCACACCAGTGCTACACTGGGTTGTGAGGAAACAACAAGAACAGGGGAACAATTGTCTGAAGGTGGAGCCATCGAAAAAGGCCAACCACAGGGCGATTCAAAGGTTGGGAAATCCTTTCGCAAACCAGGAGACTTTGTATGATGCCTCAACATATTAGGGCGACCACTCTTCTGCCGTGGAACTGGATGCCGGTAGAGGTTCAAATGATAGTCTACAAGACCAGTCATTTGGGGAGAACTCAAGGCAAACAATCAAGTCGGGAACAAAGCAAGTGAGCCGAGGATACTCACCGCGGCCGCAATCGGACTGGGGAGGCCAGAGATGCCGAGGTGATGTTAGGGTTGCTGAAGAGGTACCTTGAGTAGGTCGGGGAGCCTCAGGGTTCTGGGAATTCAATTGAGGGTGGAGGAACGATCCATGGGGACCTGTGGTGCTATTAGAGTGGTTATATAGGCATGAGGATCGTTGCCTCAGCCTCTGCTAATCTTGGGGTCACGATGGGATAAAGCCCTATTTGGGTGTTTCACCTATAGATGGTTAGGGAAAGTGAGTAATGGCTCTCTAGATTCGGGATCTTCTCACAAACACAATGGAGAAGAAATTTCTGAAAAAGCTTGAGGGATGAGAGAGAACGGGATTGAGAAAGGAAAAGCCTGTAAAATAGTCCTGGCTCGCAGAGGAGTCTGAGGAAGGGGAAGACTCAAACGCCATTAGATCTGTGATGGACGGTTGTCGTGGTGTGCATAGAAGGAAAGAAAGAAAAAGGGGCACGTGACTGGGAGATAAATTCAAGACTATAGGCAAATCGATGCAATAAATGGAATTGTAGTCGAAATCCAAATAAACTTTAAGAAAACCTTTCCAAAAAGGGTTGAGGGGTCAAACAAAGTTGAAAGAACACCAAATTTGGACCATACATCAATAATGGTGTCTAGACTCTTTCCATATACTTAGTTTTCCATTTTGGCCATATAATGCCCATTAATTATTACAAGTGATTTTCCTTGTTTTGTGCATATAGTTGGTGAGATAATGTTCAATATCTTCCCATATTTATTTCTTTGAGTCTATAAAGTGTGATGAGTAATTAAAACGTCATGTAATATGAGTTTCACACCTTTTTGAGTAACTATCTTGGAGGAGAGAGAAAAAAAGGGATTATTGGTTACTCCTTATTAAAAGTTATATAAGGAAAGAGGGGGAAATTTTAGGTCAAGGAATCTCATCCCAAGGTGATAATTTTGTATCTCAAGCATTTTCTCTTTTTATCATTTTCTTTTAATCCTCATAATAGATAGGAGAGAGAAAAGGTGAAAAGGAAAACATATATTCAACATTTTATGTTAATTGCAACTTATTCTGACATACATATGAGAGAAAGTGTATTTTATAGTCTTATTTTCATTTTTCTCACTTTATTTTTCTAAAGGAGTATATTCTTGGCCTTTTTGTATTAAACCCCTCGATTATTTGTTATTTGGGAAAAGTCTCATTCTATCTTTTAAATTATATCTGAAAAATCAGGATGTGACAATTCTACCCACCTTAAATAAATTTCGTCCTCGAAATTTCCTAGGATACTACCCACCTTAGGATTTTAGTTACTTCTTCATATAATTAAAAAATTAATATAATTTGCACAGAAAGTGAATTTATTTCATAAAAAGGTTCAAATGAACATAAGCTAATTATTACATCACTCTTGATCTTACTTCTCTACTTCCATAGTAACAATTCTAGCTTGTCTTTTGGTAGGTGGAGGGTGGCCCTTGTTCTGGTCCTGGTGTTTTCTTGTGAGCTTAGGGCAGTTTGACTTGAGGTGTCCAGTTTCTCCACAGTAGAA
Organism: Alisma plantago-aquatica; assembly: GCA_963693085.1. Lineage (NCBI taxonomy): Eukaryota > Viridiplantae > Streptophyta > Magnoliopsida > Alismatales > Alismataceae > Alisma > Alisma plantago-aquatica. Next base: position 133,433,890 of record OY856414.1, on the reverse strand, counting down.
ACATGCACCCGTACCATACCTACATGGGCCTACATGGTTCTTCTTGCATGTCGGACATTGGGGCTTCTCAGCTTCTATTGCAGGTTCAGGTATCTTTCTCTTATGGTTGTTGGGAGGCTGGTATTTGTTGTTCTTCTGGGGAACTTCTTTCTTGTAGGATCGTGCAGGGTGATCTTCAAGCTCTAGGGATGCATCTAGGGCTGCCTGGAGGGTCCTATGGCCTCTTCCTGACAAGGCAAAACTCAAGTTGGGCTTGAGCCCTCAGATGAACTTCTTCGTTCTACGACGTTCATCATAATCATACCCATACTTATAGAGGACCCTGAACTTCATGGTGTATTGGGTAACAGTCATGTCACCCACTTGAGCTAGGTTGGCAAACTCTAGCTCCTTTTTCTCTATCATGGCTTCGGACACGTAGTGCTCCTAGAAGGCTTCAACGAATCCTTCGCATGTGAGTGGGGGTGCATCAACTGCCCTTGAGTTGAGGAGGTTTTTCCACCATGTGCGGGCTGCTCCCTTGAGCATGTGGGTTGCAAAACAAACCCTAGAGTGTTATGGGCAGTCCATGTCTCGGAAGCAATGCTCCATGCCTCTAACCCAGTCCTCAGCTTTGGTGACTACATCAATTTCTCCTTCACCTGAAAAAGATTCGAGCCTTATCTTTAGGAAATCTACTAGAGTGGGCTCATGATGCCTAGGCTGATGTTGGCCTTGTGCTAGGGCATTGGTGAGTGCTTGTACAAGATCTTCTATGGTTGGCTTATTGTTCTCTCTTGGTCCACCTGTCCCACTAGATGAGCTATCACCATCATCCTTATCCTTTCCCTTGTCTGCTCTCTTAGGGGCCATCTGGAAAAAGGGTCACATAAACCTAGGGTTAGAACATATGAATCAAATTGTATCTTTGGTGGCCATCCATTTATTTTCTCTAATACCATTAATGTAACACTCCACCTTTTTAAAATATGACTTATTTGAGCAGAAACATCCACATTTGGGGGATGTCACAAGAAGGTAATCATTGCAAGTAAACAAATAATTCACCGTTGAGATTCATATGAATAGGAAACTACAAACAAAAAGTCTAGAATTCTATTCATCCCTCAACATGGGAAACTAAGCATAACAATAAGAAACTCTATATGATTGGATCACTTAGAGTGGATGGAACCCCACCAGATAACTCTTGGATGTATTCTAGTCTTGGCTTGCTCTTCTTGAGTCCTTAGTTTCTCCAAATCCCGGGGACATCGCGTCCCCAACCATGCAAAGGGAAAAACAACACATCAGTAAACGATACTGGCACTTTATAAAATAAAAAAAGTAAACATACTTGACATGTAAGAAAATTGACTTGAATTAACTTTAAGCATTCTTGAATCGTCATTATTAACATGAAGAATTGAAAAGAAATCTTATGCGTCCCTATGTAACGCCCCCCTTGGGAGCACATGATTGCCAGGAAAGCCCTTGACGACCCTTTTGAGGTCCATGATCGGGAGCATAAAAAAACTATTTCAATTCCAATTACTTGACCATTAACATAATGTTGACATTAACATAAATCATGATTCTTTAAACTTAACATGAAGTGATTTCTCCCCATTAACATGATATTTTAATCATGATGGGATTTCTCCCACTTGATCTTTAACATAAATTCCATGTGACTTTAATGATAATAATAATCATAGTGCACATTATAACATAGAACATAACATGTAGCAATCAGCAAGCAATAATATGGTGAACATGACTAAAGCATTAAACTTGAAGCTGTAAAGTCTATTTCATATTTAACATGCAAGCAACCATAACTATTTGTGCTCAACAGCATGGCCTGTTTACCTTGGAGCAAGGATGATCCTTGAGTCAGATCTAGGCCAAACCTTCCCTTGACATAGATCTACAAACCTGTTCATAATCATTAAACATAATGAATCAATACATAGTATTGATATTAGGTGATTTAGGGCTTGTGTGCATATGGATCAGTCTTATGAATCAACATTATTATATTAAGAAAATCTGGGTTGACCAAGGTCACATTAATCACATTGATGTGTGATTAGGGTTTCATGAGTTCAAAATATCATTTCCAAAAAAACATCAGAACAATAGATCAAAACATGGTCTGAAAACCTTAAAATCATATTCTTCTCGAAAACCCATTTCCAACAACTACTTATTCATAATTTTTTGACAAACGGTTGAATTACTACAAATCTTCAAAATGCTAGCCAATGGGAATCCAGGAAAAAGCCACGTGGGTGCACTAGCCTATAGTTAAATAAAAAAAACAAAAACCTGACAATACCCATGACCAGTGTGATAGAATCATTCGGGTGTAGGGGTGTTGTGGTCATTCAATGACCTGGGATCTTCTGCATTGATGCATGGCAAGGAGCCGACTGACAGGAGCTCTGCAAGTCTGATCTTGGACCAGATTCACTGCTCATCTGGAAGAGTCAACCTGCCCATTGTGTTCCTCGAAGGAAACTACACCCAATGAGCCTAGGCTCGGGTGCTGAGGAGCTGTGGAGCTTGGGGACGATTCTGGCCATGGCAGGGCACAGACCACGATCAAGCAGCAGGGGAGGAAAAACACTATGACGATAGTGAGGAGGTGAGGCAAAACATTCTGCAAGACAAAACTGAAGCCAGGTATCTTCTCACGAAACCAATCACACCAGTGCTACATTGGGTTGCAAGGAAATAGCAAGAACAAGGGAACTATCGTCTGAAGGTGGAGCCATCGAAAAAGGCCAACACAGGACGATTCGAAGGTAGGGAAATCCTTTCGCAAACCAGGCGACTTTGTATGATACCTCAACATATCAGGGTGGACACTCACCCACCATGGAACGGGATACCAGTAGAGGTTCAAATGGTAGTCTACAGGACCTGTCATTTGGGGAGAAATCAAGGCAAACAATCAAGTCGGGAACAAAGCAAGTGAGCTGAGGATACTCACTGCGGACACAATCAGACTGGGGAGGCCGGAGATGCCAGGGTGAGTTTAGGGTTTTCGGAGAGGTACCTCGAGTAGGTCGGGGAGCCTCAGGGTTCTAGGAGTTCAATTGAGGGTGGAGGAATGATCCACGGGGATCGGCGGCGCTATTGGAGTGGTTATATAGGAATGAGGATGGTTGCCTCAGCCTCTGCAAATCTCGGGGTCACGACGGGTTAAATCCCTATTTGAGAGTTTCACCTATAGATGGTTAGGGAAAGTGAGTAATGGCTCGCTAGATTCGAGATCTTCTCACGAACACAATGGAGAAGAAATTTCTGAAAAAGGTTGAGGGATGAGAGAGAACGAGATTGAGAAAGGAAAAACATGTCAAATAGTCCGGGCTCATGAAGGAGTCGGAGGAAGGGGAAGACTCAAGTGCCATTAGATATGTGATGGAAGGATGTCGAGGCGTGCATAGAAGGAAAGAAAGAAAAAGGGGCATGTGATAGGGGGATAAATCCGGGACTATAGGCAAATCGGTGCAATAAATGAAATTGTAGTCGAAATCCAAATAAACTTTAAGAAAACCTTTCCAAAAAGGTTTGAGGGGTCAAACTAAGTCAAAATAACACCAAAGTTGGACCATACATCCATAATTTTGTCAAGACTCTTTCCATATACTTAGTTTTCCATTTTGGCCATATAATGCCCATTAATTATTACAAGTGATTTTCCTTGTTTTATGCATATAGTTGGTGAGATAATGTGCAATATCTTCCCATATTTATTTCTTTGAGTCTATAAAGTGTGATGAGTAATTAAAACGTCATGTATTATGAGTTTCACACCTTTTTGAGTAACTATCTTGGAGGAGAGAGAAAAAAAGGGATTATTGGTTACTCCTTATTAAAAGTTATATAAGGAAAGAGGGGGAATTTTTAGGTCAAGGAATCTCATCCCAAGGTGATAATTTTATATCTCAAGCATTTTCTCTTTTTATCATTTTCTTTTAATCCTCATAATAGATAGGAGAGAGAAAAGGTGAAAAGGAAAACATATATTCAACATTTTATGTTAATTGCAACTTATTATGACATACATATGAGAGAAAGTGTATTTTATAGTCTTATTTTCATTTTTCTCACTTTATTTTTCTAAAGGAGTATATTCATCGCCTTTTTGTATTAAACTCCTAGATTATTTATTATTTGGGAAAAGTCTCATTCTATCTTTTAAATTATATCTGAGAAATCGGGATGTGACAGGCATAATGTGTTTAAGTGAATGGGAATCCTAATAATTAATGTGTTTTCACCATTAATGGTTTTGAGTCATAAAAATGATAATTGGAGTTTGGAAACTAATCTGCTCAGGTCATTATAGTCTTGTGTTGCATAATCTAACATAGTTTCTCAAAATGATCTAAAGGCTTAACTTGACAAGTAGGGATCCATCTAGTTTCTAATATGGATTGATAGCTTTAACAAAGTAATGGTTATTGGAATTAGGATTTGATGCACTTATTCTGTTTCCAAACCAAAGACAACCCAAAACCCTAGAATAGGAAGTATGCCAGATAATATCTCTTGAATATCATTAGTGACACTTTGAAGTATACATACATGCAGATTGAATGGTTTCTTGGAAATTATTCTTAGTTGATTGGATTATATATGCTTAAAGTATTCTACATGATTCAACATGAAGGAAAAGGTATGTGTTTATGCCTATGACTACTCAACTTAACCAACTATCATGGTTTACTAGAGGTTTTTGGAATGAATTGAAAATTAAATGCTTGTTTGTTTATTTATTTCCTACAATCAATAAATCCCATATGAGTATGAGAGTATATGGAAATAATTTTCTTAATCCCATGATATTATCTCTAAATAAATGCATGCATGGATATTACAGAAATCACCCCAGTGAGTGGGTTGGCTAATAAATACTCCCAAAGAGTGAGTATTATATTATGAACACCCCCAGTGAGTGGGTATGTATGGAAATCACCCTAAGTGAGTGGGAGGAAGCCACGTGGGAGTTTAAGGTCGAGATGTGTGTAGGAAGTACCCATCTCTTTTTGCGTAGGATTTTTGGGGCAAAATACTTGTTAGGGGTTTATGGTTGCAAGACCCCTAGCCTATCTTTGTTCTTGATCTTGTTTCCTTAAACATAATTATATGCTTGAAACCTAATCTAATCATGTGATGTGCCTTAATAACATGTGACAAGCTTATGTTTTAAGTTTGGTCTAGTTTGAATGTTGTTTACAACTAGTTATGCTATATGAGTGCTTATTTTGGGCCAAGTTACAATTTACCAATGTTTAGGGTTTACCTTGAAATTCGTCACATGTTTTTGTGCCTCTTATGTTTTGGAATCATGTTGGAGAGAGCAGTTCATAGGGGTGCCTTGTTTTACCTTGGTTGATGAGGTGGCATCATGTCTGTTGAAGTTAGGGTTTTGCATGGATGCCTAAGTTGATGTGGACCATGGATGTTGACCCCTTTTTGTGTAGCGACCAATGTTCTTTCCTCTAGTCTTATTGTAGACATAAAATATGGGTTGAGTGTACCTTGTGTTCCTTGTTGTCGAAGAGACACGAACCCTCTCCTTAGTCACTAATGAAATTAGGGTTTGGTCTCTTGGTTGTGTTTTCAGTCGCCATGGTGTAGCAATCACTGCCATTGTTTGGTCACTATGTTTTCTTATTTGGCTGAAGTGTTTTGTGGACCAAGATGGTCACTAGCTCTCCTTGATCTTATCACCCATGATGTGTGCATGTTCTTAATGCTTGCATGGCTGAGTTTTGAGGGACAAGTGGCACTAGTGACTCGACACCTAACCTCCTTTACCTCACTCCTACCCTTGGGTATATATATCCCTCTCTTTGTATGTAAGTGATCGCTTTACACACTCTTACTCTATATCATCCTTAGAGCTTGTCCCTTGTGATCTTGGCCATCGAGAAGAGCTCAAAATTGGAGCAAGGTGTCCGAACCCTTATATGTGTGATCTAGGGTTGGAGCAACTCTCCTTTGACGATCCTTTGGTGTTTCTTGATCTTGGTAAGTGATCTATCCTTCTTGTTTTCATTTTCTTGCAAATCCTACCTCTCTTTTCTTCTCTTGGCCGAATCCATTATTGTAATGACCCCGCCTCCCGGTAACCCCCAATTAGGGGAGACCAAAAGGTCAGAGTCATTATCCCAATTTTCAGGATCAATGGTTCAACAAATAATCAATAATAATTATAAAATTATACCAAGACTATATTGAAAGCTAGAATAAAATAAAACTTTGCACACCTTTTTCAAAAACTTGGATATCTACTTCTATCCATAGTTGGAGTCTATTCTAACTAATACTCCTTGCACTTTAATTCTTATTTTCACAATATGTCACTTTACTGTTGGTCCTTTTCAACATTGTACCTAAAACACCGACAAATAAAATTCCGGTCAGCATAAATGAATATGCCGGTATGTGGGGACAAACAAAATATCAAACATAAGGCTAATAACCTATTTATCACAATCAAGGTATTTAACAATTCAATTTACGTTTTCAATGTGTCAATCTCCACCGCTTTGGTCCTAACCCTAGAATACCCCCATTAGGGTTTCTCTTTTGCCATTGACTTAAGGTTACCTTCTCCATCCTGAGCTTGGTGCTTGGGGTCACCTCTCATGGTGCCCATTAGTCACGCAATATCATAAGGCCACCTTCTCTATCCTGAGCTTGGTGCCTGAGGTCACCACTCATGGTACCCATGGGTCTTCCCTCTTGGGATTGACCTCATTGCATCATCCATCAGGGTGGCATGTAGGTGCGAGATTACACACTTATATCATAATTGTGATAATCATAGTGACTTTATGATTTTCAAGTATGAACATCCAAGCTGATAGGTTGCATACAATGTGATTAATCATCCAGAAAACCTTCGAGAAACTAAAGCGATTAACCATAATTTACCACATACCTAATCCTGAGCAACTTGATGTCCAAGAAATAATGATAAAGAACAATCAAACAAGCAATCAACAATATCCTAAAATTAATTCATAACATCCAAGTGTTATAGTTTATCCAAAACATTCTCAAGATAGACTTGGATTCCACCTTAGGCTTTCTAGGCCACTTTAGGGTTTTATTAGGGTTTTAGCCTCCATAATACCTTATCTCCCTAATTTCAACATCATAAGCCCAATTAAAGTTTATTATTTCTCTTTTATACTAAAATCACCATATTTATCCTTTTAAGTTATTTCAAGATCATTGGACCCAATTATCACATTCAGTTTCTTTTGAATTAAAAACTCATATTTCCTTATAGTTCAATTCATATATGAACTATATTTATCATTAATTCCACATTAATCCACTAGAAAACCCTAATTACTAAATTAAGGGTATTTAGCCACAATTAGGAACTTTTATACTCAAAATAGCTTAGAACCATCATATCTCAGCTTTATACATGAATTTGAACAATTAAAGCCACGATGAATCATAATTAGGGTTTCAAGGCCCATTAAAGCTTATTTATGTACATAGAGCCCTAAATTAATCAAATTACACATAAAGTTCATACTTTTAGATCTAATGCATCTTTTTATAATCAACAGGTTAATTTCAACTTTAATCATCTATATAACCCTTCTCAATACATTATTCATATTAAATTAGGGTTTCTTAATCATTAATACATTAAAGTTGATAACCTCCACTACTTTTCTAATTTCAAGAGGAACTAAGCTTTAGTTATATTTTTATTGCATTCCTTGTATTTTTCTGATCAACTTTCATATATAACGTTTATTCATTAGAGTTTTCTAGCAATAGTTATGATTTTTGCAAGAAAAGTCATTAACTTGAATTATCCACTATTTCTAGAAAAACGTTGGCCGTTGGATCGATGATCCGTTGGCGTGCCTCTCCCAGTTTGGAAAGAAAAAAAACTCAGAAAATCCCTTACCCGAACAACGGTGGTGGAGGGGTATTTTGGTAAATGACCAGGCGGTCATCTTCTTCCTCACGCCAAAGAGAGCAGCAACCGGCGGTCAACCTAGTAGTTGACTCTGAGATTCTAACCACCTGCGAGCGCGTCGATCGTCTAGGGAGCTTTGCCTCCCTCCTCTGAACTCGACCACAACCTCAATTGCTTGCCACAACCTTACTATGCCCACCACCTACTCTCCAGACTCAGGTGAGGTCCACTGAGAAGATGGGGGTGCAGGTCAGGGTAGAACATGGAATTGAGGGCAAAAAAACGCTCCTCTCGGTCTTCCACAGAGTTTAGGGTAGCAAAAGGAGATGCATGTACCCTCTCTTGTCCTCTGATATATATATGGTTGAGGAAGGGATTGGATGAATTGGTAACTCTGCAGATTAGCGACCAAACCCCTACAAAGTAGGGATGGTCATCACCAAACTTCTCTCCTGAGTCCGACGATGATCTTCCCTCTTCCTAACTCCCTTTCCTTTTCTCGCAATGATCCGAGTTTGGATCATCTCAAGTCTTCCTGGCGCAAACTCCTCATGCCAAAGGGAAACATCCCTGATCACTGGATCGTGATCCAATGGTTCATATAAAGCCCAAAATCAAGAAATTGGAAGGATTATTCAATTAAATCGTGATATCGATTTCTTAGTCCATTAATAACCACACTTTAGGTAAATTTGCAAATTGCATAACTTGGAAACTGTGCACTATTTTCCTACCAAATTTTAAGGATTTCTCTCTCTTGCCTTTATCCACTTGTATGTCAAGTTTGAGTCCGAAATTCCAAAAGAAAAGAACTATTTCTTCATAGGTAAGTTACTCATTAATCAAATCCATTAAATGGTTATTTTCTTTTTCCTCAAACCATTATCTCTCTATATTGGACTCCTTGGACCCCAAGAAATCCTAATATTTCGTAATTCCTTTTTAAGGATACTTATCATCCTTCTAGATGCATCTACATTCTTCATTTTTCATTATCTTACTTATTTCATTATTAAGATATTTCTTTTCAAGGATTTCTCATTATCTTTCATTTCCTTTTTCCTCTTTTCATATTTCTTTTATTAGAAATCACATAGAAATGAAATTTATTTAATTGTGTCCATTAGTTCCACTTTCTAGAGATTTCTATATATTTCTCATAATTACTTTGCTTAATATCCATTATTGGATTAATCTAATAATAGAAATTACAAAATTCCTATCAAAAGGGAGATTTGCAAATAAATCCATCTTTTGAAACAAAGCATACAACCTTTTCAATTAAGTCCTTATTCACAAAATATTTACAATTCAATCATGAAAACATATGCAAAATTGAGGTTGTAACATCCTTCCCCTCTTATAGGAATTTTGCCCTCAAAATTCCCTCAGACATACAAACAAACAGGATAAGACTTCCTCATGTCCATAATGGCTCCCATGTGGTTTTACACTCTCCATGATGCCTCCGAAGAACCTTCATCATCTCATATTATTGCATCTGAGTTCTTTCTCACCTTGGTACCTTGTACCCTCATAGGTGACTTAGGACATTTCGACTTCTCTCAAATCTAAGTGGGTTCATGGCTCAACACATGGCTTGGGTACCTCACATAGTGCTCTAGATCGGACATGGGGAACACATCACGTTATCTTGAGGGGTAAGACTAAACATAACCATCTCCACCAATCCATCTCAAAAGGACCCATATATTGGGGACTTAGCTTTCTCAGCTGTAGCTTAGAGGGGTCAGATTTTCACATCGCATATTCTCCCACAGTGAATTGCATGTCAGTCTGCTTCACATCATCTCACGACTCATGTCGCTCCTGGGCTTCCTTAGCCATAGCATGATCAAAGTGACTTCATCTACACACACTGTGGTCCTTTTCTAACCTTTATGAGGTCCCTTCACCAATATTATCTTAAGGAAGTGGTGACCGACACAACCTCCCATATAGAGCTTCTTTACATCCCGATACTGGCTATTGTGGTTATTGTCACATCTCTCATAGGGCAAGAATTGCCCCCCATGTATCACCCTGAATGAGCACGCATGCTCTCATCAGACCCTCTTGTCTGGATCATACTAACCATTAGTTAGGGGTGATAAGCTGTACTCACATTGAGTTCTTCATGTATCTACTTCCACCTTATGGAAGTGAATCTTTAGGCCATATTCAAGAACTTTTAAACTTGCATCCTAGTGTAGTTGAACCATCTCTCTTACTTGTAGTTTAGCCGGATCTATCTCCCAACAATATTCTCTCTTTCTATTAGATTATGTCATCTAGGTAAGCTGATCTACCATAACCTATATTGCAGCTTGACCTTCCTTGGTCCAGGGGAGACTTACCACGACAACCATAGTGATGAACTCCCATTCCCTCTCAAGGACTTTTTATCCTTTGTATCAACTTACTGGGTTACTGATGTTTGTCCTTCACCTCCTGACATGCATGGCGATAAGCCACATGCAACTTCATCTTAGGCATCTAAAGTACTACTGAAACTTACCATCTTAGTAGTACCATGGTCTATGGTGACTTAAAATCATGATATCCTACATGTCATGATTCCTCAAGATTGATTCCTTAGAAACCCTAAAACACTCTAGTTGGGGTTTCATCGCCTTCTTTTCCAGAGAAGAGCATCTGAGGTTCTACAACCATCCTTTTATTACATCAAGGCCTAAGCTGACTAACCAAACAAACACTAACTTGATCAACATATCTTGTTACCTCTGAGTGTTAGCCAACCATATCTCCTTTTTCAAACTGAGGGCTAACCTAACAACCTCTTCTAGCCTCTAACTAAACTAGGCAGCTGCATCTCAACTAGAGCATCCATTACCACCTCACATCCTTATGTGTAAGGTAATGTTGAAGACATACACCTCCATGTACTCCACTTATTATCTCATCTCAAACTCTAAGTCTATCTTCATCAAGAAAACTCTAAGCTCATCCTCTTAGTTTTTTAACACAACCTTGTATAACTCACAAATTCCACATAGCTCATGATAAAAACATCCTCATAAGATGACTACCTTAGTTCTCTTGATGTTTGTAAACCATCCACATATCATACACTCCACAAGGGTACGTTATTACCTCTATCCTCATACCTCATAGCAATGTTTCCACTCACATCATCTTTATCCCTGGTGTATGGTATGCATATTGTCCTATCTCTCACTCCCATAACAAGAAGAAATAAGCATTTGGCGACTGTCCTAACACAAAGTTCTTCTGGTTCCAAGAGTAGAGATGGTACATCCCACATTGCCAGTACACCTTCAAATCTAAGTTGACACGTGCAACATATGTCACTACATCACGATCATCTTGATATCAAAGTTACTTCTATGGAAAACTAATCTCGAACCTACTTGGGTCCACACACAATCCTTGGTCATCTCCTCTAGGTTTGTAGGGTGCTGGCACTTTTGGGGTCATCCCTCTTCCCTTATGCATCCAAAGAGTGCCCTCCTCATCTACCCTTTGGGTCCCATGAGTTCATGAAGGTGATCAATATCCTAACCCATGGCCCTCAGACAATGATAGTTGTTACCTCCTGACCCTATGGTCATGTGCAACTAGGGAATTAGACAACTCCTACTTCCATCGGTCTTATCCCTACCTGACCCTAGGATAGACTTAGGATTCTATTATAGTACATGTCCAACTTAGAACCTTACCCAAGTCTCCATCATCTCTCTCTGCATACACAGGCTGACTTTCATCATTTCATAGGGGTCATGAGGACCTGCCTACCTTGGTCAGGCCCCATACCGGTTACCTCCATGGTAACACATCCACATACACTTAGAGATGGTTATCTATGGGTCTACAAGTTCATTCTCATACTATGAACTTTTCACTTAGCTTCTCAAGATCCTATGAGACCTCTTTAGGTTACCTCAAACCCAACAAAAACTGGTATACACCCTACAAAAGGGTCCCTCTCCCAGGATGGGAGGAAACTACATCTTGATTACAAAGGTCACAAACGTCCTTATGTCCAGGGTTTACCTTCACATGAGCATGCTCAACCCTAGCAAGCTACTAAGGCTCGTAGCTAACAGGAATAGCACTTACTAAACCAGTCTAGGTCTCCCTGATAAGTCATAATTGTTCTCATTCCTCAACATTGGACCAACATCATATGTCACCAACCTATATGTGAAAGGTTCATCAAACATACACCTTAATCCAAGGGGTTTCACATTCCTCTAAACATGAAGAGTGCCATTCTCAATCTATGGAACCTCAAGTCTTGTCATGAGCATCAGGTGCACCAGGCACTACTACTTCCCCTCTTAGGTCTAGGGACCCTAGGTTCACCTCTTTATGCGACAATTGTCCAACTGCATGATCAACTTTTTAACCACGTACCAAACATGTACGAGGTATAACATACACATCCTATCACCATTCCACTTGAACAACACCTCAGAGTGGAGTCCTTCTCAAGGACAACTGACTAGGTATAAGGCCTCACAACTTGTTACTATACCTTTTCAGGATCTACAAAACTCTTCTTCCTAACCCTAGAAGGTAAACACCTATACCATAGGCACATAGGTACCAACGGCCTCATCCTCCCTCTAGGGTTTGGTTCCTCTAAAGGCAATCAAGATACAATCAACCTCTAGGGATCATGCATGAGGCAACCACAACCATCCACTTAGGTCGCATCATCCTCAACTTCTTAGGGTTCCTCCTAACCTAGAATCTAAACTTCCAACCTTCTTGCCTGGGTCCTGCTCTCTCTCTCTAGAGTTAACCCTACAAACAACCTTACTACTAAGGGTTCTTTCTCAAAGGTGAATCAAGATTAGTAGCATACACCTACATGGGTGAAATCTATGTTTGCTCCATATTATCTATAGCTCTTTATGCTCATCTCATAAGCTATCCATCATACTCTCCTGGACAGGGTTTTAACCTACTGTCATCACTACAGACGTACTCTGGGGGCATACTATGCCATGATCATATAAGCCCATAGGGTTTCTATATGGTCATCACTAACCTCATCAATGAAGGAGCTATCCTTCACTCTACCACGCACGACCCTTCCCAGGGTTGGGTCGCCAAAGGTACTAGGTCATCCAAACTCACATGGCTCATATTGTCATGGGTATCCAAACGAAAAGCATGTCCACCCACACACCTGGTCTACCATGACATCTAGCTCATCATGTAATCTCTCTCTCTAACCTTCACTTAGGGTTTGGGTTAGCATCATCCTCAGAGGATGTGCCAGGTCTCTACTTATAATGGAGGTATCTAACTCCATGACTAACTCTCTCTACTTATCCTCCTGACAAGAAGGTCTAGCCTCAGGTCTCTCCTAAGGGCATGACAACATATGCCATACGACCTAAGCATGCAACTGTTCTTTAGTTTATGCTTAAACTATTAAGCTTATGTCCATGACATCTTATTTACATGCTTTTCTTTAATTTGGTGGAGGATTCCTTAAACGTTATCAACTTTACCCATACCTCAAGAGGGTGAGGAAGAGAGAGATTACCCTAAACCTTATAATCCTAATAGAATTAGGGTTGAGAAGGGATGAAAATAGATGAGAGAGTCCTAAAGGTATCTTATTTTGAGTCAAAACCTCAGACATTGGCTAGAGAGTCACACTACATCTGGGAGTCCTCATATTCTGACTAGTGGTGCAGAGGAAAATCTTGCCAGCCCACAAACCGTGATCCTTTTCTAAACACCCCAGTCTTTGGAAAATCCTCTAATAACTCCCTTGGGTTCTACAATGTTTGTAAAATTTAATAATTACTAAAGATTAGATGAGGAACTAGTGCTCTGATACCAAATGTAATGACCCCGCCTCCTGGTAACCCCCAATTAAGGGAGACCAAAATGTCAGAGTCATTATCCCAATTTTTAGGATCAATGGTTCGATAAATAATCAATAATACTTATAAAATTCTATCAAGACTATACTGAAAGCTAGAATAAAATAAAGCTTTACATACCTTTTTCAAAAACTTGGATATCTACTTCTATCCACAACTGGAGTCTATTATAACTAATCATCCTTGCAATTTAATTCTTATTTTCACAATATGTCACTTTACTATTTGTCCTTTTCAACATTGTACCTAAAACACCAAAAAATAAAACGTCAGTTAGCATAAATAAATATGCCGGTATGTGGAGACAAAAAAATATCAAACATAAGGCTAACAACCTATTTATCACAATCAAGGTAATTAACAATTCAATTTATGATTTCAATGTGTCAATCTCCACTGCTTTTTCCCTAACCCTGGAATACCCCCACTAGGGTTTCTCTTTTGCCATTGACTTAAGGCCACCTTCTCCATCCTGAGCTTGGTGCCTGGGGTCACCTCTCATGGTGCCCATTAGTCATGTAATATCATAAGGTCACCTTCTCTATCCTGAGCTTGGTGCCTAGGGTCACCACTCATGGTGCCCATGGGTCTTCCCTCTTGGGCTTGACCTCATTGCATCATCCATCAGGGTGGCATGTAGGTGCGAGATTACACACTTATATCATAACTGTGATAATCATAGTGACTTTATGATTTGCAAGTATGAACATCCAAGCTGATAGGTTGCATACAATGTGATTAATCATCCGGAAAATGTTCGAGAAACTAAAGCGATTAACCATAATTAACCACATACCTGATCCTGAGCAACTTGATGTCCAAGCAATAATGATAAAGAACAATCAAACAAGCAATCAACAACATCCTGAAATTAATGCATAACATCCAAGTGTTATAGTTTATCTAAAACATTCTCAAGATAGATTTGGATTCCACCTTAGGCTTTCCAGGCCACTTTAGGGTTTTATTAGGGTTTTAGACTCCATAATACCTTTATCTCATATTATACTCTCTTAGTTCACAAACCCTAATTTCAACATCATAAGCCCAATAAAAGTCTATTATTTCTCTTTTATACTAAACTCACCATCTTTATCCTTTTAAGTTATTTCAAGATCATTGGATCCAATTGTCACATTCAGTCTCTTTCAAATTAACAACTCATATTTCCTTATAGTTCAATTCATATATGAACTCTATTTATCATTAATTCCACATTAATCCACTAGAAAACCCTAATTACTAAATTAATGGTATTTATCCACAATTAGGAACTTTTATACTCAAATTAGCTTAGAACCATCATATCTCAGCTTTATACATGAATTTGAACAATTAAAGCCATTAAGAATCATAATTAGGGTTTCAAGGCCTATTGAAGCTTATTTATGTACATAGAACCCTAAATTAATCAAATTACACATAAAGTTCATCCTTTTAGATCTAATGCATTTTTTATAATCAACAAGTTAATTTCAACTTTAATCATCCATATAACCCTTCTCAATACAATATTCATATTAAATTAGGGTTTCTTAATCGTTAATGCATTATAGTTGATAACCTCCACTACTTTTCGAATTGTAAGAGGAATTATGCTTTAAATATATTTTTATTGCATTCCTTGCATTTTTCTGATCAACTTTCATATATAAAGTTTATTCATTAGAGTTTCCTAGCAATAGTTATGATTTTTGCAAGAAAAGTCATTAACTTGAATTATCCTCTATTTCTAGAAAAACGTTGGTCGTTGGATCAATGATCCACTGGATCACACTGGATCCAATGATCCACGATCGCGCACCTATCCCGGTTTGGAAAGAAACAAAAGTCAGAAAAACCCTTACCCGAACAATGGTGGCGGAGGGGTATTTTGGTAAATGACCAGACGATCATCTTCTTCCTCGTGCCAAAGCGAGCAACAACCCACGGTCAACCTGGTAGTTGACTCTGAGATTCTAACCACCTGTGAGCACGTCGATCATCTAGGGAGCTTTGCCTCCCTCCTCCGTGTTGGGTTTTAGGGGAGACAGAGAAGGCAACGGAAACAAAAATTTTCTTCTCCCAACCCCATAATAAAGGAATCGTGTCAACGTCTATACAATAGGAAGGATGGTTTGTAGAGGTGTACCTTGTCCCGAGGCTTGCTCGGCGACGTTACCTCATGGCTTGTACAGTCTTCACCTCCAGTCTTGGATGGTGTTTGTGCAGCTCCTGGTTTCACCGGGACTGTCGGGATTGACAGCTATCCTCCAAGCGGCAGAAGTCTCCCGCCTCTGTAGTCGTCCGCACAGACTACCTGGAACTCTGATCTCCTTGTCCCATAAGGAATCGTAAGGAGTCTCACCCTCCTATCGGGGTACTAGTCATCAACACACTCTCCTGGAACCAGTTTCCTTTCTATAGTTGTCTTTCCCTTGCTGTGCTTCCCTTATCGGGTAGCACTTGCTTGGGCTCTCTTGGTTACCAAAACAAGAGAGAACGACAACTTTGTAGAGCAATTGGTGTTCTGAGTTGTACTTTAAGAAGCCCCCAATACCCCTATATATATAGGAGGGTCATGGGACAAGGTTCTCTACCCCAGGCAATGCAGGACTAAACAGGAGTAGAAGGGTTCGAAATTTTCCAAAAAACAACCAACTGTGCTAGCTGAACCGACCGTTTGAACCCTAAAACGGTCGTTTGGTGACCTCAACCGATCGGTTCACACCTGAACCGATCGTTTGGCAACCCTGAGCCGATCGGTTCATCACATGAGCTGATCGATTCGTGGTCCTAGTCCAACTCAAATTGACTTTCATACTTGTTTCCGATTAATCAAACATTAATCCTTGTCCAAATCGAATTTGTATAAGTGAAACAAATTGTATTTTCAAAATAGACTTTCCAAACGATCTCCATTGGTCACATGAGCCAATGGATTCAACCATTGAGACGATCGGTTCACCAACCTGAGCCGATCGGTTCATCTCATGAGCCGATCGGTTGGAAGTGTAGATTGTGGAAAATCAGTCAATCGCAATTTCAATCAATCTGATACTCTAATCAATTGGTCCAACATCTTGAACACTATGATTTTGAGCTATCAATAAACTGAGTGTTTAATTGAACTACTAAACTCCTTTAGTAATCAATATAAACATTATTTGTGGATAAACTCCTCTTCCAGGTTAAATCCTATGTGTGTGACACTGCAGGTCCATTTCACGTTGGCAGTGAAAGTCCATAACATTTATGACTTCGCAAGCAAAGAGCGGTGCCTAGTCGCACATCAATGCTACCCAAGTGAAATAGAAAGTTGGAGCACAACTTTTAATCCTAAAATCCGTGAATGGTGTTATAGTGAATGTATCATTCCTTTGTCACTAATGTCCTAAATGAACTCAAGGCATGGTACAGTCATCCTTTCAATGTTCATCCATTTCTTTGATCTCAGAGCAGACTGGGTGAGATGTGTGTGACATCAATATCACATATTGATTCACACACGCATGCACATGCCTTTCTCAATCCTACTTATCAAGTGGCCATGGACATTAAACTCCCATAGGTGGGACAAATCCCATATCTATCACTCACCCCTCAAAAGCCCCATGTGTCAAAGTCACCCAATCATCACCTTTGTAACAACCCATGTTTTAGGACTGTGTTTGTTGATGTCAAAGTGTACCCAACAACATGTGTTGAGTGTAGTGATTTTAGGTCGAAGAATCACATTTACCACCATCAGTGTGAGAGCTGACTATGACTACCAAATCATGGTTCTATGTGTCACTCTCACGGTGGGTCTGTCCGGTACACTTGTTCTCTAACAAGTACCTATGTGCTTGATTTGATATCACTATATCATGACTAATGAGATTCTGTCATCAACCAACACACAATCTAGTCTTTAGTGTTATCGATGTCTATGGTTATTTCCACAATAATAATCGATTAGGGACTAAACAAGAATGTATACTCTTAACATCCATATGATTTCATCATTTAGGTCCTAAACCTAAAAGCATACGTCATTGAGTAAACAATTCTTTAGACATCTATCATATTACACTATCATCTTAGAAATAGTTAAAACATATAGATCAGAAATTACCTTTATTATTATTCAAATCATTTACAAAGTATCCCATTACAATCATCACATGACTTTCTCTATAGGCATACATACCAACACTCCCAACTCGACCACGACCTCAGTTGCTTGCCACAACCTTGTTGTGCCCACCTCCTACTCGCCGGACTCTGGCGAGGTCCTTTGAGAAGATGGGGGTGCATGTCTGGGTAGAAGATGGAATTGAGGGCACATAAACGCTCCTCTCGGTTTGTCACAGAGTTTAGGGTAGCAAAAGGAGATGCGGGTACCCTCTCTCATCCTCTCCTATATATAGGATCAGGGAAGGGATCATATGAATTAGGAACTCTCCCAATCATCGATAAAACCCCTACAAAGTAGGGATGGTCATCACCAAACTTCTCTCCTAGAGTCTGACGGTGATCTTCCCTCTTCCTAACTCCCTTTCCTTTTCTCACAATGATCTGAGTTTGGATCATCTCAAGTCTACCTGGAGCAGACTCCTCACGCCAAAGGGAAACATCCATGATTGTTGGATCGTGATCCAATGGTTCATATAAAGCCTGAAATCAAGAAACTGGAAGGATTATCCAATTAAATCTTGACATTGATTTCTTAGGCCATTAATAACCACAATTTAGGAAAATTTGCAAATTGCATAACTCGGAAACCGTGTACTATTTTCCAACTAAATTTTAAGGGTTTCTCTCTCTTGCCTTTATCCACTTGTATGTCAAGTTTGAGTCCGAAATTCTAAAAGAAAAGAACTATTTCTTCGTAGGAAAGTTACTCATTAATCAAATCCATCAAATGGTTATTTTCTCTTTTCTCAAACCATTATCTTGCTATCTTGGACTCCTTGTACCCCAAGAAATCCTAATATTTTGAAATTCCTTTTTAAGGATACTTATCATCCTTCTAGATGCATCTACATTCTTCATTTTCATTATCTTACATATTTCTTTATTAAGATATTTCTTTTCAAGGATTTCTCTTTATCTTTCATTTCCTTTTTCCTCTTTTCATATTTCTTTTATTAGAAATCACATAGAAACGAAATTTATTTAATTGTGGCCATTAGTTCCACTTTCTAGTGATTTCTATGTATTTCTCATAATTACTTTGGTTAATATCCATTAATGGATTAATTTAATAATAGAAATTATGAAATTCCTATCAAAAGGGAGATTTGCATAGAAATACATCTTTTGAAGAAAAACATACAAACTTTTCAATTAAGTCCATATTCATAAAATCTTTACAATTAAATTATGAAAACATATGCAAAATTGAGGTTGTAACAATTGTTCTCCATGGTAGTTCTTCTTGAGGAAATTCTCTCTATGAGGTCGAATCCATGGTTTCCCCATGGTAGTACCTAAGTGAGTTGAAGATATCCTCTTTTCCCTTTCTTTTTGGCCTAGGTTTTGTGCTCTCTTTCTTGAGATTTATTTGACCTAGAGTTTTTCTTTCTTTTTAGGGGATTCTATCTTGGTCGTGGAGTTGAATCAAGTTTTGGTTTTCTTCTCTTTCTTGTTGTTTAGAGTCTCTACATCATAATCCAAGGCGGGTTCTATAACTTTCCCCTCAATTATTGTTGCACTCATTTTGCATGTTAATGATCTACACTAAAAACGTGATTATAAGTAGTATGATGATGATATCTTGGACTAGGGTTTATGATAATGTGGTGATCCTGTTTAGACTAGCCCTTTTTCTTGAACCCTAATACTTGTACCTGAGATCATGTTGATGGTGAAAGTTCTATTTCCTACATGCACATCATGACCAATGGTTTTCTCCTCATAATGTAGGTTTCTCTCTTGGTTATGGAGGGTTTGGATGCATGTGATGTTTTGAAACATTGATTCTTCCCACATTATATCATGGTTTGGTTTTCCTATGACGTGATAGTTGGATTTTAGGGTTTTGAGGATGATTTCCTCCATGTACCTCACTTCCTATTTGGTTTTAGTTTCATGGTGTTAATCAACTTGTGGATCTTGTGTTTATGGCATTTTATCTCTCTTACCATTGTTTCTATGTTGTGCCTTGTGATGATCATAATTAGGTTTTTGGTTTGCATATTCTTCATGTGGTTTTCACGTTGATGACTCTTCAGATTCTTAAAGATGAACCAACTACTTTGGTCGCTATCTATCTCTATTTTCTTATGGTCACTAAGGCCAAAACACCATAGAGGTCTCTATGCATGGAGTTCTTGAGTAGTAGGTATGTGTTGAACCATGTTGGAGGTTGCTCTATTTTTTTGTGGTCGATGAGGTGGACCTAATGGTCACTAGGGAAATCAAACCCCAACGTTCGTTACAACACCTAACCCTAATCGATTGCTATAGATAATTTCATCTTACTTGGCCTCTATGCTTTCTAATTTCAGATTGATGGTTTATGATAATGATGTTTAATCTAATGGTTTACAAGAATGTGGGAAGTGGTTAACATTAGGGTTGAATATTAATTTCTATTGTAAAACCCTAATATTGGTTAGCAATGAGCAACCCGAACCCTAATTTGAGTACATGGTGTTAATGTTTAACTTTATTGAATAATTAGTATGTTGATGATGTATTTTCTCTCTCTTAATTGTTGTAACCCTAATCTATAGATGAATAAGCATCATGGCTATTGCTTTCTTGTGATAATACTTATGTGACACAAGTGTGGTTATTTTGAGCCTTGATGAAGCATGGAGAGATAATGATGTTTTACAGGAACAATGTGAATGATCTTATGACCTTGGAAGAGGCATGGTGCCTAATTGATATGATATCCTCTATGTGGTGTGATAAGGGATAGGTATCCCATGATGATTGTCAATGGTGATGGCCTTGAGTATGACATTGAAACAATACCATGTGATGATGTGACAAGTTTACATCTTATATGTTTTATATCTTTTGAAGTTGCAATCTACTCTTATCTTGTAGAATCTTTTTAGGGTTTGTTTATAACTTGATTGATTCAACATAAAAGATACCCATTTTTCTAAAATAATCAAGTGGAATCGTAATCATGTAGTGCCATGTGACATAGATCCATCTCAGTGTCAGAACTTGCTGGATGGTGAAACAAGTCTTCCTAAGGGAAACTCGGAGCTCATACTGTTGAGTAAGTGAGGTGAAAGTGATTGTGTGTCCTTGTGTTGTTTGGAAGCTTCATGGAGAGGATGAGGCCACATGGGAGCTCAAGTCAGACATGGAAAAAGTATATCCTGACTTGTTTGTTTGATTGTTGAATTTTGTGGGAAAAATTCTTATAATGAGGGGAGGATGTTATAACCTCAATTTTCATAAGTTTGGGTTGAAATGTAATTTATCCATTAAAGATATATGAATATGAAAATTGTATGATTTGAATTCTTTATATGGATTTCTTTGCTAAATATCTTCTATATGTGTGGCTTCGTGGGCCTTGTTGTTTAATGAGCCCAATAGAAAAAAGGGAATAAAATATGAAAAGAAATCCCTAAAAAAGGAAATTGAAAGAACATTAATGAAGGTGGTAGAAACACCTAGAAGGATAAGAGTTTGTTCTTCAAGAGAGGATTTCGAATCCCTAAGGTTTCTTGAATTACAAGGAACCCAAATAAAGAAGATAAAAGAGGAAGAAAGAGAAAATATGAATAAACTATGCCTATGTAAGTGTTAACTTGTATATGAAGAAAACCCCTCTTTCCTTTCGAGTTTGGGACTCAAATTTGGTTTACGAGTGTATAATGTCAATACAAAGTTTCCTTCAAAATTTGGATGAAAAAGAATAAAGTAATAAGGAGTTATGAATTTTATAAGATTCCTAAAGTGAAAGGATATTCCTTTGAAAAAATCAAATGTCACGATTTAATATTTCGATTTATTGGAAACACGGGAAATCTGATCCCTAGATTGCGCGATCCAGCTTGATCTGAAAGTACTGGATAATCGTCAAGGTCCCAGTCTGAGAGGGAAATCTGTTAGATCTCCTATCAATTTTTCTCAATCCCTGATGCAGAAGAAGAGTTAGAAACTTGATCATCAAGTTCGGGAGCCTTTCCTAAATCGAACAACCCCAAGTTTGGGGGGCTTTTGTGAGGAGACCATGGTTTCCCCAATTGGGGCACCATCGTCGAGCCTGCCTATATATCTGGGGAGTATTCCATGATACCAGTGTATGTGCAAACCTATCCCGCATGTTCGGAAGGAGTGGGCAAACTCCCTGACACCCTCAATTCAATGAAACACCATGATCTTCCACCTTTTCATGGAGCAACCATCTCCGAAGGGAGTTCAATGTGGGTTCATCAAAGGGAAGGCGAGAAGGAGGAATTGGCGAGCCGAATGAGTTCAAAAGAGGAAGACGAAGCCAACGAAGGTCCTAGTTTGCGCACAGAGACCATTAATCACAAAGTCAACCGGTGAGTTAACCACCTATTTGCGCGAGGAAAGGACCAAATGCTAAAGATGACATCTTGAGATATTACAACTTTTCCCCCGCGTCCGCAGTGTTAAGGTAATGGCCTTTTGGTATTTTCGGAGGTTCTTTTAGTTTGTGAGCACGCGCCTATGCGATGCCCAACTGTCCAGGTGGTGTGAGCCAATTGGCTCTAGCCCGACTTGCTGGCGAGGGTTTAATAAACCCGAAATTCCATGTGCTTTTTCTTGATTGGTGGAAAAAGGGTTATCTTGTAAAAATCGTAGTAATTTATAGGAATATCGGATGGAAGCAAGATATATATGAAAGTTCATCAAAAAAACATGTAGAGTCCATTAAAAATAATTTTGAAGCCTGATATTGGTTGTAGTTCTAAAAGCGCATTAAGTTACCCATGTTAATGTATTGAACTATGAGAAAACCCTAATTGTGATAGAAAATCGAATTTAATGTCTTGATTAGGTTATTTTGAGTTATAGTAACCTATTGAGAATAAGAAGAAGAATTAAATATGATAGGATGATGATATTTTTGTTTTAGGGTTTTATATACACATGAATATGCAATAATGAACTTAGAAACCCTAATTTAGGGTTAATGGTTTCTAATGTGGTATAATTTGAAATTCATCATAGGAAAGTGATACTAAGTTGATCCTATTAGGAAGATGTTAATAAGATAATTAGGGTTTGCACATAGTTTTGCTGTTTTAGGCTTTTGTTGTGATAATGATGAAAAGTGTAGATAATTTTGACTCACGTCTAAATTGAATAAACCCTTGTTTTGATGATGGCTAACCATTCCACGTATTGGTGGCTAATGTCTCTATTTGAGTGATTTTAGATTAGGTATAGACACACTCCAAATGCCCTCACTTGCACATCTCAAATTGGAGAAAAGACAAGTCAAAATCAATACAAGTGCACGTTTTTGTAATATGATGTAAGTCCATTAGAATCATGTTGTAAATCACTTCTAATGATTGTATGACTTGTAATTAAGTTTAGAAAAAAATCAGGAGCACTTAGATCGAATATTTAAGCACTCAAAAGCCATTTTCCAAAATTCAAATCAGGTCGTTCATCGGTCCAGTTGCAAACTCGACCGATCCTGATTGGATCTTGAAAATGACTTTTAATCGGTCGAGTTTACACTTCACCAAACTTGACTGATGGAGTACCTGACCAATTCAATTTTCATTGGTCGGTCGAGTTTCCCTAGGACAAACTCGACCAATGGCCTGAATATCATCTTTGTCTTTTACTCTATTGGTCGAGTTACCTTTATAGAAACTCGACCGATTGCACTGGACGGAAAAGTACAGAAAAGTGCTTCTATCCGTTGTGGAGTTGCAACAAGTGAAAATATATATGTTGCAAGCCACAAAATGGCTAGTTTTCAGCCCCAAGTGTCCCAAAGGCTTCTAGGCATCCTCAACTATAAATAGGACCCCTTGGGCTTCATCTCATGGTTAGCCAAGCATTATGAAGGTCCCTATTCTATAGTTGAGTGATCCTATAGCCTCCTCTCTCTCTATGCTTAATCACTTGCTACATCCATTAGAGTGAGTAGGATATTTGTAAGAGAGTTCATCCTACATGTATATCTTGTGAGGCTCTCACTTCTACCACCTCCCTATCTCTCTTTTCAACCATGAAGATGAAGGTTCTCTCTCATGGCTAAGGGAGGTGAAGAAGAACAAGGGAAGGCATCCCTAGGTGAAGATCAAGGCTGAAGACTTGGAGCAAGAGTGGGTAAGACCTTAGTGAATGTAGAATACTCCTTACTCAAGTGGGTAAGTCATTGGTGGAAGCTTCTCTAAGTGAAGGTGAAGTCAAAGGCGGAAGATCCAATAAGAGTGGGTAATTCCTACAAGGTTGAAGACTTGTGAAAGAGTAGGTAAGTCCCTGGAAGAAGGCGGAAGACTCCTTGCAAAATGGGTAAGTCCTTGGTAAGGTTGAAGACTCTTTGTATTGGATAGGTAAGTCCTTTGGTGGTCATGCATTGTATCTCTTATAATGAATATAATGAAGATGCAAGGTTAAGAAATCCTAGAGGTTGACCTGTCTAGGTAGTGGACTGACTCACTTCTAGTTTGAAGTGTGGAACCACTCTAAATAGCTTGTCAATTGGTGTATGTTCAATCTCTCTCTCCCTTTCTATGCATGTTTTAGTTGCACACAAATTTCCTATTTAGCAACCTTATCTTTTGATATATCTTGAAGGTCTAATAAATTTTGTTTAAGTGCATTCAGCTCTATTCACCCCCCCTCTAGAGCATCTAATCACCCATCTAGGTTCCAACAAGTGGTATCAGAGTGGGTCTTCTCCAGGCATACTTCTGCAAGTAGGAGAAGATGGGTGACTATCAAGGAGGAAGATACTTGATCAACCTTCCAATCTTTGATGGGAGAAATTTCCTCTATTGGAGAAGAAGGCTTCAATTCTACATCCAAGGATCAAGTCTTGAGATGTGGCAAATTGTGAGCAGCCCATACAAGCTACCAAAGACAAAGAATGAAGAATAGGATGCTGCTACCTTGAAGAAAGCAATCTTGAATGCTAGAGCCATGTACATTCTCTATGCCTCCATGACCTCCACTGAGTTCAACCAGATTTCTTCTTATGAGATGGACTATGAGGTATGGAGAAGGCTATACATCACCTATGAGGGGACATATCAAGTGAAGGAAAGAAAAGTCTACATGCTCAAAGGGTTACTTGAGAACTTCAAGATGGGAAAGGAGGAGAGGATAGCCAACATGTACTCAAAGCTCAACACCATTGTGAATGGTCTTGTAGTTCTAGGTCATCCTATGTCTAGTGGAGAGATCAACTCAAAGATCCTTAGAACTCTCCCCAAGAGGTGGGAACCCAAAGTGACTTCCATTAAAGAATAAGGTCTCTTAAGTATGTCCGTATTGAAGAGCTCATTGGAAATCTACAAGCACATGAAGCCACAAATGACAAGAGGGAGGAAGTAGAAAGATAAGAAGAGAAAGAACTCAAGATAATGAAGAAGGCTGAAATCAAAGCTCAAATCAAGGATATTGTTGGTCAAGCTTCTCCATCCTCTCAAGTTGAAGAAGATGCCATGTACTCCAAGGGTAGATTCTACAAAGGTAAGAATTCCTCCTACATCCAGTGCCTCAAGTGTGGAAAGAAGGGTCAGTTCAAGATAGATTGCCCACAAGTTATACAAACCCATCATCACAAGAAAAGAGAAGATAAGTGGCACTCAAGCTTAAGTGAATCCTCCAACTCAAGCTCAAGTGAAGATTCAAGTAGAGGATAAATCTCAAAATCTAGTGAAGAAGGAGAATGCCATTTTTCTCTTATGGCATCAACAAGTAATGACTCAAGTGAGGTAAATATAAAATCTTTAGATAAAGAATCTTTGATTGCTGTTATTCATGATACTTGTGCCTCTCTTAAGTCTTATAAAAGGAAAAAGAAAAAGCTTGCTACAATTGTTTATGATATGCATGTAGAATTAGGTGATCTCGAACATGCTAATTATTGCTTTTTGATGATAAAAATGATTGTCTTAGTCAAGTAGATTCTCTTAAACTTGAAAATGCTAGTTTGCTTGATAAGATTAAATTTCTAGAAGCTCAACCTCTTATGCCTAGTTCTAATGAAGAGCATACCTTAATTGTTGATTCTCTCATGCATGATATTGATGTTCTTAAAGCTGAAAACAAGGACAAATATTTTGCTTTGCAAGGATTATAATCTGAAAATGGTATTTATCTTTCTAAGATTACTTTTCTTGAAATAGAAAATGCATCCTTGCTTACTAAAATCAATGTGCTTGAATCTTGTTCTAGTTCTACTGGTAGACAGAATAACGTTGCTGCTCTTCATATTGATAGAGATTCCTATTTAACAAAAGCTCTTTTCTTAGAAAATGATCTTTTGCATGCTAGAGATAATATAGATCATTTGTCTTCTACTGTTTCCTCTCTTATGCATGATAATGATAGTTTGAGATCTTCTTTGCAAAGATTCTTAGTTGGTAAAAGGAATCTTAATGATATCCTACACCATACTACTAAACAAATTGATAGACATGGTTTAGGATATGATAGTATTCAAAGGAACAACAAAGGTAAAGGACCTCCAATCTTCCATGGAGAATCCTATAGTTACAAGACAATGGGCACATGCAACTATTGCAATGCTATTGGCCATTATTCTACTTGTTGTCCTTTTAGGAAAGCACCCAAGAGTAATAGGACTTGGGTAGTTAAACTAACCCCTCTGGACCCAAAAACATGATTGGGGACCATTTCATCTTTCTTCTTGTAGGTACATGCAAATGGATTGACTTGAGCTATTGAATTGCACATTGACTTGTCAATCCACATGAAATAAGAAATGTGAGATGTGTAGAGGGTGATAACAAATGGAAAAAGGAATGGTAAGAACAAATGTAAATGTTTTCTTACTTATAACCATTTCTAACTTGTTTTTGTCAAGTTAGTGTGCACTATGGATGTGCTTTTTGAGTCAAAAGTGGTATATTGGGATTCTCTTCACACTCTTGCTCAAAAACTATTTCTAATGCTTTAATAGTGCATTAATAACTTGCTTACACATGTTTGGATATTGATTATATCTTTAGCATGCCTCTAAATATGTTTTTATGAAATATATGTGCTTTTTGACAGTAGCTCTGTCGGTCGAGTTTGTCCTGTTAGAAACTCGACCGACTAGCACCAATGAGTGTTGCCAACAACTATCATCGGTCGAGTTGTCAATACACAGAACTCGATCGACAACACTGTGCATAGAATATACATTTGGCTTATTGAATGATAATTTCCCTCTCAACTAGATTTTCTCAACCAATAGCCTTGTTCTTTGGAACTCTCATTTGGTACCTTTATATATGCATATTGCCATGCTTGAAATTGCCTATCTTTCTTACAAATATATCTCTCTAATTGATCTAAATTGGTATATCTATATCTTGCAATTACTTGCTTTGAGTTGTTTTGCAGGTTTTGATGATGATCTCTTTGGATCGCTTGGTTGTGTCTAGAATTTCTTCAGTTGTACTCTAACTTTCTACATCTATCTAGGTGTATATATTATTTTGATACAACCTTGAGGTTCTTAGTGGTAATCATCCTTTGGTAATGATGCATACTTTTTAATGAGTTATATCCTTTCATGCTTCTAAAATTGCATCTCTTTGTTTGGATATATCTCTACATATACTCATAGCTTTCTTTATCTTGTGTATCATTTGGTATCTCTTGCTATGATCTAGGTCCTAGTAGTAGTCCTAACTTGTGATAACATCTACTAGTAGTTCATATACATGTAGTTCTAGCCTTGTTTATAATTGGTATCTTTGCTCATATAGTGGTTTTTCACTATATGCTATGCTTGTATCTTGTCTCAAACTTGCTCAAGCTTGTTCCTTGAATTGCATATCTACTATATTGAGTTGCTTGCATAACTTTGTGATGCAGGGTACATAGAGATACATTATATGTAGAGATTGGAGTTTTTTTTTTGGATTTCATACATCTTTTTCTCCAGTTTCATTTTTTGGTGCAAGACTAGTTTTTTTTTGCAGAAACAACCTTCTGAGCAAGGCTCATCGCTTTGCCATGGGCCTTGATACTTTTTGGGCAAATTCTATCATCTTGAGGGTCAAAATTGCATTTTATTGTTTTTCTGTAGCACTTTATCTTACGTTTTGGGTTGTTCAAGTGTATGATTTAACTTGCTTTTCTTTCTATGCTTGGACAAGCCCCTATCCGTGCTCTTCTACTCTCCCTATATAACTTTTTGTTATATCCTTCCCTTTAACAAGTGGTGTTTCTTATTTCTTCATACCCCCACTTTTTGAAATGACAAAGGGGGAGAAAGGTATGTCTTTTTTTTGACAAAATGGGGAGAAGGCATGTCTTACATGAAGAAGAGAAGTATGTTCATGTAAAAGGGAGTAGATAAAGGGGAGAAGAGATATATGTGTAGAACATATATGAGTAGAAGACGTAGTTTCTATAAATGTTATGAAAGCTAACCATGCAGGAGAAATAACATCAATTGAGGGGGAGTATGAGAACTCCATGCGCATCAAAGGAGGGGGAGCATATGAGCCCAATCCTATTGAAACCCCTAGGTTTCTCTGAAGGTATAATTTTACTGAAAAGCTTTCAATACATTTATGGAATGGTTTGTCATCTTCAAAAAGGGGGAGAATGTTGACTCAAGGTCAATTAGGTCAATGTTGACTCACTTCTAAATTGAATAAACCCTTGTTTTGATGATGACTAACCATTCCACATATTGATGTATTATGTCTCTACTTGAGTGATTTCAGATTTGGTATAGACACACTCCTAATGCCCTAACTTGCACATCTCAAATTGGAGAAAAGACAAGTCAAAGTCAATACACGTGCACATTTTTGTAATATGATGTAAATCCATTAGGATCATGTTGTAAATCATTTGTAATGATTGTATGACTTGTAATTAAGCTTAGGAAAAAATCAGGAGCACTCAGATCAAATATTTATGTACTCAAAAGCCATTTTTCAAAATTCACATCAGGTTGTTCATCGGTCGAGTTTGCAGATTGGATCTTGAAAATGACTTTTGATCAGTCTAGTTTACACTTCACAGAACTCGACCGATGGAGTAACTAACCAATTCAATTTTCATTGGTCGGCCAAGTTTCCCCATGACAAACTCAACCGATGGTCTGAATATTGGCTGTCTTTTACTCTATCAGTCGAGATACCTTTATAGAAACTCGACCGATTGCACTATACAGAAAAGTGTAGAAAAGTACTTCTAGCCGTTGTAGAGTTGCAACAAGTGAAAATATATCTTTTGCAAGCCAAAAAATGGCTAGTTTTCGGCCCCAAGTGTTCCCAAAGGCTTCTATGCATCCACAACTATAAATAGGACCCCTTGGGCTTCATCCCATGGTTAGTCCAGCACTACAATGGTCCCTATTCTATAGTTGAGTGATCCTATAGCCTCCTCTCTCTCTCTAAGCTTAATCACTTGCTACATCCATTAGAGTGAGTAGGAGATTTGTAAGAGAGTTCATCCTACATGTATATCTTGTGAGGATCTCACTTCCACTGCCTCCCTATCTCTCTTTTCAACCATGAAGAAGAAGGTTCTCTCTCTTGGTTAAGGGAGGTGAAGAAGAACAAGGGATGACATCCCTTGGTGAAGATCAAGGCTGAATACTTGGAGCAAGAGTGGGTAAGACCTTGGTGAAGGCATAAGACTCCTTGCTCAAGTGGGTAAGTCCTTGGTGGAAGCTTCTCTGAGTGAAGGTGAAGTCAAAGGCAGGAGTTCCAAGAAGAGTGGGTAATCCCTACAAGGTTGAAGACTTGTGCAAGAGTAGGTAAGTCCTTGGAAGAAGCCAAAAGACTCCTTGCAAAGTGGGTAAGTCCTTGGTAAGGTTGAAGAGTCTTTGTATTGGATAGGTAAGTCCTTTGGTGGTCATGTATTATATCTCTTATAATGAATATAATGAAGATGCAAGGTTAAGAAATCCTAGAGGTTGACCTCTCTAGGTTTTGGACTGACTCACTTCTAGTTTGAAGTGTGGAACCACTCTAAATAATTTGTCAATTGGTGTATGTTCAATCTCTCTCTCCCTTTCTATGCATGTTTTAGGTGCACACAAATTTCCTATTTAGCAACCTTATCTTTTGATATATCTTGAAGGTATAATGAATGTTGTTTAAGTGCATTCATCTCTATTCACCTGCCTCTAGAGCATATAATCACCCATCTAGGATCCAACAGATAAACCCTAGAGAAACCCTAAAATGGATTAGGAAAACCTAGGAAGAAATTTCAAGTTGAATATATATATTCTTGATTATGTGTGTAATAAATAGGTTACATATGCTTTTCAGGAATTTTGTGATTGTTGAATTGCATGCTTGGACTGCTTGCTTTCTTGGAATTACTATTTACTTGTGAAATCTACTGATCAGGTATGTAGTTAAATTATGAGTAACTGCATTATGTTTCACGACATTTCTTGAGAATTTATCGATTGCAATGAAAACTATACTTCTTGGATTTTTCATTACTACAATCTTTAAAGTGATTTTGTGTATAAAAATTTAAGTACAAGTGTGATTGTCTTGAACCTATATACCATATCTGGATGTATGATGCAAGACCAAGCCCTGGAGGGAAGATCTAGAGTGGTCAAGCCCTAGAGGGAAGACCCATAGGCACCCAGAGAGGTGACCCCAGGCACAAAGTTTAGGATGGAGAAGGTGGCCTTAATGTCGCTTGCAAGGACTAAACCCTAAGAGGGGGTATCCCAAAGTATGAGTAAAAGCAGTTGGGAAGTCACATTGAAAATGTAATTGTGCATTGTTAACAACTACTTGATGTGATTATGTTGTTTGAACTTATGTGCAATATTTTGTTTGTCCCCACATACCAGTATATTCATTTATACTGACCGCATTTTGTTTTCCGGCATTTTAGGTAATACCTAAAATTGGACAAATAGTAAAGTGGCACCTATGAAGAATACATTTAAAATAATAAATGAGGATTTAGGTAGATAGAAGTCTACTTCTGGAAAAATTTCTAGTTCCCAAAAATTTGAAGGTATGTTAGAAGAAATTTTTTATTCTAGTTTTTAGTTTAGTCTTTAGTAGAATTTACTAATTATTTCTGATTAATTGCAAAACCATTGATCCTAAATGGGATAACACCTCTGACTTCTTAGTCTCCCTTAATCGAGGGTTACTGGGAAGTGAGGTCGTTACAATTGGTATCAGAGCGTGGTTTTCCATTTAATCTCTAGTAATTATTAAATTTTACAAACTCTTTATATCCCAAGGGAGTTATTAGAGGATTTTTTGATGATGGAGGTGTCAAGAAAAGGATCACAATCTGGGGGCTGGTAATATTTTCCTCCACCCCACTAGTCAGTCTATGAGGACTTCCATATTATGTGTGACTTCCTGGCCAAAATCCGAGGAATTGAATCGAAATAATATACTTCTAGGTCTTCTCATCTATTTTTGTTCCTTCTTTACCTCTTATTTCTAGAGAAACATTTATACTTAAGATTTTCAATATCTCCACCATCTC
Source organism: Alisma plantago-aquatica (assembly GCA_963693085.1). Lineage (NCBI taxonomy): Eukaryota > Viridiplantae > Streptophyta > Magnoliopsida > Alismatales > Alismataceae > Alisma > Alisma plantago-aquatica. The sequence goes on along the minus strand of OY856414.1, from coordinate 133,402,438 downwards.
ATGAGTTTGGGAATTCAAAGGGTTAAGGATTAAGAGATCCTCCACCAAACAATAAAATGCATGTAAATGAGAGGAAATGGACGTAAGTTAAAGCTTATGTATCTTCCAAGTTATAAATCTGTGTTTATAGGATTTTTAACTTGTGTGAAACATCATGGCTCATGTGAAGACCGTAGATACTCCTATCGAGGCTACTGAGAACCCCTCTAGGGGTTGGCCTCCCCGCAAGAGGAAGGGATCGTTCGAGAAGAGGAAGAGGGACTGTGGTGATAAGTCCTCAAAGAAGAGTAAGAGACCCGAGAGAGCCTCAGAAGAAGGATTAGACCCTAAGCCGGTTCCCTTCGACAACCCAGAGATGGACCAAGAGGAGGAACACATGTCTGAAGATGAGGTCAAATATGAGGAGAACTCGACTGGTGGTCTAGGACATGCAATGGTAGTTCACACCCCTGATGCCTTATGTATGGAACAATAGAAGAAGCTAACTGAGGCCATTCATTCCCTATCCCTCAAGGATATAGCCAAAGACAAAAATGGTGAGCCTCTTTCCGTTCGTCCCCATCTTGGAGTCACCATTCTGGACTTCGTCAAGTTGAACATTGAGAAATTCTGGGGATATCATAATACCGAAGTGGTCGACAAAGCAAATGCTTGGCTGCTAGTGGTCGAGAATGATTTTCACATGCTAGAGGTATAGACGAACAAGAAGGTTCCTTTTGCTGCTCACCTCTTGAAAGGAGCAACCAAGATCTAGTGGGAAAACCACATCACAGGTCGAGATCTGAATGAGGAGGCAATGGCATGGACTGACTTCAGGACTATCTTCACAACCGAATTTATTCCCACCTCAACTAAGGAGAAGGATAGAGAGTTCACCAACATGATTCAAGGTAGCCAATCTGTGGCAGACTTTGGTTGCAAGTTTCACATCCTGGAGAATTTTGGTCACATGACGACTGATGAAAGACATGTGGACCATTTTGTAGAACGTCTTCACCCTGCCCTCAAGCCTCATGTGATGGAGAGTAAACCAACAACCTTCACCGAAGCCTACAACACCACCTCAGACATGGAAAGGATGGTGATGCCTGCTCAGAACCCATCCAAAGGATATTTAGGTTTCACTAAAGGTACCCAAGGATAGAATAATGATCACAAGAAAGGACAAGGACGTAACCACACCAAGAGCAAGCATGGAGGTAAAGGGAAGCCTCATGGTGAGAGTCACTTTTAGAAGTGTTGTACCTATGGACTGACTCATCCTGGGAAGTGCTTCTTTGAGAAGACGGTGTGCTTCTGTTGCCAATAGGAGGGACACTTTATCACCAACTATCCTCTGCCTAATCTGATAGGTCTAGTGGCAGCACAACTAGTGGCAGCATCACCCCTAGTAGGAGGAGGGGTACCAGTTGGAGGTCCACCTATTAGAGAGAGGAGATAAGCAGAGTGTTCACCATCAACAATGAAGAAGCTCAAGCAATGCTAATAGGTTGATAGAGGGTAATAACCCGTAGAGTTTTCCTTTCAGTTTAGTTTGATCGTGTAATAGTCGTCTGATACAGTATGAAACTATGTAGGCATGCTTGAAGTCATGGGACAAAATGTAAAAGCACTTTTTGATTCTGGTTCTACTAATACTTTCATTTCAAGAAATCTGGAAACTATGCTTTGTTTGGATATCAAGGATTTAGGTTATTTTTTGGATGTCACAACCCTGAGTGGTCGGATATATACGTCTCTTTTAAAAAAACCTATCTTGCCAGTTATGTACCTGATTCATGATCTTCCTAGTGACTTCATCCTCCTTGATATGAATGATTTTGATGTAATCATTGGTATGGATTGGCTTTACACGTATAGAGCACATATTCATTGTAGGGAAAAGAAGATCCTTATTAGGAAACCTGGTCATCCACACTTTACCATTCAAGGAAGGAAATATGCGACCACCAACCTATATGTGTCAGCTCTGAAGGTTGAGAAGATGATATCCAAAGGCTGTCAAGCTTTCCTAGCAGTAGTCACCGATCTGGAGCCTAAGGTGCGATCTCTTGAGGAGATAGAGGTAATCAGGGAGTATGCATATGTTTTTCTAGATGACTTGCCTAGAATTCCCCCTAAGCGAGGTGTGGACTTTTTGATAGAGCTAGCTCCTGGGGCAAACCCTATATCTAAGGCACCTTATAGGATGGCCCCTGCTGAGTTGCTCGAGTTGAAGAAACAACTACAGGAATTGCTAGGTACAGGTTTCATTAGACCTAGTACATCACCATGGGGAGCACCATTCCTTTTTGTGAAAAGAAGGATGGATCACTCGGATGTACATCGACTATTGGATGATCAACCAGTCAACCATTAAGAACAAGTACCCTCTTCCCAGGATAGATGACCTTTTTGACCAGCTCAAATAGGCCTGAGTCTTTTCGAAGATCGATTTGAGGTCTGGATACCACCAGGTGCGAGTCAAGAGTGATGACATCTGTAAGACAACTTTCCAAACCCGATATGGCCATTATGAGTTTGTGGTCATGCCTTTTTTGTCATCGAATGCACCCAGTGTCTTTATGAACCTCATGAATAGTGTGTTCAAACCCTTCCTTGACTCCATTGTCATAGTGTTCATAGATGACATCCTGGTGTATTCTGATGACCTAGAGCAACACCGTAACCATCTAGGTAGAGTCCTTGATATCCTAAGAAAGCATAAGTTCTATGGGAAATTCTCGAAATGTGAGTTTTGGATAGACCATGTTTCTTAGACATATCATATCCAGAGGAACGATCATCGTGGATCCAACTAAAGTGTCAACTATTTGAGAATGGACCACATCAAAGAACCCCTCCAAGATCTATAGCTTCTTGGGTTGGCCAGATACTATCAACACTTTATCAAGGAATTCTTAAAGATTGCTTTTCCGCTCACCAAGATGACCCAGAAGGATGAAAAGTTTGTATGGCCCGACAAATGTGAAGCTCGCTTTCAGGAGATAAAGGAGAAGTTGACCATCGCTCCAGTGTTGACCTTACCTTCGGGTAATGAGGGTTTCATGATCTTCACTGACGCATCAAAGATGGGACTTGGTTGTGTGTTGGAAAAGAATCGCCATGTGGTTGCACATGCTTCCCGACAACTCAAGCCCAATTAAGTGAATTACCTGACGCATAACTTAGAGCTAGCTGTTATCATTCATGATTTGAAGATATGGTGGCATTACCTTTATGGATCTACCTTCGAGATCTTCACCAACCATAAGAGTCTGAAGTATGTCCTGAGATAGAGAGACCTGAACCTATGAGAACAACGATGGATGGAGTATATGAAGGACCATGAATTCATCATTGCCTATCACCTTTGAAAGGGAAATGTCATAGTTTTTGTGCTTAGTCAGAAATGGCTTAGGTGCACAACTGTCTTGTCTAGCTAGTGGAGGAAGCTAGAAGATCTTGTAGAGTGGACTCTGCAACCATTAGAGGACCGAGTTCGTTTGGCCAATATCTAGATCAAATCAGTTGAGCAATTTAGTGGCTGCTTAGTTGACCAGTTCAGAACTTGGAAAGATGAAAGGTTTGTTAGAGAAACCTTAGACCCATCTCTCAGTTGGAGTGGATGGCAGAATCCATTACAAGAGTCATATTTGGGTTCCAGAGAATTCACCGTTGAAGGATCATATCTTGCAAGAGGCTCATGGTTCTAAGTATATGGTACACTTGGGCACTACAAAGATGTTTAAGGATCTACAGAGGTATTTCTGGTGGTCAAGAATGAAGAGAGACATTGTAGCATAAATGGCCAGCTGTCTTACGTGACAAATGGTGAAGGATGAACATCAATGACTCAGTGGACTTTTACAGTCGATAGAGATCCCAGAGTGGAAATGTGAACAAATCACCATGGATTTCATGGTGGGTTTACCCTGGACCAAGAGAGGTCATGATGCGATATGGGTTGTGGTAGATCACCTTACCAAGTTAGCATGCTTACTTGCCCTAAAGACCACTTCCAAGGTGTCAGACCTAGCTGAATTGTACATTAAAGGGATAGTATGATTGCATGGTGTATTGGGTTTGATCATCTTTGACTGACACTTGAAGTTCACTTCCAAACTGTGGAAGTAAGTATAAGAAGAACTTGGTACAAGGCTGAAGTTCAGTACAACTTATCACCCCTAGACTGATGGTCAGTCAGAGAGGACAATTCAGACATTAGAGGATCTATTGAGATCTTATGTGCTCTATTGGGGTGCATCATGAGAGCAGTACTTACCTTTAGCTGAGTTTGCCTACAACAATAGCCACCAAGCTAGTATTGAGATGCCTCTATATGAAGCTTTATATGGGAGAACGTGTTTGTTACCGCTTCACTGGGATGAGTTAGTGAGAGAACCTTGTTGATCTCATATGAGCTCCAAGTGTATGTAGATAAAGTCGCTTTGATCAAGTAGAGGCTGAAGAGAGCCTAGGATCGACAGAAGTCATATGCTGATGCAAAGCAGACTGACATGCAGTTCACTGTGGGAGAGCATGTATTTTTGAAAATCTCACAGCTCTAAGCTATAGCTAAGAATAGAGGAAAGATGAGTCATGATATGTGGGTCCATTTGAGTGGTTAGAACGGATTGGTGAAGCTTCATACCATTTGGTGTTACCCCTCAGTATAGTATTGTCACACCCCAATCTCACAATTACCACTAATCATGAGATTAGGGCATGAGTTTGAGGATTTAATGTAATACAAAGATCACCCTTAACTTTTTTCTTCTTTTTCAAACTCTTTGTTTTATCGCATTGAACCACATAAACTAACTTTACAAGGGAATCTAATCAGTGATTTCTTTAATATGATCTCAACATAAATGATACACATCCATACATTCATTCTCAGGTACATACGACACGATAATCAGATACATTCTCTCTTATTAAGGAAACAAATATACAAAACATTACTTACAACACTCTCACATCTATACTAGGACCTAGAGTGACATGGACCGACTGAAGGTAACTAATCTCATACTTAACTCATCTGGTATATCTACTCTGATGCTTTGACCTTCTTCAAGTCTATGTGGTTTCCCTAAAAAATGTGAGTAGAGGGGTGAGCCTACTCGCTCAGTGAATGAGTACTTCAAAGAAATAGTCTAAAGCACTAATATAATTACATATATACTTTGGAACAACTAATATAATTTATAACAATAGTAAGCTTTAAAGAGATTGATCATTGACAAACATAAATATGATAGGATACTATATATATCAACAAGAGTAAATCAATATATGAGCATGCTTGATTAATTTCAATGAGAACTAATAATTCAGAAACATACAAAGAATAATTGCTGGGAAACTGTACTCGAATCTTTCTTAGCCTTTCTTACTTATAAGAAACTCTTTAAACCTATATTAAAATATTTTAGCTTATGCCCTGATCATATGCAGTGTGCTCTTCTTATGAAGACCTGTAGAGAACTATGATCTCACCGTATAAGACTTAGCTTAAAACTCGGGAAGCTAAGCCTAGAACTGAATCCGAGTCTGCTTGACTCGAACCGTCACATCTGACTAAGGTGGCTAAATAGTTGGCCTTTAACTGGACCTCTCCTTCTAGGATGAGTACACAGGTGGAGGGTCTGAGATACTCTGTGAGCCTCATCTTGGTACGCTCTGTGGGTACCTATGGGTTACCACCGGGATCACCGGTTCATGTTGGGTAACCTATCTTCTATTAATAGACTTCCTCAAGGGCTTCGTCTCCCCTCACGCTCTGTGGGTGTGATCCGATCCCCGTATACTGGTCGTTTCCAGGGTGGATCATTTCCTCCCTATAGTGTAGACATCCATAGGGAATCTACGGTGTTCATGGCTCTTAAGTCTATTATTTTATTTTTCTTGGAAAGCTCTTACTATATTGTATCTTTTCCCTTACTTATATTGGATTCTGATATCTCTATGGTACCATGTCTATTTATTTGAAGTTTATAACACAACACATATATCATCCTTAACTTGGTAGAGAACTATATCCAAACACTGTAATATACTGAGAAATCAACATATTAGACATGCATGCAGACCGAAATACTTAAATAAACAAAATGCATGTCCATTTGACACTTATACACTAGAGTCATGCAATTAAACATCTTAATATACTGATAAGAGCTAATTACTTGACATACAAGTAATCGTCAGTTGCACCCATAAATTATTTACAATTTCTTAGAAAATGTGCACATCGACCCAAATCCTGGGTTGTGCATCTCATACTGAGAACATGGTAATCAAAATGCTTCATTCATTGAACACCCTATCCTTATGGTTTCATTTACCTCATTCACTTATCACATGTCTCTCATAAGGATTTAATATGTCATAAACGTCCACTAAATACAGATTGCTTTAAACAAGCCATATACAATAAACATATGTCTGAAATCCTCAAATTGAGCTAAATTAGGGTTTTCCATGCCATTCATTGAGATATAATGAATCAAGAATAACATTGCATAAATAGAGTCTATGATGCCAAGAAAAACACTTCAAATGGATTTCACCATATTTATTCACAAATTTCCAACTTTTCACTCATATAGGGCTTCACCCTCTTTACAAAGATATCAAGCAAACACTATTCACATCACATGAAATCCAAAATAGTATCTGACATATATGTACTACACATTCAGATAAACAATCATTCATAACCAAGGAGATCTAGATAAACAAATTTCTCTATTTAATTATACAGCAATTTCAGTCACAGACAAATTCCCTATATTTTAGTTTTCTCTTATAATCATTGTGAATACTTAGGGAATTTTCATTAGGATGTATTGTATACATTTATAATATGAATTTATCATCTGAAATTAAAACAAACAGAGGAATAATCCATTTCATATCATTTTTCAACAACTTAGATCAAACAGAAAATTTAGGGTTTGTAGTCGCATACTAATGAATTACAGATTATGGATCATTTAACCAATTTTCGTGCAATATGCTGTTTAAAGGAAGTTTCCACTCACCCTAAGGTTTGAAAACACCTTAAAAACGTAGCTCATCCCTTAAAATCTCGATCTCATATCAAATCCCTAGCAATTCACCCGATTCTTCTTCCTTTCAACTCGGAAACCCTAAAAATGAGGGAGTATGAAGAAAAAGTGAGAAAAGGGGAATTTTTGATACCATTTTGGATCAAATCAGAGGAGGGATGGAATTTTGACATGTGAGATAAGATTCACCATGAAACTATATCCAAAGAAGCTAAACTTACATGGTTTCATCATTCCTCAGACCGCAAAACCCTAGGTCAGCATCTCCATCACTTTCTCCTCTCAAACCCTAACTCTCCCTTTCTCTCTAGGATTTCGTTTCTTTGGATTGAATCAAAATTTATGAGAGATCCTTGTGTGTTAAGTTGACCATATATAGCAATTGAGATGCTTGGGTCAATTTCACATTGACCCCTCACTATACTTTCTCATATTTCAGCTGAATTTTTTGTCATAAAAATATTACTGTAATTCGTCTACTGATAAGGTCTAAATGCATCAAAAAATTATGAAAATTTTACATGTTGTTTATGATTGAGTTTCAGATATTCAGTTAAAATTTCAGATCATTTTGTGTTACCAATAGATAACTAAAAATAAAACACTACACTGCTAAAAAGCACTCTATCATCATTTTGGTCAAAGTATAGTTCGACCGAGAATCACATTCAAAGAATGCTCAAATATTCCAAAATTTTTCTCCAATATGCATTATTGAGATATCCATATCATATCCAAAACTCAATTAAATATAAAATTTTTATAATACATGAAAAATCATTTACCACACTGCTATCCTGATCAAATTCCATATTCATGTACTATCAAAACCCGATTTTTTCCGATTAGGGTTGACATTTATCAAACCCTAAATCTTCAAACTAAAATCATAGTTAGAGTTTTTTCTTAGGTTTGAAAAATCATAATTGATCTACTATCATTATCAATTCTAAGCATGTAATCATTTAGGTAAACCCTACTTTACCAATTAAGCACAAATGTGGTCATTGCAATTCTCACCCCCTTAAAAAGTTTCATCCCCAAAACATAAATATGCAAGAAAAGTAATTCTAAGGTTTATTTTAAGCTTCTGATATCTTACGTCATTATATTCTGGTATTTCATACTTGAATGTATCTTTCAACATTAAGTCCTTTATTTCTTTTCTAATCACAACATGTTTAAATCATGACTGCTCAATGATAACAAACAAATTCTCTATGCCACAATCAATCATAGAGTAGATAGAGAAGCAACCATTTCAATATTTTTATACTCTTGAGGTGTTACCTCAACATTGGTAATATGATCCAACCATCTCAATTCATACGAATCAATATGTACTATTGTTTTATATTACCTCTGAGTCACAAAAGAGAGTTCACCATGTTGTTTTGAATATTACTATTGTTCTACTCAAATAGCAAAGAAGTCATGAGTTGGAAGACTAGATTCAACAACAATTTACAATACTACTCACGAAATCCCCATTGCATCATGGATGCATAAGGTGAAGCATTACCATCACATTCCATATTATTCTCAAGTATGAACCCACACATAATTCAAGGTGTAACCATTGGGTCATATCATACTAGGGTTTCAACAATAGTAATAGAGTACTACATGATTGTATTAGTCATTCAAAGACTATTCATACCCAATTACCATCACTTAGTTATATTAAAGCTAGGTATAACAAGCTATACCTCATTAGGGTTACATATCAATACAATATGGTTATCATCCCTTCTATTCATATGAGTGAATAGGTAAGACTACCTTATTCAGGGTAACCCTCCATTTGTTCCATCATCATTCAACCCATATCACCATACCACAAGTGTACAATACTAAGATGGATTACTGGTATGAATGACTACAACTATTAGACACCTTTAATTAACATATTGCTTACACATGTACACTGAAATCATATGTAAAACAAATTACATCCCTTAATATACCTTCAACAAATTATACTTCTAAAAACAAATTCACATACTACTAAAAGCCATTGTTATCTCTTCTCTTGATCCTCATTCACTACTACTTACGTTTTGCTACTTATCCTTCTCATTTTAATCATGTAGATTAAACATTCCTAAAATTGAAACATAAAACGTACAAATAGATTATTCATCATTCTTGCTATCAATGCAAGAATTTATCTCATATCGCACTTCACTCATATTGTATTTCTCCTTTTGTTCAAAACACACTTGTTACATTTCAAATTTATATCTTACTCTTTGCTCCGAATCATTTCCATATTGTTTATCTACCTTTCAGATAAGCTATCTTTAAACCCTGGATTACTATCAGTGCTAGTTTACTTCTCATAGTGGAAATCTCATAATATTATTTTTATAGAGATGCTAGTATTCAAGGCCAAATAACTAGTGACTTCCCTTGAACTACTACAACTCTAAACGTTCTAGGGTTTGGTCCTTATCAGTAGCATGACGTTATTGTGATGTGACTTTGCTCCCTTAATTTGAAATTCAAAGTTTGGATCTCACAAATTTTACTAAAGTCTTCTTTATCTTATCAATTGAATTTCCTTTCTCTTACTTAGCCATTCAGATAGATTACATTCTCAATTACCCTGGTAGGGTTTCATCATCATATTGTGTGTCATTATTACATTCACTAGATGTCTCTACCACGGTGTTTATGCATCATATTTGATTCATTTTCTTATCACTTCATTCCTACATTGCTCTCATTAAGGAAGATATGAAAGAGAAGATGATTTTGAGACTTAGAATTCTTATCTTCAAACATTCAATAATACATTTCTCATATGTAGGTTAAATTAATTATCAACAAGTATACTTGACTAATTATCACCTTCTTGAATCTCACAACCTCTTTCTTTTATAATCTATATTACTCCATTATGTTTCAAAGCCTTCTTTACTTTCCATAATCCCCTTACCATATACTACTATTCCACATGTCATCTTTAACTTCTAGTTTTCTCTTATGATCATGTTGCTTCTTTTATGTGTATGATCATGTATACAATGTTGAATATATTTCCTTTTATCCATATACTAATGTGAAGTTGAAATTCTAAATCAATAATCTCTCTACTCGTTTCACCTCATGTTTACTACATTACATATCCTTCATTTTAAATCAAACGACTCATGCATGGGTCAAACTTGGTTTCTCTTTCAATTAATTTTTTCCTTCCCGAATATAGTCTACCTTTGTATGACTTATTCATTTGTTAAGCTACACTTTTGTTCTTCTTTTAGAAACTAGTTTTTTGTTCTATTGAGACTTAGAATCCAAAGGCAGTAAGGATGAATGTATTAAACTTATTAATAAAGGTATACATTGCATGCTCTCAATTATATCATAACCCTCATTCCTTAATCAAGCTCATTATTTCCAACATTTCTCTTTGTTTCAACTAAGTTTCTTATCCTAGTTTTATGATTTACATGTTCATCTAGTTCTCTTCACTTTAACTCTTCTAAAGACTCTTCACTTCTATGTACTTATCGTATACTTAACTCTTTTCTTCTATTTTCCCTTTGATTTGGAGTACATCAAAACATTGTACTCAGTTATATAATTCATTCCTCATTATTGATTCTTACTATCTTGGCCCCTTACATACTTTTCTCATATCTTTCCCATATTTCATATTTAGAGTTCATATAATACTAATAATTAAACTTAATCTGAACCTTATGTCGTGTTCCTTTATTCCAAATTAAGGGTTTCTCATAAGAGATCCAAAAGTTGGATCTCAGATATCAATTCCAACTGATTCTTAGCTATTCTAATATTTCCCATATGTTTCAACATATTAGTGTATGAACATTCTCACTATGAAGTAGGTCTAATCTATCCATAGTCTATTCTTATTATAGTTTCAATAGCAGTCATTAGATCCCAGTAGCGCACCCTACCAGTCAGAACAGGCCAAACCTGTAGTCCTGAAGCCAACAACTACTGAAGATTAACTAATTCCTATTAATCTCAAACATGTGGAAAGATTATCCACTTAGGAAAACTCATTTAAACATAACTTCTGGTCTACTTGATACAAAAAATATAAATAATAACTAAATCACTTCATGATACACAATAATATAAAAGAACCATACATATTCTACAAACTGATAATATGAATTCACATATATATATGGGCATTTCTATTGATCTCCAATCAAATAAGCAATATAAATCAAGAGTTGTATCACATTATATGTTTAATCTCTTACTCCTTCATTACTTCCCGGTCTCCTAACCTTAAGATTTCTAGGGTCTCTCTATCCCATCCTTCCTCCGCATACCTGGCCAGGGCATCTGGAGAAGAATAGATATAGTAGCTTGATACATGTCAATCTAAGTATTCAGATACCGAGCCAGGGTATCTAAATACTCAGACCTCCCAGAGCTAAAGACACATCACTACCTATCTTCCACACTTATAACTCTGACTTTCTATCCTAATGGTCCCTGACGACTCAGCCTAAGCTCTGATGCCAAGTTGTCACGCCCCAATCTCACAATTACCACTAATCATGAGATTAGGGTATGAGTTTGAGGATTTAACGTAATACAAAGATCACCCGTAACATTTTTCTTCTTTTTTCAAACTCTTTGTTTTCTTACATTGAACCACATAAACTAACTTCACAAGGGAATCTAAACATTTATTTCTTTAATATGATCTCAACATAAATGATACACATCCATACATTCATTCTCAGGTACATATGACATGATAATCATATACATTCTCTCTTATTAAGGAAACAATGATACAAAACATTACTTACAACACTCTCACATCTATACTAGGACCTAGACTGATAGGGACCGACTGAACTTAACTAATCTCATACTTAACTCATGTGGTAGATCTACTCTGATGCTTTAACCTTCTTCAAATCCACGTGGTTTCCCTAAAAATTGTGAGTAGAGGGGTGAGCCTACTCGCTCAGTGAATGAGTACTTCAAAGAAACAATCTTAAGCACTGATATAATTATAGATATACTTTTGAATAACTAATATCAATTATAACATCAATAAGCTTTAAAGAGATTGATCATTGACAAACATAAATATGGCAGGATACTATATATATCAACAAGAGTAAATCAATATATGAGCATGCTTGATTAATTTCAATGAGAACTAATAATTCAGAAACATACAAAGAATAATTGTTGGTAAACTGTACTCGAATCTTTCTTATCCTTTCTTACTTATAAGAAACTCTTTAAACCTATATGAACATATTTTAGCTTATGCCCTGGTCATATGCAATGTACTCTACATATGAAGACTTGTAGAGAACTACGATATCACCGTACAAGACTTAACTAAAAACTCGGGAAGCTAAGCCTAGAACTGAATCCGGGTCTGCTTGACTCGAACTGTCATGTCTGACTAAGGCGGCTAAATAGTTGGCCTTTAACTGGACCTCTCCTTCTAGGTTGAGTACACAGGCGGAGGGTCTGAGATGCTCTGTGGGCCTCATCTTGGTACACTCTGTGGGTACCTTTGGGTTACCACTGGGATATCTGGTTCATGTTGGCAAACATATCATATCTTAGGAGACTTCCTCAAGGGCTTTGTCTCCCCATACACTCTGTGGGTGCGATTCGATCCCTGTATATTGGTCGCTGCCAGGGTAGATCGTTTCCTCCCTACAGTGCATACATCCATAGGGAATCTGCGATGTTCAGGGCTCTTAAGTCTATTCTTTTATTTTTCTTGAAAAGCCCTTACTATATTGTATCTTTTCCCTTACTTATACTTGAATCTGGTATCTCTATGTTATTGTGTCTATTTATTTGAAGTTTATAACACAACATGTATATCATCCTTAACTTGGGAGAGCAGTATATTCAAACACTGTAATATACTGAGAAATCAACATACTATACATGCAAGCAGACTGAAATACTTTAATAAACATAATGCAAGTCCATTTGGTACTTATACACTAGAATCATGCAATTAAACATCTTAATATACTGATAAGAGCTAATTACTTGGCATACGAGTAATCTTCATTTGCACCCATAATTTATTTGCACTTTCTTGGAAAACGTGCACATCGACCCAAATCCTAGGTTGTGCATCTCATACTTAGAACATGGTAATCAAAATTCTTAATTCATTTAACACCCTATCTTTAGGGTTTCATTTACCTCATTCACTTATTACATGGCTCTCATAAGGATTTAATATGTCATAAACATCCACTAAATACAAATTGCTTTGAACAAGTCATATACAATCAACATAAGTATGAAATCCTCAAATTAAGCTAAATTAGGGTTTTCCATGCCATTCATTGAGATATTATGAATCAAGAATAACATTACATAAATAGAGTCTATGATTCCAAGAAAACAATTCAAATGGATTTCACCATATTTATTCACAAATTTCCAACTTTTCACTCATATAGGTCTTCGCCCTCTTTATGAGGATATCAAACAAATACTATTCACGTCACATGAAATCCAAAATAGTATCTCACATATATGTACTATGCATTCAGATAAATAATCATTCATAACTAAGGGTATCCAGATAAACAAATTTCTCTATTTAATTATACAACAATTTCAGTCACAGACAAATTCCCTATATTTCAGTTTACTCTTATAACCTTTACATATACTTAGGGAATTCTCATTTGGATGTATTGTATACATTTCTAATATGAATTTATCATTTGAAATTCAAAAAAACAAAGGAAGAATCCATTTCATATCATTTTGCAACAACTTAGATCAAAAAGACAATTCAGGGTTTGTAGTCGCATACTAAGAAATTATAGATTATGGATGATTTAACCAATTTTCATGCAATATACTGTTTAAAGGAAGTTCCCACTCACCCTAAGGTGTGTAAACACCTTAAAAACGCAGCTCATCCATGAAAATCTTGATCTCATATCAAATCCCTAGCAATTCACCCGATTCTTCTTCCTTTCAACTCGGATACCTTAAAAATGAGGGATTATGAAGAAAGAGTGAGAAAAGGGGAAGTTTTGATACCATTTTGGATCAAATAAGAGAAGGGATAGAATTTTGACATGTGAGATAAGATTCACCATGAAACTATATCAAAAGAAGCTAAACTTACATGAATTCATCATTCCTCGGACCGCAAAACCCTAGGTCAGCATCTCCATCTCTTTCTCCTCTCAAACCCTAAATCTCCCTCTCTCTATAGGATTTCGTTTCTATGAATTGAATCACGAATTATGAGAGCTCCTTGTGTGTAAGGTTTACCATATAGAGCAATTGAGCTGCTTGGGTCAATTGCATATTGACCCCTCACTATACTTTCTCATATTTCAGCTGAATTTACTGTCATAAAAATATTACTATAATTCGTCTACTGGTAAGGTCTAAACGCATCCAAAAATTATGAAAATTTTACATGTTGTTTATGATTGAGTTTTAGATATCCAGTTAAAATTTCAGATCATTTGGAGTTACCAATAAATAACGAAAAATAAAACACTATACTTCCAAAAAGCACTCTGTCAGCATTTTGGTAGAAGTATAGTTCGACTGAGAACCACATTCAAAGAACACTAAAATATTCTAAAATCTCCAATATGCATGATTTAGATATACATATCATATCCAAAATTCAATTAAATACAAAATTTTTATAATATATGAAAAATCATTTACCACACTGCTATCCTGATCAAATTCCATATTCATGTACTATCAAAACCCTAATTTTTGCCGATTAGGGGTTACATTTCTCAAACCCAAATTCTTCAAACTAAAATCATAGTTAGAGTTTTTTCTTAGGTTTGGAACATCACAATTGAGATACTATCATTAATCAAGTCTAAACGATGTTCAATCTAATTAAGCATGCAATCATTCAGGTAAACCCTAGTTTACCAATTAAGCACAAATGTGGTCATTACAAGTATGATGCTCCATGTGTCCAACCTGAGGTGTTGGAAACTTGATTGTCATCTTTGGGAGCCTTTCCTGAATTGAACAACCCCAAGTTTGGGGGGCTCTTGTAAGGAGACCACAATTTCCCCAATTGGGACACCATCGTCAAGCCTTCCTATATATAGGGGGGGTATTCCACGATACCAGTGTATGTCCAAACCTACCCCATGTGTTCGGAAGGAGTGGGCAAACTCCCTGACGCCCTCAATTCAAATAAACACCCTGATCTTCCACCTCATCATGGATTAGCCATCACCGGAGGGAGTTCGGTGTGGGTTCAACGAAGGGAAGGTGAGACAGATGAATTGGCGAGCCGATCGAGTTCGGGAGAGGAAGATGAAGCCAACGGAGGTCCTAGTTCACATGCAAAGGCCATAGATCACGAAGTCAACCAGTGAGTTGACCACCTATTCACATGAGCAAAGGACCAGAGGTTGAAGATGATGACTTGAGATATTACAACTTTGCCCCCGCATCCACAATGTTAAGGTAAGGGCCTTTTGGTCTTTTCGGTGGTTCTTTTAGTTCACGCGCACACACCTGCATAGGGCCCGACTGTCTAGGTGGAGTGAGCCTACATGCTCCGGCCCGAATTGTTGGTGAGGGTTTAATAAACATGAAATTCCACGTGCTTTTTCCTGATTGGTGGAAAAAAGGTTATGTTGTAAAAAACATAGTAATTTATAGGAATATCGGATGGAAGCAAGCTATATATGAAAGTTCATCAGAAAAATGTTTAGAGTCCATTAAAAATTATATTGAAGCCTGATATCGGTTGTAGTTATAAATATGCATTAAGTTACCCATGTTAATGTATTGAACTATGATAAAACCCTAAATGTGATAGAAGATTGGATTTAATGTCTTGATTAGGTTATTTTGAGTTATGGTAAGCTGTTGAAAATAAGAAGAAGAATTAAATATGAAAGGATGACAATATGTTTGTTTTAGGGTTTTATATACACATGAATATGGAATAATGAACTTAGAAACCCTAATTTAGGGTTAATGGTTTCTAATGTGGTATAATTCGAAATTCATCATAGGGAAGTGATACTAAATTGATCCTAAGCCTATTAGGAAGAAGTTAATAAGATAATTAGGGTTTGCACTTAGTTTTGTTGTTTTAGGGTTTTGTGGTGATAATGATGAAAAGTGTAGATAAACCCTAATGAAACCCTAAAACGGATTAGGAAGCCCTAGGAAGCAATTTCAAGTCGAATAGATAGATTCTTGATAAAGTGTATAGTAAATAGGTTACATATGTTTTTCAGGAATTTTGTGATTATTGAATTGCGTGCTTGGAGTACTTGCTTGATTGGAAATGCTACTTGATTGTGAAATCTATTGATCAGGTATGTGGTTAAATTATGAGTAACCACATTCTGTTTCATGACATTTCTTGAGAACTTATCTATTGCAATGCAAAATATACTGCTTGGATGTTTCATTACTTCAATCTTTAAAGTGACTATGTGTATAACAATTTAAGTATAAGTTTGACTGTCTCGAACCTACATACCATATCTGGATGTATGATGCAAGACCAAGCCCTGGAGGGAAGGTCTAGAAAGGTCAAGCCCCAGAGGAAAGACCCGTGGGAACCCATAGAGGTGACCCCAGGCACCAAGCTCAGAATGGAGAAGGTGTTCTTAATGTCCCTTGCAAGGACTAAACCCTGAGAGGGTATCCCAGAGTATGAGTAAAAGAGGTTGGGAAGTCACATTGAAAATGTAATTGTGCATTGTTAACAACTACTTGATGTGATTAGGTTGTTAGAACTTATGTGCAATATTTTGTTTGTCCCCACATGCCAGTAAATTCATTTATACTGATCGCATTTTGTTTGCCGACATTTTAGGTAATACCTGAAATTGGACAAATAGTAAAGTGGCACCTGTGAAGAATATGATTAAAATAATAATGGAGGATTTATCTAGATAGATGTCTACTTTGGGTAAAAATTCCAGTTGACTAATTTTTGAAGGTATGATAAAAGAAAATTTTATTCCAATTTTTAGTTTAGTCTTTAGTAGAATTTACTAATTATTTCTGATTAATTGCAAAACCACTGATCCTATTTGGGATAATGCCTCAAACTTCTATGTCTCTCTTAATTGGGGGTTACCAGGAAGTGGGGTCATTATAGGAACCAAAGAGGAAGATGAAGGATGTGGAAAAGACATCTCTATCCCCAAAGTCAACATGACAAGGTAAGGACCCAATGGTCATATTGTCATATTTTCTTATGTGAGCCATGCAGTGACAAATCATTGTGGTGTCACGAGCCTGTTGGCTCTTCTCGACCTCATGTCCATGAGGGAGGATGAGTGCGTTCTGACGTGGTCTCCTCCGATTGGCATATTAACACTAATCTTGCAATAATCATAGAAAATGATTGGTAATTTAGATCAAGACAAACTATATATGAAATTTGATCAAGGGAATGCAAGGAATGCAATATAAATAAAATCAGGACCTAGATCTACCTCTAGTTCAAAAAGTACTTGAAGATTCCATCTTTAATATGTTTAATGCACAAGAACCCTGATTTCTAATTTTTGATGATCTTAATATGTTCAATTGATCTTAATAATAAAAGATTGACCCTTTTTCAAAAAGGAGGATAACTTGGACCTAATTTGAGATTAGTAACCCATTAATTAATGAATTAGGGTTTCCTTGAGACTAAAAGTGAAAGTACTGATAAGACTAGGGTTTGTAAACCAAACATGCATGAAATATGGTAATTAAAGTTTAGGAAGTTGAAACCCTAACTTGGACCCCAAGTCAGTCATAATGTGAGTTTGTGAACAAAATAGTAACACTTGAGTATTATGCTATATTTTAGTATAATTTATTGATTGCATTGATTTCCTTTTTCTTGGATATCAAGTTACTTCTGAACAAGGTATGTGGTTACGTCTATGGCTAACTAATTTAGACCTATTTTAGGGCTTCACCTTGTGCCATTTTGCATTTCAATCACATCTATACCTGTCAGATTACATGTTATTTCCATCAATATGCATATTTCTGTCAAATGCACTTATGAAGGCATTTTGCATGTTTTATGGGTACTTTTCCCACTACTTGATGGAATGTAAAGAAGATGGTCCAATCCAGGGTTTCCTCAGGCTTGGATGAGCCCAAAATAAGGTCAAAATCACTCCCAACCTACCCCAAGTGGTAAAAGAATGTTTTGAAGAAATAACCTCCATGGATGATCAAGTTCAAAACTCAAGTACATGGGAAGGACACCAAAACAACTGTGGTACTTCACCACGGCTGTGGTGGACATGCCCTAATAAAAAATTATCATTGTAACTTCCAGATGCTGATGAATTTGGCCAAAATGGCCATGCCACCCTCACTCCACCACGACCGTGGTGACCACCACAGCCATGGCATTTCATGTACATTTTTGACCAATTTCCAATTATCTTTAGCCATTTTTCACCTCACCCGTGCCCATACACCATGACCATGTTCCCGTACAACCACCACGGTCATGGTTACTCTCCACCCCCATGGTGGGCATCAACCCTAGCATATTTTTGCACTGCTTTACCTATATTGCCCCTAATTAACCCAAGACCCCTATATAAATCTTGGTGGCGGATGGAGCATGAGGATGGCCACCCCTAGTTACCTTCTATGACCTCCTAGCTCCCCATTACACCACGTAGCCATTCTACTCCATTTCCACCTCTATTCCACTCCATTTCACCATTTTCACCACCAAAACCCTAGTTTCCTCTCATTTTCACCCATTTCCACCATCATTCCATGCCCTTACACCTTGGAGGAGAGAGGAGGACGCCCTACAGTAGCTGAAGTGGAGGAATTCTTGATTTACACTGAGCTCCATGGCTTCTTCTACCTCTTTCTCCTTTCTTTTTGTACTTTGCATTGTTATGAGTAGCTAGGCTCATTAGGTGGGTTGTTTGGGGTGTAAAATGTTACTTTGATACCATATTGGGCAAAAGGACATGTACACTTTGTAATTCTATTTTCTAATGATTTTGTTCTATTTCTATCTTATTCTCCATGAATTGCTTGTTGGTTTGTGCTTGAAATTAATTGGGAATATAGGGAAATTGATTATATGTGTGAATTTTAGGATTTTCTCCAAGGTCCAATTCTTAGATCCCTATCTAGATACCCATCCTAATACATCCTAATCAATCTTCCTAACCCTAGTTGAGAGATTTAAGTAGCTAGTTTAGATTAAATTGGTGTGTTTAGCATGGAGCTTTCTCAAGGTTAGAATGTGAGTGATGGGAGGCCTAAAACCTCACTTCCACCTCATTACTAATATCAACCCCTAATCATCCTAAGATCATATAACCTAAAACCTAGGCTTTTTTAGACTCTAATTTAATTACACCTAAGCCCTAACCCAATTTAGCCTCGTGAGGGTGATAACAACAAATTTTTTGATGTTTTAGGTTATTTTCTGTTATCAAAACTGCCCTTTTTAACTGTTTTCCTCTCTTTTATATGTATTTTCACAATAATTGGCCAAACGACGCTCTTAATCCAATATTTCCTTATTTTGCAGAGTTTTCCTCCTATTTTGACCCATTTGTCATCAATAAGGCCATCCCGGCCCACAAATAAGTTCCACCTGCATCGGCCTTCCAGATGCCCGATATGATCACTGCCCGACAGGGTAAGCGCAACACAACGACACGTGACATAGGGATGTCGCGCGAGAAGAAACTGATGGGCGATACGTCTTTTACCTGACAGGGAGCCCAAGCTCACCTGATAGCTAAAGCTTGTCGCTCGACACAGGCCACCCACCAGTAGGCGCCGCTCGTCACATGACCGATAGCCGACATCCTTGTGCCAGGCAATACCGATATCGGTCGTTACCGACTCCACGATGATAAAGGGGGACACGTGGCGCCCCATGCACCATAACTTCTCCCAACCGCTTCCTATAAATAGCAGCTATAGGAAGCCGAAAAGATAGGTCGGGACAGGTCGGAACGGGTCGGCACAGGTCAGAACCCTAAGAAAAATCTTCAGAGGAAGCTGCGACAGCAGAAGTATCACGCCTGAGTGTTCGTGTCGGGAAACTCTAGGTGAGCTCCTCCTCATCCTGAGATGGAGGGGATGGTTCACTTAGTACCGTCCCGGGCGACACTGCAGGCCGATATCGGCCATCGTGGATGAGCGACACAAGTGCCCGACATAGATGCGTCACTACTAGCTCGACACGATATCGAACCTGATATGCTTCGCCCGTCACGGTGTGCCACCTGACTTGAGCGTATCGGCCAGGGTCCTTGAACGATACAATCGGCCGTCACGGTGTGCCGCCTGACATGGTTGTATTGGTCCAGGCTCCTGACCGGTATCGGGCTGGAGAGCCGTTGTAGTCAGTCGTCCTTCTACATCAAGAAGGCGACCTCTATCTTTATTTCTGTCATTTAATTCTTTACTTATGCATTGTAATTAAGACCCTTTTGTTTATGGAAATGGAAGAGTTTAATTATCTGCTGTTGTATGCTTGACACCCTTATTGGATGGATGCTACATTTAATATCTGAACTCTAGCTTGCACGTTAGATCGCGTTCCGATTAGCTATCGAATCGCGTTTTCCCGTCACAACAGCCTTGAGAGAGGTGTTGTGGCTCTAGTGTTTAGTCCGATTCTGGAGTACGAGAGTGCCCGGAATCGGAGTTGCTTCAGTAACATTTCACTCTAACTTAAAGTCCAACAACCTCGAGAGTGGTGTTGATGCTTGATTAGAGGTACCTACTCTGAGAGGAGGGGTACATGATGTTCCTGCTACTGCTTGTTTTACCAGAGTTTTATCCTTCGTACCTAGCGATAGCTCTAGTATTATCTCTCTTTTTTTGTTGCATGAAAACCCTTAAAAACTGCTAAATGCTTAAAAATCTAATTTTCCTTGTAACTCCAGTTGGAGATAGGGTTTTCTCTTATTTTATCGTTCTTGTTCTGCTGTTCCCTTTTGGGAACTTTATCATATCTCTACCCTTTCTGGAGTGTAGCGTGTCGATTCTGAGTACTCAACACTACCACCCTCATCCTTGTGTTCGACCCCGTATATCTACTTCGACCCCGTAAACAAAGTTGTGGGGGCCTAGAAGGATTCAGGTTATAAATGTAAAAGCACGACTACCTCATATCCGCCTCCAATTTTAGGACGCATGATTTAGGCCGGTCAGAGGGTAGTGGGGAGTGTTAGGGACTAGTTCCCCTATACACAACCTAGCATATCCATGGCCAGTTAGTAGCCTAGGATAATTCATTAGACTCTAACTTGTTGTTTGGTTTGATAATCTAAATGGAATTATAATGTTCATATGTCACCCCCAACTTAATTGATAACAACATCCCCTAAACAACCCACATCTCCCTTAATTGCTTTAAAACCCTAGTTTCCATCTTGCTTAGCAAGTGTTAGCTTAATTAGCTCTTTTCTTTCTTAGATATCTTCTTGCCCTATTCTTGATTTGTTCTTTCTAGCTTAGGTGTTTAATTTCTCTTTTGCCTTATCTTTCTTGCCTTAGTGTAGATTGTTCTCAAATTTCCTTTTCATATCTAGATTAGTCTTTTCCTGCTTAATTAGTCTTAATCTAGTCTTGGGTTAACTTAGATTTCATTCTCTCCTTTAATTTCTTTCTTTCTCACCATAGTTTAACAAATAAATCACCTTTAAACCCTTGACCGTAGTCTCCACAGTAGGAACCTAGAAAAACTTACCTAGCTCTAGTGCCCCCTTTTCTCTCTTTGAATTGACCCTATACTTGTCACCTTACCTATACTACAACACGACCCTGTGCGCTTACGAGATAGTGTTTTAGTAGAAGTTGGTGTGTATGTGTAGATGTTCAAAATTTTTGAAAGTGAATCCAACCGTGTGCTTCTATTTGTAGAGTTGCATCCATTCAAGTCTCAATTGAGTGGTCTATAGTGCCATTGGCGGGGGTGCACCAAGCTTTTTGGCGCCATTATTAGGGATTAAAGGCACTCAGCCTAGCTAGTTAATTTTGTTTTGACTTTTCCTACTACCCTCATCATTGCTATTATTTATTCTTTATTCTTTCCAATGTTCGTGAATATTGGATTACTAACTTGCTCTCTTTTGTTTAATTTTGCCTTGTGCATGTGACAAGCTAGTTGGGGAAGACAAGTTGGAAGGCCAAAATGCAAAAACCCATCCATATCCTCCACTGCCCTACCTCCAATGCTATCCTAAGCCTTACACACCCCCACCACCTCCATCACCACAACCTTCCCACCAGTTCACATTCTAACCTCAATTCCCTCCTCCACCTCAATTCCAAAGTCCATTAACAATAGTGCCACAACCACAACTATCACATGCTCCCCCTACTTCCTTTGAGAAAATGGGTATGGTTTCAATCATGGGGTGTGATAAGGTTATTGAGAAGCTTATCAAGGGAGGGAAGAAAGTTGACAAAGATCTTAATGAAGAGCCATTATCAGAAAGTCCTTGTTTGTAAGTGTCCCATATGATTGAGACCCCTCTCTTTGATGCCTATGAAGACCCATTCCTCAAGAGAGATCAAAACTATGGCATGAAATTTCTGAAGGTCATAAGGCTTCTTAAGATTTATGATGATGATTCCCAAGGAGAGAAAACTGCTGAAAAACACTTGAGAAGCTCGCATGATCCTTAGGAGGAATATCAATCAAGGAAAGAATTTGAGAGGATTTCCTATGATGGGGATGTAAACATTTTGTTTTTGGACAATGTTTTATGGTGAAAGAACAACAAGCCCAACTGAAGGCATGAAGCTCAGCGCTTGTGGGAGGCAACCCACCTAGGTTTGGGAAATTTTCACCAAAACTTCAAATTTTGATACTTTTGCTTTGTTTTTACACTTTCCAATAAAACACACACATGCACACTTTATACTTGATGGTTCTAGCTATTTTGTGAATCATGTTAGGATAGGTTCATTGGAAGGAGGAGGATGCAAGGTTGATATCACCAAATAGGAGATCAAAATTGAAAAGAAAGTTACAAATCAATAGAAAAGCTACATAAATGTGAACAACATAGTCGTTCCACAGAACACGGCTGTGGTGTTGGAAAGCTAGAACAATCGTTCTGCATAGAATGATTGTGGTGGCTCTATCCTACTTATTGGACACCTTGAGATCTCTCTCCCTCTGGGCATTTGTCTACCATGACTGCATTCCCCCTACCCTATCATCCTAGACTTCTATTTCATTTTGAGGACAACATGGTTAAAAAGTTTGGGGTGGTAGGGCGGTAAGCCATTTCTCTACCTCAATTTTCTCTATGTTCCTTGGTCTAAATTTTTTTCTTAAGATGATCAAATAGTATATCCATATCTCATACTTGTGTATCCATACTTTGTGTGCTTACTTTGCATACTTGCATGTCAAGCAGTTTACTTTCTTGCAATTTTTTCATAATTTAAAAAAAATGCTCTTTTTGTCATGGATTGCATATCATGTAGATTTTTGTAATTTTTACATGTTTTAGATAGGATTTGTTTGTTTCTTGCTTTATGTTCAATAATATAGGCTTAGATGTGAATGAAGTCAACTTGGCACTATTTTGGCCAATTTTGCCCAAATTTGAGATTTCTTGCGTAAAACTGTGTTTTGACCCAATATCTACGTTTTGGATTAAAAATGATGACCTTTGACAAATGCAAGTGAATTATCATTGTTTATTGCTAAATGGAATCAATTATTGACTTTTTACATTCACACCACCTCTCTTGTGTTTAGTGCCTATGAAATCACTTGATAGAAATATCAATTTTAGGTTGTTCATTCATGTGGTGTGAAATTGTTGGATGAAGTGTTGGATTAATTTTCATGCAGGAGACCTTATGTTGAGAATCACGCTAATGACCCCTCTTTGTCCCGACTCTTCACTCACCATCTTCTTAGCCCTCTACCTCATGAAAGGATGCCAAAGTGCACATATCAGCCGTGGCCACCTCCAAAAGTTTGGGGGTGACCACATCTACATCTCACCGCTTCACTCTCATCAGCATGTGTCCTATCTACTCCAATGGAAAAGAAAAAGAAAAAGAAAAAGAAAAGAAAAATAAAAAAAAATAGTAGATGCTCATGTTTAAGAGCATCCAAATAAAGAAAGATGAGTGTGTAAAAGCACTCCAAAAACTTACCGCAATCCGTTCTTCCATTTTCATACCCATTGAGCTTGGAAACATCAAACCTAGATCATTTTTCCCTTTCCATAGTCACGTGGGTCATTTGGTGTGATTTGAAACATACGGTTTAATGTATGAAGGTGAAACAACACTCTGAGTCATCCTTGATTAACGCCACCATGAAATGGTCTACCCAGAACTACATGAAAGAAATATGGATAACTTGTGTATTTTATGCACTATATTTGAAGTTCATATGATTTGTGCTCTTGTTAAGATTGGTTTATAAAAGGAGGAAAAGAGAGAGGTGGAGTGCATGTACTTAGTCATTATTGATCCTATTTAGAAATAATCATACTTTGCATTGCATTTGTCATTTCTTGATTATGGAAAATTTGCAGAGAGATTGAGTTGGAGCATACTTGAGGACAAGTATGTTTTAACTTTGGGGTGGTGATTCAGCCCTATTTTAGGGCTTAACCTTGTGTCATTTTACATTTCAATTACATCTATACCTATTAGATTACATGTTATTTCCCTCAATATACATATTTCTATCATATGAACTTATGGAGGCTTTTTGCATGTTTTATAGGTACTTTATCCACTACTTGATAACATGGGAATAAGATAGTCCCTCTAGGGTTTCCTCAGGCTTGGAGGAGCCCAAAATGAGGCCAAAACCACTCCCAACCTACCCCAAGTGGTCAAAGAATGTTTTAAAGAAACAACCTCTATGGATGATCAAATTCAAATCTCAAGTGCTTGGGAAGGACATAAAAATGGTCTGATACTTCACCACAACCGTGATGGACATGCCCCAATCATAAATTATCATTATAACTTCCAAAAGCTGATGAATTTGGCCAAAACGGCCATGGCACTCTCACTGCACCACGGGCGTGGTGACAACCATGGCTGTGGCATTCCATGTACATTTTTGACCAGTTCCCTGTGATCTTTAGCCATTTTTCACCTCTCCCATGCCCATACACCACGACCATGTTCCCCTACAACCACCACAGCCGTGGTGACTCACCACCCCCGTGGTGGGCATCAACCCTATCCTATTTTTGCACTGCTTTTCCAATATTTCCCCTACTTAACCCTAGACCCCTATATGAACCTTGGGGGTGGCTAGAGCATGAGGTTGGCCACCCCTAACTACCTTCTACCACCTCCTAGCTCCCCATTTTGCCCTTTATCCATTCCACTCCATTTCCACTGCCATTCCACTCCATTTCATCATTTCCACCACTAAAACTACCTAGTTTCCTCTCATTTCCACCCATTTCCACCATCATTCCATGCCCCTACACCTTGGAGGAGAGAGAAGGACGCCCTACATCAGTTGAAGTGGAGGAATTCTTCATCTACACTGAGCTCCATGGCTTCTTCTACCTCTTTCGCCTTCCTTTTTGCACTTTGCATTGTTATGAGTATCTACGTCCCTTGGGTGGGTTGTTTGGGGTGTAAAGTGTTACTTTTATACCATGTTGGGGAAAAATGATATGTAAACTTTGTAATTCCATTTGCTAATGATAATATTCTATTTCTATCTCATTCTCCATGAATTTCTTGTTGGTTTGTGCTTGAAATCAATTGGGAATTTAGGGAAATTGATTATATGTGTGAAATTTGGGATTTGCTCCTAGGTCCAATTCTCAGATCCCTAGCTAGCTACCCATCCTCCTACATCCTAATCAATCTTCCTAACCATATTTGAGAGATCTATGTAGCTAGTTTAGATGAAATTGGTGTGTTTAGCATGGAGCTTTCTCAAGGTTAGAATGTGAGTGATGGGAGGCCAAAAACCTCACTTCCACCCCCATTACTAATCTCAACCCCTAATCATCCTAAGATCATCTAACCTAGAAACCTAGGCTTGTTTTGACTATAATTGAAGTACACCTAAGCCCTTACCCAATTGAGTCTCGCAAGGGTAGTGGGAAGTGTTAGGGACTAGTTCCCCTATACACAACCTAGCATATTCATGGCCAGTTAGTAGCCTAGGATAATTCATTATAGTCTAACTTGTTGTTCGATTTGATGATCTAAATGGAATTATAATGTTCATATGTCACCCCCTAGTGAATTGATAAGAGAATCGCCTAAACAACCCACATCTCCCTTAATTGCTTTAAAACCCTAGTTTCCATCTTGCTTAGCTAGTGTTATCTTAATTAGCTCTTTTATTACTTAGATAGCTTCTTTCCTAGTTCTTGTTTTTTTTCTTGCTAGATTAGATCTTTAATTGCTCTTTTGCCTTGTCTTTCTTACTTTAGTGTAGATTGTTCTCAAATTGCCTTTTCATATCTAGATTAGTCTTTTGCTGCTTAATTAGTCTTAATCTAGTTAGGGTTAGCTTATATTTCATTCTCACCTTTAGTTGCTTTCTTGCTCACCTTAGTTTAACAAACAAATCACCTTTAAACCCTTGACCCTAGTCTCTGTAGTAGGAACCTAGAAAAACTAACCTATCTCTAGTGCCCCCTTTTCTCCCTCCGGATCGACCCTATACTTGCCACCTTACCTATACTACGACATGACCTCATGCACTTAGAGGATAGCATTTTAGTAGAAGTAGGTGTGTCAGTGTAGGTCTTTATATATTTTAAAAGTGAATCCACCCATGTGCTTCCGTATGTGGAGTTGCATCAATTCAAGTCTCACTTGAGTGGTATGTAACACCATTGGTTGGGGCGCACCACTAACCACATTAGTTTCTTGGTGTGTTCTAAAGTTTTTTAGATTGCTTGAAATTAAATGCTTGCATGTTATTTGTTTTCTACAAACTATAAAGTCACTATGGATATCACAATGTATTCTTGTAACTTGCTCGAACCCCCCATTCCAATTTTGGAAGTTTGAGAATGGAAAGAAATTAAAAAATTTAGAATGATGACTAAAGACCAGGCCCCAAATTGGAAAGATCAGACCAGACCCTAGATTGGGAAGGTCATATGAGGACATGCCCTAGATTGGCAAGACCAACATGGCACCTAGATCCATATTGAGAGGTGGCCAACATGGCACCTAGCTCCAGATTGAGAGGTGGCCTACAGTCTATTGCAGGGACAAAACCCTAAGAGAGAGTATCCCAGAGATTGAGTAAAAATGGGTTGAGAAGTTATGAAGAAAATGATAATTTTGATTCTGTAACAATAATTGTTGTGAATATATTGTTACACTTTGATGAAATCTTTTGTTTCCCTGCATACCAATATAACCTTTTATACTGATCGAGTTTTGATTTCTCATCATTTTCGGAAAATCTGCTATTATTTCTACAAGTATAATGGAAAGTGGACACTCATGAAGAAGGCACCAAACAACCAAGAAGTATTGTAATCTTTGGAGATTTTAGTTAATTTTATTTCATGTTGCAAACTCTAAAAAATCATATTATACAATTCCTTTATGGAAAGTTAATCGTATACAAACTCATTCCTATTTGGTGAAAATTTATTAATTATGTTTGGTTATTTGATAAACCTTGAACCTATATTTATGGTAATGGCTCGTTCCTTCTAAGCCTTCCTAAATAGGGGATAACAGGGGGGTAGACTCAGGAGTCTTTAACATAATGCAAACCCAAATGGCTGATATGCAAACACAGAATAGGTAGATGGACCAACAACTGACACAACTGTCAGAGATCATAAAGAATCCTCAAGGAAAAGTGCGCTCTAATATAGAGACTGCAAAGTTGGCAACTCTCCGCTCTGGGAAAGTTATACAGAAAAGGAAGATGAGAATAGCCAAGAAAGTAATGTTGTAACTGAACCAAAACATAAACCGGTTGTGGTAGAAGAAGTGTTTGATGAGGAAGGATCTTCCAAGAAGGATAAGGCTAAAGATAAAGGGGAAAGGAATAAAACTGCAAGAGCAAGGAAGATATGCCCCATCGAGGAGGCATTTTCCAAAAGAGACCCATATTCCTCAAGGGTTTCCTTTCCATACAAGTTAATCAAAGATCATATTAAGAAGAGGAAAAAGAAGTTCATGGAATCAGTGAAGAAGTTGCACCTAGTTGTCCCTTTCTTGGATGCCATCGAAGAAATGCCTACCTATGCTGAGTTCTTCAAGTACCTCATCACGAAAAGGGGAAGAGGAGATCATGTCGAGACAATGCACCATGCCAAAATGTATGTTGACTTTGTTCAAGTTAAGATCCCCAATAAAAAGAAAAATAATGGGGCATTCACCGACCCTTTCAATGTTGGAGATAAATAAGTTAGGAAAGGACTCATAGATCTTAGAGCTAGCATCAGTCTGATGTTCCTCACTTTAGCTCAAAGGCTTGGAGTCACTGACATGGTGAAAACTGGAATGAGAATTTAACTAGAAGATCACACTTTCAAAAAACTGATAGGGATCGTAGAGGATATTCCCATTCTGGTTTGGTGATTCTTTATCCCTTGTGACATCGTGGTGATCAACACAATGGAGGACCCAACATTTCCCATGATCTTTAGAAGACCTTTGCTCACCACCGGTAGAACACTAATTGATGTTGCATAGGGAATCATCACTCTTTGTGGTAGAAATGATCACATTGATTTTCACATCCAAGATGCTATGAGGGGACCCTATCTATTTGAGTCGGTATGCTTCATGGATAGCTACACTGAGTATTGTGAAGAAGTACAAGAAGACAACACTATTGTCAATCCGCTCATGTGACCTCTTAACAACCCCAACCCCAGTATCGAGGACTTGGAGGTGGTTGAATGTGGTACCCTTCACCACACAAAGCGAGATTATTAAAAACAAAGAGAGGAATTATTACTAATCACAATATTACCACAAAATAGGTTAAATTTAAACCATTTTCACTTTAGTATATTAATTGGATGTTTATCACAACAAACCTTCAATACATGCCATGCATATTAATTATATATAAAAAATATTACATCTCATTTTCACAGGCTATCAAGCTACATATGTTACATTTCACAACCTGTTTATATGTACATCCCATTTATACACAAACATGGCATAAAGCCAAAATCTATGCTGTGATATACATAACCACAAAATTTTCCCAAAGATTTGAGATTACAGGGACAGTACGTAGGACTTCTACTAAAAACTCTAACTAGTAGCATGGCATAAAGCCAAAATCTATGTGGTGATATATAGAACCACAAAATTTTCCCAAAGACTTGAGATTACAGGGACGGTATGTAGGACTTCTACTAAAAACTCTAACTAGTAGCATGTCCAACCTTTGACAGCTACTATTCCAACTGCTTCTATAATCCTGCACCACGACCTTGTCCTCCTCGTCCTCCTTGTCTACGACCACCTAAAAAGTTGTGGAACCCATAAAGTGAGACCAAATGTCCCAGCGAAAGTTATAACTCTTTGCCAACATATATCATAAGCATAGTACTATAAAGAGCAGTAACTAAAGAAGGTAATTCTACTTGAGTAGTGTAAGTAGTGACAACTGAATAGTAGAACATTTTATACTATTAATAGGAATATGAAGAACATGTATAACTTCTATAAACTAAACAGTACAAGAAATAAGGCATGTGGTCATCCAATGTGATTCACATTTCACCTAAGGAAATATACTACATGACTTTATAACCATTTTTACGACTTGAGGATTTGAGGTGTACCACTCAAATCCAACCAACCACTACTTAGTCAAAATTAGTACCATACAAGATCAATGGAAGATCTGGACTCCATGATCATCACCAACACTACTTTGTCAGTTCAAGTCTGTAATGAAGTGACATATAGTCTTACTGCTAAAGACAACAACTTGTAGGCAAGGCTACAATCCTGTAGAGAGAACAACTCATAGTCAATGCTATGGTCTTGTAAAAAAACTAGTATACCTTAGTACATGGAACATCAATAGAGAATTATATCATGCATGGTCATTCCATAATAAACAATATACCATTATTTCCACAATTTAAGGATACAAGGAAATATATCACTTGCACCCCACATATTCAATAATATGCACTCTGAGTTTCCTATAGGAGTTACTCATTTCACTACCCAACTAGATACTGACACTAAAGATGGATCTATGGTACAAAGAAACTACATTATTAGGGTTTTACTTGATCAGACATGCCAATTGGGTATCTATTAATGCATGAATCAAGTTACAAGGTATTAACCCTGAACAAATTCTACAAAATTAAGATATGATGCAACTTCAGAAGATATAAAATGTATTAAGTGAGAACTTGTCTCATCATCACATGGCACTTGTAATATTGTTATTCATAATGTCATCAGTAATATCACTTTACTATGGGATACCAATCCCTCAATTTATGCACAAGGTACTTGCTAAGTCATTAGACCAATTTATATACTCCTACACATTCAATATCACATAAAGCCTCAACATCACTCATAATCACCACTCTGTATTGTATTGTCTCACCATAGCAATCACTTATCTATGCCATTCATCTCACCTACAAGTTAGTGTTACACAAGTAGGAGAGAGAGAAAATATTATCATAGAGAAAAAATCTTCAAATAGAGTAAACACACTTACCAATATTATCATTAGATTAGGGTTAGAGTCTATATGTTCCCATTTAGAGTTTCATAGCATCATACCACCTCTAAACCCTAATTCCATCACTTCCCATATTGCTGGAGAGTTAAGAATTATTGTTGATGTTTAGTCATTCATATCACAACACTTTTAGGTAGACCATTACCCTATATACTGACCACATTGATACTTTCATGTATGTGTCTTAACCATATTTAACACATATGACTCAACCCCTCATAACATAAGTGTCTCAACCCTTCATCACATGAGTGTCAAACTAACCAGGAATGGGGTTTCGTGACCAATAAAAAACATATGTGTCTCGACCGAGACACATCCCAAGGTTGCACTCAACGAAGCACCTTGTATCAATTGTCACCACTAGTGTTATGAACAATACTTCAACCTAGTTCCATTCAACTAGATGTATTGACCAAAACACAACCTAACATGGTGTCAAACTTAGCACCAACTCAGGGCATCTCGAACCCTTCGCAACACTTCATCGTGAGCACGACACCAAGGACATGTAACACATCGTCGTGTCTGTAACACAAAGAAGCATACATCTTGGTGTTGCGACTAAGCCAATGCAAAGTCTCGAGCACGATAGAGCAATGTCGTGACCACAAACATCATAATCACTGTAGCAAAGGGTGTTGACCCACTGGTATATGGTGTTCCGACCATAGAAAACCTATCCTTATCTTGTTGCACTTGTGACTAAACTGGACCATGTGTCTTCGACCCACCTATTTAGCCATCTAGCCACAACGTCTATCAACAACCAAGAAGAACATGAAACAACACTGCATTACAGTCAGGTTGATAGGTAGAGACTAGTCTATGGTTAACAAAGTGTCACAACCGAAACCACCCCACCAAGGAGTGTCAACTGTGATAGAGGACCCAAAGTTTGTCTCGACCACCTGCACATCCCACGGAAAAATTGAATGAAGGTTAAACAGGCGATCAAACCAAGGACACCAAGCGTTACCTATTAACAAACCTTCTAAACTAAGGTGTTCATCGACCCTAAATCATGGATTGTTGAAGATCACTAAAGTTGATGTATATATATATATATAGAACCAAGATTCTTGTACATATATAATAGAACAAAAATTCTTGTTTGCTCAAGCATAATGAACCATATAGATAGTAGTATGAGATCATGTTAAGATGCACATAATAGGGTTAGAAAGAATTATAAAACCCACTTGTTTAGGAGGAGAAACAAACTCCCAAGATATCAAGATCCTAAATCTTCAACCAAGCTTCAACACATTGGCATGTGATCACCTCCAAGATAATGAAAAAGACCATAGTGATAATAGAGCTCAAGAAGAAAGAAAAATAGACCTAGCTGCTCCGAAGGAGAAAGAAGAGATGGAATCATCCTCTTAAAAGGTCACAATGGATGGTCTACAACCTCATGACTGAGAAGGAGGAAGAAGATGAATGTTTCAAGAGAGAGGAAATGTGATCCAGAGTAAGATCACTTACTAAGATAAGAAACCTCCATGAAAACACCACCAACATGTTGATATAGCACAAGATCTTCAACAAATCAAGATAGATTGGCCACCTAATCTCCTCATCTCCAAGAACACATTGACCCACTTCAGAAGCTACTAGAAAAGCATGATCATCATCTCCAAGTAGCCATTGAGGTCACAAATTGTAGTAGAAATATACTTTAGACTATTGAACTAGGATTCATCCAAAAGCATCATTTTGATACATTAGGTTCCCAACAGAGGTGCATCGAAGAATTGACGAATAATGAAAGAATTTCTTCTCAAGTACAACAACTTCATGATAAGGTTGTTGAACAGGGAAGGAGACTTCAATATCTCATCAATTTGGTTAGCATGTAGTTGCAAACACCATCACATAGTAATGAAAATTATAGTCACCAAAACCATTCCATTAGGCCTGAAGTGGAGTTTTCCCTACCATCCTATTCAAACCATGAACTGGATTCACTGTGATTTTTCTGTGAAGGACCACTATCACGGGTTAACAACCTAACCCCAATCTACACCTTAGACCCCAAAGGGAAAGGTGTACAAAAGGGTTAATGTTTGTCATCCCTGAGTGGATCAAACATACAAGTATATACAAGCACCAAATAACAAAGCTTCCTTAAACCAACCAAGTGTTAATTACATAGGGGCCCAAAGGCATAGGAGTACTATAGAAGAAATACTTAATACATGAGAGAACTACTTGCAGAAAAAAAAGAACTTAAACTAGGAGTCCCATTTAACTTTGCATCCCCATTAAAAATCTGATTTTGTTGAGCCAACATATTGATTTGCATCATCATCATGACAAACAAAAGGTACCTAAAAAGAATTTTAAATTGGTACATGTCAGCACAATATATAAATATATTGTACTAAGTATGCCTACATGTCTTTAAATATACCTCTTTTCATATGTTGGCAATAAAATAAAACCAAACTTGACAGTAATAAAAAATTATACCGTAAGTCAAGTACTTAAACCGAAGTTTGTTAACAAAAAGTGAACATATATCTTTTAGGCATACTTTCCATGCATTTACCACCAAAGGGAATAATGCATCATCTTGGCCATCACGATCTCAAGACGGAAGGCCTTATGATCTACTACCAAAGAGTTTGAGATCATTATACATGTGATCTACTACCAAAGAGTTTGAGATCATTATACATATGATCTACTACCAAAGTGTTTGAGATCACTTTCCAACACTATCTACCAAAGAGTATTACTTCTTTCTATGATGGACCAAATATATTATGTTTGCATATGTTCAAGGATATACATATAGAAATTCAAGCAAGGTATCATACAAGGATATTTATTTCATTCAATATCATATGCCAAGTGTGAAGTACATATATGTGTTTCATGCATACCATATAATAGAAAAGAAATAGGTAAGGGTGTACCTTCTACTTAGAAGTGGGGAGTATAGAGATGCTCCTCACTGGTACCTTTGTATTCCTAAAATCATTAGAGATTTTTTACTAATTAGATATATTGGCAAAATCACCATTTAGTTCTAAAAGAGTATAAAAGGCCCTTTTCTTAGTTAGAGTCATGAGAGTAGAGAATGAGTCATTAAGTATGGATTTGAGTCCACATTTGATATTATCATGTCAGAGTAGGATTTCTAGATCGATTTGGTGGTCGTTAGATCATGATAGATAACTATAATAGTTTTGGTAAGCCAAATAGGGAAAAAGAGTAGTAATTCATCTTTGTTGATATTTGAGTCACATAAACTGGAAAATAACATCCCATAATTATCTAGGAACAAAGAGTACATAATGACATGGATTTGGTGATATAATTAGGCTCGAGTATTTTCTAAATAATTAAACATGGTGGAATCACATTTGAGTATGAGCATCACTACGAGTCAGATTTAGGGTTAACTAATGGAAGATTCGTGTTCCTCATATTTTTCTGATCAAAATAGAGTATCTATTTTCATTTTTCCAATATTTCTATGATTTATTAAGATTTTACTAAGATCAAGATATTTAGTGGTGATTATTGAAAATCGAGGATCAACAAAAGAAAAGGGGAAAAGATGGGCTGTTAGATGCTCAGATCCAACAGTCAGAATAAAAATGTGTGGACACAAATAAAAGAAAATTTGGTTGAGGTGGTATAGTCTTACTGTTCAATGGATCCAAGGTGGGACCCACTCCTCATTTTCTCTCTACGAGGCAAGCTAGCCCAACTCCTGACTTTGGCAAGCTTGAAAAGGATGCAACATGCTCCTCATGCAAAATTGAGACTGGCTTCACCTTCCTGGATCTCTCCTGGGTCATGATGGTGAGCTCACAAGGCTTGGATCCCTTTGGAGCATTGGGTAGTGGAGGAGCTCCAAGCAGGTTGCCGCTAACGATGAATGAGAGGAGATGAGCAAGTTGTATGTGGTGTGAGAGATATCTGAGGTGTCGTTGAATTTTTTTGAGACACCACAGAGATGAAGGGATGATTAATTCATGGTGAGGAGGGGGAGAGGAATCTAGTCCATCATTTACTCCATGGCAGAGCCGATCAGAGTGGTTGACTAGAGGGTGGAGCTACTAGGACAACTAGAAAGCCAATTGAGAGGTGTGGCAGACTAAAGATGTCCAAGAAAAGGTGAGGAGGGGTTTAAATAAAAGGGGGGAGGTTGGGTGTGAGAAGCCCAAACTTTGGTTTGGCACGCTGGAGAGGGAGGTTTCCATAGTAATTTGTGGTAGCGGTCTTGGTTGTCATTGAGGGTTGTGTGTGGGGTCGGTGAGTTCGTGGGGACATGGTGGAGGTAGTGCCTCGAGTGATTTCTTGTGAAAGAGGGTAGAGAGGGAGAACATGGTCGATGTTTGAATCTCATGATTGTAGCCACGATCTCATGAGTCATGCAAAGGTTAGGGAGGACTTCACGAGTGTCTAATATGGGGTGCACCATCGGATGGTCGCACGGCGTCCCTGGGGGCGATTCATGGATCGCTGCTTTAAACCCATGTGACAGGGTTAAATGCCTCAACAATTGATCCAAACTTGAGGGATACATTGGATATGATTTAATCAAAAGGAAAAACACTGAATTAACTTTGAAAAACATAGAGGGAGGTATGAATGTTGGATTGATACAAAAATTGAACCATGGCTTCATCATAGAAAACCCTATATGTTGGTAAAGTTTGGGATCAAGATTCAAATCTTTGATTTATCAAATTTTCTTTATTTGAAACTAGGGTTTAGGGTTAATATATTATAAAAGAACAAGTATAAAAGAGTATAGAAAAACCACTTTATCACATCCTAACCATAAAAGAAATTGTGTCCTCAAAATTAAACTGGCTGAAAGAGGTGAGGAAAATGGTGCTCCATATCCATATGTAGCTCCCAAGTTGCCTCTTTTGCACCATGATGGTTCCATTGTACCTTCACCATCTGAATCTGCTTGTTCCTGATCTCTTTGACTTTGGAATCAATAATCATTGTAGACTGCTCTGGAAAAAAAGGGATCCTCATGACTCTTACGAGGCTCGTGATTCAACACATGACTATCATCCTTCACATAATTCTTTAGATTGGATACATGAAAAACATTGTGCATGATGCTATATTATGGTGGAAGAGCAATCCAATAAGCACATTCACCATTGCGCTCCAGAACCTCAAAGGGACCCACATATCTCAAACTAAGTTTCCCTTTGTTCATATCTAAACACGGATGGGTCTGATCTTCAAGAAAGCATAATCACCATTCTTGAACTTCCTATCTGACCTGTATGCATCTGCATATGATTTCAGACGATCCTAGGCCCATTTCAACCTTTGTTTGATCAAAGACACCTTATCAACATAAAGTTGCAACTCCTCAGACTTTAGCATTTTCCTTTCTCTAACTTCATCCCAATGGAAATGGGATCTACATGGCCTACCATAGAGACATTCATAGGTTGGAATATCAATACTTGATTGGTAACTATTATTGTATGCAAACTCTTCTAATGGAAGGTAGTAATCCCAAGATCCTCCCCAATCTAGGACACATGCTCTAAGAAGATCCTCTAGGATTTGGATAATATGATCAGACTGACCATCTGTTTGAGGATGATATACTGTGTTGAAATTCAACTGTGTACCCAACTCATTTTGTACTTGCTTCCATAGATGTGATGTGAACTTTGGATCCTAATCTGAAACAATATATAATGGCACTCCATGCAACCATATGATTTCCCTGACATACAACTAAACAAGCTCAGGAACCTTGGCTATAGTCTACATAGGTAAGAAATGTACATACTTGGTCAGACGATCTACTATGACCCATACTACATCATGTCCCTTCCTGGTCCTGGGTAATCACATCATGAAATCCATGGTGATGTTTTCCCATTTCCATTCATGAATTGGTAAAGGTTGCAATAAACCGCTTGGTCATTGATGTTCGACCTTAATCTGCTGACATGTGAGGCACTTAGAGATGACCTATGCTATATCATTCTTCATACCTCTCCATCAAAAGTCTATGGAGATCCTTGTACATATTAGTGGATCTAGGATGTATAGAATACTTAGACCCATGTGCCTCTTGCAGAATATGCTTCTTAATCTTTGACTCCTCAGGTACCCACATCTGATGCTTATACCTTAGTCCACCACCCATACCAACATTTAGAAGTGTCTACAGCTTAGCCAAAAGAGTTGTCATCTCCTCTAAGATAGGGATATTCTTTTGAGATGTCAGAAGTTTAGAAAGAAGACAAGGAATAATATTGATATTTTCCAGAATAATAGTGACATCTTCTGCTTGAGGTGACCCAGAAGTTGAAGGTTCCAAAATCATTAGTTTAGAAGTAAAGATAGATGCACAAATTGACCTCTTACGACTAAGAGCATCAGATACAACATTGTCCTTGCTTGGATGATAAACAATAGTGAAATAATAATCTTTAAGATATTCCAACCATCTTCTTTGTCTAAGGTTGAGATCCTTATGAGTCAAGAGATTTTGAGACGTTTGTGTTCTGTGAATATAACAAATGTAGCACCACATAGATAATGTCTCCATATTTTGAGAGCATAGGCAGTGGCAGCTAATTCCAAATCATAAGTTGGGTAATTGACCTCATTAGGTTTCAATTGTCTAGAAGCATAGGCAACAACTTTACCGTTTTGCATTAGGACACAACCCAAACCCATTTTAGAAGCATCTAGAAATATTACAAAGCCATAATTACCAGAAGGGAAGGTCAAGACGGGAGTAGAAGTTAAATGTGATTTTAGTTATTGGAAGCTAGATTCAAATTTAGAAGTTCAAATGAATTTGGCATCCTTTCTGGTAAGTTTATGTTGGGTTTTAGATCAGGCAGAGAAGGCAGCGGAAACAAAAATTTTCTCCTCCCCAAACCCAGAACAAGGAAACGCGTCAATGTCTATACAAGAGGAAAAGATGGTTTGTGGAATCATACCTTGTCCTGAGGCTTGCTCGGCGACAATACCTCACGGCTTGCGCAGTCTTCACCTCCGGTCTTGGACGGTGTCTGTGCAGCTCCTAGTCGCACCAGGATTGACGACTCCTGGTCTCATCGGGACTGTTAGGATTGACAGTTGTCCTCTGAGCGGTAGAAATCTCCCACCTCTGAAGTAGTCCACACGGACCATCTGGAACACCAATCTCCTTATCTCACAAGGAATTGGAAGGAGTGAAACCCTCTTGTCAGCGTACTAGTCACTGACACACTCTTCTGCTACCATTTGCTTTCTGCAGTTGTCTTTACCTTGTTGTGCCTCCCTTATCGGGTAGCACTTGCTCGGGCTCTCTTGGTTTCCAAAACCAGAGAGAATGGAAATTTCACAGAGCAATTGGTTGCACCAAGTTGTTGTCTGAGAAGCCCCCAATACCCCTATATATATAGGAGGGTCATGGGACAGGCTTCTCCATCCCGGGCAATGCGGGACTAAAGCAGCAGTAGAAGGGTTCGAGATTTTCCACAAAACAACTAACTCGCAACCTGAACCGATCATTTCATTTCTGAAATGGTCGGTTGGGGACCTGAGCCGGTCAGTTGACACCTCAACCGATCGGTTGTGACACCTCAACCGGTCGGTTTGTGGTCCTGATCAGTTCCCGATTGACTTTCCTTCTTTTGTTTCTAATTCGTACCAAATACCAATCCTTGTTCCAATCAAATTGGGCAAGTGAAACGAAAAGAAAATTTCTCACCAATCCTACTTTCCCAACTTGCTTGGTTGCAACAGTTGAAACAATCATTTCAACACTTGAAGCACTCATTTCACCCTATCCATGAGCCGATCGACTCACAACCTGAGCCGATCGGTTCACCAAGCTGAGCCGATCGGTTCATCACATGAGCCGATCGGTTGGGAGTGCAGATTGTGCAAAATCAGTCAATTGCAATTTCAATCAATCTGATACTCCAATCAATGTGTCCAACACCTTGAACATTATGACATTGGGCTATCAATTAATTGAGTGTTTAATTGAACTACTAAACTCCTTTAGTAATCAATCTAAACATTGTTTGTGGACAAAACTCCTTTTCCAGGTTAAATCCTATGTGTGTGACCCTACAGGTCCTTTTTCACGTTGGCAGTGAAAGTCCATAAAACTTATGACTCCACAAGAAAAGAGTGGTGCCTAGTCACACATCAATTCTACCCAAGTGAAATAGAAAATTGGAGAACAACTTTCAATCCTACAATCCATGAATGGTGTTATAGTGAATGTATAATTCCTTTATCAATGATATCCTGAATGAACTCGAGGCATGGAACAGTCATCCTGTCAACGTTCATTCACTTTCTTGATCTTAGAGTAGATTGGAAGAGATATGTATGACATCAATATCACATACTGATTCACACATGCGTGCACGCCTTTCTCAATCCTACTCATCAAGTGGACATGGATATAAAACTCCCTCAGGAGGGACAAATCCCATATATATCACTCACCCCTCAAAAGCCCTATGTATTAAAGCCACCCAATCATCACCTTTATAACAACCCATGTTTCAGGACTGCGTTTGATGATGTCAAAGTGTGCCCAACGACATGTGTTGAGTGTAGTGATTTTAGGTCAAAGAATCACACACACCACCATCACTATGAATACTGACTGTGACTACCATGTCATGGTTCCAAATGTCAAACTCACAGTGGGTTTGTCCGGTATACTTGTTCTCTGACAAGTACCTATGTGTTTGGTTTGATATCTCTATATCATGACTAATGAGATTCTATCATCAACCAACACCACAATCTAGTCTTGTGTGTCATTGCTGTCTATCTACTTCCACAATGACATCTGACTAGGGACATAACAAGAATGTACAAACTCTTAGCATCCGTATGATCTCATCGTTTAGGTCCTTAACCTGAAAGCATTGTTCATTGAGTATTGTCATTCTCTAGACATTCAATCTATTCTATCACTATCTCAAATGACTGAACCAGAAAGAATTGGAAGCTTGCCTTTGATGTTTATCAAATCAATCTTAATGTATCCCACCAATCATCCCATGATTGGCTCTTAGGGCATACATACCAATAGACTCCCATTTGCACTGCGAGCCAATCACCCTGGAATCATATTCATAGTGATCTTCAAACATGTCCCACATGTTACTGTGCTCTAGTGTGAACATAGTGAGTTATGGCAACACCTTGCCAAAGTTAGTATAAATTGCATGTCTCACATCTCCTCGCTGTACGTCACACATATGAGATGGAGTTGTCGTAACATGAGATCTAGTATTCCTTTGCTAACCTTTAGCCACATTGCATCATCAAGGATTCCATACTTGTCATCAATGAGAAGAATATCTATAAGTTCATCTCATGAACTTCCAGATCCATATAGTATCCACTGCTATTCTCCAACACATAGATACTCGACATTTCCTTTTAAATGTTTTTATTGGAACACTTCCAATTATCAACAAACTTTCACTTTTATATATCCTATATATATTTTGTGATTTATTTTCTATCTTTTTGGAAGTTCGCATCAATGTAACTCTTTACATTGAACTCTTCCTTATCTCCATATAACTAGTACTTCTCAAGTAGTTATCAAGTTCTCATGGTATTCCGGTAACCCTTACTGGAAGTAGATAGACATCCACTCGTCATGTCTTACATACGAGTTATCAGGATGAGCACATCATGTTGCCATGTCCTACATACAAGATGATGAATGCATTTTGTTCTTGCCATGTCGATACATGCAAGATAATGGGATGATTACATACATGATAGATCCACATCTATTCTTAGTGTTCCCATTCTTCATAAGAATTGGACACTTGGCCTTGGGATACTAACTCCATATAACATGGACAAGTTTTCTCCCACTGAATCTGTGCATACTGAACCCTTCAGTACAGATTGCCAATGTATGCTTTTTCTTTTCAGGTCAAGAGGTTTTCGAGAACTATCTCTATAGATCTCTATTCCTATCACATAGGAAACATCTCTATCTTCCTTAAAGATAATTTCCACTTTTGGATTTCCATTCTAGAACATTTCCATTTCACATCAACATGTGGAATGTGAACACACTCCCACTAAATCACAGATCCCTTCTTTATCTTTGACATATCAGTCAAACCCTTTGACTATATCATCAAAGTAAAGATCCAATTGTGAGTTGCTTGTACTCAATCAATCACATTGATTAGTCCATTCTAACTTATAGACTTCATTTGCATTAGTGGATTCATAAACCTTATAGGTTGTATCACACACACATCTTTGTTTTATTCCTCATAGGAATGCGGTTTTAGTATCCATATGCCAAATGTCTTAATCATTAAGTTGCAATCAACAAGCATCATCCTTCTCAAAATGTTATCCATGTGTCTTAACACTTAAGACTCATTTGCACTTATGGATTTCATCCAATGGGTGCTACCGTCAAGGTCATACCTTATGGTTCATGTGGATGCCATTTAGGATGTAATGGTCATAAACCATAACTCAAGATTCAGTTCTTCATATTCATCTAGATAGTTGACTCATTACATGAACAACTCATCACATAGATAAACGAGGTGTATCTGTTAAGGATATAAGAACTTACAACTCCTTGTGATTCTTAATGTCCTTTATTAGTGTGGGGTATTTTTTTATTAATAAGAATTAAGTTATTTGATAATCATTCTCTAACTCCTTAGAGTATGATTCCTTATTGATTTAGACATCACCATGCCTTAATCATGAGTTCACTATGATTTACGATCATAATCACTCATAAGGATCTCAAACATTTGGTCCAAGTATTTCATTCATTGATCTCATCAAGAATTAACACTTTACCAAATTTGCACTTCATCTATGATAATCTTGAACACTTCAAGATATTCATATTGGTATTTCTCTAAACACCATTTGATGTACTAGCATTTGTTCCAATAGGTATGTAAATACATCACATGTATCATACCTAATAGGATAATCATTCTGCAACTACCTTTAGTGAAAATTGATTAATGATGTCCAAGATATTCATGTCTCTTACTGGTTCTCTAACTAAACGAGTCTAGATTTATCCATCACATGGAAACTAGAAATGAATTTCTCATGATTGATGCTAATTTGATTGTTTGAGTTAGTTATAACTTTTAGGTATCATTTTATCTTATGCATATCAAATACCACAAGATAAACAAGGCATTTCCACAAAGATCATATCTTTAGAAATTGGAACATCTCTTTATTGATTGCCATCATTGTCATACAATATGCAAAAATAAAGTGTTTCTATCTATTGGAAAATATGAAATAGCAGTTCATAACTATATTACATGCCTTTTAGGCTGAAAATAACTTATGTACTCCTATCTATGGCGGCAACACTTGCCCCATTTATTGAGTGCTTTACACTTTACATCTTGGTATCATATACCTCAAAAGTGTTACAAGTTTACTTTCATGACACCTTTAAGTAGAGACGTTTGTTGCCTCCTTCTTCTTTTGTTCTTCCAGATAGAGAGGACAATTCCTTTTCCAATGTCCTAGATTTTGACAATGGTGGCAATTGCCTTTCTTGGTCACGCCTCCCTTGGCCTTGAGAGCTGAAGATGACTTGGGCTCCTGGCTAGCATCAGAACCTTTCTTAGCTTTGCCCTTACCCTTGTGCTTGGACTTGCCTTTCTTGCTCGTGATCACCATCACAGACTTAGGCTTGTCCTTCTTCATCTGTGTCTCGACTGTCCTCAACATGCCCAACAACTCTGACAGTGGCCTATCGAAGTTGTTCATATTGTAGTTCATCACAAACTGACTGTGTGAGGACCAACTGGATCTCCTTCTATCATGACGCACTTGAACAGTGCCCTTGAGACATTATATCTCTCTTGTCGTGCTTGATCTTCATACATGTTCCTGAGATGCTGAATCATCTCAATGACACCCATGTTCTCATGTTGTCTCTGCAACTCGTGGTTCATAGAGCACAACATCAAGCACTTTACATCAATGGCATCATCAGAATGCTTCTTGTAAGCATCCCTTTCTACCTTTGGTGCATTTGGAGCAGGTTCCTTTGGAATTGGAGTATCCAGGACATAGAGCTTTTGCTCTTGAGTGAGAACAATTCTCAATGTCCTGTACCAGTCGTGGAAGTTTGTCCCATTTAGCTTGTCCTTTTCAAGGACTGATCACAAAGAAAAGTGATTGTTGTTTGTTGCCATTTGTACTACAAAAGGAAATATGCAATTTTTAGTCCAAAAACTCATTTTTGACTTAATTGATTGATTTGAAAAGTTGACGATATAATTAGGACTTTAATTAATTATCGCTCCCACTATTTTAGTTCAAATTGATAGCCCTTGCCATCAATTCAGAAGATTGCAGCGTACAACCTTCTAGTGGGCAAGATCCTGAAATCCTCTAAGTCATGGACCAGCTAGGGCTGTCACCCACAACGTAGATCTCTCAGGT
The DNA here is from genome assembly GCA_963693085.1 of Alisma plantago-aquatica. Lineage (NCBI taxonomy): Eukaryota > Viridiplantae > Streptophyta > Magnoliopsida > Alismatales > Alismataceae > Alisma > Alisma plantago-aquatica. The sequence continues at coordinate 133,359,220 of OY856414.1, read as the reverse complement.
AGGCAACTCTTGCCAATTGCATCATATGCAACTCTTGATAAGATGTCATATGCAACTCCTTGCCATGATCATCTCCATGCCTCAAGGTGCTAGATCCTATCTAGGTCACCTTGTTAAGTCCGACCCAAAGCCAACACGATGAATATGCACCCTTGTTGGGCAGACCCACACATTCATCCTTCATGCTTCCATGAGATAGACGGTGCACCACGCTTGGGCATGCCCACACTTGGTCGATCAAGCTTTTCACGTGTGTCACATTTGGAAGGCATCTAAAACTTAATATTTAATGAGGGATTTGGTTTTATATACATATACATATCCAATCACCACAATACATAGTACGTATCATATACATGTTATATCCCATAGAAAACATGCAAAATGATAAAAATGATGATTATGGCCATCCTAATGTGATTTCTCAAGCCAAGAGGAATCCTGATCATCTAGGTCTACATCACATGCAACCTGTACAAGATGAACTCTGTGCTTTGCCTTTTTGGGTTTGATCAACTCATCACATGATTGATCGGCTCGCCATCAGGCCGGTCAACTGGGTGCCACCAGCCGATCAGTTGGCTCCTCCAGCCGATCGGTTCACCTGGTCATTGTGCATCTCATCATGTCTGCCACCCGTTCGTCTCGCTCCTCGAACCGGTCATCAACCGATCGGCTCACTCCTTGAACCGATCATTTGGAACGTCAACCGATCGGTTCACGCCTTGAACCGATCGTCTCAGTTGTCGTCAGGATGTCCTCCGTTCTTTGACATAATAGGAAATAAAATTCTATCCTATTTTACATTGTAAAAAGAGAAACCTCAAGTTACATTCAAGGGGAGCAAAGGTAGGAAAGAAAATCTCGAATTATTTCGAGTTACATCAGGAATAGGAGAAGGAATATCGGTGTGCAGACCGAGATGCAAGCAACCACATACAACCATACACAGATAGGGTTTATTGTCCATAACCACACTATACATCCACCACAAAACTCATTTAAGGGAGACGCGTATCGAGTGCATTAATAATACATATCATATATGTAAATTGGGATTTGTGGATTTAGGATTGGACATGCATAAAGCCAATTTTATTCGCATCGTATGCAATAAATAAAGGCGAGAAACCAAAATCGATCATATCGATAATCGTAAAGTATAGAGCAGTTGATGTGGCTCTGATACCACTGTTGGGTTTTAGGGGAGGCAGAAAAGGCAACAGAAACAAAAAATTTCTCCTCCCCAAACCCAGAACAAGGAAATGCGTCAACGTCTATACAATAGGAAAGGATATGAAGGTTTGATAAATATGTATGCTTTTATTACAAGAAGGAAGGGCATATGAAGTTCAATTGCCCAAGTCTAGTTCAAGGGACACCTCAGAACCATCCTGCCCCATTGGCTCAACTTGGAGCTCCACCTATCCAACCAGCTGCTCCTATAGCTCAAGCTCAGCCAGAACACCATCAGGGCTGAGTTTTTCCAATTGATGCAGAGGAAGCTAAGCCTAATGACAACCACCTAATTGAAGGTAATAATGTTAATAATTTCTTTATATATGAACCCCTTTAAATCATGATCTCATATGCAAACCCTAATGTAGGTATGATATGTCTCCAAGATCATCTAGTTGTGGCCCTATTTGATTCATGATCAACACATACCTTCATCTCCAGAAATCTTGCTTCCATGATCAAGTTAGAGATAAAAGATCTAGGTTATATCTTGGATGTAACAACTCCCAGTGGTAAAATCAACTCTTCTCTTTAGAAAATTGAAATCTTGCCTTTTTCTTATGGTGGCCATAAATTTTATTCTAATTTCATTCTCCTTGATATGGATGATTTTGAACTAATTTTTGGGATGGATTGGCTCTTTTCCAACTATGCCATGCTTGATTCTCGAGCCAAGAAAGTAATCATTTCTGCACCCAATTCTAAACCTTTGATAATACCCAAGAGAAAGGAAAGAAACTGGAATATGATTATCTCTTCTCTTAAAGCCAAAACCTTGATAGCCAAAGGATGTATAGCCTATCTTGCAGTTGTCTTAGTGTTTGATTCTAAGGTGAGACATTTAGAGAGCTTGGATGTGGTGAGAGATTACCCAAATGTATTTCCTAAGGAACTTCCAGGGCTGCCTCCAGTACGTGAGATTGAGTTCTCAATTGAGTTAGTATCGGGCACCGCACCAGTCTCAAAGGCACCTTATACAATGGAACCTACCGAGCTTGCAAAGATCAAGAAATAATAAAAAGAACTACTTGATAAGGGCTTCATCCATCCTAGTACTTCTACCAGGGATTCTCCTATCCTTTTTGTTGTAAAGAAAGATGGGTCAATGTGAATGTGTATTGATTATCGCATGATCAATCAAGCCACCATCAAAAATAAATATCCCCTCCCAAGAATTGATGACTTATTTGACCAGCTTTGTACTGCCATTGTGTTCTCCAAGATTGACCTTAGATCAGGCTATCATCAATTACGAGTGAAGGATTGTGATAATCCAAAGATAGCATTCTGAACTAGATATGGACATTATGAATTTGTGGTGATGCCTTTTGGGTTGACCAATGCTCCTAGAGTATTTATGAATCTAATGAATATTGTCTTCCATCCTTTTCTAGACAAATTTGTTGTGGTCTACATTGATGAAATCCTTATATATTCAAACTCTGTCGATCAACATCATGAGCATCTCCAAAAAGTACTTGATGTATTGAGAGCCAAGAAATTATATGCTAAACTATCCAAATGCGAGTTCTATATTGACTAAGACATGTTTCTTGGATATGTCATTTCAGGTGGGAAAAAGTATGTTGACCCTGCCAAAGTCTTAGCCGTCCTTGATTGTAAAGATCCTACCAATGCCCCAAAATTAATAGCTTCCTTGTTCTAGTAGGTTTTTACCATCGTTTCATCCTTAATTTCAGCAAAATAGTCCTACCCATGACTAAACTGTTGGTATGTATGCCCTGAGAGCCAATCATGGGATGATTGGTGGGATACATTAAGATTGATTTGATAAACATCAAAGGCAAGCTTCCAATTCTTTCTGGTTTAGTCATTTGAGATAGTGATAGAACAGATTGAATGTCTAGAGAATGACAATACTCAATGATGTATGCTTTCAGGTTAAGGATCTGAACGATGAGATCATACAGATGCTAAGAGTTTGTACATTCTTGTTATGTCCCTAGTCAGATGTCATTATGGAAGATAAATAGACAACAATGACACACAAGACTAGATTGTGGTGTTGGTTGATGATAGAATCTCACTAGTCATGATATAGAGATATCAAACCAAACACATAGGTACTTGTTAGAGAACAAGTGTACCAGAAAGACCCACCGTGAGTTTGACACATGGAACCATGACATGGTAGTCACAGTCAGTACTCACAGTGATGGTGGTGAGTGTGATTTTTTGACCTGAAATCACTACACTCAACGCATGTCGTTGGGCACACTTTGACATCATCAAACGCAGTCCTGAAACATGGGTTGTTATAAAGGTGATGATTGGGTGTCTTTGACACATGGGGCTTTTGAGGGGTGAGTGATAGATATGGGATTTGTCCCTCCTGAGGGAGTTTGATATCCATGGCCACTTGATGAGTAGGATTGAGAAAGGTGTGCACGCATGTGTGAATCAGTATGTGATATCGATGTCATACATATCTCTTCCAATCTACTCTGAGATCAAGAAAGTGAATGAACGTTGACAGGATGACTGTTCCATGCCTCGAGTTGATTCGGGATATCAGTGACAAAGGAATTATACATTCACGGTAACACCATTCAAGAATTGTAGGATTGAAAGTTGTTCTCCAACTTTCTATTTCACTTGGGTAGCATTGATGTGTGACTAGGCACCTCTCTTTGCTTGTGAAGTCATAAGTGTTATGGACTTTCACTACCAACGTGAAAAAGGACCTGTAGGGTCACACACATAGGATTTAACCTAGAAAAGGAGTTTTGTCCATGAACAATGTTTAGATTGATTACTAAAGGAGTTTAGTAGTTCAATTAAACACTCAATTAATTGATAGCTCAATGTCATAATGTTCAAGGTGTTGGACACATTGATTGGAGTATCAGATTGATTGAAACTGCAATTGACTGATCATGCACAATCTGCACTCCCAACCGATCGACTCATGTGATGAACCGATCGGCTCAGCTTGGTGAACCGATCGGCTCATGGATAGGGTGAAACGATTGCTTCAAGTGTTGAAACCATCAGTTCAACTGATGCAACCGAGCAAGTTGGGAAAGTAGGATTGGTGAGAAATTTTCTTTTCGTTTCACTTGCCCAATTTGATTGGAACAAGGATTGGTATTTGGTACCAATTAGAAACAAAAGAAGGAAAGTCAATCGAGAATTGATAAGGGCCACGAACCGACTGGTTCATAAGTGAACCGATCGGTTGAGGTGTCAACCGACCGGCTCAGGTCCCGAACCGACCGTTTCAGAAATGAAACGATCGGTTCAGGTTGTGAGTTGGTTGTTTTTTGGAAAATCTTGAACCCTTCTACTCCTGCTTTAGTCCCGCATTGCCTGGGATGGAGAACTCTATCCCATGACCCTCCTATATATAGGGGTATTGGGGGCTTCTCAGACAACAACTCAGTGCAACCAGTTGCTCTGTGAATTTGTCGTTCTCTCTGGTTTTGGTAACCGAGAGAGCCCGAGCAAGTGCTACCCGATAAGGGAGGCACAACAAGGGAAAGACAACTGTAGAAAGCAAATGGTAGCAGGAGAGTGTGTCAGTGACTAGTACGCTGACAGTAGGGTGCGACTCCTTCTAATTCCTTGTGAGACAAGGAGATTGGAGTTCCAGGTGGTCCGTGTGGACTACTTCAGAGGAGTGAGATTTTTGCCGCTCGGAGGACAGCTTTCAATCCTGACAGTCCCAGTGAGACCAGCAGTCTTCAGTCCCGGTGCGACCAGGAGCTGCACAGACACTGTCTGACTGCCCTTGGTGTGAGCCACCTCGGCCTCAACCTTTACTATTTGGTCCTCCTCAGTATGATTGACCTCTATGGTGATTTCCTCCTCCTCTTCCCATGCCATGGCAACGACGCTTCTTTCTATTTTTTTTATCTTCTCCTTGCCTTTGGTGATGGATGCATCAGTCAAGCCTAGGCATCCCAAACATGGTGCCTTATTCTTCCCTAATGTTCTTTCTTCGGTGAGGGCACTATTGATGGTGGCTTAAAGGTAGTGTGGTTGGAGTTGTAAAGGTAAACTTTTAGTTCTTGGTTAAGGACATCAATGAAATGTTCAATCTTTTCATCTTCATCATGTGATGAGCATGCTGCTCTAGGAATCTAAAGGCCCTGACATGGTCAGCAACGGATAAGGTTCCTTGGGTGAGGTTATTGAACTACTTCCTGTTCTCCTTCCTAGAAGATATGGGCATGAACCGAGTAGTAAAAATCACCTTAAACTCCTCCAAACTTATAGGGGCATCTAGAAGTTCTCGTGTATAATAATAATAATTTTCCCACTACAATTTTGCGGACCCGCTAAGTTGGTAGGTTGCAAAAGTGACTTTATCTTCCTCAAAACATTTAAGGAATATAAAGGCATTTTCAACAGATAGGGTCCATGGATCAATTTTATCTAGGATTCCACCTAAATCTTCTCCATGAAAGACTTCACGTTTGAGTTTGAGGAAATCACTAATGGTAGTTCTAGGTCTGGTCCTAGATGAAGAGGTGATATTATTGGTTTCCTTTAGGGCTAGGGCATACATGAATTCCAACATCACCTTCTTTTGTTCCTCCAATTCACCTATAGCTATGGTCTTTTAGGGTTTGAGTCAGATTCATCACCAGAGTCATCATTAATTCTCTTTCCATTAGATCTAGTTTTTGAAGGAATGTACAAGTTTGTAAATCAAGAGATGATTTAGTTGATTATTTGAGGTAGATCATAATGCAAACAAAGTTTTATCTATCATAAAGGTGTATTTTCCAATTCTTCATGTCTGTTAGTTGTTCCCATTTCTCCTAATCTACCTACATAATAGAAAGAGTGCTTCATTGATCATAGTCAAGAAGGAGAATGTAGATGAAAAGCCTAGTGTGTATCATTCACTAAATAGGTGGTTGGGGTAGTCCTTAATTGAGAAAAGATGAGAAGATATATTTTTCTAAGGTACGGGTTCCCACTTTAACAATAGTTGCGTTAGCCAGGAAGGTTACTTGTAGTAGGTAACCCTAACCACCGTGAAAATGGATTGAGTATTTTATGCCCGAACCTTCCACAAGTATCCTTTTAGACACCTCGACAACATAATGTTAAATATGGGTTACCTCAGGTCTAAATAAGGTTACTAGGTATTTGATACACATATATTGACCTATGTTCCTGCTCTGATTCCATCTGTCATGGGTTAACAACCTAACCCCAATCTACACCTTAGACCCCAAAGGGAAAGATGTACAAAAGGGTTAAGGTTGCCCATCCCTGAGCGGATCAAACACACAAGTATATATATGCACCAAATAACAAAGCTTCCTTAAACAAACCAAGTGTTAATTACATAGGTGCCATAGGAGTACTATAGAAGAAATACTTAATACATGAGAGAAGTACTTGTAGAAGAAAAAGAACTCAAACTAGGAGTCCCATTTAACTTTAGCATCCCCATGAAATATTTGATTTTGTTGAGCCAGCATATTGAGTTTCATCATCATCCTAAGAAAAAGGTACCTAAAAACCATTTGAAATTGGTACATGTCAGCACAATATATAAATATATTGTACTGAGTACACCTATGCATCTTTAAATATACCTCTATTCATATCTTGGAAATTAAATAAAACTAAACTTGGCAGTACTAAACAATTATAATGAGAGTCAAGTACTTAAACAAAAGTTTGTTAACAAAAAGTGAACATATATCTTTTATGCATATTTTCCATTATATTATCCATGCATTTACCACCAAAGGGTAATACATCATCTTGGCCATTATGAGCTCAAGACGGAAGGCCTTATGATCTACTACCAAAGAGTTTGAGATCATTATACATGTGATTTACTACCAAAGAGTTTGAGATCATTATACATGTGATCTACTACCAAAGAGTTCGAGATCACTTTCCAACACTATGATACCAAAGAGTATTAGTGATTTCTATGATGGACCAAATATATTATGGTTGCATGTGTTCAAGGCTATAGTTATAGAAATTCAAGCAAGGTATCATACAAGGATATTTATTTAATTCAATATCATATGCCATGTGTGTAGTACTTATATGTATTTCATGTGTACCATCTAATATGCCAAGAAAGAGGTAAGGGCATACCTTCTACTTAGAAGTTGGGAGTCTAGAGATTCTCCTCACTGATACCTTTGTGTTCCTAAAATTATAAGAGATTTGGTACTAATTAGCTATATAGGCAAAATCACCATTTAGTTCTAAAAGAGTATAAAAGGCCCTTTTCTTAGTTAGAGTCATGAGAGTAGAGCCTGAGTCATTGAGTCCAAATTTGATTCAACATTTGATATTATTATGGCAGAGTAAGATTTTTAGATCGATTTGGTGTTCTGTAGATCATGATGGATAATTATAATAATTTTGGTAAGCCAAATAGGGAAAAAGAGTAGTAATTCATCTTTGCTAATGTTTGAGTCAAATAAATTGGAAAAGAACATCCCATAATTATCTAGGAACAAAGAGAAGAAAACCAAATGAATTTGGTGATTTAATCAAGCTCAAGTATTTTATAAATAATTAAATAAGGTAGAATCAAATTTGTGTATGAGCATCACTACAAGTCATATTTAGAGTTAACTAATGGCAGATTCATGTTCCTCATATTCTCTGATCAAAATAGAGTATTTATTTGCATTTTTCCGATATTCATTTAATTTATTATGGTTTTCCTAAGATCAAGATATTTACTGGCGATTATTGAAAATCGATAATCAACAAAAAAAAAGGGGGAAAGATGGGTCGTTAGATGCTCAGACACAATAGTTAGAATAAAGATGCCTAGATGCAAATAAAAGTAAAGTCGTCTTAGGTGGTATAGTCTTACTAATCCATAGATCCAAGATACCCACTCCTCCTTTGCTCTCTACGAGGCAAGCTAGCCCAAATCTAAACTCTGGTGAGCTTGGAAAGGATGCAACGTGATCCTCATGTGAAACTGTGACTGGCTTCACCTTCGTGGAGCTCACCTGGGTCAGGACAGTGAGCTCGCAAGGCTTGGCTCCCTATGGAGTGTTGGGTCATGGAGGAGCTCTAAGTAGGTTGGCCCTCATGGTGAAGGAGAGGAGGTGACCGAGTTGTTTGTGATGTAAGAGATATTTGAGGTGCCATTGCATTTGTTTGAGACACCACAAAGATGAAGAGATGATCAATTCATGGTGAGGAGGAAGAGAGGAAGATTGTCCAACACTTACTCCATGGTGGAGCCGATGGGATTGGTTGGCTTTAGGGTGGAGCTACTAGGACAACTAGCGAGCAAATTGAGAGGTGTGGCCGACTAACATGGTCCATGAAAAGGTGATATGTTTAAATAGAAGGGGGGAAGGTTGAGCACGAGAAGCCCAAACTTTGGTTTGGCACACTGGAGAGGGAGGTTGCCAGAGTAATTTGTGGGAGCGGTCCAGGTTAACATTGGGGGTTGTGTGAGTGGTCAGTGAGTTTGTGGGGATGAGATGGAGGCAGTGCCTTAGATGATTTCTTGCGAAAGAGGGTAGAGGGGGAGAACATGGTCCATGTTCAAGTCTCGCGGCTGTAGCCACGATCTCACCGGTTGTGTGGAGGTTTGGGATGACTTCACAGCCATCCGATCTACCCTGGATCCATGGGCACACCATCGGATGGCCATGAGGCATCCCTGGGGTGATTCACAGATCACTGAGTTAGACCCACATGACATGGTTAAATTCCCCAATAATTGATCAAAACTTTAGGGAAACATTGGATATGATTTAATCGAAAGGAAAACATTGAGTTAACTTTGACAAAAAAATGTAGAGGGAGCTAGGATTGTTTGATTGATACAAAAATTGAACCATGGATTCATCTAGCCAACCCTAGGTTTTGGTAAAGTTTGAGCTTGATATTCCAATCTTTGTTTGATCAAATTATATTTCTTTGAAAATTTGGTTTAGCATTAAGATATTATAAAAGAACAAGTATAAAATAGTATAGAAAAACCCCTTTATCACAACCACCAGCCTGAGGGAACTCTTCATTTTATCCAGATGATTCAGTTGATCAACCAATGGGAGCTACAAGCTACCAACATGAATGGTTTTATGGTGATGATGATTACTTTTGTTCTCCTCAGGGTAGCCAAATGACCTCACATGTGACAGAGAGTTTGAGCAGCCTAAACCAACCTTTATCCCAGACCAAGGTGATACCTCTTACATTGAGACTTGTCACTTAGATTCATTCAGGACACCTACTATGATTTGGAATAATTTGTTTGAGAAGGAAGACGATGACAATTTAGTTTGGGGGATTGAGTATACCCATGAAGATGAAGTGGAGCAACATGAGATGACATTTGACACCATCCCTTCTCAAGGGGTTGTTGGCATTGAAGGAGTAGGATGGACAATCCATCACAACATGGTTGTTGAGTATGATGAAACCCTAGAACCCATAGGACAAGCTTGGGTAGTAGAACCGGAGACCGAATCACCTGGTGGCACTTCATGTTCAGAGGATGATTGGATGACTCAAACTGTACATAAAAATCTATCTGAGCATACAACCTCATGTTTAAAGGTGGAGGGAGAATACATGAGTCCTATAGAAACCTTTCAACATCTCCGCTTCATCTCATCCTATGTTAACATCCTAGGGCTTGCTTATTCAAATTCATACCTTGATTGGTACCTTGAGGATGGTCTTCTAAAGAATTCATTTTAGTGTAGTTCAAGTCAATCCCAGCACAAAGATGACTTCACCGAGTCCCCATAATTTATTCCTCTTCTTTAGACTTGGATTGGCCCACATCTCCGCCTATTCTATTCCTATTATGTGGCAGAGCATGTCAGTGAGACACAAGTGATGCTGGTCCCAAAACTTAGGATTTGGGATCCTAGTGTCGGTATTGTGGGGAAACCACCCCCTTTATCTGAGCCCTTTCTTTTCTCTTTTTGTTAAAATAAAGTTTAGCTTGCATGTTATTTCTTAGATAGTTTCTTTCCTTTAACTACTTTTACATATCCTTGTATACATGCATCATACTAGGACTTTAATAAATTTATTTCCTATACATCCATACATTCCTTCCCTACCATCTCAAGTTCACGGTTTGCTCGAGGACAAACAAAGTTTTAAGCATGGGGTGATAGGATATTTTCCCTTCTATTCTTCATTCTTCACACATGCATGTTTAGTTCTTGCATTTAGGCATAAATCTTGAAATTTTTATACGCTTTAGCCTAGCTTTACTACTTTGTAGGACTTTGTTTCATAATTTGTAACCTTGGCAATTAAGGACATTCATGTCTGATAGCTAAATGCTTATCTTTATGCCTAAATGCACAATTTTTAATCTGAAAAATGTCTTGATCTCTTGCTTGACTGGATCTTTGACTCTTTCCTTATGTCTAGCGGTTTATTTAAGGTTGTGTGCCTTTTTCTTAGCTTAAAACATTATTCCCTTGATATATGTTGTGAAGGACAAAACCATGATTGAGAACTGTTGGAAAGATCTAGTGTTTGATCTAAAAATCCAAGCCATGTTATTCACAAACTTGCCTCTACTCTAAGGATACTTGAATCATAATTACTACTTTTCACATAGGAATCAAGTGGATAATGATGAGTTTTGAGATAAAAACCAAGTAGGATTGTTTTTCCTTGATGGACTATGCTCCCTCTAACCTTAGATTGAGTCCAAAGATGAAAAAAAAGTGCAAAAGAGGCTTGGATGCCCAAAAATCACAAAATCATCAAAATTGCTCCACCCAAATCTATAAATTAGAATGTAGAGAATGAAAGCTTGAGTGTGAATAAATGAGAACTGTTTTCTCTTTTAGGAGAGTTGAGGATGGTGCCCATCTAGTGTATGACTATGCTCATGAACTCGGGTATGTGGTGTCTGGTAGTTCCACCCTGAAAGCTCATTACATAGTCATTAGGAACCCCTAGGAGACCTATGATATCATCCCAGTAGTAGGTTTGGTTCAAGCACAATATGAGGAGTTTGTTTCACTACTCTGGGCCAACTGACTTGGACTACAGGGACTACTGCTCATTGCATGGACCAACCTGACATAGATTGGGACCCTCAGAAGTAATTAGAGTCTTTTTTCTTTGTTTGCTTCTTATGACCTGAATAAGTGGGAGGGGTGTTGTTCCTGATTGGTCTACATGAATACATGATAATAGATCATTACTCATCACCCGCTAGATCACTTATGTGATAGTGATTTAATGATGCATAATTATGATTCAAACCCTCATGAGTATCGACATGTTACAATGAATTCGCTTAATCTTACCTGAATGCTCTTTGATTTTACTTTATCATGTTGTGCTCAATTGGTGGGGGTTTTCTTTGAAACAACATGCATTGGGAAAATTTATGTTTTAAACTATTTTGATTGACTTTATCATTTATTGCCATGCTTAATTTGAATGTTATCTTTTTGTTCTTTGTGCACAGTCTTGCTTGAGGACAAGCAAGGGTTTAATCTTGGGGTGTTTGATAACACCCAAATTTAGGCATTTATGATAAGTATTTATTTAAAGTTTTGTGTTATTATAGACTTAATATGCCCAAAATAACACTAGATTCTTATATTTTAGTAATTCATATCATTTTAAAGATAGAGCTTCTCAACTAGAGAAATTTGGGACGTGCATGCACCAAACTTGAAATGACAACTATTCTCCAAGATTTCTTCCCAGCACATGGTTTTTGCGGAATCTAGACTTCCATATGTAGCAACCGCACACTCGGTACGGTCGGGCCCAACCCAACATAGTCGAGCTGAGAAGGGAAAGTCACAACCACTACAACCATCGTGACCGCGCCACTCATTTTGACCATAACACGAAGCAACCACTACTGAATCTCATCTTTCGCGACTGAGACACTCAACACGGTCATGTCGAGACCGGCATGATCGGACTGAGGACAAAGGCCAGCAGTTGTCTTAACTAAGAAATCTGTCTGAACCGCGACAATCAACTCGACCGCGACATCTTTCCAAAATAACACTATATTCTTATATTTTAATAATTTATATCATTTTAAAGATAGAGTTTCTCAACTAGCCAAATTTAGGACATGCATGCACCAAACTTGAAATGACATATATTCATCAAGATTTCTTCCCAGCACATGGTTTTTGCATAATCTAGACTTCCATCTATAGAAACCGCGCACTCGGCACGACCGGGCCCAACCCAACACAGTCGGGCTGAGAAGGGAAAGTCGCAACCACTACAACCATCGTGACCACACCACTCATTTTGACCGTAACACGAAGCAACCACTACTGAATCTCATTGTTCGCAACCGAGACACTCGACATGGTCATGCCGAGCACGACACGATCAGACTGAGGATAAAGGCTAACAGTTGTCTTAACCAAGAAATATGTCTCAACCGCGACAATCAACTTGACCATGACATCTATCTCGACCTCTTCAAGCTCTATGCCCGTGAAAACCATCTCGACCATGACATATCTCGACCGCTACACCTGAAACGGTCAGGCCGAGACCATGGTAGTGATTGAGGCAGGTGTGGTGACCATTTATTACACGCACTCTACCTTCACCTATAAGTACCCATCCCCCACTACCTGGAGAGAGGATTGAAATACTTGGAAGTTCCACATTTTAGTTCTACATACTTTTGGTTCCCAGAGGCTCGAGAGAGAGTTCTAAGGTCTGAAAGGGCTGAAGTTCTTATCGTACGTCCATTCCTTTGATTTACTTTTGTATACCATCATGTTCCACCACTATTCACCCATTTCCTACCATACCCAACCATCGTCCACCTCCATAAATCCATTGAGCTACTATTTGGGGTGAAATCAAAGAAAAAGGAGGCCAAAGAGTTCAAAAAACCAAGGAGGATGACCCAAGGACGAGATCCAACCCATACATAGGCTAAGGAGCGAGGGAAACCTCTCCTTTACGGGCTAAATCTCTTCTTCTTCTTCTTTCTTCTACTATTTTCCTTTGTTTATGTATAAATGATGTTCAATTATCTTTTTCGGTGCCAACTATGCTAGTCCATGGATAGTTGAGCTCCTTCTTGTCTATGCACCCCATTTTGGGCATATTTATGTGCTTTTACCTTAAGCATGCAATTTTATTTCAGATTTAGTACGTTTAATGTTCTATCTTCTCTCTCTGGTTATGATTGCTAGTTTGGTTGATCTCTTTCTTTCTAGAACTTCTAGTTCTACATATATGAGAGATTCATTGTAGAAATAGATAAGAGAAGGTAGTTTGGATCAGAATCTAAAAAGAGGATGGTTTAAGGTGATCTATGCAGAACTATAGACTTGGGCACGACATGGCCCAACTTGGCACACTCGAGCCCACCACCAAGTTCTATCCACATTACATTTGTTCCTAGAATCTCCAAATATTCTAGACCTAAAAGGGTATCTAGATATTCTAGGGCCTTGATTGTCATCCTCGAGATAGGTCTCATATCACTTATGGGTTTTAGTCACGCTGCATAAAAGCGAGTGGGATGACCCCAAATAGATACCATAATACATACTATGCTTGGATGTAGGTTGTTTGTTGAGGTGTTTGAGGGTTGTCTACACCCGAGAACATGTGCATATACTGCCCAACATGTGGTTACATAGCCTGAAACTCCTTCTCTTTGATTACTAGAATCCGACAAACTCTGTTTTGTTTTCTTTACCTTGTTTTACTTTATTTCATTTTGTGACAATTTCTAGAATAATTCTTGTTTTAAACTTTTATCAACTATTAGATTGGCTTATCTGACTTAAGAGAGAAGTTTTAAGCATCTTAAATATACTCACGTCCCTATGTTCAACCACGTATAACTACTTCAACCCCGTATAATAATTGTGGGGGTCCTTGAAGGATTCAAGTTATAAATTCAAAGGTCGATCCTTCTGAGTCCACATCTTTCTAAGACGTGTGATTTAGGCCTATCAACCTATACCACCAAAAGAAGTTTGAAGTTGAAAGAAGCAAAAATCAAGTTAAAGACTATAAATTAACAGTTCTTTGTAGGAAACTCAAGGATTTCCTAACTCTCCTTTCTACTATTTTTTCTCTTTATATTTTCTTGTCCTTTTGTAATCCACTAATCTTAGTTTGTAAACACATATATTTAATTTCATAATTTCTAGTGCACATAAAAAACATTGTAGTATCCTCACATTTTCCTTTAATACTTAATTTCTTATCTTTTCATGTTTCCCTTTTTAATAAACTGATATGTCAAAAACAAGTAGTATTTGTCACTACTAATCCATGCTATAGTGACCACTAAAAAACCAACCCACCATAGCGGCCACTACAGATTTTGTCGCGTAGAGACAAACACCCAGACATGGTATAAAAATCCAGACCCTTTCTCGCCCCCACACCATAGCAGTAGAGCCCTAGTGATCTGAAGAGAATTCGAAGATCCTGCTCCACCACCGATGAAGAGTTAACAACAATGACCGACCTTCACCACCACTATGGTTGATCAAGACTAGCATAGCATAACGATTATTGTTGTCGTCTCTTTGCTGTCTCTCCTTCCTCTCCAATGATTGAATTGTAAGTCTCCTCTACCTTGAAAACTCTTTTTCCAGGCTCACGATTTATGTCATTCCCCTCAATGTCACGACTATTTCACGATTCCTAGGAATCACCACCTCTGATTGCCATGTTGCCTCTACATTTTCTATTCTCTTACCTAGGGATTCTTCCCTATGTCACCTCCATAGAGGCAAGCGGACAATGGGAAATCTACCTTCGATCATCCCTTGCTACTCTTGCCACTATTTTTTCAATCTAAAATGGAGGACTAAAGTTTCATCCAACTCTTCGTATCCGTAGTGACCATGTCACTACAATTCTAGAGACCTAGTTACAACCCCAATTTTATGGTTCATACAGTGGGAAATGCAATTTCCCCAATAAATGTATGATTATGGGAATTGTGAGAATTATATGTATTGAACGGATTCCCTTTGCAATATTTCCTTTTTTGCATGTGATTTCGTGGATCATAATATATTAACGAGTCCAACATGATTAAAAGAAAAAGAAGAAATCAAATAATGCAATATTAAGAAGGAAATTTGAGATAATGATAAAAATATCAGAAATATATGGATAATGGAATCATCATGGATGAGATTTGGAGTCCACATGGTTTCAAATGGTAAAAGGAATCCAAATAAAGAAAATAAAAGATAAAGAGAGAGAAAACATGCTTAAAATATGTCTTATTAAGAGATAACTTACATATGAATAAAAGTCCCTCATACTTTTGCGTTTGAGTCCCAAACTTTGCACACATGAATTTTTAGTCATCATGGACTTCTCCCTAAAATTTTATATTAAAAGGATAAACGGATTGGAAGGTATAAATTTTGTAAGTTTCCTATAATATATAGGAATAACTAAGATAATGAGAAAAGAAAGATGTAGAAGCATCTAGAAGGCTAAGAATTATCCTTCAAGGATGGATTTCATACCTTTGGGATTTCTTGGGTCCCAAGGAGTCCAAGTTACAAAGATAATAGGATAAGAAACAGAAAATACCAATTAAATAACCTTTATTAAAGGAAAACTTACACATGAAGATAATGGCCTTTTCCTTTGGAATTTGGGACTCAAATTGGTTACATGAGTATATTAAGTCAAGATAAAGAACCCCTTAAATTTTGGTTGCAAAAGGATGCACATCTTATGAGATATGGAATTTTGAATTTATCCTAAAGTGGAAAGACAATTGGGATAAGATAATTGTGTCACGATTTATCTGGGATTTAATCAGGATTTTCATTAAACAATAGGTCGCTCGGGACCATCAGATCTGAGATCAATAGATGGGACCTGATCCCAGTCTCGTAGGGGGACTAGAACTAGAGTCTAGTTCAAGTGGGAGTGGAACTCGGATTTCTCATGATATAGGCGATCTGCGAGGATGGAAACAAGTCCATCGCCTTTGGGAGATCATCCCGAGTTTAGCAAGCCTGGGTTTCGAGGTGTTATGTGGAGGAACATGGAAGTCCCCAATTCACAGGGAACTCGATGGGTCCCCTATATATAGGGGAAAGCACTGGGTACCACATGAAATGCCCTCATCTGTTTCCACACAACTAGAGCGCGACAGAGAGCAACCCGATGCGCTTAAATCAGGAAATAGTCGACGAATTCAATGCTCTTCTCTTCCCTGTCTGCCGACTGAGGACCTTGTTGTTCTCTCTGATTGACACATCCCCACCCCAATTGACCCCGCTGTTGAGTTCAGTGATGAGGTCTGGAGCTGGTAGCTCCCTTTTCGGCTACTGAGGGGCCCAGATGCCCAAAGTCAACTGCAGGGGTTTCTGCGGCTGGGTGCTGCCTCACAAGGTCGTCGGGAGGTAGAAGACGGACATGAGTTTTGGATGATTTTTCCTAGCTCACGTGAGGACGAGAAGCAGGGGTCATAAGGGTAAAATGGGAAAATAGCACGACCAGGTGCCTGCTCGTGTGGAAAAGGAAGAGCGAGCCGCTCTGCTAACGTGGCAGCGTCCTATTGGCCCAAGAAGGTAATTTCTTTGTAAATTCATAATTAATTATCCGTAACTCTGATGATAGTAAGTAATATATAAAAATTGATCAGGAGAATATAGGGAATTTAATAAAAATGGATTTAAGGTCTGAATCATATCGTAGTTCTAAAAGTACTCTAAGTTAGCCAGGTTTATGCATTAAACTATGAAGAAATGTCTTAATTATGTTATTTTGAGATATAGTAACATGTGGAGAATAACAAGAAGTATTGAACCTGACTAAGATGATAATATGCTTGTCTTAGGGTTTTGTATACATGAAGATGCATAATATCTTAGAAACCCTAACTTAGGGTTAATGGTAGCTTATATGAATTAATTAGAAATTCATTAGAGGAAAGTGATGTTAAGTTGGTCCTAAGCCTGTTAGGAAGAATATAACAAGCTAGTAAGGGTTTGTGATTAGTTTTGCTATTTTAGGGTTTCTACTGTCAATAATGAAGATGAACCCTAATGAAACCCTAAAAGGAAGTAGGAAACCCTAGGAAGCGAGTTCAAATGAATAGAACATGATGAAGTGATTAGTAAATAGAGTGCTTGTACTTTTCAGGATTCTTTCTTATGTATGTGTGGATTGAACTACTTGCTTGGATTTACTAGTAGCTTTTTGATTTGACTGAACAGGTATGTGGCCACTTTATGAATAATTGCCTTTAGTTTCATGACATTTCCCGAATGTTTCTCAATTGATCGCAACCTAAACTATTGGATGTTCAATTCTACAATCCTATAAAGTCCCTATGTGTATCACAATTAAATATGAATGTGTTTCTCAAACCTACATGCCACCCTGATGTATGTTGCAAGACCAAGACCTAGAGGGAAGGTCTGATTTGGTCAAGCCCCAGAGTAAAGACCATTGGGCACCTTAAGAGGTGACCCTAGGCACAAAGCTCAGGATGGATAAGGTGGCCTTACGTACCTTACAAGGACAAAACCTTAATGGAGGGTAATCTTGGGTTTAGGGAAAAAGCAGTTAAGAAGTCACATTGAAAGCATAATTTGGATTGTTATTAAATTATTTGCTATAATTAGGTTGTTAGAAACTATTTGTGATATTTTTGTTGCCCCCACATACCAGTATAGCAATATACTGATTGACGTTTTGTTTGTCGGTGTTTTAGGTTTTACCTGAAAAGGACAAATAGTAAAGTGAAATCTATGAAGATGAATTTAAGTAATCCAAAGGAGGATTAGATAGTTAGATTGCTACTATAAATAGAAGTCTTAGATCCTATTTTGGAAATGGTATGTAAAAGTTTTATTTTATACCAACTTTTCAATTTAGTTTTAGTAGAATTTGATAATTATTTTTTATTAAATGCCAAACCATGGATCTTGAAATATTAGGATAGCATCTCTGACCTCTTGGTCTCCCACGATTGGGGGTTATATGGAGGCGGGGTAATTACATTTGGTATCAGAGCCTTGGTTTCTCATTTAATCCTTAGAAATTATTAAATTTTACAAACTTTGTAGAACCAAGGGAGTTATTATAGGATTTTCTAAAGATGGAGGTGTCTAGAAAAGGATCACAGTCCGGGGCCTAGCATTATTTTCCTGCACCACTCTAGTTGGTCATGAGGACTCTCGAATGTGGTGTGACTGTCTAGACAAAGTCTGAGGTCTTGAATCTAAATAAGATACCTTTAGGACTCTCTCAGCTATCTTCTTCCATTCTCAACCCTAATTCAAGTAAAGTTCTAAGGTTTAGGGTTTTTTCTCTCTCTTCCCCACCCGCTTAAGGTTAGGTTAAGTACAATAAGGATTAAGGAATCCTCCACCAAATAATGAAAAGCATGTAAACAAGATGTCATGGACATAAGTTTTAATAGTTTAAGCATAAGATAAAGATTAGTTACATGTTTAAGGTTGTCTGGCGTGTGTTGCCATGCCTTGAAGAGAGATCTAAGGTTAGACCTACTTGTAGGAGGTTGAGGAGAGAGTTATTCTTAGAGGCAGAGGACTCCAAGAAGAGGTGTAGACCTAACACATCCTCTAAAGACGATGCTAACCTTAACCCTAAGTGGTCATTAGGGAGAGAGAGATGTCAAGATGAGTTAGACATCATGGTTGACCATGCAGGTATGTACGTGGGTTAACTTTGTGTACCCATGGAAAGCATGAGCTAGGTTTGACCTGGTGCTTTTGGTGACCCGACCTTGGGTGGTTGTGCCTGTTGAGGATGAAGGATAGCCCCTTCATTGAAGAGGTTAGTGGTGATTGTATGGGAACCCTAACAGGCATATATGAGCATAAAATAGGCATGCACCTATGTAGAAGAGAATGACAGTAGTGTTGGAAGTAGGTTGAGACTTAGGTCAGAAGGTTTATGCTTGATAGGTTAGGAGATGAACATGTAGAGATTTGGATAATCTTGATTGAACATAGGTTTGGATCATATGTTTCACCCATGTAGGTGTATTAATGTATCCTTAATAGCTTGGTCCACCTTCTTAGAGAGAGAACCTCCAGTGGTAAGGTTGGTTGAAGGGTTATCTCTAGAGAGAGAGCAAGGCCAAGAAAGAAGGTTGGAAGCTTAGACTCCAAGACATGAGGAATCATGAAAAGTTGGGTATGTTATGAACCGCTTTGGACAACTCTGAGTAGATAGTTGTGGTTGCCCCATGCATGATCCTTAGAGACTTGACGTACCTTGGTTGTCTGTAGATGAACCAAACCCTAGAAAGAGAAAGAGGTTTCTTGAACCAATGTATAGATGTTATAGGTACCTACCTTTTAGGTATAGGAATAGGCTTTCTTAGACTGAGGAGGTATAGTATCAAGTTGTGAGGCCTCATACCTAGTTGGTTTTCCTGGTGAAGGACTCTGAGGTATGGTTTGCGTGGAAGAATAGTAGGAAGTGCATGATATACCTTGTACATGTTTGGTTCATGGTTGATAAGTTGAGCATGCAGTTAGATAGTTGATGCATAAGAAGAGAACCTAGGTTTCCTAGACCTAAGAGGGGTAGTAGTGGTTCCTGGTGCACCTGATGCTCACAATGATGTTTGAGTTCCTACGGGTTCAAGTATGGCACCCCCCTCATGTTTAGAAGAAAATGAAACCCCTTGGACTAAGGTGTATGTTCGATAAACCCCTCGCACATAGGTTGGTGACATATGCATGTATGATATTAGCCAACTTCAAGGAATAAGGGACACATATGATATACCAAGGAACTCAGAGTGGCTTAGTAGGTTGTCTTTTTGCTAGCTACGTGGTTGAGTAGCATGATTGGGCTAAGCATGCACATGATGATGTAAACCTTGGAAGTAAGGATGTTTGTGACCTTTTTCACTATCAAGAGATAGTTTTCTCCCATCTTGGGAAGGGACCCTTCTATAGGGTAAGTACCAACTTTTGTTTAGGTTTGTGGTAACCTAAAGAGGTCTCTTATAAGAGTTTGATGAGCTAAGTGGAGAGAACATAGAAGAAGGACGAATCCATAGACCCATGTGTGCCCAGCTCTAAGGGGCATGAGGTTATGATTGACATGGAGGTAACTTGTATGGGGCTAGACCAAGTTAGGTAGGTCCTCATGATCCCTATGAAAGGATGTAAGTTTGACCGTGTATGCCCAGAGAGATGATGGAGTTTTGGGTAGGGATTCAAGTTAGAGATGTACCATGATAGAATCCTAAGTCAATACCAAGGTTAGGTAGGGATAATACTGATGGGAGTAGGAGTTGTCTGGTTCCTAGATGCACAAGACCATAGGGTCGAGAGGTAACAACTATATTTGTCTGAGGACCATGGGTTAGGAGATTGATCACCTTCATGAGCTCATGGGACCCAAAGGGCAAATGAGGTGGGCACTCCCTGGTTGCATAAGGGAAAGTGATGACCCCATAAGTACCAGAACCCTATAGACCTATAGGAGATGACTAAGGATTGTGTGATGACCCAAGTGTTGGTATATGTATGCCCGTAGAGCCATCCCAAGCGATTGCATGGAGTCAAATATTAATTAATCAATTAATGTGTGATTATTTGGTTAATTAATGAATTCCGAAATATTCTAATTAATCCATGAGCATTTTTTAATTAACACAACATTTCTGTTTACCGATGGGTTTAGGAAACCCTATTTCCCTTTGTATCCTGTTTAAAGGAGGATTGACGGTCGATATCTATATAAGATAGATAGACGCTTTTAGTTTATGCTCACACACGTAAACCCTAGCTGTCATCGTCCTTAGGAGAGAAAGGAGGGAAACGCGCTGCTAGCACGCCGCGGGAGAGGCACACTCCTTCCCTCCGGCTTGAGAAGCGCCACGTGGAGTTCCATCCATCCACGTGGACGAAGTAGAGATGCAGATGCCTTAACGCCTGCGTTCGGAGGACGTCGACGACCACCTGTACGCGCTATGAGCGGCGGACATCACTGCCGCAAAGGAGCGCCGCCCAATCAACCTGCGACAGTGAACGGGAGAGAAGTTTCGTCTGTGTAGACAAGCAGCGTTGCACCATCGTGCAGCAGGACATCGCCGGACTTGCTCCGCGATAAGGTATATTCCGCAAACAATCCTTCCAAAGACGTTGTTGTTGACGAGATCCTATTTCGGGTTGCGTGGTTTTTATTGCTTTTGTCGCGCATGTTTTCTCCACAAAACCCAACAGTGGTATCAGAGCAGCGTCGATCTACGATGTATTTGGATTCGTTTCGATATGATCGAATCGTTTTATACTGTTTTTATGTTGCATACAATGTGAATTAAACTTGTTAAGGTGCAAATCTAAACCTAATTCCACATACGCCGCAGGCTTCTGTTTTTGACATTTTGGACGGGGTCGACTATGGAAAATATTGATTTTCCTAAGTGCACGGAAGTAAAATTCCGTAGACCTTTCAGGGGCTCTGCCCCTGAGACCCCATGAGGGGCGGCCTCCCCTCGACCCCCGCACAAGGGCGCTGCCCACATTAAAAGTACTGCAATTTTAATATGTATATACGTATATGTAGATATACCTATGATAACATACACGTCGCCTTTAAAATATGTTTTATGTGGTGAATGCATACACGGTTATGGCCTAGTATCCCCTTTTGTTAATGTTGTGAATGAATGTGGATGTCAATCTTGTGGATATGTTTGTTTGTGAATTCTATGGATGTATAATGGTTACATATGGATCCTTTGTATAAAGTATTCGGCTTGCATGCTGAGCCTCATCTCTTATTTCAAAGTGTAATTAATTCTTTCCTTTTATATTTGTACTCATATGATGTAATAGAGATAGGATTATATTTAGTTTTTGTAAACTTGATGTAAGGAGGCCACTTGAAGATCCAACTCCAAGGAGTGTCCATGGAGAAGAACCATGAAGATCCAATTCTAAGAAGCAACCTGAAGGTCCAACTCCAAGGAGCGTCCATGGAGAAGCAACAAGAAGATCCAATTCCAAGAAGCAACTTGAAGTTCCAACCTCATGAAGCATCCATGAAGTTGTTCATTGTAATGTTGATCATTACATGCTTACAGGTTGATTCACAGGTGTTGCATGAGATGCATAAGACCATAGGTGGACCATAATCCTTTGTTTCTCCAAAGGATTACAATAGTATGGCCATAACTGATGTATATGTGTTTGTGATTGCATGTCTATCATTTGTGGTTGTGGATATAGTAGTATATGATATGTACTATAAGTATGTGGTGTTTGGATATGTATATGTATTAATAAAACCCCTCAATTAATAATATTAAGCTTTAGTTGCCTTCCATAAAGCAACACACATGAAAAACTTGATCGACTATGTGTGGGCACGTCTCCGCGTGGTACACTGTCTATCTCATGGAAGTGTGATGGTGGGTGTGTGGGTCTGCCTCCGCAGGGTGCACACTCATCGTGTTGGCTTATGGGTTGGACTTAACTAGGGAACCTTGATAGGATCAAGTACCTAGAGGCACACAGATGCATCATGGCAAGGAGTTGTGCATGATCATCTATCCAAGAGTTGCATATGATGCAATTGGCAAAAGTTTCCTACCTTAGTATTTGGTCTTTAACGCCGACGTTGGCTGGGCATTGATCCAATTATTTTGGGTCTTGGCTCACTAGAAGGTTGTGCGTTGCAATCTTCCGAGTTTATAGTGAGGGCTATCAATTTGAATAAAATAGTGGGAGTGTAATTAATTAAAAGCCTAATTAATCTCGTTTATCAAATCTTTACAAGTCAAAATGTATTGGACGAAATGCAAAATTTTCTTTTATAGCAATCAAATGGCAACCAACACTCACACTTTCTCGTTGCGACCAGTCCTTGAGAAGGACAAACTTACCGGAACCAACTTTCAAAACTGGTTTAGGACGCTGAGAATTGTTCTCAGACATGAGCGTAAGCTCTATGTCCTTGAAACACCAGAGCCAGAGGAACCCACCGTAAATGCGCCCAAGGCTGAAAAGGATGCTTACAAGAAGCACCTTGATGATGATATGGATGTCAAGTGCCTGATGTTGTGCTCAATGAACTATGAGTTGCAAGAGCATCATGAGAACATGAATGTCATGGAGATGGTAACACATCTCAAGAACATGTATCAGCATCAAGCAAGACAGGAGAGATATGATGTCTCAAAGGCTTTGTTTAAAAGCAAGATGAAAAAGGGAGACTCAGTTGGCACCCATATACTAACCTTGATTGGGTACGTGGAAAGCCTATCCAAGCTGGGATTTCCCCTAGGTCAAGAGTTGGCCACTGATGTGATTCTACAATTGTTGCCTGAATCATATAATCATTTTATCATGAACTACAACATGAACAACTTTGACAAGCCGTTGTCAGAATTGTTGGGCATGTTGAGGACAACTGAAGAACAGATGAAGAAAGACAAGCCCAAGTCTATGATGGTGATCAACAAGGAAAAGGGAAAGTCAAAAGGCAAAAGCAAGGCTAAGAAAGGTTCTAAAGTCGGGCAGAAGCCAAAGTCATCCACGCTCAAAGCTAAAGGTGGGATTTCCAAAGAAGGCAGTTGTCACCATTGTCACCAACCTGGACATTGGAAAAGAAACTGTCCTCTCTACCTGGAGGAATTGAGGAAGAAGAAGTAGGGGATTGAGATCTCCACTTCAGGTATATACGTTATTGAGATAAACTTAAATACTTCTTCATCATGGGTATTGGATACCGGATGTGGATCTCACATATGTTCTAATATGCAGGATCTGATAAGAAGTAAGCCTTTACGAAAGGGCCAAGTCGAGCTGCGGGTTGCTAATGGAGCAAGAGTTGCTGCCACCGCAGTTGGAGTTATTAGTTTATCTTTGCCTACGGGCCTTGTAATAGAATTAGAGAATTGCTATTATGTACTTGCCATTAATAGAAATATTATTTTCTGTATCTTGTATGGACAAGAGTGGATTCGAATTTCACATTAAGAATGGAATTATTTCTATATCTAAAGATGAGATCTTTTATGGCAATGCTCCTATGTCTTATAATATCTACTTGTTAGAACTTGAGACTAGCATATACAACGTAAATACTAAAAGGTTAAAACTTGACAACTCAAACAAAACATTCTTATGGCATTGTCGTCTTGGGCACATAAACGAGAAGCGCATATCTAGACTCCATAAGGATGGTTATCTAGACTCTTTTGATTTTGAATCATTAGAGACATGTGAGGCATGTTTATTAGGGAAGATGACCAAAACTCCTTTCACTGGACACAGTGAGAGAGCCAATGATCTGCTAGGGCTCATATATACTGATGTATGTGGACCTTTTAGATCAAATGCTAGAGGAGGCTATCAATACTTCATTACCTTCACCGATGACCTCAGTAGGTATGGCTATGTATATCTTAAGAAACACAAGTCAGAAACTCTTGAAATGTTCAATACTTTCATGAATGAAGTAGAGAAGCAACTTGGTAAGAGTATTAAAGCACTTCGTTCAGATCAAGGTGGTGAATACTTAAGCCAAGAGTTTGAGGACCTTCTGAGAGACCGTGGTATTGTATCACAACGGACTCCACCTGGTACGCCACAACATAATGGTGTGTCAGAAAGAAGGAATCGTACATTATTATGCATGGTATGATCAATGATGAGTTCAACCGAACTTCCAATGTCGTTCTGAGGATATGCTCTTGAAACTACAGCGTTTACACTTAACCGTGTACCTTCCAAATCGGTTCAAAAGACACCATATGAGATATGGAATGGGAATCGTCCCAATTTGTCTATGTTAAAGATTTGGGGATGTGAAGCTTATGTTAGGAAATAATTTCCTGAAAATCTTGGACCCAAATCGGAAAAATGCTATTTTGTTGGATACCCCAAGGAAACTAGGGGATACTACTTCTACACACCAACTGACAACAAAGTGTTTTTTTGCTAGGACTGTTGTATTTCTTGAAAAGGAATTTACTTCCAAAGGAATTAGTGGGAGGAATGTAGAGCTCAAAGAAGTTCGAGACCAACAAGAAAGCAGAGAACCTGAGGAGGTACATAAGGAACATGAAGACTCACAAGTTGTTGTGGAATTTCAAGTTCCAAATGTAACACAAGAACCTTGTAGGTCTAGTAGGACACGACTTGATCCTGAGAGATTTGGATTTCTTATGACTCAAGACAGTGATGAATTGGGCATAGCATATGAGCCACCTTCCTATCTAGAAACTACTAAGGGACCATAATCTGAGAAATGGCTCGAAGCCATGAGATCTGAGATGGAATCCATGTACACCAACAATGTATGGACCTTGGTGGATCCACCCGAAGGGGTAAGACCCATAGGGTGCAAGTGGGTCTTTAAGCAGAAGACTGACATGGATGAAAATGTTCAAACCTATAAAGGTAGATTGGTTGCGAAAGGATTCCGTCAAATTCAAGGTGTTGATTATGACGAGACCTTCTCACCAGTTGCCATGGTTAAATCCATCAGGATCATGCTTTCCATTGCAGCTTATCATGATTATGAAATTTGGCAGATGGATGTTAAAACAACATTCCTTAATGGGAATTTACTCGAGGATGTGTACATGACACAACCTGAGGGTTTTATCGATCCAAAGGAAGCCAATAAAGTCTGTAAGCTACAAAGGTTAATCTATGGATTGAAGCAAGCATCTCGAAGCTGGAATCTACGTTTTGATGAAGTAGTCAAAAAGTTTGGCTTTAGTCAAAATGAAGATGAACCTTGTGTTTACAAAAGGGTTAGTGAGAGCACAGTCATATTTCTCATATTATATGTGGATGACATACTATTGATGGGAAATGACATCCCTACTCTTCAGACAGTAAAAGATTGGCTAGGGAAGACTTTCTCTATGAAGGATTTAGGCGAAGCATCCTATATACTTGGGATCATGATCTATAGAGATAGATCTAAAAGGATTCTATGCCTAAGCCAGAGCACATACATTGACAAGGTGCTAAAGAGGTTTAGAATGGAGGGTTCTAAGAGAGGTAACTTGCCCATGTCCCATGGGGTTACAATCTCTAAAGCCCAGTGTCCTAGTACATGTGATGAACGGGCACGCATGAGTAAGATTCCATATGCATCAACAATTGGATCTATCATGTATGCAATGTTATGTACTCATCCTGATGTGTCGTATGCTTTGAGCATGATGAGCCGGTATCAGTCAGATCCAGGTGAATGTCACTGGACAGCCATAAAGAACATCCTAAAGTACTTGAGAAGGACTAAGGATCAATTCTTGGTATACGGTGGTGAGGAAGAGCTCGTGGTAAAGGGTTACACTGATGCTAGCTTCCAAACTGACAAAGATGACTACATATCGCAATCTGGATTTGTGTTTTGCCTGAACAATGGTGCTGTGAGCTGGAAGAGTTCCAAGCAAGAGACAGTTGCAGATTCTACAACAGAGGCTGAATATATTGCCGCATCTAATGCTGTGAAGGAATCTCTATGGATCAAGAAGTTCATGTCTGAACTTGGAGTGGTTCCAAGCGCTGGTGATGCAATTGAGTTGTTTTGCGACAAAAATGGAGCAATTGCACATGCTAAAGAACCAAGATCGCACCAACGTTCCAAAAATATTCTATGGCAGTTCCATCTCATACGAGAGAGCGTACAACGAGGAGATGTGAAGATTTGCAGAGTACCTACAGAAAGCAATGTGGCTGACCCGCTCACAAAAGAACTTTCACAGCAGAAACATGACGGATATGTTCGATCACTTGGATTGAGATTCATGAGTGATTGGGTATAAGCGCAAGTGGGAATCTATAGGTATGTATGCCTATAGAGACTATCATTCGATGATTGTAATGGGATAATATGTAAACGATTTGTAATACTACATTGATCATATCAATAAAGGAAAGTTTCCAATCTATACATTTGTGTTTTATATTGTGAGATGACCATAAAACTTATAGATGTCTATAGAATGATATACTCAATGACATATGTCTTCGGGTTGATGACCTGAACAGTGAGATCATATGTATGCTAAGAGTATGTATTCTTGTTTTGTCCCTAATCGGTTGTTATTGTGGAAATATCCATAGACATCAATAACACATAAGATTAGAATGTATGTTGGTTGATGGAATAATCTCATTATACATGATATGGAGATATCAAACCAAATACATAGATACTTGTTAGAAAACAGTGTATCAGATAGACCCACCTTGAGAGTGACACATAGATACCATGATTGGTAGTTAGAGTCACATCTCATAATGATGGTGGTGATTGTGGTTCTTAGACCTGAAGTCACTACACTTATCACATGTCGTTTGGTGTACTTTGACATCGTCCACCGTGGTCCTAAATAAGGATTGCCATAAAGATGGTGCTTGGGTGCACTGTGACACATGGGGGTGACTGTGAGTGAGGTAGATGGAATTTGTCCTTCCTACGGGAGTTTGATATTATGGCCACTTGATAAGTGAGACTGAGAAATGCATGGCCATGCTGATGCGAGTCAATATGTGATATTGAGCTTACATATATCTCAGACAGTCTGCTCTAGTTCAAGGAACATGGATTGAACATTGAAAAGGATAACAATTCCATGACTCGAGTTCAATCCGGATATCAGCGATAAAAGAACTATACAATCACTGTAACACCAGTCATGAATGATAGGTCAAGTTGTTCTCCAACTTCTCCAATTACTTGGGTAGCAATGAAGTCTTACTAGATACCAATCATTACTTGTGAAATCATAATATGATTATGGATATCACTTCCAATGTAATTTGGAGCCTACCGGGTCACACGCATAGGATGTATTGGAATAGGAGTATAATTGTGTATTTGATTGGAATTTCTTTGAATCACATTGATTACTAAAATGTTTATGTAATGGATTAGAATGATATTGGAGTGACTGGCTCTAAGTGCAAGTGGGAGTATGTTGGTATATGTATGCTCGTAGAACCATCCCAAGCGATTGCATGGAGTCGGATATTAATTAATCAATTAATGTGATTATTTGGTTAATTAATGAATTCCGGAATATTCTAATTAATCCACGAGCGTTTTTTAATTAACACAACGTTTCTGTTTACCGATGGGTTTAGGAAAACCTATTTCCTTTTGTATCCCGTTTAAAGGAGGATTGACGACCGATATCTATATAAGAT
Source organism: Alisma plantago-aquatica (assembly GCA_963693085.1). Taxonomy (NCBI): domain Eukaryota; kingdom Viridiplantae; phylum Streptophyta; class Magnoliopsida; order Alismatales; family Alismataceae; genus Alisma; species Alisma plantago-aquatica. Next base: position 133,330,853 of record OY856414.1, on the reverse strand, counting down.
AGATAGACACTTTTAGTTTATGCTCATGCACATAAACCCTAGCCGTCATCGTCCTTAGGAGAGAAAGGAGGGAAACGCGCCACTAGCACGCCGCCACAGAGACACACTCCTTCCCTCCGGCTTGAGAAGCGCGACGTGGAGTTCCGTCCATCCGCGTGGACGAAGTAGAGACGCAGACGCCTTAACGCCTACGTTCGGAGGACGTCAACGACCACCTGTACGCGCTACGAGCGGCGGACATCACTGCCGCAAAGGAGCACTGCCGGATCAACCTGCAACAGAGAACGAGAGAGAAGTTCTGTCCACGTAGAGAAGCAGTGTTGCACCGTCGTGCAGCGGGACATCGCCAGACTTGCTCCGCGATAAGGTATATTCTGCAAACAATCCTTCCAAATACGTTGTTGTCGAAGAGATCCTATTTCGGATTGCGTGGTTTTTATTACTTCGGCCACGCATGTTTTCTCCACAAAACCCAACACCAAGTGTGTTTGGGAACAGTTTCCATGGAAGTAAACTGGAAATTGAGATGTTCATGATGTGGAGTCATGTGATGCATGTTTCAACTTAGATTGGAAAGTATACTGGCAAGGTGGGATGCACCATCTCTACTCTTGGAAAGGGGTGAACTCCGTATTTAGACTACAACTAAATGCTTATTTCCTCTCATTATGGGGGTGAGAGATAGGGCAATACGCATGCCATACACTAAGGATAAAGATGCTGAGAGTTGAAACTTTTCTATGATGTTTGAGGATAATGGAAGTATCATACCTTTTTGGAGAGTACATAGTAGGTATCGTTTATAAAATGAGGAGAACTAAGATAGTATTCATATGAGGATGTTCTTATCTAGAGCAGTATGGAATTTCTGAGTTATATAAGTTTGAGTTTGATAACCAAGATGATGAACCTGAAGTTTTCTTGTCTCAATTAGACCTATATCCGAGATGATAATGATAAGTGGAGTATATGAAGGTTTATGTATTCACCGTTACCTAGCACGTAAGGATGTAAGGTGGTAATGGATGCTATTTGTCAAGACACAACTATCTATTTTAGCCAGTAGAGAGGCTAGAAGAGGTGGTTGGGTGAACCCTAAGTTTGTGGGACATGTTTGGCACACCATGATACAACCTGACCTGTTGGTCGAGTAGAGGTTATTTGGTTAGCCATCCTAGAGCATGATGAGATAGAAGGATGGTGGTAAGCACCTCAGATACACCTCTCAAGAAAAGAAGGTGGTGAAACCTGCTACTAGAGTGTTTTAGGGTTTCTGAGGAGTCAACCTTGAGGAATCATGCCATGTAGGAGATCCTGATTTTAAGTTCACCATACACTCTGGTACTACTAAGATAGTAAAAGATTGCAATAGTACTTAGCATACCAAAGATGAAGATGTATATCGGGTGCATGTGTCTTGTCGCCATGCATGCCAAGAGGTGAAGGCCAAACACCAATAACCCATGCAGTTGCTATAGAGAATGAGGATTCCCCGAGAGGGGAAGGGAGTAGATCGCCATAGACATCGTGGTGGGTCTCCCTAGACCGAGAGAGGTCAAGAAGCAATATGGGTTATGGTAGATCACCTTACCAAGTTGACATAATACCTTGCCTAAGAGGGAGGGCACTGCCAATGTGAAATATCTGGCTGAACTATATATAATAGGGGGGCAAAATTCCTATAATAGGGGAAGGATATTACAACCTCAATTTTTGGGTTCATATAGTGGGAAATGCAATTTCCCCAATAAATGTATGATTATGGGAATTGTGGGAATTATATGTATTGAATGGATTCCCTTTGCAATATTTCCTTTTTTGTAAGTGATTTTGTGGATCATAATATATTAATGAGTCCAACATGATTAAAAGAAAAAGAAAAAAATCAAATAATGCAATATTAAGAAGGAAATTTGAGATAATCATAAAAATATGAGAAATATGTATAAATATGGATAATGGAATCATCATGGATGAGATTTCGAGTCCACATGGTTTCTAATGGTAAAAGGTATCCAAATAAAGAAAATAAAATATTAAGAGAGAGAAAATATGCTTAAAATATGTCTTATTAATAGATAACTTGCATATGAATACAATTCCATCATACTTTCGATTTTGAGTCCCAAACTTTGCACACATGAAGTTTAAGTAATCATGGACTTCTCCCTAAAATTTGAGATTAATAGGATAAATGGATTAGGAGGTATGAATTTTGTAAGTTTCCTAAAGTATAAAGGAATAACTAAGATAATGAGAACAAAAAGATGTAGAAGCATCTGGAAGGCTAAGAATTATCCTTCAAGGATGGATTTCATACCTTTGGGATTTCTTGGATTCCAAGGAGTCCAAATCACAAAGATAATAGGATAAGAAAGAGAAAATACCAATTAAATAAGCTTTATTAAAGGAAAACTTGCACATGAAGATCATGCCCTTTTCCTTCAGAACTTGGGACTCAAATTGGATACATGAGTAGATTAAGTCAAGATAAATAACCCTTCAAAATTTGGTTGCAAATGGATGCACAGTTTACGAGATATGGATTTTTGAATTTATCCTAAAGTGGAAAGATAATTGGGATAAGAAAATTGTGTCATGATTTATCTGGGATTTAATCATGATTTTAATTTAAAAAAATAGGCCACTCGGGACCATCGTATCTGAGATCAATGAATGGGACATGATCCCAGTCTCGTAGAGAGACTGGAACTAGAGTCCAATTCAAGAGGGAGTGGAACTTAGATTTCTCATGATATAGGCGATCTGCGAGGATGGAAACAAGTCCATCGCCTCCGAGAGATCATCTCGAGTGTAGCAAGCCAGGGTTTTGAGGTGTTCTGTGGAGGAACATGGAAGTCCCCAATTCATAGGGAACTCAATGGGTGTTACAACCCCAATTTTTGGGTTCATTTGATGAGAAATGTAATTTCTCATATTAAAGATAATTGAACAAATAATGATATAATTTGTTTTGAATAAATGGAGTTCATTTACAATAGCCTTGATGATTGTGTTGTGGGCTTTATTGGCTATTGGGCCCAATAACAAGGAAATAAAGAAAGGAAATTCAATTGTTAAATTAGTAAATGAATAATTGAGTATTTGAGAAAAGAATGATGTGGAAACTTCTAGAAGGCAAATCCAAAGAGGGATTTCGTGACTCTTGGGTTCCTTGGGTTCCAAGGAGTCCAAAGTAGCAAAAAGAAAGCAATAAGAAAAGAAACAATTAATGAAATATTTCTTTATTAAGAAAGAAATTGAAAATAATGATAAACTATTGGAAGTAAGTGGGAAAAGGTGGATTTGAGTTATCCTCAGTGGGATTTCGTATCCCAAGGATTCCTAATGATAATGAGGAAAATAAAAGAGAAATAAAGAGAAATCCTCACACAAAGATATTTTAATAAGAATAAAACAAGATAATGAAGAATAATGCATTTAGATGCATCTAGACAGATAATGAGTGTCCAATAAAAAGGATTTCAAAATAATAGAGTTTCTTGGGATCCAAGGAGTCCCAATAAAGAGGAAAGAGAGAGAAAATACCAAAATTGCAAAATAAGAGGATAATGTGATGCATTATTAAGGAATTATGTAATATTGATGAAAAGGGAGTATTTTATATTAAAACAAAATACAATTTCATGACCAATGATTAAAAGGAAAGTGCAAAGAATATAAAAGAAGTTATTTTCAAAATCTTAAGATCTAAAGCATAAAGAAATATCAAGGAGATAAAATTCAGTTTTCCTAATGACTAAGGGATATGAATTATTAAGGAAATAATTAGAAAAGAGAGGATTTCTTTGTAAACAAGGAAAGGAGGTTTCCTATAGACTATGGGACTTGCTCTCCTTGTGGGTAGGCATGCTAGGACACTGCTACCTATCCCTATAAAGGGGACCGATCCACATGCTCACGTTTTTTCTTGTCTCCCACTCTTCTCCAGCCATGTACCCGTTCAAACCCTAACCAAGGGATGAACTCGACCCCTAGAGCGATGAGGGGATGAGGACGGAGGGTTGTTGGATGCAGGATCCACCCACGACGCCGGAAGGAGGCAAAATTGCCATATGTGCCTACACAACACCAACATAATGGCTGCTGGCTGTTTGCAGTTGCAGTCTCTATGGGCGTGAAGCCCAACCACCGTGGCCATCTGTTGAAGGCTTGGCAGAGCACGAGGGGGTGCGGTAGAGGCAGGAGGCCACCTCTGGTGGCCGTCGAGGTCGGGAGAGGGCAGTAGGGCCACTTGGATCGATGTTGCAGCGGCAACAAGTCATGTTCGCGGGGTTGAAGACGATCCAACCAAGTTGGACGGAACTACCCCTCCATCATATGAAGAACCGGACTGCCGCACAAGGTTATTTTAGTCAATCCATTCTATTTCAAGTCACTGGGTCATGCAGGCAAGCGACGCACATGTTGGCTGATGTGGCGCCATCGGATTGGCCAAGTAAGTGATTTATTGCAAAAATTATATCTAATAATCGGTAGCTCGAATGAATATGAATAATATATGCATTTTGCTCAGAAAAATGAGAGGAATTCAATAAAAATATTCTTAGAAGCCAATTCATTTTACAATTCAAAAAGTAGTGTAAGTTATCAACTTTAATGAATAAAAGATTAAGGAACTCTACTTTGAGATGATTAATGAAATTAGTAGAGTTTAATGGGTGATTAAAGTTGATATTAACCTATTAATTGTAAAAAGGTACATTAAGATCGAAAAGGATGAACTTTGTACGTCATTAGTTTAATTTAGAGATTATGTGCATAAATATGCTTGAAAGTTGAAAAGTACATAAAGTTATCATCATTAATGATTTAATTAATGAAAACCCTTAGATTTGATGATAGAGGGATTTAATGATGTTCTTTGGATAATTGAAGCCAACATTAACCTATTGTTAATAAAAGTGAAAATAGGATCTAAAAATATGATCTTTTTATATAATTGGCTTAATTTAGGGTTTCGTGCATGAATGTGCATTAAGGAGCTTGAAAACCCTAATATAGGTGAATATGTCTTTTAATTGTTTTAATTGTTCAAATCCATGAATAAATATGAGATATGATGATCCTAAGTTAATTTGAGTATAAAGGACCATTAAAATGGATAATTTGAGCTATTAGGGTTTATATGAGTAGAAAGAGTATTTTGGGGTTGTTGACCTAAAAGGAATAAAGTTTGAGAAATTGATCTAAGAAACCCTAATGAATACTGATGAAACCTTAATTTGGATTAGAAACCCTAGAAAGTGAATCCAAGTCAATAAAGTAGATTCTTGATAAAGTGTGCAGTAAATAGAGTACATATTCTTTTCAGGAATTATGTGATTGTTGAATTGCTTGCTTGGATTGCTTTCTTGGTTGGAATAACTTAATGCTTGTGAAATCTTCAAATCAGGTATGTGGTTACGCTTATGAATAATCGCTTTAGTTTCACAATGATTTTTGAATGTTTTATCGGTTGCTTGAAATTAACTGTTGGATGCCTTTTATTTCATGCAACTATAAAGTGACTATGATTATCACTATGAACATATATATAACTGGCTTAGATCTGAATCCACCTCTGTGCCTTTTAAAGGCTAAAAAGGGGTAACCTAGAGTAAGGTTTAGGTTAGCGTGGGTTAGAAACTGGGCTACAAAGTGTAGTGCCATGAGACCCTTTATCATGCCATGAGTTAAGGAGTGGGTACTTATGGGTAGTGCCATGTGACTTAACCCTAGAAATTGGTTCATCTATAGGTGGGATCATGAGGGGTTTAATGGAGAGCTACTATAAGGAAAGTGGTATGCAGGTCCACTGTAGGGACAATGCAGAGGATAGGGAATGCATGTGTCATGTAGTTATATTTAAAATGTTAAATTATTTGTTAAATGGTAATTGGTTGCAATACATTGTTATGAATAATTGCACGATTATTGTTTCCCCCACATACCCACTTCGGCTGACCGTCCTTTTGTTTATCGACATTTTAGGTACAAAATCAAAAGAACAAACTGTAAATCATCATATTGAGAAATACATGAATTGAAATACAAGGAGGATTAGTTAGAGTAGAAACTCATATATGGATAGAAGTCTAGAGATCCAAATTTTCAAAAGGTATGCAAAAGTTTATTTTCTTACAGCTTTCCAGTATAGTCTGTTAAAATTTAATAATTGTTCTTGGTTAAATGCCGAGCCTTTCATCCAGAAAATTATGGGTGTGGCTTCGACCTCTCAGTTTCCCTTAATTGGGGGTTACTGGAAGGTGGGGTCATAACATTTGGTATCAGAGCATAGGTACCTCAATTAACCATTAATAATTATTAAATTTTACAAACTCCATAGAACCCAAGGGAGTTATTAGAGGATTATCCGAAAGACAGAGGTGTCTAGAAAAGGATCACGACTGGGGGCTGGCAATATTTTCCTCCGCACTGCTAGTCAGAATATGAGGACTCCCAGATCCGTGTGACTGCCTGGCCAAAGTCTTAGGGTATGATTTGAAATAAGATACGTTTAGGACTTTGTCATATTATTCATCCCTTCTCATCACGAATTATGTTAAGGACCTTAAGGATTAGGGTTTTCTCTCTTTTCCTCACCCTCTTGAGGTACAGGTAAGGTTGATAGGGTCTAAAGAATCCTCCACCAAATTAATGAAAAGCATGTAAATAAGATGTCATGGACTTAAGATTAATAGAGTAAGCAAAAACTAAAGGATAGATACATGCTTAGGTCGTATGCCATAAGTTGTCATGCCCTCAGAAGAGACCTGAGGTTAGACCTTCTTGTCAAGAGGATAAATAAAGAGAGTTAGTCTTGGAGATAGAGATCTCCATTGTAAGTAGAGACCTGGCACATCCTCTGAGGATGATGTTAACCCTAACCCTAAGTGAAGGTTAGAGAGAGAAATGGCATAATGAGTTAGACCAGGTGTTTGGATGGACATGCCTTGGATGATGTATGAGCCATGAGAGGTTGGATGACCTAGTACCTCTGGCGACCCAACCCTGGGAAGGGTCATGCACATTTGAGTGAAGGATAGCTCCTTCATTGATGAGGTTAGAGAAGAACCCATGGAAACCCCATGAGCATATATGAGTATGGAAGAATAGGCACCCAGAGTACATCAATAGTACAATTAGTAGGCTAAAACCCTGGCTAAGAGAGTATGATGGATAGATTATGAGACAAGCATAGAGGTTTATGGATAACCTTGAGCAGACATAATCTTAAGTGGAATGCTTGTAAGCTTGACCCACCTTCATGGAGAAAAAGCCTCACGTAGTAAGGTTGTTGGTAGGGTTAGTTCTAGAGAGAAAGAGCAGGATCCCAAGAAAGAAGGTTGTAAACCTAGACTCTGAGATATGAGAAGAAGTTGGGAGTTGAGAATGATGTGACCTAAGTGGATGAAAGTGGTGGCCTCATGTTTGATCCCTGGATGATGGTGATATCTTGGTTACCTTTATAAGGACCAAACTTTAGAGAGAGGATGATGTGTCGGGTACCTTTGTGCCTATGGTATAAGTGTTTACCTTCTGAGGAAGGAAGAAGAAGTTCTCTATACCCTGGCGAGGTTTAGTGACAGGTTGTGAGGCCTTGTACCTTGTTGATTAGGACCCAACTCTAAGTGTTGCTCGAGTTGAAGGATGACAGGAAGTGCATGTCATGCCTTTTGCATGCTTGATTTGTGGTTAAGAGATAGAGCATGCAGTTGGACACCTAAAAGTGAACCTAGGGTTCCCAGGCCTAAGAGGGGGAGTGGTGTACCTAATGCTCATGATGAGAGTTGAGTTTCTATAGATGCGAGCATGGTACTTCTCATGTTGAGAAGAAAGGAAAACCCCTTAAGATTAAAGGTATGTTTGATGAACCCCTCATAACTAAGTTGAAGACATGGGAAGGTATGATCTTGATCCAATGTTGAGGAATGAGAACAAGTATGACCTAGCATGGTTGGTCAGTGGTCCGCTTGTACCTTAGTAGCTGCTGGGTTAAGCATGCTCATATGGATGTAAACCCTAAGGATGTTTGTGACCTTGTTGTCAAGAGTTGTAGTTTCCTCCCATCCTGGGAGAGGGACCCTTTTGTAGGGTGTATACCAGTTTTGTTGGTTTAAGGTAACCTAAAGATGTCTCATAGGATCTTGAGAAGCTAAGTGAAAAGTACATGGTATGAGGATGAACCTCTAGACGCATAGATAACCATCTCTAAGTGCATATGGATGTGTTACCATGGAGGTAACTGGTATGGGGCTTGACCAAGGTAGGCAGGTTGCCATGATCCCTATGAAAGGATGAAAGTCATCCCACAAATGCAGAGAGAGAGATGATGAAGGCTTGGGTAAGGTACTAAGTTGAACATGTACTATAAGATAACCCTAAGTCTATCCTAGGTTCAGGTAGGGATAAGACTGATGGAAGTAGGAGTTGCCTAATTCCCTAGTTGCACATAACCATAGGGTCGGGAGGTAACAAGTATCATTTTTGGAGGGCCATGGGTTAGGAGAATGATCACCTTCATGAAGTCATGGGACCCAAAGGGCAGATGAGTAGGGAACTCTCTGGATGCATGAGGGAAGAGGGACGACCCTAAAAGTACTGGCACCCTATAGACCTAGAGGAGATGACCAAGGATTGTGTGGTGACCCAAGTAGGTTCGAAACTAGTTTTCCATAAAGGTAACTTTGATAGCAAGATGATTGTAATATAGAGGCATAAACGGCATGTTTCAACTTAGATTTAAAGATGTACTGGCAAGGTGGGATGTACCATCTCTACTCTTGGAACAGGAAGAACTTTGTATTTGGACTGCAGCCAAATGCTTATATCCTCTAGTTATGGGAGTAAGAGATAGGACAGTACTCATGTCATGCACCAAGGATAAAGATGATGTAGGTTGGAACATTGCCACGAGATATGGGGACAGAGAAGATAAAATACCCTGGTAAAGTGAATGATACATGGATGGTTTGCAAACACTAAGAGGAATGAGGTAGTCACCTTATGAGGATGTTTTTATCATGAGATATGAGTCATACAAGGTTGAGTTTGATCACCAAGAAGATGAGTTCAATGTGTTCTCAATGAAGATAGAGTTAGAGTTTGAGTTTGAGATGATAAGTAAAATACATGGAAGTGTATGTTTTCAATGTTACCTAATACATAAGAAGGTGAAGTAGTAATGGATGCCCTGGTTGAGATATATCTGCCTAGTTTGGCTAGAAGAGGTGGTTAGACTAACCCTAAGTTTGGAAAAGAAGATATGTTTGGCTAACAATCTGATATAATGAGATCAATTAATGGTTGTCTCATTAGCCAGTCTAGTCCTTGATGTAATGAAAGGATGGTGGTAGAACCTCAAATGCACTTCTTTGGAAACGAATGTGATGAAACCCCGACTAGAATGGTTTAGGGTTTCTGAGGTATTGATCTTGAGGAATAATGACATACAGGAGATCATGATTTTAAGATCACCATACACCGTACTATGAAGATAATAAGTGACACTAGTACTTTAAATGCCTAAGATAAAGTTGCATGTGGTATATGGCCATGCAAGAAGAGGGAGAAGGATGAAAACCAGTTACCCAGTGTATTGATATAAAGGATAAAGAGTCCCCAAAAGAGAAAGGGAGTTCATCACTATGGATGTTGTAAGTCTTCCTGGATGAAGGAAGGTTGAGATGCAATATGGGTTATGGTAGATCGCCTTACCTAGATGACATGAGAAAGAAAGAGTTCTGTCAAGGGACAAATTTGGTTGAACTACCCATGAGAGAGATGGTTCAAATACACCTTGATGTGAGTTCAAAGGTTCTTGAGTTTGACCTAAAGGTTCCCTTCCAAAAGGTGGAAGTAAGTACATTAAGAACTCTATGTTAGTATAGTTTATCACCCCTAACTAGTGGTTAGTATGATCCAGACAAAAGGGTATGATGAGAGCATGTGTGCTCATTCAGGGTGATACCTAGAGACAGTTCTTGTCCTATGAAAGATGTGATGATAACCACCATAGCTAGTATTGGGATTTAAAGAAGCTCTATAAGGGAGGTTGTGTCGGTCACCACTTCAGTAAGCTGATGTTGGTGAAAAGACCACATGATGGTTAGAAAAGGACCACCGTGTGTGTAGATGAAGTCGCTTTGATCGTGCAATGGCTGAAAGGAGCCTAGAGATGATGGGAGTCATGAGAGGATGCAAAGTAGACTGACATGCAGTTCACTGTGGGAGAATATGTGACATGAAAATATGACCCCTCAAAGTTAAAGCTAAGAGAGCTGAGTCCCCGATACATGGGTCCATTTGAGATGGATTGGTGAAGAAGGTTATGGTTAACCTTACCCCTCATGATAAAGAAATGTGTGCTGAGTTCCAAGTGTCCCATTTAGAGCACTATGTGAGGTACCTCGACCATGTGCTGAGCAATGAACCTAGTCAGCCCCAAGGGAGGCTGAAATGGCCTAAGTCACCTGTGCAGTTTATAGACGCCAGGATGAAAGAAATCAGAGAAAAGAATATGTGATGATATAGGTTCTTTGGAAGCGCCATGAGTACGGTAAAGACACATAGGGGTCAATGATGGACATGGAAAAGTCTTATCCTAAATTGTTTGTTTGCTTGATAGAATTTTGAGGACAAAATTTCTATAAGAGGGGAAGGATGTTACAACCCCAATTTTTGGGTTCATTTGGTGAGAAATATAATTTCTCATATTAAAGATAATTGAACAAATAATGATATAATTTGTTTTGAATAAATGGATTTCATTTACAATAGCCTTGATGATTGTGTTGTGGGCTTTATTGGCTATTGGGCCCAATAACAAGGAAATAAAGAAAGGAAATTCAATTGTTAAATTAGTAAATGAATAATTGAGTTTTTGAGAAAAGAATGATGTGGAAACCTCTAGAAGGCAAATACAAAGAGGGATTTCATGCCTCTTGGGTTCCTTGGGTTCCAAGGAGTCCAAAGTGGCAAAAAGAAATCAATAAGAAAAGAAAAGAGTAATGAAATATTTCTTTATTAAGAAAGAAATTGAAAATAATGATAAAATATTGGAAATAAGTGGGAAAAGGTGGAATTGAGTTATCGTTAGTGGGATTTCATATCCCAAGGATTCCTAATGATAATGAGGAAAATAAAAGAGAAATAAAGAGAAATCCTCAGAAAGAGATATTTTATTAAGAATAAAACACGATAATGAAGAATAATGCATTTAGATGCATCTAGAACGATAATGAGTATCCAATAAAAAGGATTTCGAAATAATAGAGTTTCTTGGGATCCAAGGAGTCCCAATAAAGAGGAAAGAGAGAGAAAATACCAAAATTGCAAAATAAGAGGATAATGTGATGCATTATTAAGGAATTATGTATTATTGATGAAAAGGAAGTATTTTATATTATAAGAAAATACAATTTCGTGTCCAATGATTAAAAGGCAAGCACAAAGAATATAAAAGAAGTTATTTTCAAAATCTTAAGATCTAAAGCATAAAGAAATATCAAGGAGATAAAATATAGTTTTCCTAATGACAAAGGGATATGAATTATCAAGGAAATAATTAGAAAAGAGAGGATTTCTTTGTAAACAAGGAAAGGAGGTTTCCTATAGACTATGGGACTTGCTCTCCTCGTGGGTAGGCATGCTAGGACACTGATACCTATCCCTATAAAGGGGATGGATCCATAGGCTCGCATTTTTCCTTGTCTCCCACTCTTCTCCATCCATGTACCCATTCAAACCCTAACCAAGGGAAGAACTCGACCCCTAGAGTGACGAGGGGCTGAGGACAGAGGGTTGTTGGATGCAGGATCCACCCACTACACCGGAAGGATGCAGAACCACCATCTGTGCCTGCGCAACACCAGCAGAATGGTTGCTGGTTGTTTGCAGTTGCAAGCTCTATGGGCGTGAAGCCCAGCAACCGTGGCCATCTGTTGAAGGCTTGGCCGAGCACGAGGGGGTGCGGCGGAGGCAGGAGGCTGCCTCTGGTGGTCGCCGAGGTCGGGAGTGGCCGGTAGGGCTGCTTGGATCGTTGCTGCAGCGGCAACAGGTCATGTTTGTGGGGTTGAAGACAATCCAACCAAGTTGGAAGGAACTACCCCTCCATCATATGAAGAACCGGACTGCCGCACAAGGGTATTTTAGTCAATCCATTCTATTTTAACTCACCGGGTCACACAGGCAAGCGACGCACATGTTGGTTGACGTGGTGCCATCTGATTGGCCAAGTAAGTGATTTATTACAAAAATTATATCTAATAATCGGTAGCTCGAATGAATACGAATAATATATGCATTTTGCTCAAAGAAAGGAGTGGAATTCAATAAATATATGTTTAGAAGACAGTTCCTTTTACAATTCAAAAAGTAGTGTAAGTTATCAACTTTAATGAATAAAAGATTAAGGAACTCTACTTTGAGATGATTAATGAAATTAGTAGAGTTTAATGGGTGATTAAAGGTTATATTTACCTGTTAATTGTAAAAAAGTACATTAAGATCGAAAAGGATGAACTTTGCATGTAATTAGTTTAATTTAGAGATAATGTGCATAAATAGGCTTGGAAGTTGAAAAGTACATAAAGTTACCATCTTTAATGATTTAATTAATGAAAAACCCTTAGATTTGTGATAGAGGGATTTAATGATGTTCTTTAGATAATTCAAGCCAATATTAACCCGTTGTTAATAAAAGTGAAAATAGGATCTAAAAAAATGATCTTTTTATATAATTGGCTTAATTTAGGGTTTCGTGCATGAATATGCATTAAGGAGCTTGAAAACCCTAATTTAGGTGAATATGTCTTTTAGTTGTTTAATTGTTCAAATCCATGAATAAATAAGAGATATGATGATCCTAAGTCAATTTGTGTATAAAGGACCATTAAAATGGATAATTTGAGCAATTAGGGTTTATATGAGTAGACAGAGTATTTTGGGGTTGTTGACCTAAAAGGAATAAAGTTTGAGAAATGGATAAAAGAAACCCTAATGAATACTCATGAAACCTTAATTCGGATTAGAAACCCTAGAAAGTGAATCCAAGTCAATAAAGTAGATTCTTGATAAAGTGTGCAGTAAATAGAGTACATATTTTTTTCAGGAATTATGTGATTGTTGAATTGCTTGCTTGGATTGCTTTCTTGGTTGGAATAACTTAATGCTTGTGAAATCTTCAAATCAGGTATGTGGTTACGCTTATGAATAATCGCTTTAGTTTCACGGCGATTTACGAATGTTTTACCGGTTCCTTGAAATTAACTGTTCGATGCCTTTTATTTCATGCAACTATAAAGTGACTATGATTATCACTATGAACATATATATATCTGGCTTAGATCCGAATCCACATCTGTGGCTTGTAAAGGCTAAAAAGGGGTAACCTAGAGTAAGGTCTCGGTTATCGTGGGTTAGAAACTAGGCTACCAAGTGTAGTGCCATGAGACCCTTTAGCATGCCATGAGTTAAGGAGTGGACTACTTATGGGTAGTGCCATGTGACACAACCCTAGAAAAAGGTTCACCTATAGGTGGGATCATGAGGGGTTTAATGGGGAGCTACTATAAGGAAAGTGGTATCCAGGTCCACTACAGGGACAACGCAGAGGATAGGGAATGCCTGGGTCACACAGTTATATTTAAAATGTTAAATTATTTGTTAAATGGTAATTGGCTACAATACATTGTTATGAATAATTGTACGATTATTATTTCCCCCACATACTCACTTCGGCTGACCGTCATTTTGTTTGTCGGCATTTTAGGTACAAAGCCAAAAGGACAAACAGTAAATCGTCATATTGATAAATACATGAATTGAAATACAAGGAGGATTAGTTAGAGTAGAAATTCATATATGGATAGAAGTCTAGAGATCCAAATTTTCAAAAGGTATGAAACAGTTTATTTTCTTTCAACTTTCCAGTATAGTCTGTTAAAATTTAATAATTGTTCTTGGTTAAATGTTGAACCTTTGATCTGGAAAATTATGGGTGCGACTTCGACCTCTCGGACTCCCTTAATTGAGGGTTACCGGAAGGTGGGGTCGTAACAATGGGTCCCCTATATATAGGGGAAAGCACTGGGCACCACTGGCAATGTCGTCATCTGTTCCCATGCAACCGGAGGGCGACACAGAGCAACTCAGTACCCTTAATTTTGGAAATAGTCGACAAATTCAATGCTCTTCTCTTCCTTTTCTTCCGACAGAGGACCTTGTTTTTCTCTCTGATCGATGCCTTCCCCCTCAATTGACCCTGCCGTTGAGTTCGGTGACGAGGTCCAGAGCTGGTAGCTCCCTTTCCAGCTGTTGAGGGGCCCAGACGCCCAAAGTCAATCACGGGGTTGACTGCGGTTGGGCGCTGCCTCGCAAGGCCATTGCGAGGTAGAAGATGGATGAGAGTTTTAGACAGTTTTGCCCAGCTCGTGCGAGGATGAGAAGTAGGGGTCATAAGGGTAAAATAGGAAAATAGTTTGACCAGGTGCCTGCTCACGTGGAAAAGTTAGAGCGAGCCACTCTGCTTGCGATCGAAGAAGAAGGCATTCTCTACGACATCAGTATGGTCAACTCCCTACTGATTGCTACATGCCACGTTCCTTACGAATGAAGCTCTGATTACTTGTGCGACAGAAGCAGAGATCAGTGCAACAACTAAAGCACAAGCTAGTGTAGCGATGGAATCACAATTTAGAGTAGGTCAGTGTAGCAGCTGAAGCACAGACCAATGTAGCGACCAAAGCACAATTCATAGTAGCAACGAAAGTGATTCTTGAGTCAGTGACCATCGCCTATAAATAGACACCCATCTCATCCATGAGGGGGTTGTGATATTGAAGAGATGATAAGTGCTTCCACACTCCATACTCACCCATCATACACTCCATTGATCTTAGATCTCCAGAGATGAGAGTCAAAGGAGAGAGAAGATCCAAGTTTCTACCATTGTCCTCGAATCATCCTTTGAAAAGAGTACTAGCCAATCACCATCACCCACATCAGATCTAGATCTGAAGACAACATGCACCAATTGTGGTTGTTGAGATCATTGTTGGTGTATCCCCTTTCATCCATTCTAAATCTATTCATCTACATGTATCCATGTCATTGTTATCTTTAAGGTCTCTCCATTTATGTAAATGCATAATGCTAGTCACAAACATGAGTGGCTAAACTCATAGCTTGGGTTGGGAGTATCCAGTAAGGCTCTCCCAACATGTATATACTTGCATCTATTTGAATATATATGCTCTTAGCAAAGATTATATCCATTTGCTTGGTATTAATGCTTCACTTGTATGATTATCTACCATCTTGTGATGTTTTATTGTTAGTGCCTCAAAATAGTATCACTAATCTTATATAAGTGTTTTGGAGTTGCATGAATGCATGAGAATATTGGAATGCTTAAGCTATTGGTCATATGGTTACATTTGTGAATGTTTGTTTGCTAACTCAAGGGAGAGACAACCTTATAATCTAGATCTATCCTAAGCTCAAGAGAGGAGGGAATAGACATATATGATGTTTTCTTGTAATCTTGCTAAGGGTATACAAATGGTTTGAGTATCACATGTTGGTGAGATACCTTAGATGGTGAAACCCAATCCAAGTTCCCATCCATCTTTGTTACAACATCTTTTGATTGTTCTTACTCTAATTTTTTCTTTCTGGTTTGTTTTATTTCTTTTTTTTTACCAGTTGTTAGGAGTAACATCGTTCCATAAAAAACACCAACTTAATTTACCCATTTTGTTTGGTGTATCTGAGCCAAGTCTTACATTCTTAGCACTTACAGTTACTTATTCCTGTGGTTCGACCCTGATCTACTACATTGGACCTAGTATAATAGTTGTAGAGGCCTGAGTGTTAGGTTATAATTTAAGAGCCTGACTACTCTAAATCCCCTCCATTTTGGATGTGTGATTTAGGCTAGCTAGCTGGAAGGGTTTCAAACTTTACTCTATGCCTATAACTAGAAGACTAAAACATGTAAGAAAGGGATCCACCATCAGACGCTACTACATTATTGCCATCCAAAATCACCTTTGATCTTTAGATTCCTTTGTGCTTCCACCTCCACTATCACCAATTCACCAAGACCAGACCTCAACATGGGCCTATTATGTGGAACCTCCTTCCATAGGTTGACGACTTCTTCCATCACCAACCTACTGCTTTCTCCACACAATAGAAGATTCAAATTACAAGTGAGGAAGATCGAACGCCCTAGTCCATCACGAGAACATCCATGGGTGCTCTTTCTTGTCCATCAACACCATCATATTATAGTTTTGAGAGATTCTTCTACACACCAAGACTACAACTCCTTCTCATTATGTGATCATGGCATTCTTTTTCTTTTCCCTTGTGGTTTCTATTACCGTTTCTATGAGCAAGTAGTCCTCTCGCTAGGATGCAGGGAGTAGCCCTGCTACCAAAGTTTTATCTTGTATCTGCTTCTATTATTGTATGAAATATTGCATGTTTATAATCAATCACTTTATGTGTGTATGATTGTTTGATCAGTAGGTTTACATGTTTTCCATGATCTTGGATGTATAGAACTTTGAACCCAAGATCTAAGATATTGAATCGATCCTAGTTAAACCCTAGATGATACTTTTTGATAGGTATTTTTTGAGGTGATATTTGTATGATCTCTAGGTAATGTAATGACAAGCTTAGAGTGATACCATCTGGGCTTTTATCCTAACGCTAAAAGGGAGATTTTCACAACCTCAACATATACATGTTCATGCTTAATAAAATGTAGTGACAGAGAATGATAGGTATTTTTGGTGAAACCCATTCCAACCTAGTGTTTGATTGATTTGCCAATAATTAATTTATCCCTTTTTCTATTTGCATCTTAGTATAATCAAAAACCATCAATCATGTGTTAAATTTTAGTTCTTACATGATTGAATTGGTAAAATTACTGCATAAATAGTGTCCTTTGGGTTCAATCTTGAACTATACTATAATAAGGTTCATCCTCTTGTAGGTTATGATTATTGTACTTATTTAGGTAAACTCTAGGGATTTAAACTAGTGAATTTGTTATTGTTCAATATCACGCATGGCAAGAATCAGAACAACATCACCATAATGGAAGGTCTGACTTAGAGGATGCCAGAAGCAGATCACCAATGACATCAACTCCCTGGCCACAGGGATATATGTGAGATGATGAAGATGATGACTCATGCTAAAGCTTTCTAGCTCAACTTCTTCTATCTTAAAAATATTAGAGATGCAACATCGCACCAAAGACATTGATGAAAGGATGTTACAAGAGAGGGATTTCCCATATTTCATTTTCCCCATGACCCAGAGTCATGAGAGAACCAATTGTGTGAGAAAGATGAGGGTTACAACCATATTTATAGGACAAACTCATTTCCATAAGCAGGGGACTATGTATCCTTTTCCTTGATGGATTCATACTACACCTATGGCCAATTCCAACTTGCATCACGAGGCAGCTAAGACTCTCAGTCTGGGCATGTTGATCACCACAATCTCCCACCTTAGATGAACATGTTGAACAAGGTAATCTGTCAATCCAACAATGATCTCCCAGAGATCAAACTTAGAAATCAAATTCTGAATTAAAGTTCAAAAAGCCTCACAACCATTCCTATACTCGAACACATTTTTTTGAAATTTAAAAGAGTTTTTAAAATACTAACATGACTAAAACATGATTTTTCTTGTAAAAAGGGAAAGTACATCATGAAATAGAAATACTAAAAGCAAACAACTACTTCTTAAGCTTCTTTTTTAGCCACCCAATATAGCACTTGGCTAGAGGTTGATGATCAATGGAAGAAGACCCTAAAGAATGAAACTCATTGCTTGAGTTAGAGAAAATACATCTAATAGACCATAGATGACCAGAAGAGGAACTCCCAGAAGTCACTTCAATAACTAGGGCAGAATCTCTACCCTAAGAACAACATGCCCTTGCGCCTATTGAAGATGGATCTGCACCCTAAATGTGGACATCCAAAGAAAGCCCCCCCAACCCTAGAAAGTCCTTTAAAGTGGTTACTATGCCCAAAGTCTGGTGGGATACTCGATCCAGAGATTCTTCCTGTAACATCCATAGCCTCCATCTCCATGAAGGACGAGGTCTAGCCAAAGTTGACCAGGAAGTGACACGAGCCTCCAATATCAAATCTTTGATGGAATCATATCTCGAGGAAGAGTTGATGCACACAAGCATCAACTGGAAAATAAGGTGGAGCCTTAGAAAAAGATACTACCTCAAGTGAAGGAACTTTGTTAGGAAGGTAACAACAATGTAATTCATTTCCCTAATCATCCTACTCCTCAGCCAAATCACAACCAATCACCTCTATGAAAATGCTTGCAATCACCTGCAAGAAAATGCATGTCGAAGATAATCCAAGAAGGCACAAAAGCAACAATGAACTTATACACTCACCACGCGAGGACATTGGAGATGCCTCTCTATAAAATAGAATGGGATAACCATGTGAAAAATACCACCTCATGTACTCTTCATGTGTCATTTGTCCATACATAAACTCCCAAGCAGCCTGAAAAATCCCAAGTCCAAGAAAAATTAACTCGGGTAGAGGGTTGAAATGGAAGTGCCAGCCACCAACCCAATGATGAGAAACACTCTTGCCCATATACAACACACTCCTAGACAGATACTTGAGTTAGATTTGGAAAGAATCTAGAGCTAACGCCTCAAAGTAGGATGTGCAAGGCATAACAATCTCACCATGATGAAGCATGGAGAAGATCTTAAAATAGACCTAGGAAGAACAATGAATTGGAGTAAGCTACAGTACAAATGCACATTATAATACAATTTTTAAAGTAATATGCATACATTAACTACAATATTCATCTATGGTTTACCTATTCATTGCTCATACATCACCCTACTAGTACAACTACCCCAATGGCGACAAGTAGCGAGGGAAGAATAAACATTGCCTTCTAGATCACTCAAAGTGACGAGTATATGTGGTTGGAAGTGCTCATAACCCCACATCTATAAAAAGCATCAGAGAAAATCATTTATTGAAGTTGTTTCAAAGCACAAAATGCAATATAATGAGTATAATATCATTACAATCAAGCCTAAAAATCCTGCATAGTTTTCATATCCTGGACCATCTTTCCTTTAAAGTCTCTCACAAGACATATCTACAAATGTGTCATTAGATGGGCATACATGTTGCCACCTCAGTCAAAGGAAGGAGTTGCATCTAGTTCCAATAGAAAGGATAACCAACTGACATATTTTCTGTTTTTAGAGTAGTTGCTAAACAAGCAACTAGTGGTCAAGAAAAACAAAAACACATGGACCCATAGAGTTTCATAGTAATGATCATTAGCACCTCATACTCAGCCTTTTGAAAGAAGATGGACCTTGTCCAAGTAAACGTGACTTCATACCTTGAGGCTATATCAATATCTTTGGGGTTCACTCCTATAATCCTAGCTAGGCGGTAGAGAGCCCAATTCTATTAGTGGATAGAGAACTAACAAGTCCCACTGAGCCTTAAACCAGTAATCTTGACAAACTCACTCATGGTGATGGCCAACTCACTGAAAGCAAAGTGAAAAGTATTGGTTTCCAAATGTGAGTGCTCAATCAAAGCGAGGAGACATGGTCTATATGTGATTTCATAATGAATGATTCTACCAAAGCCGCCCCCTCCAACAATTCACCTCCTCAACCATGAGGCTCTCATACAAGTACTGTAACACATTCCAATAAGTTCTCAATTAAATATTCAACAATCAAATTCCTTAAAGGAACAAGGCAGAAGACCAAATCAATATCATTTCTACATAGAGAAAATGACCAATTCAAGCTCACCAAAGAAGACAAAAAATAACAAGGACAAAGTTTTTGAGTTATACGTCATCACTCATTTGACTACCTCAATGGTGCAGATTTATCCACAACATGCCTGGATGATGGACAATATCTTAGTAGGAAGTTGTTCTCCCTCCATCCTACTTGTACCATCATGATGCCTGCTCAAGGAAGACTTTAGTTAGAATATTCAAAGAGAAAACACATATTCACTCAGATAGGCAGATGCCAAAACCTAGGGTATGCCTCGACCCCCACATCATAATTAGCATCTTGCTCATATACAAAGGGATCTACCCCATGCCAATCATTAGCTGCTATGTACACAAAAACATGACAATACCAAGACCTTTTTGTAACATCTAAATTCGACCCTATTGGATAATAGATGGTCGAGAAAATGACAAAATGCCAAAATATGCCGCATACCAAAATATACCGTGCAACCAAGTCATCATTAACCTCCAAACTGTGAAGAAAGTCAGAGAGACAAAATCGAAAATTCTCCATCAAGGGCCAACATTGCCAAACCAAAGCGGAAAAATGAAAGGTATACCTTCCCTGATACATACTTAGCTGAAAATCATTGCAAAACATCATTTGAGAGGACTAGTGAAGCTCCCCACCTCCTTAATACCGCTCTTAAGAAAACACCTCCTGACACTGGAAGAACGCCCCGATCTATGGGACTAGATCTAGAGGATGACTGTGAACTTCCATCTTTCTTCCTCTCTCCTCTCGTTGTCATTTTCACCTAAGATGCTCTAAGTCAGTTGCCTCCTACACTGCTTATGAGAGAGAATAATAAATGGGAAGGGTGCTCGACACTCCTCCCATTCCTATCTTATAAATAAAAAAAACTAATGCAAAAGTTACAAACATGACCTTGGATTTTCACAAAAAATTCCAGAACCCTAAATAATCATAAAAAATTCCAAAAAAATGGTAAAAACCTAAAAGAGTCAAATCTTGAATCAAAAACACAAACACAAACTCTATATTTCTATAAGAGAAGTAGCCAGTAGATCTAGATATGATGTTCAAGGTCCTGGACTATGACCTAAAACTAGACCAAAGTCATAAACCTCATCAACTTTGAAATTCTCTTTAGGGTCGTGGCTCACGACCTTAAACTGATCTGAATCATGCTTCAATTTCAAAATCCTTTCAAGTCCCTAGCTCATAACCTTAAACTAAACCAAATCACACATCCATTTCAAAATCATTTTGGGTCTTGGAGCACGATATTAAACTAGACCAAGAGCCCCATCTGGAACATGCTCCCTATCTTCTTTTATTTCCTTTTAATTTGGGGTCTCTTCTCATGAGTTACAACTAGAATATGAATTGCCTTTCTATACAAATATTTTTTATTAATTCTAGATTGTGACCAGGGTTATCTACTTTCTTTCATGCACACTGTAATAAATTGAGGTTTACATTATTATTTTCTCTCTCTTACAAGCTTAATGATATAACTAACTTCTCAAATTATTGCCTAAATATACCCTCAATCACCTCCCTCTATTATTTTTAACATATGGTTAAATGAATTTCAAAATAATGCAAACCCTAACTGCACATTATGGTAAGTCATTTGTATTGAGAACCTAACAAAATTACAATGTACAACATTTGATTTTGAATCTCAAATTTCTACCATAATTGGATAACTTCATCATAAGGCTCCACCTAAAATTTCATCATAATTAGGCATACCAATTGGGAGATATGAGTAGTTAAATTTACAGCATAATTTCATTAATTAGTGGCCAAGTACCTAAGTTTGTTGATTATCCAAATGATATGCAACAAATAAATGCCACAAGGCCTTTGACAAGAATGGGTGCGGACCTTTGGTTAGGCTTTAGATCTCAGCCATCCAGGAAGGATCCGACGACCACCAAGTTGTCTTCTACCTCAACATCTCACAGTATTCCAACACGGCAGTACATGATGGTAAAATTGCACCCCATAAACAAATGAACCCCATTTCGCGTGACACTTTGGAGGGGAAACTCCTCTCCTCTACAAGTTCCACAAACCCTATCACTCCCTAATCCTTGGATCAGCAAGAACAACCTCCTCCTTTCTCACACCTCTCACTAGAAGAACCCCCCACTTTGGGTTTTTTCAACGCTAACTCCCTCACCCCTATTGAAGGATCCCAAAACCTCAACCACCCTCTCTTTAATCATCTCCCACTTTCAATTTATAACAAAACAACCTTGAAAACCAAATCCCCCACCTTCAGCTTTGACCACCTGCACCGCCTTGGCCACTCCAGTTTCACCCCAACACACCAAACCAACGTCATCATTGCCTTTGTGGAAGTTGAATAGGTCTACACAACACCTCTTCGGGCCTTCCTTCCTCCCCTTTCCTCTTGACCCCTCACTCTCCAACGAGCATGATCATCCCCATGGAGGCAACAAGCTCCGGAGCAAGCTACACCGCACCAACCTACTGCCTGGTCACATGAGCTTCACTTGAAACTGATAACGAGCACACTAGGTCAGGAGAAAGCCAACGCTCACCCCCACTCTCTTCAGAGTCAAGGAGTTCCCTGCTTGTGCTAGTAGAATGTAGCGAGGAGTTTGCCACCTCATCTCCACACAATGCCAACCGAGATAGAGTCATCCAACTAGAGGGTTCCACTTTAGGAAAATGGTCACTGGTCAGCAAGGAAAAGCAAGGGAGGCATTCACCACCTAGATCTAACTTTGGCCAATCATAATATTCGACGACAACAGGTGAATCTCCTTATCCTTTTTAATATAAAAAACCTAATTATCTTAGGAAAATTCCAAGAAATTCTAGGAATATTAGATAATAATGAACCTATATATCATTTTTATTAGAAAAATCTAAGAAATCCATTAAAAATAATATCTTGGCCTGAATAAAATTCCTTTTTCAAAAATGATGGCCTAAAGTATTATTTGATTTGTTGATTTCCTTTCCTTAAATTAAATGATGGAAAATGTCATTCATGATATTAAATAAGTAAATTTCGAGTCATAAACCCTTATGAAATCTTTAATGTTTTTACATCATGAACTCTAATTAGGAAATGCATAGTGAACTGAAGCTCCTTAGAAACCCTAATCCTAATTTTCTCTATCTACATGATGAAAGTGATTAATGAACCATTATGCCCTATACTTTAGATCTGTCCTATTAACCCTAAAATGAGATTATAACACCTTGTAACCATGATATAACCATGCAAAGATAGTAACAACATTTTTTTTGGTCGACGGATAGTAACAACCTTGAGTAAGACAAAACCCTAAAACTGAAATCTTATGGGCATATAATGACATTAGGCCCTTAACATCTTTTTAGGGTGATCTATTCACTTTATCTTTGCACTCCTTTGGAGTCAAGATCTGATATACCAGGTGCATGAGATTACACGTACATGATTAGTTTTCTTAGATGCATTAAAAATGAAATATGGAATGCCTTATTTGTGTATATTTCTTGTATGTAAATTATTTGTACAATGCCTTTCGCCATAACATCAAGAACATAAATGAAGATGGGTTGTAGCCACTGAGTGAAATACACACACTCTCTCTCTTCTAAACTGAGGTCACCACATCCCCATAGACCTAGGGATGGGGATCCCCATAGCCCAAGGGGCGGGGAGGGCCCAACATAAAAGTATAGTACTTGATGACACACTTAGTAGTACAATGACATCAAAGACACTTTTAAAAGAAGTGGTTTACCTGATTCTCACTCTAAATAATGGTTTCCTTTGAGTTTCTTCTTTCTTAGATTTTTCAAGTATGAAAGTTAATATGTATGTATCTTTCACCCACGTACACAACATATTAAATTGATTTGTTGTTTCATAAATTTTATAGGTGCAAAGAATCCTTAAATAAAGTCAAAGTACCAGATGATGATAATAAGTCTCATTGGAGGATCTAGAGTAGATGCTTATTATCTTCATTTCTTTTAGCTATTTACTTTTCTATTCGTTATTTGAGGTATATGTTTGAGCTTCATCCAATGTCTTACTATAATAGTAGATGTCATGTGGTATCTGACCAAATAACTGGCCATGAACAGTCCCCACTGCCATATTCGATGCATCAGTCATGATTTTGAATGGCATAGAGAAATCTAGAAGTCTCATGATAGGAGTAGAAATTAACCCATAATTCAAATGATTGAAAGCACAAGTACACATACTATCTATAGTGTCAGTTAAATTAGACCTACAACGTCGGTTTTATACCGACACCTAATTGGGTGATACTACAACTAAAGACCTACTGCATTAATTTATAGGGTAAGCTAAAACTGACGACACAGAGCCAATGTTGATTGCTATAAAAATTGAAACTAACGACACTGAGAGAATCAACAACTAGTATAAGATTGTTCTAGGAGTATAGTCATCAGTTCAACAAAAAGTAACTAGTGTACAGATCATTGTGTCGTAAGTTTTTTTTAGAAGGATCGACAACACAAACGATATCACGGCTTGGAGGCGTTAATAATGGGATTTGGAGGCTTAGGATCATGAACGTACTACACAACATGACCATTCTGGGTAGCATGACCATGGTGAGGGCTGGATAGCATGGTCGCGCATTAACGAATAAGGATATCTATATCATCAATTTTTTTGCAAAAAGATGACACAAGTCTATGTCATTAGTTTTTTTTAATGAAACTGACACCATAGATGTGTTTTTCTTTTATTATAGGTCTATAGACCTGCTGGTCAACTATTCAGTAGGATGCATAACCTATAGTTCATTAGAACTATAGGTTCCAGGCTATGTTCAACTTAACAATAAGCTAGCATATCTACAAAACCTACAATAAAAAACACATACAAATAGTCCACATCCACATGATTTATTCACACACATGCATTTTCAAACTCATCAATGCTTAATTCCATACTCATTATATTCCGATGTAGATACACAATTCAGAAAGCACACATTAAATTCCATTATCCAATTTCATTCTCATTACATGTAAATGCAATTATCATCCTATTCATTCCTCTTCACATTCATTTACACACATGCATATATACAAATGCATCATTCATATATGCATCGACAATTCAATTGCATCAAATTTTAAAGTTGCAAAAAATCATAACCACAACATATATATAGAAATAATGACATCAAAGTTTAGAAACATCATATTTTATCCCAATCAAATGAAAAGTTGTCTTTTTAACAAAGGAGACTACCCACAGTTCTGATTTCTCATCCAACTCTTCTTTTACATAGGGGTCTCTTCTTCAAATAGCTGCTAAGAGAATGACATAATTCAAGTATTTGATTTGATTTTTTTATATTATCAAATGAGATTATTTACTTATGATGAACAAGACTATATAGATTATCTTTTGTATACAATGAATTTCTAGTGCCTTTTGTATGACAACCAGGTGCCTATACCGCATCATGTTATATTTTTTGCCTAATTATTATCTTGTATAGGGCACTATAAATTTATAGCAATGCAAAATTTCAATAAATAAAAGTAAGCATAGTTGGAATATATATGCATTGGATATAGAAAACTACCTCAACATTCTTTCAAGTTAATAATTTATTTTTATCTACCTTTCCTTTGACATTTTGACTTATTTTATACCCCTATAAGATAAAGTAATACATTTAGTTGAATTTGTAATCAGTGATGTAATTATGCAGACATTGATATATGTTGACGGATATAAAAAGTTACTTACGCTACTACAACCATTTTCATCGGGTGTTTCCCACTGCCTATTTCGTCACCCAAATGATCTAGATAGCATGTAGATAGAATCCTA
This sequence comes from Alisma plantago-aquatica, assembly GCA_963693085.1. NCBI lineage: Eukaryota > Viridiplantae > Streptophyta > Magnoliopsida > Alismatales > Alismataceae > Alisma > Alisma plantago-aquatica. The sequence goes on along the minus strand of OY856414.1, from coordinate 133,305,153 downwards.
GGGACAACTACCAACAACTCCTTATGCTTATAAATGAGTGAAAAGAAGACAAACAAAAGAAAACTCAAATTCCACTATGAGATGTAATTTATAAGTCAAAATTATCAAAAAGTGCTTGAAGCTTACCAAACATTGAAATGAGCTGTAATCACATTATTTCCTATAGTACCAAATTATTCCAACATAGTAGAGCAGTAATCGCTAATAGATGTTGGCTCTTAATCTACATGGCTAATCAATCATGGAGCTTCAAATGACACATTGTCTAATGTGAATTGTCCACATACCATATTTAAGTAGCTACAAAACATATATGTATGGATTCATATATAAGAAAACAAATAAAAATATAATTTCACTTATATAGAATGAGGTATTTAGCCATAAGTTCACATTCATATCCAAAGTTATATCGCAGTTGTTCCATTCATAAGGAAACATCTCCACAACATCTATAAAGCACACAATAGTATCGTGATATTGACCTACAAACTCCTCCTGGATATGGGACACCATAGTCAACTTTTCTTCTAAATTGTGTAACCCAGTGCTAATGCCCTACAATTAGGACCTAGTGATTTGAATAGGTCTTTTTCCAATCCAAGCAGGTAATTGAGGAGGAACAAGAGGAGGAATTATAGAGGGATTCTTTAGTACTATGATATGCATGGAATCTCATATCCCTTGCTAATTATATACAAAATATCAAACAATCACAAATACAAATGCAATGCAAATTTAATATACATTCTCATAAATAACTCCATCTTTGGGCTGTGTAACCACGTTGCCTTCTACATCTGCTATCGTGTCATGCTCGAGGTGGCCATATGGTAGTGTTGTTTGTATCCAAGCTAGGTAGACAAGCTTGATAGTCACACAAACTACATTGTTGGGCATTGGAGCACCATGAATCATTGCACCTGTAAGGGGTGGGAAAGTTTCGACTAGTGCAATGACAAAGAAGCTAGGTTCTAATAATGCAAGATGGCATGGCATTAATGCCTACAATTTTGTATTACTATTTTTTTGGAAAATTTGGGTAAATATATTCCAAAACCAAAAAGGGGACAAAGTTACAAACCACACCCAACATGTGATTACATCACATTAGGAAATTGGTTACAAGAGTTCCCAATTCCTAGCTATAAGAGGTGGTACATCAAGGATAGTATTGAAATTGAAGTGAAGCATCCTAATCTCCCATGTAAGTTGGTTAAAGACTTCAATAAAGTATGAAGAGCCTCCATTATGCAGCCTTTTATTGCGTTCAGTTCATATCAAGTGGACGACACCAGTGATTGCCCACAGCTCGATAGTTCTAATGTGCTTAGACCTTAGTCCAAAGTTTGAAAAGTAGGTATGGAGAGAATAAGAGGATCTGATGTTTAGTTTTAATTGAGCTCGGCCCCAAATATATCTCCAAAATTTGCAGCTATCAAAAAGATGACTGACAGAATCCGTACCTAGATGACATAGAAAACAAACTGGAACTAGTGAATCATTCCAAGAACTAATCCTTTCAAAATTTGGAAGGACATTCTTAAGTGCCTTAAATGTTGTAAGACTCTATCTAGGATAATATTTGGAGAGACATAGATTCTCAAAAGCTTTGTCACAAGGAAGCTTCTGTCGTACATTTTCCCATAAGATACTATCAGCCACATTGGAGAAGGAAGTCCATAAGAGAGTCATTCTACTGAGGCTGGTAGAAGCATCTAAGGCTCAATTGGTGGATGGTACCACACCATATCTTCTGGACATCCAAGTGCTCCAGATACTATGGGAGTGAAGAGGTTTCTTGATGCGTCATAGGGTGTAGTAGTCGGCTAGCTCATCTAACCTCTTGAGGCCGAGACCCCCTTCATTGGTGGGGAAAGCTAACCTTGACTAGCTGGAAGGATACATAGACCTACCCCATAAGAAGTCAGACATCAAAATTTCCATACATCTAAGAACAAAATTTCACCCATTCTCATCCAGTAACCAACCAAGCCCATAGCACAATGTTTGATTAATATAAGATGACCAGCCATAGAGATTTTGGAGCCCGACCATGTTTGAATCATATCTAAAAACTTATCTAGGAATTCATGAAAGTGTCGCCTTCTGAGGTTACCACCAACCATAGGAAACACAAGATACTTGGATGACCAAGAACCATATTGAAGACCCATACAGTTAAGGAGAGACCCTTTGTTACGGAAAGAAGAAGATAAGTAGAGATGAGTTTTATTTGGGTTGCATTTCATAGCAGAGGCTGCACCGAACTCATTAAGAAGATGCTTCAGATTAATAAGGCTATGAGAATGACCTTCAGTGAAAATAAGAACATCATTGGCAAATAGAAGATGACTAAGAGCTTTGGTCTTATTGATAGGATAGCTTTTGATCAATCTTTTATTATGTGCTTCTTCAATGCATCTACTAAGACCTTCCATAGCTAAGATGAAGAGTAAGGGAGATACAGAATCCCCTTGATAAAGACCATTGTAGCTTTTAAAGAAACCAACCAAAGAGCCATTCAGAAGGAGTGAAAATGAAGGAGTTTCCACGCATTGCTTCAAAATAGATATAATATTCTCACAGAACCCGAGACCAGTGAGACAATCCCAGAGATAAGACCATCAAACTGAATCAAAAGCTTTGGTAACATCCAATTTGATACAAGCAGCATGTGGACTAATCTTTCGATGAAATTTAATGTAAACTCAACTGCGAGAAGAGAACAATCCTCAATGCTCCTGCCTTTAACAAAAGCACCTTGGTAAGGTGAAATGATAGAAGGTAGAATTAAGGCTAACCTTTGAGAAATAATCTTAGCGATGATTTTGTATAGCATTGAGCAACAAGATATTGGTCTAAAGTCAACAGGAGATGAGACAATGTCTTTCTTAGGAATGAGTGCAAGAAATACATGGTTAACTTGCCTAACCATGTGACCACCTTCAAAAAACCATTTTAATACCTTCAATAGGTCATCACAAATGAGATTCTAGTTTTCTCTATAGAAGAAGCCATTGAAGGCATCAAGACCTGGACTCTTGTCAGGACCTATGCTCCAAATAGCATCTTGAACCTCCTTAAGATCATGAATTGAGCAAAGTTTCACATTATCATCATCAGTAACAATCAGAGCCCATTTAGGTATAAAAAGAACCAGAAGATGTTTGAGGTTGATTATATAGTTGTTCAAAGAAATGGGTGGTGTCATTAGCAATAGAATCATCATCTTGTATAAGATTACCTTGAGAATCAAACAACTCAGTGATTGAGTTAATGGCATTCCTACGTTTGACAATGGTATGATAAACCTTTGTATTCCTATCACCATTAGTAAGCCCCTCCTTTCTACTTCTTTGACAAAAATAAGATTCCTCAGCTTTAAGAAGGTCATCAAGCTTCTTAAGGGTAACTTTCTCAGTGTCTTTAAGCTCATGATCCAATGGACTCCTACGAAGGGCAATCGAGATATCATTATGCTCAAACCTTTCTTTTCAGATAAGATTCTTCAGATTAACATATTGAATGGACCATGATCTCAACTTCTACTTGATGTGTTTGAGTTTTTGACTGAAATAGAATAGAGGGTTGCCCATGACTTTGGTATCCCAAGCCTTATTTATGACTTCTCTGCAACCTTCCCAATTCATCCAGAAATTAAGAAACCTAAAGGGTTTCTTCTTGAAGATAATATTCCTCATGTTGACATTAAGTACACAATGATCATAATAGGAACAAGTAATAAATTTAGTTTTGGACCCCGAGAACTTAGAAAGACAAGCATCATTAACAAAAGCTCAGTCAAGCTTGCATGCAACTCTCTTAACAACTCCTTGTTTGTTGTGCCAGGTGTATATCTCTTTCCCAATTGTAGGTAATTCAGTGAGACCTGCATTGTCTAGAGCAGCATTAAACGAGCTAAGGATAGAAAAAGGAACTTCCCGACCACCTGGTTTCTCCTCAAGATTCCTAATGTTGTTAAAATCACCGATGATAAGCCATGCATCATCCATAGAAGAATCCAGTCTTTCCAACATGTTCCATATGATAGAGCGTTCAGTAACTGAGTTCCTTGCATATACAATAGTAAGATTAATAACCAGTCCTCCTTTGTTAAGACATTTCATAGTAATTTGCTGGTCATCCATTTCACTAGTCAGAACATCCCAACATTTAGGATTCCAACCGACGTAGAAACGTCCATTAGGGTCATGTGAATGATTGGAGACCCAATTACAACCCCTAGGAAACATACGATCAGATGTCTGCAGCATATGACTTTTGATTTGAGATTCAACCAGTATCACAATAGAAGTTTTATTTTCGATAATCGTTCTCCTGACCTCTCTCTTTTTCTGTGGCTTCCCAAAACCATGGACATTGGTCATAATGATAGTCATTAATGACCTCTTCTGGTTGATTGGGTCTTGCGAGACCCATCATCTTTAGATGACTTTGTAGTCTTTGAAGAAGCAGCAACAACAGTTACAATACGTTTTCCTTTGCCTGTGTCCAGTTGAACAACTTTAGAAATCTCATCGAATGACTTAGGACCATCAACCCCTATGATTATCATTGAAGTATCAGTCTCAGTAATAGAAGATCCAACAATGTGATTCGTGTCACCATTTGCATATGTAATAGCTACAACAGTAGCTGACGAGGAACTCGGACCTCCTGTTATGCCTTGGTCATCGTTTTCCTTCTGAGTCTTCGGGTGTATTTCAGTGTTATTCACTTCAGAGTCATCAACAACTTTGGTTTCTTTGGAAAGATCATCACGTAGGTTTTCAAACGTATTGGCTACTGAAACTTCTTTGTCTTTGTCAGAAGTATGCTCATCAGTCTGTGCAGGCTTCTTCTTCCTCGCTACCACTTTCCACACCTAGTTATTATTTTGTTGTGTCACCTTTTGGACAAGTTCTTTAATAAAATTTAATGGGCAGTCACTCTCATCGTGTCTAAAGACCAAGCATTTTTTTCATCTTTTCAGAAGGTGTTCATAGTGTATTGCTACCGAGACAAGTTCTCTTCTGGGAAGGTTAACCCATATCTCCTCCGGCAGTTATTCTTTAGTGTCGATCTCAACCAACGCCCTAGCTTCACCTAGTGATTCTACTCCAATAGATTTGTAATCGATATTCAGTAGTTTCCCCACTCCACTTGCCATGATATTGATGGCTCTCGGAGACCAGTTCCTACCCATGCTTGGTTTATTGATCCACACAGGTATGGTACTGAAGAAATCCTTGTGAAGGTCGTCACCTATCTTGTAGTCTTTAACCACAACCAACCTACTATCAAACCATCTCAGTCCCCCCTCTATGATGTTCTTCTTATCATCCGCATAGTTGAATTTGAGGAGGAAGAACTTGTTAGGATTTGAGAATAAGTTGAACCCTCCTTTTGGTTTCTAGACTCGTCAAATCCACACAAGTAGATGGTAGTAATATGGTCATTTCCCCATGACATAGTATAGCAGTATGCTCCCATGCCTTCTCCCTGGTGTCATAGATACCTTCATCTACGGTCACATACCTTTTTCCATCCATCTGAACTGGTTGTGCAAAGTCATGCTCTTTGAAGGTGTTCGAACCTCCCAAGACATGGATGCATGTTTTCTTTGGTATGGCTCTGCCTATGCTTGCTTCCTAATTTTCGGTCGTCGACATCGTAGTGCTTTGGGGGTGGGAGAGGGGAGGCTGCCCTCCCCTCCAAGGGTTTCAGAGATCACCTCCTTGATCACCTTATTGATCGCCAGAGGGAACCCTAGTGGCGCTGATGTGCTTTTTTTGTTTTTTGTATTAGTGTTATGTATAGAAAAACATAACATATTAAAAATTCATTTGAGGGACTATTGTATCACAAGAAAACTAACAATGGGCATTCCTCGTGGGTCCATGGGACTACTCCCAACCATCAATTTTAATGGAGTACAACCAATGATAGTGACTTTTTGGAGGCAACATTTATTTTGTGGGAAGGGGTGTATTGTCAGGTTTAGTACAACCAATCATAAATGCCAATATAAAAATTTTCCCTTAAAAAATTGAATTTTGGGCTTTGTCTACTATGTAAGTTAGACATCAAAAAATTGATGTTATAATAAAAGACATGCTACCAACAATATAGGCATGTGGTGTCAGTTTTCTACTAAACTGATGCTAAGAAGAGTGATACTAGATGTCAATAATGTACTAGTGAAGCCTGAATGCATGTGTCATTAATATTCAACTCAATATCCTTTTCAAGCAAAATGGCACAAGGGCTTGGAAATATTATTAATGTCTTCCATAAAGTGGTGTTATAAGTGTGCATGTATCAAGAAAGAGCGAAAATTGTCTTACGATGGAAGGAATAATCCATGTAGATATTAGGCCCACTTTTACTTTGTCAAATTCAATTCCATTTATAGAAATTCGATGGCCATGGAAAATACCCCCATAAAGTGACTTTTCTCAAAAGATAGAACCAAACAGACCTTGACACAACTTTCAAGGATGGTTGTGAGGTGGGACAAACACTCATCAAAAGATTTGCCAAACACTGAAAAATCATCCATGAAGACCCCAATAGAAGAATCTAGCATATAATGGAATATAGATGTGACACATATGTAGAAGGTGTATGGGACGTTGCAAAGCCCCAAAAACATTCTTCTGTAAGTGAATATGGCACTTGGATAGGTGAATGTAGTCTTTTCTTGATCAACATGGTGAACTGTCACTTGAAAATAACTCGAGTAGCTTTCATCAAAGAAATAGAAGTTCTATCTTGCAAGTCTCTCAAAAATTTAATCAATGAATGGGAAAGGGAAGTGGTCTTTCTCCATTTTGGCATTTAGCTTTCTATAATCTACACACATATGTCACTTAGATTGTTTCTCTCAATGACATATCATCTCCATCTTAATTTTGTTTCATGGTGATCCCACCCTTATTGGGAACAACTTGGATAAGACTCACTGAAGGGATGCTAGAAATGGGGTAGATGATCCCGACATCAACTAAATTCACAATCTCTTGAGTCACAACTTCCTTAAACTTTATATTCATCTTTCTTTGAATTTCATGGATTGGTCTTCCATCATCCTCAAGATAGATTCTATGAACACAAATGGAGGGGCCAACACCCATCAAATTAGAAATGAGCCACCCAATGGTCTGAATGTTTTTCTTCAAGAAAACAATAAGAACATCTTCTTGATCAAGAGAAAGATAGAGGAAACTATCATAAGAAGGGTTTCATTTGGACCAAGTAATGACTACTTGAAACCTTTAGGAAGTGATTTTAGCTCAATAATGGGAGGGTCTTTACTGGAACTTTTCAGTGGATTTATACAGTTATAAGAAAGATCTTCACTCGCAACAACCATTACAAGATCATTTTATTCAATGGTATCCTCACATGCATCTCAACAATAGGCTATAGACCTCTAACCTTGGTAGAAAACTCAATCCATGTAGGTAGGTGATGTGTGTAATTGTTATCATCTTTTTGACAAATTTTGGTTGCATTTCCAAATCATTTTCACCCAATAATCACTTTTAATCATGCTATATTTTCCACTTTATTGTTTTATTTACTTGAACTATGGTTTGGATTGTAGGTACAACATTTTGGTATAAAATGGTGTGAAAATTCCATCATATCATCCATCAACACATTTCCCAATCATTAAACATTTAGAAAATGAATGTTGTTGAAACTGACAGTAGCATGTCGTGTCCAGAAAAAACATGTTGTGTCCAGAGCAGACACAATGTATCTAAATATAGACACGTCGTGTTCTAGTCTAGAATGTGAATTTCTAACTCCCTCAATTGCAGAAACACATTGTGTCTAAATTTAGACACATCATGCCCCACTCCATATCTTGAATCTAGAACTACCTGAATTGTAGCAACACATCATGTCTTAGTTAAGACATGCCATGTGACTTTCCAAAACATGGGTTAGGATTCAGTTATTGCATCGAACACGCCGCGTTGGCCATTCAACACACTGTGTGACCTATGGATTTCACAAAATGTGAATTTAACTACCTTGTGCTTATGTATACGACCTCAAGCCATCCTCGGACAGTTATGATGGACTATTTCAGATCATTTGGAGAAAGACTCAAGCAAGGGAAAGCCATGAGGAGTTAGAGGCATTCCAATAGAGAAAATTTGGTTTCGCGAGAGGGAAACTTCTTCTTCTTCTTCTTGGTTCTCCAACAATTGCAACAGGGATCTCCGGTGTTCTCTTCCTTCCACTATGGTGTGAAGCTTTCTAGAGAGTATCTAGTAGGAAGGATGGATTTGTGTCTCCTTGAATAGATTTCCAACTCTATCTTACTTCTTCCACAGATATTTGAGTTTATTTCCTTCTATCATGATGTCTAGCCCTATTTTCTAGTGCTTGTATTTATTTTCTATAGCCGTGGACGTGTAGATCTATATTTTTGGGCATGGGGGAGTAACTCCCATGTACTAACTATGTTGAACAAAAATTTCATATATAATTCTAGTTGTTTCACTATTCAAAGCTTCATCTGTCTTTCATTTTTCTTACATGCTTTGTTGGCCACCTTATGTGTATGATTTATTCTCTTTGTATAATCTGGGAAGATATGCATAGGAGTAAGGAGATGTACCTTAGATGCACTACCTTGACCATGGGAGTGGCTGGGATGTGCTTAGGAGAATACGTTTATAGTCTGAATCTTAGTATATCCATGAGAGCGGTATACAAAGTTAGGATTATTCTAAGATACCAGGAGGTGGGTGTACAATACAAACCTCCCTTGTCTTATTTATAACATTGTGGATCATCATTGTTCTTCATGTTATGATATGGATGTGAAGCCTAATTATCAAGAATCCCCAATCCAAATTGATCCTTAATACAAGTGATTTCTATTTTAGTTTGTTTCCTTTTAATTGCTTAGTTAACTACACAACACCTCTCTTGTTAAAAAGATCTAGACTATTGAAGTTCGATACTCTTGTGACTAACAATACCTTGTTCCTTGGATGACCTCGATAATACTTCAAGAACTTGTATACTTGTGGGTTAGTGTTTGAGTTTATAAATATTAAAACATGCACATTTAACCTAACAAGGTTTTGGCATCGCTTCCGCGTGCATCAATATTTTTTTAGAGATTGAATTGTAAATGAGACTAGATAATGACACCATAGGTCATATCCATCATCATTTTTTTATCTTTCATCATTATCATCATATTTTTGTATTTTCCATTCTCATTTGTGTACTTCACTCACCTTCTTTATTTGCAGGAAAATATGAGGAGATCCAAAAGGGGTCTTAAACCTGCTACATTTCTAGACCCCAAAACTGAGAACATTAATAGCAACCTTCAAAAAATAAGGAGGGGTGAACCTCAATAATATTTGGAGGACCCACAGACATCATCACCAACATCTTCACCACCATCCTCACCAGCCCAACAAGAAGAACCAATCATGGAAGATGATCATTCCCTAAAGGACTTAACTGTTCCAACTGCTACAGAAATCAATGGGGCTATCACTATCCCACAAATTGAGGCAAATGACTTTTCTGTCAGCCCCACAATTATGTAGATGATAAAATAGAAATAGTTTGGAGGGATGCCAATGGAGGATCCAAACCTCCACATTGCTAAATTTTCTACAGTATCTTAGCACTTTCAAGATAGATGGTGTGCCTACTGATGGCATCCACCTTCTTCTTTTCCCCTTCTCTTTGAGAGATAGAGCCAAGGTGTTGCTCCATTCCTTGCCAAGCAACTCCATCATCATCTAGGAGGAACTCCTCAAAGTTTTCTTAGCCAAACACTATCCACTAAGAAAGACTACACAATTGAGGAGTCAACTCATTAATTTTTCTCAACAACATGGAGATACCTCGTATGAAACATGGGAAAGGTTCAAAGATGTAACACTTGGACCCACTGCCCAAGGCTCTAGTAGAGTTTTAGGAATGACGACTGGCCCCACAGACCACCACTAGCCTTAAATGCGCACTTTGTCCTCACTCATGCTTAAGCCGGGATCAACTTCTGGACTGGTCACCCATCCTATTACTACTCCACGTTGAGCACGCTTAACTATGGAGTTTTTTTAGTAATGGGCTCTTAGAAAAGGAGGTGCACCTTGGTGATATGGATAGTCCAATCATTCCTTTTAAGATCATCTTATCCGAAGCCTCAAAGTCCTGGGACGTTACAATCTCCCCCATTTAGACTCTTTACTTCATCGTCAAGGTTCAACTATAAGGCCTCATAATCATTCCCCATTTTTGTTTAGACCCATAATGGCCCATGGACACCCACCTCCCGAATGTAGAATACCAACTCAAGGGTGGTTACATCGACCATGGACAACCCTTTTCAACATGCCTGGACCGCACGACTCAAGACTGGCATGCCACATGTCTATGTGGGTCCACCTACTGGAGGGGTTTTGGGTCTGATACCAAATGTAAGAACCTCGCTTCTCGGTAACCCCCAATCAAGGGAGATCAAGAGGTCGGAGGCATTATCCCAAAATTCAGGATCAATGGTTTAACAATTTAATCAAAAATAATCATCAAATTCTACTAACTAAACTAGAAAGCTGGTATCAAATAATGCTTTTGCATACCTTTTCAAAATAGGATCTAAGACTTTTATCCACAATAGAAATCTAACTATCTAATCCTCCATTTGATTACTTAAATTCATCTTCATAGATTTTTCTTTACAGTTTGTCCTTTTCAGATAATACCTAAAATGCTGAAAAACAAAACGTCAGTTAGTATATTTCTATACTGGTATGTGGGGAACAAACACAACATCACAAATAAGCTCTAACAGCCTAAGTACAACAAATAGTTGATTAACAATCCAAATTACGATTTCAATGTGACTTCTTAACCACTTTTACCCTAAACCCTGGATTACCCTTTCTTAGGGTTTTGTCCTTGCAAGGGACATAAGGACACCTTCTCCATCCTGAGCTTGGTTCTTGGGGTCACCTCTTGAGGTGCCCAATGGTCTTCCCTCTGGGGCTTGACCAAATCAGACCTTCCCTCTGGGGCTTGGTCTTGCAACATACATCAGGGTGGTATGTAGGTTCGAGGCAGTCACACTATTTCTTAGTTGTTATACACATGGTCACTTTATGAGATTCCATAATTGAAACAACCAATCAGTTTAGGGTTCACGACAATCCATCAATCTTTAAAAAAACAATGTGAAACAAAAATTGGTTAATCATAATTTAACCACATACATGTCCAGTCGAATCAACAAGCTAATAGTAATCCAAGCAAGAAAGTATCTAGGAAAGCAGTTCAATCCACACATGCAAGCAAGAACCCTGAAAAGTACATGTAATCTAATTACCATTCACTTCCTCAGATTCTATTCATTTGAACTCGCTTCCTAGGATTTCCTACTTCCTTTTAGGGTTTCATTAGGGTTCATCTTCATTATTGACACCATAAACCCTAAAATAGCATATCTACTCTCAAACCCTAACTAGCTTGTTAATTACTTCCTAAAAGGCTTAGGTTTGACTCATAACAACATTATTCCAAAGAATCTCAAATTAATCACGTTAATCACCCTTTTTACCCTAGATTAGGGTTTCTATATGCATTATCATTAATTTATGGGTAAAACCCCAAAACAAGCAATTCATTATCTAATATCAGGTTAAAATCTTACTTTGCCCCTAAATAGGTTATTATAAGTCAAAATAACCTAATTAAGACATTAAATCTGATTACCAATCATAATTAGGGTTTTATCATGATTTAATGCACAAACATGGGTAACTTAATAAAATTTTAGAATTACGATCAGATTTAAGCTATAAAACTATTTTTAATGGGTTCCTTACATTTTTCTGAGCAAGTTTCATATATAACTTGCTATCATCAGAGTTACAAATAATAAATTATGATTTTCATAAGATAATTACCCTGGGACCAATAACAGTACGCCACATCAGCCTCATCTACTATTTTCTTTTCCACGCGAGTGGGCGCCTCATCTCTATTCTCAGGTCACAGGAAAAGACAGATACACCCCCTCCTTCTGAGCATAGTGGATTGTGCGCCGAAGGACAGAGTATTAATCCCGTTGCTTGTCTCCTACCTCCTCTTAGCCTGTTCGCGAGTCTAGGCTTCTTGGCCGTGTCAACTCCACCATTGACTCCGGGTGCCTGGGCTCCTTAGCAACCAGAAAAGGGTTCCCACCTCTGATCCTCATTGCCGAACTCAATGGCAGAAACAATATAGCCATATGAGCAAAGAATGGAGAGAAAGGCCAGGCTGTGCGTCGGTGGCCATGGAAGGGAAACCAAGGGGAAAGAGGGGTTTTTTGATCAAATTACTCACAGGGGATGCTTTGTTCGGTGTTGCGGGACACCACGTCCTCCTCCGGGTTACCTTTGAAAAGGGAAAGAAGCTTTTCTTCACCTGTGGCCAAGATAGGTGGCCAGCGGATGTCCTGAGATTAGGGGATTTTTGCATACACGTCCAAAGGCCATCAAACTTAGGATTAGATGGTGCGAAATCCTATCCAGAATAAATTGGGACCCTTTCCATCCTCGCACATCAACTGTATCGAGGGAGAATCCAGATCGAGCAGGACTCCACCTATTCTCAGTCCTTCTCAAACTGGACGAGGAGCAACCATCATCGAATTGCAGATCGATGGCGCAAATTGCTCGTGATACAAAAATAAAAGGATTCTTTATTTAACAAAATTGTGACATTTAATACTTTCCTCTTATATTGTCTACACATTAGGGATTTTTGTAAAATCCATATCTCCCAAACTACTCATCCAATCAATCCCAAATTTGAAGGAAAAGTCTATAAAGACTTATCCTACTTATATTCCAAGTTTGAAGCCGAAACTCAAAAGAAATAACTCGTTTTATTCATTTGCAAGTCAAAGATTTATAAAACATATATTATGTATAAAAACACATATTTTCTCTCTCCTTCTTTCATATTTTCTCTATTTCAATTTTCATAAACATATAAGGAAAGTGGAGTCGAAACCACTCTATTGTGTCCACCTTTATCTCATTCTAGAGATTTCTATATATTCCACATAAATACCTTGCTTAACACCCATTATCTTTTATCTTTATCTAATATTTGGACTTTTCTTCTTTTCTTCTTTCTTATATCCATTATTGGATTATCATAATAGTAGAAATCACGAAATTCATATCAAAGGGGAAAATTGCAAAGAAACCCATTCTTTCAAGCAAAGCACACAACCTTCTCAATTCAAGTCCATATTCATAAAATTATTACATTTCAATTATGAAAACACATGTAAAATTGAGGTTGTAACGACCCTGCATTACATCAAACTTGGTAAGGCAATGTTACAACCCCAATTTTGGATTATTTCGGTTGGAAATGCAAATTCTGTAGGGTTTTAGAGGAGGTAGAGAAGGCAGCAGAAACATAAATTTTCTCCTCCCCGTACCCAGTATAAAGGAATCGCGTCAACGTCTATACAATAGGAAGGATGGTTTGTAGAGACATACCTTGTCCTGAGGCTTGCTTAGCGATGTTACCTCGCGGCTTGCGCGGTCTTCACCTTCAGTCCTGGATGGTGTCTGTGCAGCTCCTGGTCTCACCTGGATTGTAGGGATTGTCAACTGTCTTCCGAGCGGCAGAAGTCTCCCGCCTCTGAAGTAGTCCACATAGACCACCTGGAACTTTGATCGCCTTGTCGCACAAGGTGCCAAAAGGATTCATACCCTCCTATCAGCGTACTAGTCACCGACACACTCTCCTACCACCAGTCGCTTTTATGCATTTGTCTTTCCCTTGTTGTGCCTCCCTTATCGGGTAGCATTTTCTCGGGCTCTCCTGGTTACCACAACCAGAGAGAACGACTACTTTGCAGAGCACGTATACTATCAGATAACCCCCAATATGCCTATATATAGGAGGGTCATGAGATAGGGTGCTCTACCCTGGGAAATGCAGGATTAAAGTAGGAGTAGAAGGGTTCAATATTTTCCACAAAATCTGACAAACTGTGCTAGTTGAACCGATTGTTTCAACCCTGAAATGGTCAGTTGGTGACCTCCGTCGATCGGTTCACACCTGAACCGATCGTTTAGGGCATCTGAGTCGATCAATTCATCCTTGAGCTGATCGGTTCATGCTCCTGGTCCAACTCAAATTGACTTTCATATTAATTTCTAACTAATCATATATTAGTCCTTGTCTAAATGAAATTTGACAAGTGAAACGAACTCGGTTGGTCACCCGACCAGTTAAACACTGTGAATCGATCGATTCATTGACTTGAGCCGATCAGTTCATCTCTATGTGCCCAACAGTTGGGGCAACAGATCAGTCAATTGTAGTTTCAATCAATTTGATACTCTAATCATCTAATCCAACACCTTGAACATTATGATTTTGAGCTATCAATCAATTGGGTGTTTAATTGAACTACTAAACTCCTTTAGTAATCAATCCAAACAGGATTAATGGAGAAACTCCTCTTCCAAGAATATGTCCTAGTGTGTGTGACCCTACAGGTCCATTTCACATTGGCAGTGAAAGTCCATAACACTTATGACTTCACAAGCAAAGAGTGGTGCCTAGTCACACATCAGTGCTACCCAAGTGAAATATAAAGATGGAGAATAACTTTCAATCCTACAATCTGTGATTGTTGTTATAGTGAATATATAATTCCTTTGTCACTAATGTCCCGAATGAACTCAAGGCATGGTACATTCATCCTTTCAACGTTCATCCATTTCCTTGATCTCAGAGCATACTGGGTGTGATGTGTGTGACATCAATAACACATACTGATTCACACATGCATGCACATGCCTTTATAGATGCTACTCATCAAGTGGCCATGTACATCAAACTCCCTTAGGAGGGATAAATCCCATATCTATCACTCACCCCTCAAAATACCCATGTGTCAAAGTCACCCAATCATCACCTTTATAACAACCCATGTTTCAGGACTGTGTTCGATGATGTCAAAGTGTACCCAACGACATGTGTTGAGTGTAGTGATTTCAGGTCAAAGAATCACACTCACCACCATCACTATGAGATCTAACTGTGACTACCAAATCCTGGTTCCATGTGTCACTCTCATGGTGGGTATGTCTGGTACACTTTTTCTCTAACAAGTACCTATGGGTTTGGTTTGATATCACTATATCATGATTAATGAGATTCTATCATCAACCAAAACACAATCTAGTCTTTAGTGTTATTGATGTCTATGGTTATTTCCACAATAACAACTGACTAGGGACTGAACAAGAAAGTATACTCTTAACATCCATATGATCTCATCGTTTAGGTCCTCAACCCAAAAGAATATGTCATCGAGTAAAACAATTCTTTAGACATCTATCATGTTACACTATCATCTCAGAAATAGTTAAAACATATAGATCAGAAATTACCTTTATTATTATTCAAATCATTTACAAAGTATCCCATTACAATCATCATATGACCTGCTCTTTGGGAATACATACCAACAGACTCCCACTTGCACTTAGAGCCAGTCACCTAGGAACCTCAGTCCTTGTGACCTAGCATGACCATCATGCTTCTACAGAGAAAGGGCCTTAGTTAGTGGATCATCTATGTTGTCTTCAGTTGGTACTTTGCAAATCTTCACATCTCCTCGTTGTACGATCTCTCGTATGAGATAGAAGTGTTGTAGTATGTGCTTGGACTGTGATGTGATCTGGGCTCCTTAGCTTGAGCAATAGCTCCATTATTGTCACAATAAAGCTCAATTGCATCATAGCTACTGGGAACTACACCAAGCTCAGTGATGAACTTCCTGATCCACACAGCCTCCTTTGCTGCATGTGAAGCAGCAATATACTAGGCCTCTGTAGTAGAATCGGCAACTGTTTCTTGCTTGGAACTCTTCCATCTTACAACTCCATTATTTAGGAAAAATACAAATCCTGATTGCGATCTGTAATCATCTTTGTCAGTTTGGAAGCTTGCATCGGTGTAACCCCTTACTACCAATTCTTCCATGCCGCCGTATATAAGGAAATGATCCTTAGTCCTTCGCAAGTACTTGAGGATGTTCTTTATGGCTGTCCAGTGAGGATCCACGCGATCTAACTGGTACATGCTTGTCATGCTGAGAGCATATGAGACATCTGGGTGTGTGCATAAAATAATGTACATGATGGATCTGATGGCTGATGCATATGGGATCTCATTCATACGCTCCCTCTCTTCACAAGATTGGGGACATTGAGCTCTAGAGATGGTGACTCCACGTAGCATGGGGATTTTTCCTCTCTTTGAGTTCTCCATGCTGAACCACTTCAGCACTTTTCAATGTACGTGCTTTGACTTAGTCCAAGAAGCCTTTTAGATCTATCTCTATAGATCTTAATACCTAGAATATAGGATGCTTCTCCTAAGTCCTTCATTGAGAAAGTATTCCCAAGCTAAGTCTTTACCTTCTCTAAGGCTGTGGCATCATTCCCCATCAATAGTATGTCATCCACATACAATATGAGGAATTTGGTCGTGCTCCCACTAACCTTCTTGTACACACAAGGTTCATCTTCATTTTGAATAAAGCCAAACACTTTGACTTCCTCATCAAATCAAAGATTCCAACTCTGAGATGCTTGCTTCAGTCCATAGATTGACCTTTGTAGTTTACAGACTTTATTGGCATTCTTTGGATCTACAAACCTTCAGGGTGTGTCATTTACACATCCTCATTTATATTCCAATTAAGGAATATAGTTTTAACATCCATTTGCCAAATCTCATAGTCATAGTAAGCCGCAATAGCAAGCACGATCGTGATGGACTTAATCATGGCAACTGGAGAAAAAGTTTCATCATAATCAACACCTTGAACTTGTCGAAAACCCTTTGCAACCAATCTGCCTTTATAAGTTTGCACATTGCCATCCACGTTGGTCTTCTTCTTGAAGACCCACTTGCACCCTATGGGTTTTACCCCTTCGGGTGGTTCCACCAAAGTTCATACTTTGTTGGAGTACATGGATTCCATCTTGGATTTCATGGCTTCAAGCCATTTATTAGAATCTGGTCCCTCCATAGCCTCTAAATAGGTAGTTGGATCATCATCTATGATCAACTCACTGCCTTCCTAAGTCATAAGGTATCCAAACCTCTCAGGTTCAAGGCGTGTCCTACTAGATCTATGAGGTCCTTGTGTTACTTGAGGAGACTGAGATTCCACAACACCTTGTGAATCTCTATGTTCCTCTTGTACATCTACTAGTTCAATGTTTTCTTGTTGGGATTGAACCTCTTCAAGCTCTATTTTCCTCCCACTATTTCTTTTGGAAATAAATTCCTTTTCTAGGAACACAACATCCCTGACAACAAACACTTTGTTGTCAGTTGGGTGGAATAAGTAATATCCCTTGGTCTCCTTAGGATATCCTACAAAATAACATTTATCAGATCTAGGGATTAGCTTGTCAGGAAACATTTTCTTGACATATTCCTCACATCCCCAAATCCTCATAAAAGACATATTCGGACGCTTCCCAATCCATATCTCATATGGTGTCTTTTGAACTGATTTAGATGGTACTTGATCAAGTGTAAACGCAGCGGTTTCAAGAGCATAACCCCAGAAGGAAATCAGAAGATCAGCAAAACTCGTCATTAATCGCACCATATCCAGGAAAGTGTGATTCCTTCTTTTAGACACACTGTTAAGTTGTGGTGTTCCAGGAGGACTCCATTGTGATACGATACCATGGGCTCGCAGAAGGTCCTAAAACTCTTGGTTTAAGTATTCTCCACCTCGATCAGATCGAAGTGCTTTAATACTTTTACCAAGTTGGTTTTGTACTTCATTCATGAAATCCTTGAACCTTTCAAGGGTTTCTAACTTATGTTTCATTAGGTACACATATCCATATCTACTGAAGTCATCAGTGAAGGTAATGAAGTACTGATACCCACCTCTGGCATTAGTTCTAAAAGGCCCACATACATCAGTATGTATGAGTCCTAATAGATCACTAGCTCTCTCACCTTTACCTAAAAAGGGAGTCTTCGTCATCTTGCCCAACAAACAAGATTCACATGTCTCTGTTGATTCATAATCAAAAGAGTCTAGATAACCATCTTTATGGAGTCTAGAGATGCGCTTCTCATTTATGTGCCCTAGACGACAATGCCAAAGATATGTTTTGTTTGAGTTGTTGAGTTTTTGCCTTTTGGTGTTTACGTTGTATGCACTTGTCTCTAGATCTATCAAGTATAGACCATAAGACATTGGGGCACTACCATAAAGGATCCCAACTTTTGAAATGGAACATTTTCCATTCTTATTGAGAAATTAAAAACCATCCTTGTCTAAACAAGAAACAGAAATGATATTCCTATTTATGGTAGGTACATAATAGCAGTTCTTCAACTCTATTATTAACCCACTAGGCAGAGTTAACTCATAGGTTCCTATGACACTGGCAGAAACCCTTGCCCCATTGGCAACACGTAGTTCAACATCGCCTTTCCCTAAAGGCCTACTTCTCTTAAGATTGTTCACATTTGAACAAATGTGAGATCCACATCCAGTATCAAGTACCCATGACAAAGAAGTAGTAAAGTTAATCTCTATCATGTATACACCAGAAGTGGAGATCCCTATCTCTCTCTTCTTCTTCCATCATTCCTTCCATCCTCTCCATGTTTTGAGTGTAGAAGAATTTGGTTTGGCGAGAGAACCCTTCTCTCCCTCACCTTTGTCCTTAGACTTCGTTCCATTGATCTCTATCAATGAACTATCCTTCTTCTCATTGGTCTCAAACAACACATTAATCGTACACAGAGTGGAATTAAAGGCTACTGGTATATTTGGTTGTGCAGAACACTTCTCACCATCCTTCACCAGTTATGGAATTTATTCTCAATTAATTTTCCCATTTTAAAAGATGATTCTTTTGCCATTCCACAAGAGAAAATTGCATTTGTCAAAACTCCTTTTGATTTTAATAAATTTTGATGATAGTTAATTAGGCCTTAAATTAATTACTGCTCCCACTATTTTGATTCAAATTGACAGCCCTCACTATCAACTTGGAAAATTACAGCGTACAATCTTCTAGTGGGTCCAAGATCCACATTTCATCCAATCATGAGTCAGCTTTGGCTGATTTCCCATAATATAGATTATTTAGGTAGGTAACACTTGCTAATTTCATCCTATGCAACTCTTGGATGGATGAAATGCACAACTCCTTGCCATTCATCCCATGCCTCTGGGCTTAGATGCTCTAAGAATCACCAGTTAAGTCTAACCCAAAAGCTGACACGGTAAACATGCATCCTACTTTGGAAGATCCTACATGCCTACCCTTTACACTTCCGCAAGATGGATGGCACACCACACTTTGGCATAACCTACACTTGGTCAATTGAGTTTTTCATGTGTGTCGCTAATGGAAGGCGTATAAGACTTACATATACATATCCAATCAGCACAATATATAGTACGTATCATATACATGATATATCCCCTAGAAAACATGTGAAATGACAAAAGCAATGATTATGAACATCCTAATGTGATTCCTCAAGCCAAGAGGAATTATGGTCATCTAGGTCCACATCACATGCAACATGTACAAGATGAACTCTGCGCTTTGCCATTCTAGGTTTGATCAACTCATCTCCATGATTGATCGGCTCACCTCAGGCCGGTCGGTTGGGTGCCACCAGCCGATCGATTGGCTCCTCCAATCGATCAATTCGCCTGATTATTGTGCATGTCCTCATGGTCGCCACCCACTCATCTCGCTCCTCAAACTGATCATCGGGAATTCCAACAGATCAGTTCATGCCTTGAACTAATCGTCTTAGTCATCGTCAGGTTGTCCGCCGTTCTTTGACATAACAAGATAAAAAGTTCTATCTTATTTTCATTTGAATTGAGAAACCCCGAGTTACATTCGGGGGGAGAAAGGTAGGAAAGAAATCTTGAGTTATCTCAAGTTACATCAAGAAAAGGAGGTAGGGAATTAGTGTGCTGACCGAGATGCAAGCAACCACATTCAACCAAGCACACATACATAGGGTTTATTGGTCATAACCACACTATACATCCACCACAAAACATGTTTAAGGGTGACGCGTATCGAGTGCATTCATATTACATATCATATATGTATGTTGGGATTTGTGGATTTAGGATTGGACATGCATAAAGCCAATTTTATTTGCATTGTATGCAATAAATAAAGGCGACAAACCAAAATCGATCACATCAATAATCCTAAAGTATAGAGCAGTTGACATGGCTCTGATACCACTATAGGGTTTTAGAGGAGGCACATAAGGTTGTGGAAGCAAAAATTTTCTCCTCCCCATACCTAATATAAAGGAATCACGTCAGCATCTATACAATAGGAATGATGGTTTGTAGCGACATACCTTGTTCCGAGGCTTGCTCGGCGACGTTACCTCGCAGATTGTGCGGTCTTCACCTTCGGTCTTGGACGGTGTCTGTGCAGCTCCTGGTCTCACCAGGACTGTCGGGATTGACAGCTGTCCTCTGAGTGGCAGAAGTCTCCCGCCTTTGAAGTAGTCCACACGGACCACCTGGAACTCCGATCTCCTTGTCACACAAGGCATTAGAAGGAGTCATACCCTCCTGTTGGCATACTAGTCACTACAACACTCTCCTGCCACCAATCACTTTTTTGTAGTTGTATTTCCCTTGATGTTCCTCCCTTATTAGGTAGCACTTGCTCAGGCTCTCATGGTTACCACAACCAGAAAGAATGACAACTTTACAGAGCAACTAGTGTTCTGAGTTGTACTGTCAAAGAAGCCCCCAATACCCCTATATATAGGAGGGTCATGGGACAGGGTTCTCCACCCTGAGCAATGAGGGATTAAAGCAGGAGTAGAAGGGTTCGAGATTTTCCACAAAATTTGACAAACTGCGCCAGTTGAACCGATTGTTTCAACCCTGAAATGGTTGGTTGGTGACCTCAGCAGATTAGTTCACACCTAAACCGATCGTTTGGGGCATCTGAGCTGATCGGTTCATGCTTGAGCAGACCGGTTCATGCTCCTGGCCCAACTCGAATTGACTTTCATATTCATTTCTAACTAATCATATATTAGTCCTTATCCAAATCAAATTTGACAAGTGAAACGAACTTGGTTGGTCACCTGACCAGTTCAACACTGTGAACCGATCAGTTCATTGACCTGAGTCAATTGGCTCACCAGCCTGAGCTGATCAGTTCATCTCTATGAGCCGATCGGTTTAGCAGCAGATCAGTCAATTGCAGTTCCAATCAATTCGATACTCTAATCATCTGATCCAACACCTTGAACACTATGATTTTGAGTTATCAATCAATTGTGTGTTTAATTGAACTACTAAACTCCTTTAGTAATCAATCCAAACAAGATTTATGGAGAAACCCCTCTTCTAGGAATATTTCCTAGTGTGTGTGACCCTGCAGGTCCATTTCATGTTGGCAGTGAAAGTCCATAACACTTATGACTTCACAAGCAAAGAGCGGTGCCTAGTCACATATCAGTGCTACCCAAGTGAAATAGAAAGTTGGAGAACAACTTTCAATCCTACAATCTGTGAATGGTGTCATAGTGAATGTATAATTCCTTTGTCACTAATGTCCTGAATGAACTCAAGGCATGGTACAATCATCCTTTCAATGTTCATCCATTTCCTTGATCTCAAAGTAGACTGGGTGAGATGTGTGTGACATCAATATCACATATTATTTCACACATACATGTGCATGCCTTTCTCAATCCTACTCATCAAGTGGCCATGGACATGAAACTCCCTTATGAGGGACAAATCCCATATCTATCACTCACCCCTCAAAAGCCCCATGTGTCAAAGTCACCCAATCATCACCTTTATAACAACCCATGTTTTAGGACTACGTTTGATGATGTCAATGTGTACCCAACGACATGTGTTGAGTGTAGTGATTTCAGGTCAAAGAATCACACTCACCACCATCACTGTGAGAGATAACTGTGACTACCAAATCATGGTTCCATGTGTCACTCTCACGGTGGGTCTATCTGGTACACTTGTTCTCTAACAAGTACCTATGTGTTTGGTTTGATATCACTATATCATGACTAATGAGATTCTATCATCAACCAAAACACAATTTAGTCTTTAGTGTTATTGATTTCTATGGTTATTTCCACAATAACAACCGACTAGGGACTGAACAAGAAAGTATACTCTTAACATTTGTATGATCTCATCGTTTAGGTCCTCAACCCAAAACCATACGTCATCGAGTAAAACAATTCTTTAGACATCTGTCATGTTACACTATCATCTCAAAAACAGTTAAAACATATAGATCGGAAATTTTCGTTATTATTATTCAAATCATTTACAAAGTATCCCATTACAATCATCATATGACCTGCTCTATGGGCATACATACCAACAATTTCCCCAATAAATATATGATTATGTATTTTGTGTGAATTATGTGCCTTGAATGAATTCCTTTGATAAATAGGCTTGTGTGTTTGATTTCGTGGGCCTGGTTGGCTATTGGGCCCAATAACAAGAAAAAGGAAAAGGAATCAAGTAATAAAGGAATAACTAATATAATTAGAAAAGAAATATATGGAAGCATCTAGAAGGCTAAGAATTATCCTTCAAGGAGGGATTTCATATCTTTAGGATTTCTTGGGTACCAAGGATTCCAAGTTGGAAAGATAATAGGAGAAGAAAGAGATAAAATCAAATAAAGCATTATTAAGAAGGAAATTTGAGATAATGATGAAAATATAAGAAATATGTGGAAATATGGATAATGGAATCATAATGGATGAGATTTTGAGTCCACATGGTTTCTAATGGTAAAAGGAATCCAAATAAAGAAAAGAAAAGAATAGGAGAGAGAAAATATGCATAAAATATGTCTTATTAATAGATAACTTGCTTATGAATAAAAGTCCCTCATACTTTCGAGTTAGAGTCCCAAACTTTGCACACATGAATTTAACGTCATCGTGGACTTCTCCCTAAAATTTGAGATTAAAAGGATAAACGGTTTGGAGATATGAATTTTGTAAGATTCCTAAGGTGAATAGGATATTATAAATGCATGAATATCTAATTTAATCAGGAATTCTTGGCACATGGCTGATAGCCATTGGATTAGGATCAAATGGTGGATTCTCTTCGATTCAGATAGGAAAGGGGAAACAATGTATGGGAGTTGCTCGTTTGATTTTCCCCGCACTCGATCACTGTGCAAGTCTGGGGAGTGCACTAATAGCTTCGGAAGTCCAGTCCGAACAGAAAGACCCCCTGATTTTGATGTTTTCATGAAGGATTGGGTTTTTCCCAAAGTACAGACCAGAGTCAAACTTCATCAAGGTTAGATCGGTACTACTGACCCTACACTATATATATATATATATATATATATATATATATATATATATATATATATATATATCGGTAAGAACCCCTCTTGGAGATCATAGAGTGTGATAGAGAGAGACAGAGCTCTCTCTCGCAGAACCCAGATCACACCATCAGGACGTGGGCATGGTTCCCTATTTCTGTCAACATGTGCCACTCTCTTCCCACTTTGTTCTTCCTTCCTCTGCAATACAGTGGCCTCGAACAGTGTTGAGGAGGGGAGATAAAGGGGCACCGTTGGTGTGGTCGTGCAATGGCCTGAGGTAGAGAAGACCGGGTGAGTAGGCGATGTTGACAGAGCCCCTATTTTCTAGGCTGAATAGAGGACTTCCGCACTAGGGAGATGTGTGAAGAAGACGAAGGAGGAAGCAGACCCGGGTGCTGGGTTAGGTGGATCCCAGCCATGATCCGTGGATCCAATAGAAAAAGAATAAAAGAAAAGGAAATAAAGGTGATGATGTGGCACGCTACCATTGGCCAAAAGGTATTTATCTCACAGAAATTCTATAAATTAATTGGTAGCTCACATATGGACAAGTAATATATGAAAGTTAATAAAAAAATATGTAGATTTCAATAAAAATAGTCTTAGAGCCTGGGACTGATCATAGTTTGAAAAGTAGTTAAAGTTGCCATCCTAAATGTGTTTATGACTGAGATCAATCCTAATTTGATGATTAATGAATTAAGGGGATTAATATGGATGTTTTATGATAATATTAACCTATTGTTAATAAGAAAGACGTTTTGATGTCTAAAGAGATGCTCTATATGCTTAATTGCTTAATTTAGGGTTTTGATATGTTAATGAGCATTAATGGGCTTAGAAACCCTATCCTAGGTGTTAATGGGTTTTAACGATATATAATTTGAGATCCTTTATATAAAACTGATGTTAGGTTAATCTCAAGCCTAGTACATGATAAACATGTTCTAATGTGATTAAGTTGAAAAATTAGGGTTTTGCCTCTAGATATGTTGTTTTTAGGGTTTTGTGGTTATAATGGAGAAAAGTTGTAGATAAACCCTAATGATACCCTAATTTGGATTAGAAACCCTAGAATATGAATCTAAGTCAATAAAGTAGATTCTTGATAAAGCATGTAGTAAATAGAGTACATATGCTTTTCAAGATTTTGATTGTGCGGTTGAATTACTTGCTTGGATTTCTTTCTTGGTTGGAATTGCTTCTTGCTTGTGAAATCTGCAAATTAGGTATGTGGTTATTTATGAATAATAAATTTAGTTTCATGGTGTTTCCAGAACATTTTATCGATTGGATGCAACCTAAATTGTTGGATGTTTAATTCTGCAATCCTATAAAGTCTCTATGATTATCACAATTAAGTATATATGTGTATTCTCAAACGTACATTCCACCCTGATGTATGTTGCATGACCAAGCCCCAGAGGAAAGGTCTGATTGGTCAAGCCCATGAGGGAATACCATTGGGCACCATGAGAGGTGACCCTTGCAGGCACCAAGATGAGGATGGAGAAGGTGGCCTCATGTCCCTTGCAAGGACAAAACCCTAAGAAAGGGTAATCCAAGGTTTAGGGCAAAAGTGGTTGAGGATGTCACATTGAAAAAATAATTTGGATTGTTAATAACTTATTTGTGATAATTAGGTTCTTAGAAACTATTTGTCGAAATTTTGATTGTTCCCCACATACCAGTATAGCAATATACTGACCGACGTTTTGTTTGTCGGTATTTTAGGCATTATCTAAAAAGGACAAACAATAAAGTGAAATTTGTGAAGATGAATTTAAGTAATCCAATGGAGGATTAGATAGTTAGATTTCTACTATGGATAGAAGTCTTAGATCCTATTTTGAAAAGGTATGCAAAAGTTTTTTTTATTCCATCTTTCCAGTATAGTTTTAGTAGAATTCAATTGTTATTATTGATTAAATGTTAAACAATGGATCCTTAGTTATTTGGGATAGCGGCTCTGACCTTTTGGTCTCTCTTGATTGGGGGTTACTGTGAGGTGGTGTCATTACATTTGGTATCAGAGAAAATGGTTTCTCATTTAATCCTTAATAATTATTAAATTTTACAAACTCTGTAGAACCCAAGGGAGTTATTAGAGGATTTTTTGATGACAGAGGTGTCTATAAAAGGATAACGGTCTGGGGGATGGCAATATTTTCCTCTGCCCTGCTAGTCGGTCATGAGGAATCCCAGATGTGGTGTGACTAACAAGACAAAGTATGAGGTCTTGACTCGAAATAAGATACTTTTAGGACTCTCTCATCTATTTCGTCCCTTCTCAACCCTAATTCAAGTAAGGTTCAAAGGTTTAGGGTTTTCTCTCTCTCTTTCTACATTCTTGAGGTCAGGGTAAGTACGATAAAGATTAAGGAATCCCACACAGCTCATACCAACACTCTTCCAGGGGCTGGAGAAATCTTTGCAAATCCTGGAGCGAGGTCAGTCACTTGTATAGTGTTGATGCTCATGATATGGCTTGCCTCGGCAGTCAGCAAACCAGACCATGGATCTTCAGGGATACAATGGCGGGTGCCTTATGGGCAAACGTTATTTGGGGTTCACATCACTGCCCTAAGTGGAGCACATCTGCCTATAGAGCTATTCTTCACAGACTCCCTACCAATGACCGACTCATTTCCTGGGGCTTGGCTGTTAATGATGTTTGTCTTCTTTGCAGGAGAGAAAAGGAAAGTCATAATTACATGTTTGTCAGTTGTTGCTACACCAAGAATTGCTGGGGTCCAAATCTGAATAATAGCCTGGACGACATCATTCTGTGGATGAATCTGAACCTAAAGAGAAAACGGAGTAGGGATTTTGGTGGTTTATGCCTTGCTGCCTTTTACTACTTTATATGGGACGAGAGAACAAAAGGGCCCATGTTGGGCCTGCACGGTCTAAAATAGACCTCCTCAAAAAATTACAAAAGAAATTTTGTTTCAATTACTTGTAAAGAAAGGTGTAGTTAATGGTATTTCTAACCTTTCTAAGGTGTACTGGGGTTTTTTGTAACTAACTTGGGTATACCTTGTATTGAGATGGGTTTTTGTATATCCCTTTTCTATCTGATGTAGGCCTCATGGCATGTTGAGAGGGGGTTATGTATATCCCTTTCTCTCTGATGAATGCCGCTTGGCCTGTTTCTGGTAGCTTTTCTACATCTCTTTGGAATATATTTACCTTTTCCAAAAAAAAGAAGGATTAATGAATCCTCCACCAAATCAATAAAAAGCATGTAAACAAGATGTCATGGACATAAGATTAATAGTTTAAGCATAAACTAAAGAATAGTTACGTGTCTAAATTGTATGGCATGTGTTTTCGTGCCCTCAGGAGAACCCTGAGGTTAGACCATCTTGTCGGGAGGAAGAGTGGAGAGTTAGCCCTGGGGCAGAGGCATCCAGGAGGAGGTAGAGATCTGGCGCATCCTCAAAGGATGATGCTAACCCTAACCCTAAGTGGTTGTTAGAGAGAGATAACAAGATGAGTTAGATATCATAGTTGACCACGTACGTGGGTTGACATGCATATTGGTCTTGAGTACCCATGAGAGTCATTAGTTATGTAAGGATGGTTAACGTAATGCCTTTTGGCGACCCAACCTTAGAAGGGTCGTACCTGTTAGGATGAAAGATAGCTCCTTCTTAGAAGAAAATAGTGGTAACCATATAGAAACCCTTATGGGCATATACGAGCATAGAATACCATGAACCTATGTAGAAGAGAATGTCAGCAGTATTAGTAGTAGGTTGAGACTCAAGTCTGAGGAGTTATGCCTGACAAGTTAGGAGATGAACATGCCGAGCTTTGGATAATCTAGATCGAACATAGGTTTGGATCATACATTTTACCCAAGAAGTTGTATGCATGTATCTTTAAAAGCTTGGTCCACCATCTTAGAGAGAGAACCCCCTATGGTAAGGTCGGTGGTAGCGTTAGCTATAGAGGGAGAGAAAGACCTGAGAAAGAAGGTTGGAAGCTTAGACTCCGAGACGTGAGGAACCATGAGAAGTTGGGTATGTTATGACATGTATTGGATGACCTTGAGTAGATAGTTGTGGTTGCCTCATGCATGATCCTTGGAGGCTCATTGTACCTTGGATTCCTTTGGAGGGACCAAATCCTAGAAAGAGAATGAGGCTTCTTGAACCAACATATAGACATTATAGGTGCCTACCTTTTAGGTATAGGAAGAGAGTTCCTTAGATTGAGGAGGTATCATATCAAGTTGTGAGGCCTCATACCTAGTTGGTTGTCCTGGTAAAGGACTCTGAGGTATGGTTTGTGTGTAAGAATAGTAGGAAGTGCATGTTATACCTTGTACATGTTTGGTTCATGGTTGAAAAGTTGAGCATGCAGTTAGATAGTTGATGCATAAGAAGAGAACCTAGGGTTACTAGACCGAAGAGGGGAGTAGTAGTACCTAATGCATATGATGCTCCCAATGACGTTTGAATTCCTATGGATTTGAGCATGGCACCCCTCATGTTTATAGCAAAAGGAAACCCCTTGGATTAAGGTATATGTTCGATGAACCCCTTACACCTAGGTTGGTGATATATGTATGTATGATATTGGTCCAATGTTGAGGAATAGGAACAAGTATGACATACCAAGGAAACCTAGCTTGGTTTAGTAGGTGGTATTCTTACTAGCTACATGCCTAAGTAGCACGATAGGGCTAATCCCGCACATGATGATGCAAACCCTAGACGTAGGGACATTTGTGACCTTTATTACTGTCAAGAGATAGTTTTCTCTCCATCCTGGGGAGGGACCCTTCTGTCAAGTGCAACTTTTATGTAAGTTCGAGGTAACCTAAAGAATTTTCATAGGAGATTGATGAGCTAAGTGGAGAGTACATAGTATGAGGATGAATCCATAGACCCATGTGTGACCATCTCTAAGGGGCATGAGGTTATGTTGACATGGAGGTAACATGTATGGGGCCAGACCAAGTTAGGTAGGTCTCCATGATCCCTATGAAAGGATGTAAGTTTGGCTGCGTATGCCCAGAGAGATGATGGAGTTTTGGGTAAGGATTCAAGTTTGAGTTGTACCATGATAGAATCCTAAGTCAATACCAAGGTCAGGTGGGGATAAGATTAATGGGAGTAGGAGTTGTCTAGTTCCTAGATGCACAAGACCATAGGGTTGGGAGGTAACAGCTATCTTTGTCCAAGGACCAAGGGTTAGGAGATTGATCACCTTCATGAGCTCATGGGACCCAAAGGGAAAATGAGGTGGGCACTCCCTGGTTGCATAAGGAAAAGGGATGACCCCAAAAGTATCAACACCCTATAGACCTAGAGGAGATGACTAAGGATTGTGTGACGACCCAAGTGTGTTTGGGAATAGTTTCCATGTAAGTAAACCTAAAATTGAGATGTTCATGATGTGGAGTCATGTGATACACATTTCAGCTTAGTTTGGAAGGTGTACTGACGATGTGGGATGTACCATCTCTACTCATAGAATGGGATGAACTTTGTATTTGGACTGCATCCAAATGCTTATTTCCTCTCGTTATGGGTGTGAGAGATAGGGCAAAATACATGTCATACACTAAGGATAAAGATGACATGAGTTGAAATGTTGCTATGATGTTTGAGAATAGAGAAATTATCATACATTTTTGGGAGAGTACATGGAATGGATGGTTTACAAACATGAGAATAACTAAGATAGTCATCATGTGGACATTCTTATCAAGGGCAGTATGGAATTTATGAGTTATAAAAGTTTGAGTTTGATAACAAAGATGATGAGCGTAGAGTTTTCTTAACTTAGTTAGACCTAAATCCGAGATGAGGATGATGAGTGGAGTATATGAAGGTTTATGACTTCACCGTTGCCTAGTGCATAAGGATGTAAGATGGTGATGGATGTTGTTTGTGGAGACGCAGATGTCTTTTTAGCTAGTAGAGAAGCTAGAAGAGGTTGTTCGGTGAACCTTAAGTTCGTGAGACAGGTAGGGCTAACACTCTGGTACCATCAGACCTGTTGGTCAAAGCGGTTTCTTAGTTAGCTAGCCTAGAGCTTGATGATCTAGAAGGATGGTTGTAAGAACCTTAGATACACCTATTAGGAGCAGAAGGTGGTGAAACCCGCTACTAGAGTGTTTTAGGGTTTTTGAGGAGCCAACCTTTCTAGAAATCATGATAAGCAGAGGCTCATGATGTTAAGTACACCGTAGTACTATGAACATAGTTAAAGTTTGTAGTTGTACTTTGAATATCTGAGATGAAGAAGTATATAAAGTTGCATGTGGCTTCTCTCCAAGCATGCAAGGAGGTGAAGGACAAACATCTATAACCCGGTGAGTTGCTACTAGATAATGAAGAGTCCCCGAGAGGGAACGGGAGTGGATCACCATGGACGTTGTGCTGAGTCTCCCTTGGGGGTCAGGATGCAATATGGGTTATGGTAAATCACCTTACCAAGTTGACCTAACCCCTTACCTAAGAGAGAGTGATGTCAATGTGACATATCCAGTTGAACTGTATGCATGAGAGAGAGATAGTTCAACTACACCGTGATCCGAGTTCAACTTTTGGAGCATGACCTCAAGTTCACTTCCATGTGGTGGAAGTATGTGCATAACGAACTCAATGCTCGATTGGAGTTTAGTACCTCGTATCACCCCTTGCTGATAGACAGTCAAGAGAGTATGATCCAGACTAAAGGGTCTGATAAGAGTGTGTGTGCTCATTTATGGTGACACATGGGAGCAGTTCCTGCCCTAAGAGAATTTTCTTGTGATGATAGCCACCATAGCCAGTATCGAGATGTAAGAAGATCTATCAGGGAATACTTGTTGGTCACCGCTTCATTAGGATGATGTCAGTGAAAGGACCTTGTGAAGGTCAGAGAGACTACAATGTGTGTAGATGAAGTCTCTTTGATTGTGCGACGGCTAAGAAGCCCAGGGGTGACAAGCCATGAGCTGATGCGAAGCAGAGTGACATGCAGTTCACTGTGGGAGAATATGTGTTATGAAAACCCGACCCCTCTGAGCAATAGCTGATTCCCTGATACATGGGTCCATTTGAGATGGATTGGCAGATTTACTTATGCATAGCCTTACCCCTCAGGATAATATGAAGTGTTCCATGTGTCCGAGCCATGTGCAAAGCATTAAACCTATTGATCTTTAAGGGAAGTTGACATATCCTGAGTCACCTATAAGGGTATGATATACCAAGGTGAGAGAGAACTCATATGTAAGATTATAAGATGATAAAGGTTCTTTGGAAGCACCATGGAGAGGATGAGGTCACATGGGAGCCAATGATGGACATGGAAAAGTTTTATCCTAAATTGTTTGTATGTTTGGTGGAATTTTGAGGGAAAAATTCCTATAAGAGGGGAAGGATGTTACAACTCCAATTTTGGGTTCTTTTGGTTGGAAATGCAATTTTACCAATAAATATATGATTATTTTTTTTGTGTGAATTATGTGCCTTGAACAAATTCCTTTGATAAATAGCCTTGTGTGTTTGATTTCATGGGCTTGGTTGGCTATTGAGCCCAATAACAAGTAAAAGGAAAAGGAATCAAGTAATAAATGAATAACTAATATAATGAGAACAGAAAGATATGGAAGCATCTAGAAGGCTAAGAATTATCCTTCAAGGAGGGATTTCGTATATTTAGGATTTTTTGGGTACCAAGGAGTCCAAGTTGTAGAGATAATAGGAAAAGAAGGAGATAAAATCAAATAAAACATTATTAAGAAGGAAATTTGAGATAATGATGAAAATATAAGAAATATGTGGAAATATGGATAATGGAATCATAATGGATGATATTTCGAGTCCACATGGTATGTAATGGTAAAAAGAATCCAAATAAAGAATATAAAAGAATAGGAGAGAGAAAATATGCATAAAATATGTCTTATTAATAGATAACTTGCTTATCAATAAAAGTCCCTCATACTTTCGAGTTAGAGTCCCAAACTTTGCACACATGAATTTAAAGTCATCGTGGACTTATCCCTAAAATTTTAGATTAAAAGGATAAACGGTTTGGGAGATATGAATTTTGTAATTTTCCTAAGGTGAATAGAATATCATAAATGTCACGAATATCGAATTTAATCAAGAATTCTTGGTGCATGGCTGATAGCCGTTGGATTAGGATCCAATGGTGTCTTCTCTTCAATTCACATAGGAAAGGGGAAACAATGTATGGGATTTCCTCGTTTGATTTTCCCCACACTCAATCATTGTGCAAGTATGGGGAGTGCACCAATAGCTTCAGAAGTCCAATCTGAACGGAAAGACCCCCTGGTTCTGACGTTTTCGTGAAGGATTGGGTTTTGCTCAAAGCATAGGCCAAAGTCAAACTTCATGAAGGATAGATTGGTCCTGATGACCCTACACTATACATATATGGGTAAGAACCCCTCTTGGAGATCATAGAGTGTGATAGAGAGTCAGAGATCTCTCTTGCGGTACCCAAATCGCACCATCGGGCCATGGGCGTGGTGCCTTCTTTCTGTCAACATGTTTTTCTCTCTCCCCACTATGTTCCTCATTGCTCAGTGATACATTGTCCTTGAACATTGTCGGGGAGGGTCGACAGAGGGGCGCCGCTGGCGTGGTCGTGCGATGGCCCGAGGTAGAGAATACCAGGCGAGTAGGCAATGGCGACGAAGCCCCTATTTTCCAAGCAAAACAGAGGACTTCCGCACTGGGGAGCCATGTGAAGAAGATGAAGGAGGAAGCAGATCTGGGTGCTGGGTTAGGCTGATCCCAGTCGTGATTCGTGGATCTAGCAGAAAAGAAATAAAAGAAAAGGAAAGAAAGGCGCTGATGTGGCACGCTACCATTGGTGTAAAGGTATTTATCTCACAAAAATTCACAAAATTAATTGGTAGCTCGCATATGGACATGTAATATATGAAAGTAAATAAAAAAAACGTGTATATTTCAATACAAATAGTCTTAGATCCTGGGACTGATCATAGTTTGAAAAGTAGTTAAAGTTACCATCTGAAATGTGTTTATGACTGAGATCAATCCTAATTTGATGATTAATGAATTAAGGGGATTAATATGGATATTTTATGATAATACTAACATGTTCTTAATAAGAAAGACGTTTTGATGTCTAAAGAGATCATCTATATGCTTATGGCTTAATTTAGCATTTTAATTTATTAATGATCATTAATGGGCATAGAAACCCTAACCTAGGTGTTAATGGGTTTTAACAAGATATAATTCAAGATCCTTTGTATAAAACTACTATTAGGTTAATATCAAGCCTAGTAGATGATAAAAGGCTCTAATGTGATTAAGTTGAAAATTAGGGTTTTTCCTCTAGATATGTTGTTTTTAGGGTTTTGTGGTTATAATGGAGAAAACTTGTAGATAAACCCTAATGATACCCTAATTTGGATTAGAAACCCTAGAAAGTGAATCCAAGTCAAGAAAGTAGATTCTTGATAAAGCGTATAGTAAATAGAGTACATATGCTTTTCAGGATTTTGATTGTGTAGTTGAATTACTTGCTTGGATTTCTTTCTTGGTTGGAATTGCTTATTGCTTGTGAAATCTGCAAATCAAGTATGTGGTTATTTATGAATAATCGATTTAGTTTCACGGTGTTTCTCAAATGTTTTATCGATAGGATGCAACCTAAACTATTGGATGTTTAATTCTGCAATCCTATAAAGTCTCTATGATTATCACAATTAAGTATATATGTGTATTCTCGAACCTACATGCCACCCTGATGTATGTTGCATGACCAAGCCCCAGAGGGAAGGTCTAATTGGTTAAGCCCAAGAGGGAAGACCATTGGGCACCATGAGAGGTGACCCTAGGCACCAAGCTCAGGATGGAGAAGGTGGTCTTATGTCCCTTGCAAGGACAAAACCCTAAGAGAGGGTAATCCAGGGTTTAGGGCAAAAGCGGTTGAGGATGTCACATTGAAAATGTAATTTGGATTGTTAATAACTTATTTGTGATAATTAGGTTGTTAGAAACTATTTGTGGAAATTTTGATTGTTCCCCACATACTAGTATAGCAATATACTGATCGACGTTTTGTTTGTCGGCATTTTAGGTATTATATGAAAAGGACAAACAGTAAAGCAAAATGTGTGAAGATAAATTTAAGTAATCCAATGGAGGATTATATAGTTAGATTTCTACTATGGATTGAAGTCTTAGATCCTATTTTGAAAAGTTATGTAAAAGTTTTATTTTATTCTAGCTTTCTAGTATAGTTTTAGTAGAATTCAATAGTTATTATTGATTAAATGTTAAACCATGGATCCTGAGTTATTTGGGATAGCGGTTCTGACATTTTGGTCTACCTTGATTGGGGGTTACTGGCAAGCAGAGTCATTACATTTGGTATTAGAGCAAAAGCGGTTGATCGATCTGGGGAAATACCTTTGGGTTGGTTTTCCATGGAGGGAGACCAAGAGGTCTAACTGAGTCAAGAAAACTCTAAATTATGGGAGTATAAGTGGGGGTTCCCACTTTAATTCATCTCCAAATGTAACGATCCCGCCTCCCGGTAACCCCCAATTAACGGAGACTAGAAGGTCAAATACGTTATCCCAATAATTCCGGATCAGTGGTTTGACATTTAATCAATAATAATTATTAAATTCTACTAAAACTAAACTGAAAGGCTGGAATAAAATAAATATCTTGATACCTTGTAAAAATTTCGGATTTCTAGACTTCTATCCATAGATGGAGTCTATCTATCTAATCCTCCTTGATTATTCATACTTTCACAATGTTTCAATTTACTATTTGTCCTTTTCAATGATTGTACCTAAAACACCGACAAACAAAATGCAGTCAATATATTTCTATATCGGTATGTGGGGGACAATCAAAACTTCACAAATAATTACTAACAACCTAAATAACACAAATAAGTTATTAACAATCAAATTACATTTTCAATGTGACATTCCCTACCGCTTTTGCCCTAAACCCTGGATTACCCTCTCTTAAGGTTTTTGTCCTTGCAAGGGACATAAGGCCACCTTCTCCATCCTGAGCTTGGTGCCTGGGGTTACCTCTCATGGTGCCCAATGGTCCTCCCTCTGGGGCATGACTGATTAGACCTTCCCTTCTGGGCTTGGTCATGCATCATACATCAGGGGGGCATGTAGGTTCGAGGATGCAAATATATACTTAATTTTGATAATCATAGTGACTTTAATGGATTGCATAAATAAACACTCAATAGTTTAGGTTGCATCCAATCGATCAAACGTTTGAGAAAACATCGTGAAACTAGATCAATTATTCATAAATAACCACATTCCTGTTCAGTCGAATCAAGATAGCAATATTCCAGGCAAGTATGAAATCCAGTCAAGCAAGAAATTCACACAACAAAGGTCCTGAAACAACCATACAATTTCCTCCCTACTTTTGTTATCTAGATCTATCCAATCTAACTTTCTTCCTAGGGTTTCTATTTTCTTTTAGGGTTTCACTTTCAATTAGGGTTACGTTATCACTTTTGTTACTACAAACCCTATATTAGTAAAAATACTTATAAACCCTAATTATCTTGTCCTATCTCCCCTAAAAGGCATAGGATCAACAATTATCAACATATTTCCAAATAATTCGAATGTTTCTTGCTTGGATTACTATTATCTTGTTAATTCGACTAGACATGTATGTGGTTAAATTATGATTAACCGATTTATGTTTCACAGTGTTTTCTCGAAGATTGATCGATTGCCATGAACCCTAAACTGCTTGGTTGTTTCAATTCTGCAATCTCATAAAGTGACTATGTGTATAACAACTAAGTAATAGTGTGACTGCCTCAAACCTACATACCACCCCCATGTATGTTGCAACACCAAGCCTCAGAGGGATGGTCTGATTTGGTAAAGCCCCAGAGGGAAGACTATTGGGCACCTCGAGAGGTGACCCCAGGCACCAAGCTCAGGATGGAGAATGTGGCCTTATATCCCTTGCAAGGACAAAACCCAAAGAGAGGGTAATCTAGGGTTTAGGGTAAAAGCGGTTGAGAAGTCACATTGAGAGGTGAAGACGACTTGGGCTCCTGGCTAGCATCAGAACCTTTCTTAGCTTTGCCCTTGCCCTTTTGCTTGGACTTGCCTTTCTTGCTCGTAATCACCATCACAGACTTAGGCTTGTCTTTCTTCATCTGTGTCTCAGCTGTCCTCAACATGCCCAACAACTCTGACAGTGGCCTATCAAAGTTGTTCATGTTGTAGTTCATCACAAACTGACTGTAGGATTCTGGAAACGATTGCAGTATCACATCAGTAGCCAACTCTTGGCTCAGTGGAAATCCCAGTCTTGTCAGGTTCTCCACATACCCAATCATCTTGAGTGTGTGAGGACCAACTGGATCTCCTTTTGTCATGACGTACTTGAACAGTGCCCTTGAGACATTGTATCTCTCTTGTCGTGCTTGATCTTCATACATGTTCCTGAGATGCTGAATCATCTCAATGACACCCATATTCTCATGTTGTCTCTGCAACTTGTGGTTCATAGAGCACAACATCAAGCACTTTGCATCAATGGCATCATCAAAATGCTTCTTGTAAGCATCCCTTTCTGCCTTTGGTGCATTAGGAGCAGGTTCCTCTAGAATTGGAGTATCCAGGACATAGAGCTTTTGCTCTTGAGTGAGAACAATTCTCAATGTCCTATACCAGTCGTGGAAGTTTTTCCCATTTAGCCTGTCCTTTTCAAGGACCGATCGCAAAGAAAAGTGATTGTTGTTTGTTGTCATTTGTACTACAGAAGGAAATATGCAATTTTAGTCCAAAAACTCATTTTTGACTTATTTGATTGATTTGAAAAGTTGACGATATAATTAGGCCTTTAATTAATTACCACTCCCACTATTTTAGTTCAAATTGATAGCCCTCACCATCAATTCGGAAGATTGCAGTGTACAACCTTCTAGTGGGCAGGATCCTGAAATCCTCTAAGTCATGAACCAGCTTGGGTTGTCACCCACAACTTAGATCTCTCAGGTAGGCAACTTTTGCCAATTGCATCATATGCAACTCTTGATAAGATGTCATATGAAACTCCTTGCCATGATCATCTCCATGCCTCAAGGTGCTAGATCCTATCTAGGTCACCTTGTTAAGTCTGACCCAAAGCCAACACGATGAATATGCACCCTGCTTGGGCAGACCCACATATCCTTCCTTCACGCTTCCACGAGATAGATGGTGCACCATGCTTGGGCATGCCCACACTTGGTCGTTCAAACTTTTCACGTGTTTCACATTTGGAAGGCATCTAAAACTTAATATTTAATGAGGGATTTGGTTTTTATATACATATACATATCCAATCACCACAATACATAGTACGTATCATATACATGTTATATCCCACAGAAAACATGCAAAACGATAAAAGCGATGATTATGGCCATCCTAATGTGATTCCTCAAGCCAAGAGGAATCACGGTCATCTAGGTCTACATCACATTCAACCTGTACAAGATGAACTCTTTGCTTTGCCTTTCTGGGTTTGATCAACTCATCACATGATTGATCGGCTCACCATCAGGCTGGTCGGCTGGGTGCCACCAGCCGATCGGTTGGCTCTTCCAACCAATCGGTTTGCCTGGTCGTCATGCATCTCATCATGGCTGCCACCCGCTCGTCTCACTCCTCGAACTAGTCATCAACCGATCGGCTCACTCCTTGAACCGATCGTCTAGAACGTCAATCGATCGGTTCACTCCTTGAACCGATCATCTCAGCTATCGTCAGGATGTCCTCCATTCTTTGACATAACAAGAAATAAAATTCTATCCTATTTTACATTTTAAAAAGAGAAACCTCGAGTTACATTCGAGGGGAGCAAAGGTAGGATAGAAATCTCGAATTATTTTGAGTTACATCAAGAATAGGAGAAGGAAGATCGGTGCGCAGACCGAGATACAAGCAACCACATACAACCATACACAGATAGGGTTTATTGGCCATAACCACGCTATACATCCACCACAAAACTCATTTAAGGGCGATGTGTATTGAGTGCATTCATAATGCATATCATATATGTAAATTGGGATTTGTAGATTTAGGATTGGACATGCATAAAGGAAATTTTATTTGCATCGTATGCAATAAATAAAGGCGACAAACCAAAATCGATCATATCGATAATCCTAAAGTATAGAGCAGTGGACGTGGCTCTTATACCACTGGTGGGTTTTAGGGGAGGCAGAGAAGGCAGCGGAAACAAAAATTTTCCTCCCCAAACCCAGAACAAGGAAACGCGTCAATATCTATACAATAGGAAAGGATGGTTTGTAGAATCATACCTTGTCCCGAGGCTTGCTCGACGACAATACCTCGCAGCTTGCACGGTCTTCACCTCCAGTCTTGGATGGTGTATGTGCAACTCCTGGTCGCACTGGGACTGATGACTCCTGGTCTCACTGAGACTGTCGGGATTGACAGTTGTCCTCCGAGCGGAAGAAATCTCCTGCCTCTGAAGTAGTCCACACGGACCACCTGGAACTCCAATCTCCTTATCTCACAAGGAATTGGAAGGATTCACACCCTCCTGTCAACGTACTAGTCACTGACACACTCTCCTGCCACCAACCACTTCCTACAGTTGTCTTTCCCTTGTTGTGCCTCCCTTATCGGGTAGCACTTGCTCGGGCTCTCTCAGTTACCAAAACCAGAGAGAACGACAACTTTACAGAGCAACTGGTTGCACTGAGTTGTACTTTGAGAAGCCCCCAATACCTCTCTCTATATATGAGGGTCATGGGACAGGGTTCTCTATCTCGGGCAATGTGGGACTAAAGTAGGAGTAGAAGGGTTTGAGATTTTCCACAAAAAACAACCAACTCGCAACCTGAACCGATCATTTCATTTCTGAAACAGTCGGTTGGGGACCTGAGCCGGCCGGTTGACACCTCAACCGATCGATTGGGACCCATGAAATAGTCGGTTCACTTTTGAACCGGTCGGTTCGTGGTTCTGATCAGTTCCCGATTGACTTTTCCTTTTTTATTTCTAATTGGTATCAAATACCAATCCTTGTTCCAATCAAATTGGGCAAGTGAAACGAAAGGAAATTTCTCACCAATCCTACTTTCCCAACTTGCTCGGTCGCACCAGTTGAACCGATCGTTTCAACACTTGAAGCAATCGTTTCACCCTATCCATGAGCCGATTCACTCACCACCTGATCCAATTGGTTCACCAAGCGGAGCTGATCGGTTCATCACATGAGCTGATCAGTTGGGAGTGCAGATTGTATAGAATCAGTCAATTGCAGTTTCAATCAATATGATACTCCAATCAATATGTCCAACACCTTGAACATTATGACATTGAGCTATCAATTAATTGAGTGTTTAATTGAACTACTAAACTCCTTTAGTAATCAATCTAAACATTGTTTGTGGACACAACTCCTCTTCCAGGTTAAATCCTATGTGTGACCCTGCAGGTCCATTTCACGTTGGCAGTGAAAGTCCATAACACTTATGACTTCACAAGCAAAGAGCAGTGCCTAGTCACACATCAGTGCTACCCAAGTGAAATAGAAAGTTGGAGAACAACTTTCAATCCTACAATCCGTGAATGGTGTTATAGTGAATGTATAATTCCTTTGTCACTGATATCCCGAATGAACTCGAGGCATGGAACAGTCATCCTGTCAACGTTCATTCACTTTCTTGATCTCAGAGTAGATTGGAAGAGATATGTATGACATCAATATCATATATTGATTCACACATGCATGCACGCCTGTCTCAATCCTACTCATCAAATGGCCATGGATATCAAACTCCCTCAGGAGGGACAAATCCCATATCTATCACTCACCCCTCAAAAGCCCCATGTGTCAAAGCCACCCAATCATCACCTTTATAACAACCCATGTTTCAGGACTGCATTTGATGATGTCAAAGTGTGCCCAATGACATGTGTTGAGTGTAGTGATTTCAGGTCAAAGAATCACACTCACCACCATCACTGTGAGTACTGACTGTGACTACCATGTCATGGTTCCATGTGTCAAACTCACGGTGGGTCTGTCTGGTACACTTATTCTCTAACAAGTACCTATGTGTTTGGTTTGATATCTCTATATCATGAATAATGAGATTATGTCATCAACCAACACCACAATCTAGTCTTGTGTGCCATTGCTGTCTATCTACCTTCCACAATGACATCCGACTAGGGACATAACAAGAATGTACAAACTCTTAGCATCTGTATGATCTCATTGTTTAGGTCCTTAACCTGAAAGCATACGCCATTGAGTACTGTCATTCTCTAGACATTCAATCTATTCTATCACTATCTCATATGACTGAACTAGAAAGAATTGGAAGCTTACCTTTGATGTTTATCAAATCAATCTTAATGTATCCCACCAATCATCCCATGATTGACTCTTAGGGCCTACATACCAATAGTTGTGTTGCCGATGACAAAGTTGATCAGAAAGGATGTACCTTTTGTCTGGGATGATCATTGTCAGCAAGCTTTCCAAAGTTTGAAGGAGAAGCTGACCAGTGCTCCAGTGTTAGTACTACTAGAGCCTGGAAAGGGTTGTGTTGTTTTCTGTGATGCTTCCAAGAAAGGTTTAGGTTGTGTGCTGATGCATGGAGATCACATGGTTTCTTTTGCTTCACGACAGCTAAAGAAACACAAGGAGAACTATCTGACTCATGATTTAGAGTTGGCAATAGTGGTCCATGCATTGAAGATTTGGAGACACTATTTCGAGTATAAAAGTTCCTAATTGTGGATAAATACCCTTAATATGGAAGTTAGGGTTTTTCTAATGGATAAAGATGTAATTAATGATAAATACAGTTCATATGTGAATTCGATCATAATGAATTATGAATTGTTAATCCAAAAGAAACCAGAGATGATAATTGGGCCTAATGATCGGGTCATGAATTAAAAGGATGAAAATGGTAGTTTTAATGTAAAAGAGGCATAAGGGACTTAATTGATGTTTAATTGTGCCTTTAACCCAAAATTAGGGTTATAAGTTGTTAAAAGGTAACCTTAATATCTTTCGTAAAGAATAGATGAGATGATTAGGGTTTGTGAGTAATTTTATAAAATTAGGGTTTAAAATAATAAAAATGAAGTACAATCCTAATTGCAATGGAAACCCTAAAAGTGGACTAGAAACCCTAGGAAGCGAGCTAGGTTTAATTGATCTTGATGGCATGATTAATAATAGGAAATTGTATGCATATTTCAGGATATCATTTTGTGCTTGCTTCCCTATTTGGATTTCTTACATTGATTGGATTAATTCTATCTCAAATCATCCTGATAGGTATGTGGTTACGCTTAGGGTTAATCGCTTTAGTTTCACGACAATTCCCAGATGTTTTATCCATTTCCTGAAAATAACTGCTTGGATGACTTTTATTTCATGCAACTATAAAGTGACTATGATTATCACCATACATATGCATACATGACTGACTCAGATCCTAGTCCTCCTCTGTGGCTTTGCTAATGATGAAAAGGGTAACCTGGTAAAGGGTCTACTTGTTAAGTGGGACCATCAGGCTATGAAGAGTTAAAAATTGGGCCACCCACGTGTAGTGCCATGTGACTCTTTAGCACACCATGAGTTAAGGAGTGGGCTACCTATGGGTAGTGCCATGTGACTCAACCCTAGAAATTGATTTACATGTTAGGTAGGATTATGAGGGGTTTAATGGGGATCTACCATAAGGAAGGTAGCATCCAGGTCCACTGCAGGGACATCACAGAGGCTAGGGTATGTACGGATTGATCACTTTTGCTGAAAACGTAAAGTTGTTTGTTTAATCTTAATTGAATACCATATGTTGTTACAGTTAATTGCATGATTATTGTTTTCCCCACATACCGGCATATTCATTTATGCTGACTGACATTTTGTTTGTCGGCATTTTAGGTACAAGTGAAAAGGAAAAACAGTAAAGGGGTATATGTGGAATTAAATAAGAATTAAAGTACAAAGGAGGATTAGTTAGAATAGACTCTAGATGTGGATAGAAGTAGATATCCAGGTTTTTGAAAAAGGTATGCAAAGTTTAATTTTATTACAGCCTTTCAGTTTAGTTGGTAGAATTTGATAATTATTATTGATTATTTAACAAACCTTTGATCCGGAAATTGGGATAATGGCTCTGACCTCTTAGTCTCCCTTAAATGGGGGTTACTGGGAGGCGGGGTCATTATGTTTGGTATCAGAGCATAGGTTCCTCATTTAATATGTAATAATTATTAAATTTTACAAATTCCATAGAACTGAGGGAGTTATTAGAGGATTTTATGAAACACAGAGGTGTCTAGAAAAGGATCACGTCTGGGGGCTGGCAAGATTTTCCTCCACACTGTTAATCAGAATATGAGGACTCCCAAATTCATGTGACTTCCTAGCCAATGTCTCATGATTTGACTCAAAATAAGATACATTTAGGGCTCTCTCATCTTGTTCATCCCTTCTCAACTCAAATGTTGTTAAGGACTTTAAGGATTAGGGTTTATCTCTTTTCCTCACCCTCTTAAGGTATGGGTAAGGTTGATAAGGTCTAAGGAATCCTCTACCAAATTAATGAAAAGCATGTAAATAAGATGTCATGGACATAAGCTTAATAGATTAAGCGTAAACTAAAGAATAGATACATGCTTAGGTCATATGACATGAGTTGTCATTTGCCCTCAGGAGATACCTGAGGCTAAACCTTCTGGTCAAGAGGATGAGTAGAGAGAGTTGGTCAAGGAGGCATAGATCTCCATTAAAAGTAGAGACCTGGCACATCCTCTTAGGATGATGCTAACCCTAACCCTAAGTGGTGGTTAGAGAGAAAGATGGCATGATGACATGATAGACCAGATGTGTGGACATGCTTTTGGATGCCCATGATGTTATGAGCCATGTGAGGTTGGATGACCTAGTGCCTTCGGTGACCCAACCCTGGGAAGGGTCGTGCAAGTTAGAGAGAAGGATAGCTCCTTCATTGATGAGGTTAGAGAAGGACCTATAGAAACCCTATGGGCTTATGCTAGTAGGGCATAACATGCACCCAAAGTACTTCAGACGTGGGAGCAGTAGGCTAAAACCCTGGTCAGGAGAGTATGATGGATAGCTTATGAGATAATCATGAATAATCTTGAGCAAACATAAGTTGAGCATAGGCTTCACCCAGGTAGGGGTATGCTTATGAGCTTGATCCATCTTCATGGAGAGAGGACCCTAATAGTTAGGCTAGTTGTAGGATTAGCTCTCTCTCTCGAGAGAGAAGGACTTAAGCAAGAATGTTGGTAGCATAGACTCCGAGATATGAGGAACAGTGGGGAGTTGAGGATGATGCAACCTAAGTGGATGGTTATGGTTGCCTCATGCATGATTCCTGGAGGCTGATGATATCTTGGTTGCCTTTAGATAAACCAAACCCTAGAGAGAAGATGAGACTGTTGGTACCTCTATGCTTATGGTATAGGTGTTTACCTCCTAGGGTTAAGAAGAAGAGTTCCTTAAAACCATGAAGAGGTTTAGTAGAAAGTTGTGATGCCTTACACTTAGTTGGTTTTCCTTGAGGAGGACTCCAATATGAAGTGTTGTTCAAGTAGAATGATCATGGGAAGTGCATGCCATACCTACTTACTTGGTTCGTAGTTAAAATGTTGAGCATGCAGTTGGACAGTTGTTGCATAAAGAGGTGTGCCTAAGGTTCCTAGGCCTAAGAGGGGAAGTGGTGTACCAGATGCTCCTGATG
The DNA here is from genome assembly GCA_963693085.1 of Alisma plantago-aquatica. Taxonomy (NCBI): domain Eukaryota; kingdom Viridiplantae; phylum Streptophyta; class Magnoliopsida; order Alismatales; family Alismataceae; genus Alisma; species Alisma plantago-aquatica. Next base: position 133,261,906 of record OY856414.1, on the reverse strand, counting down.
ATATTTGAGTTTCTATAGATTCGAGCATGGCACTCCTCATGTTTAGAGGAAAGGGAAACCCCTTCATTTTAAGGTGTGTTTGATGAACCCCTCACAGCTAAGTTGGTGACATGGGAAGGTTTGTTCATGATCCAATGTTGAGGATGAGAACAAGTGTGACCTAGCATGGTTTAATAGGTGGTCTGCTTGTACCTTAGTAGCTTGCTAGGGTTAAGCATGATGTAGACCCTATACATAAGGACGTTTGTGACCTTTGTTGTTATCAAGAGATAGTTTCCTCCCATCCTGGGAGAGGGACCCTTTTGTAGGGGGTATACCCATTTCTATTGGTTTTAAAGTAACCTAAGAAGGTCTCATAGGATCTTGGGAAGCTAAGTGAAAAGTACATAGTATGAGAATGAACCTTAGACCCATAGATAACTATCTCTAAGTGCATGTGGATGTGTTATCATGGAGGTAACTGGTATGTGGTCTGACCAAGGTAGGAAGGTCACCATGACCCCTATGAAAGGATGAAAGACAACCCATGAATGCAGAGAGAGAAGACAAAGGCTTGGGTAAGATTCTAAGTTGGACATGTACTGTAATAGAATCTAAAGTCTATCCTAGGGTCAGGTAGAGATAAGACCGATGGAAGTAGGAGTTGCCTAATTCCCAAGTTGCACATGACCATAGGGTACGAAGGTAACAACTATCATTCTCTGAGGGCCATGCGTTAGGAGATTGATCACCTTCATGAACTCATGGGACCCAAAGGGCAGATGAGTAGGGAACTCTCTGGATGCATAATGGAAGAGGGATGACCCCAAAAGTGTCGACACCCTATAGACCTAGAGGAGATGACCAAGGAATGTGTGTGGACCCAAGTAGGTTTGAGATCAGTTCTACATGGAAGTAACTTTGATATCAAGGTGACTGTGATGTAGAGACATAAGTTGCATGTTTCAACTTAGATTTGAAGGTGTACTGGCAATGTGGGATGTACCTTCTATGCTCTTGGAATAGGAAGAAATTTGTGTTTAGACGTCCGCCAAATGCTTATTTCCTCTTGTTATGGGAGTGAGAGATAGGACAACACGCATGGCATACACCAAGGATAAAAGATAATGTGAGTTGGAATGTTGCTATGAGGTATGAGAACAGAGATGATAACATACCCCTGTAGGGTGAAAGATATATGGATGGTTTATAAACACTAAGAGAAATAAGGTAGTCATCTTATGAGGATGTTTTTATCATGAGCTATGAGCAATATAAGGTTGAGTTCGAAAACAAGTGAATGAGCTCAGAGTTTTCTTGATGAATATAGACTTAGAGTTTGAAATGAGATAATAAGTGCAATACATGGAGGTGTACGTCTTCAACATTACCTAACACCTAAGGATGTGAAGTGGTAATGGATGCTCTGGTTGAGATAGAGTTGTCTAGTTTAGCTAGAGGCCAGAAGAGGCTGTTAGGTTAGCCCTAAGTTTGAAAAAGAAGATATGTTTGGCTAACACTCAGATGTAACAAGATATGTTGAACAAGTTAATGGTTGTTTGGTTAGCCTAGGCCTTGATGCAATAAAAGGATATGGTGGTAGAACCTTAGATACACTTATTTGGAAAAGAAGGTGATGAAACCCTGATTAGAGTGGATTAGGGTTTCCGAGGAATCAATCTTGAGGAATCATGACATATAGAAGATCATGATTTAAGATTGCCATACACCATGGTACTACGAAGATAGTAAGTGACAGTAGTACTTTGGATGCCTAAGATGAAGTTGCATGTGGTATGTTGCCATGCATGACAGGAGGGAAGGATGAATACCAGTAACCCAGTGTTTTGATATAGGGGATAAAGAATTTCTGAGAGAGAATGGGAATTCATCGCTATAGATGTTGTGGTAAGTCTTCCCTAAACCAAGGAAGGTCAAGGTGCAATATGAGTTATGGTAGATTGCCCTACCTATATGACATGAGAAAGAAAGAATACCATCAAGGATGGATCCGGTTGCACTACATATGAGAGAGAGATTGTTCAACTACACCATGATGTGAGTTCAAAAGTTCTTGAGTATAATCTAACGATCCAATTCCATAAGGTGGAAGTAGATACATGAAGAACTCAATGTTAGTACCGTTTATCACCCCTAACTAATGGTTAGTATGATCTAGACTAGAGGGTCTGAAGAGAGCATGTGTGCTCATTTAGGGTGATACATGGAGACAGTTCTTGTCTTCTATAAGATGTGATGATCACCACCATATCCAGTATCGGGATGTAAATATGCTCTGTAAGGGAGGTTGTGTCGGTCACCACTTCATTAAGATGATGTTGGTGAAGGGGCTTCGTGAAGGTCAGAAAAGGACCACAATGTGTGCAGATGAAGTCACTTTGATCATGTAATGGCTGAAAAAGAGAGACCAAGGGCAACATGAGTCGTGAGTTGATGCAAAGTAGACTGGCATTTAGTTCACTGTGGGAGAGTATGTGATGTGAAAATCCGGCCCCTCTAAGCTACAAATGAACAAGTTGAGTCCTCGATATATGGGTCCATATGAGATGGATTGGTGGAGAAGGTTATCTTTGGCCTTACCCCTCGGGATAAAGTAATGTGTAATGAGTTTCATGTGTCTAATTTAGAGCACTATGTAAGGTACCTGGGCCATGTGCCAAGCAATGAACCTAGTGAGCACCAAGGGAGGCTGAAATGACATGAGTCACCTATGAGGTTTATAGATGCCAAGGTGAAATAACTCAGAGAAAAGAATATGTGATGATAAAGGTTATTTGGAAGCACCATGAATAAGGTAAAGTCACATAGGGGCCAATGATGGACATGGAAAAGTCTTATCCTGAATTGTTTGTTTGCTTGATGGAATTTTGAGGACAAAATTCTTATAAGAGGGGAAGGATGCTACAACCCCAATTTTTGGGTTCTTTTGGTGAGAAATGTAATTTCTCCTATTAAAGATATTGAAAAAATAATGATATAATTTGTTTTGAATAAAAGGATTTCGTTTACAATATCCTTGTTGGTTGTTTTGTGGGCTTTGTTGGCTATTAGGCCCAATAACAAGGAAATTCAATTAGTAAATGAATAATTGAGAAATGGAGAAAAGAAAGATGTAGAAACCTCTAGAAGGCAAGAGAATATAATCCAAAGGTGGATTTCATGCCTCTTGGGTTCCTTGGGTTCCAAGGAGTCCAAAGTTGCAAAGATAATGCAACAAGAAAAGATCAATTAAATATTTCTTTATTAAGAAAGAAATTGAAAACAATGATAAAATGTGCAAAATAAGTGGAAAGAGGTATAATTGAGTTATCCTTGGTGGATTTTCATATCCATGAGGTTTCTAATATTAGAAGAAATTCCAATAAAGAAAATAAAAATAGAAATAATAAGAAATCTTCAAAACAAGATATTTTAATAAATAAATAAAAAGGATAATGAGACATAATGGAGATAGATGCATCTAGAAAGATAATAAGTATCCTTAAAAAGGAATTTCAAAATATTAGAGTTTCTTGGGATCCAAGGAGTACCAATGAAGAAAAAGAAAGAGAAAAGGGAAAATAAAACAAAATAAGAGGATAATGTGATACATCATTAATGACTTTTTGATATTATCAAAAAGAGATATTATTTTCTTTAAGAAATAAGAATTTCATGGCCAATGGATTAAAAGGCAAGTACAAAGAGAATTAAAGAGGTAATTTTCGAAATCCTAATATCTAAAGAACAAAGAATATAGTTATCTAAAGAGATATTGAAGAGAGAGAAGATTGCTTCTTAATTAAGGAAAATCGTTTTTCTATTAGGAAAGGGACTTGTTTCCACTTGGATGAACGTTTTGGGGTGTGGATACCCTCCCCTATATAAGGGGTAGAGCCTTTGGCTTGAGTTTAAGAGAATCCCACACCATCCTCTCCTTTCTTCTTCTTCTTCATTCAAACCCTAACCAAGAGGATATAGACCTATCCCTGGAGCAATGAGGGGTTGTTTGTGGCCTTGTTGGAGGTAGGAGGTTTCCACAACAATGCAAGACTGATCAGCTACAATCCAACCACCCTCGTCTTCGCGCAGCTCCTGCCAGAGATTTGCAAAACCTGCTGCAATTGCGGCAGCGGTCGCTGGCTTCTCATGCTTGGGATTGACCAACTTGGCCACAACTTGGAGGTGCCTTGTGTGCACTAGGGTGGGGCAGATCCATGGCTATAGCTAGAAGCGATCCTCAAGCCCCAGGAAGGAAGGGTGGACCATGGGAAACCAGCTGTCGGCGGCCAGATCGGGTGCCAAAGGTAGAAGACGACCTATGGTCGCGTTGGACCATTTTCCCCCTCTGCAGGATGAAGCGTCACTCACTTACGTGGGGGCAAATTCATCTTTTGGTTATGTTTCCAAATTGACAACGTTGCATGAGTGGGTCGACATGTCAGCCTCTGATTGGCTCAAGTAAGTAAATCCTTGCAAAATTCATATCTAATTAACGGTAGCTCGGATGGATGCGCATAATATAAGTATTTTGCTCAGACGAACACGAGGAATGCAACAAAAATATAAGTGAAGCCTTTTTCTATTTGCAATTTGAAAAGGAGTTGAAGTTATCAACTTTAATGTATTTTTATTTATAAAGGGCGCCTGCCATTTTATTAAGTAATTAAATTGTTCGCAACAAGTACAAGGATCTGATCCTCAAAACCCTCCCTAGTACAGTGAGGATTAATAAAATGACAGGCGGAATAGGCTAAGGCATGTTCTACACTATTGCCTTGCCTTCTGACAAAACAAAAATTAAAGGAGAGGAAACCAAGGGAAAGATCGATGATGTCCCAGACCAAGATGTCTTTGTAGCCTCTACCTCCATATCCCTTCTTTACAGCCTCCACCAGAAGAAGACAATCAATCTTTATCACCACGTCCATAAAGCCCTTCTGTAGTGCAAATTTCAAGCCTTCTAGAACAACCCTACCCTCCGCACTAAGCATTGAGTATGACTTCTCTAAACGGCATTGGAAGGTCCACAAAAGCTGTCCATGCTCATCCCGAATGGCTGCGATGCAACCACTCTCACCTGCTGTGGTGATAGATGCATCTGTGTTAATCTTAACGCTGCCGGGTGGTGGTTTGTGCCAAGAAATCGGTTCCGAGGAAGAGGAGTGTACTGCCGATCTGCTCACCGCTACGTGGTACCATGCATGCTCCTTCACGAGGTTGATGAAGCTTGCTGCTAGGACCAAAAGGAAAGGTGGGTGAACGTCAAAGAGAAATTTATTCCTAGTAGCCCACACCACCCAAGGAAGTATCGCTCCCTCATCCTTGCACCTGTTGTCCTCTTCGTCAAGAAGGCTACCCACAAAGGTCTCCACATCATGAAGATCCAGCTGTCCCGACCAGTCAAAATCCCCTATGGCCCATATCTTACTCGCTAAGTCACAATGAAGCAAAACATTTGATGTATCATCCCGCTCTCTGCAATGGTGGAATCCACTGTCTTGCGTCACCCATTTCCTCTGTAGCTCTTCCTTGGTGGGAAATATGTTCCTAAGTGATCTCCATACCAAGTGCTTCAATTTCAGTGGCCATCCTTACTTCCATAGTTTTTTCCATATCTCCCCATTACCCCCATCCACCAAATCAGCACCCGCTCTAATAAAGAAATATGCACTCCTGATAGAGAAAACTCCATTACTCTCACTTTCCCAAAAAAGGCTGTCCTCTACATTCCACCTAGGAAGTGGGATGTTAAGAATAGTCCTAGCAATGTGGCTGGGAAAACACTCTTCCACCACCTCCCTTTTCCACTGTTTTGTCTCTCTGCAAATTAAGTCGGTCACCCATCTATACTCCATTGGACCGTTAACCAAGTATATATGCACCGTTCCTCCAAGGTGAGGAATCCACCAATATCTGTAGATCTGGATCCCTCTCCCATCACCCACCCTCTATCTAAAGCCATCCTTCACTACCTGCAAAGCTCCCGATATGATTCTCCAGTTGTAGCTTGGATGACCCCCCAATTTGACATGTAAGATAGGTGAGGACTTATAGTATTTTGCCTTCAAAATTGGAGCAGTAAGGGACTCTTCCTGGAACGCCAACCTCCACCCCTATTTAGCTAGCAACGCCTGATTAAACATCTTGAGTTCTCTAAACCCCATCCCTCCACCTTCTTTTGGTTTACACAAATGCTCCCAGCTCATCCAATGAATCTTCCTCTCCCCTTCCCTTGACCCCCACCAAAACCGAGCCATCATATCCTATATCTCATCATTTAGTCCTTCCAGAATTTTAAAGATGCTCATGATATATGTAGGAATAGCTTGGATGACCGCCTTGATCAACACCTCCTTTCCTGGCCTAGATAGGAGCTTCTCCTTTCATACCTACACTTTTTTCCACACTCTGTCCTTTATAGCAGCAAAGGCAACTTTCTTAGACCTCCCAATCAATGTAGGGAGTCAAAGGTACTTCTCATTCCTGTCCACCTCTCTAACCTACATTTGGTTCTTTATCAACTCACACCTCTCATCTGGGACATTCACACTGAAAGAAACATCTGTCTTCTCATAATTAATTTTTTGCCCAGATTCCCTCTCATATTGGCTGAAAATATCAGCTAAAGCGGAGCATTCTTCTGAGGTTGCTCGTGTGAACACAATGTTGTCATATGCAAAAAAGAGGTGGGTAACACGTGGTGCCCGTCTGCAAATTCTTGTCCCATGGATTCTATTGTTCTGTGGTGCTTTAGAAAGAGAAAAAGAGAGTGCTTCAGTGCAAAAAAGAAAGATATAGGGAGAGATAGGGTAACCTTGGCGAAGTCCTCTAGATGGGTTTGAAGATCCCTTCCTATTTCCATTGACGATAAACTTGTGGGAGACGCTAGTCACACACTCCATAACCTTATTCCTACAAATATCTGGGAACCCCATCCTCCTCATCACCTTTTCTAAGAAATCCCACTCCACCATATCATATGCCTTGCTCATGTCTAGCTTAAGCACCATCAAACCTTCCTTCACTTTTCTTCTGTGCTTCATAGTGTTAAACATCTCATAGGCCACTAGAGTGCTATCTATGATCATTCTCCCTCCAATAAAAGCACTTTGATTTTCCGAAATCATTCCATTCATTAGCGGCTTTATTCTGTTCTCCAAGACCTTAGTAATGATTTTGTAGGAAACGTTGCATAGGCTGATTGGACGATACTCAGATATCCGGACTAGGCTGTTTGTTTTAGGAATGAGGAAAATATCTGTATCATTAATCTCTTTAAGGCTTTCCTCCCCTCTCCACCATTTAGAAATGAACAACATCAGGCTTGATTTTATAACCTCCCAGAACTTCTGATAAAAGATATCTTTCATCCTATCCGATATTGGGGCCTTGTTAGGATGCATTTGGTTAAGAGCTTTCCATACCTCCATATCCATAGGGGCCCGGTTCAGATCTGAAATAGCATTCTCTAGAAAAACCCATGGCATTCCTTCAAGGAATTCCTCCATCCCAGAAGGATTGGAACTAGAGAAGAGAGTGTTAAAATATGAAGAAATAATTTCAGCAATAGAGTCTGGCTCTGTCTGCCAACTTCCATCCTCCTTGAAAAGATCGTCTATCATATTGCATCTCTTTCTTTGACTAGCTTTGTGATGAAATTACTTTGTATTCTTGTCACCATCCCTCATCTCATTGGTTTTGGCCCTGGCTAACCAATAGCTCTCCTCCATGCACTGAAGATCTTACAACTCTCTAGCTAGAGTCTCGCATTCCTTTAACATGTCGCCCAAAGGAGGCCGGTTCTGAGCACTGATGAGCCTCTTCTCCATCTTCACCACTCTTCTCTTAATATCCCCAAACTTGTCTGTCGCCCACCCGGTAAGCTTCTCAGCACAAATTGCAGTCTGTCCATTATGACCCAAAGCCTCATTGTTGTCCCAATCCTGTTTAACTACCTCTTTGCACTAAGGAGATGAAAGACAAAACGTTTCAAATCTAAACCTTCTGTCAGAGGGTCCATATCCCCTTCCACATCTTTCAATCCACAAGAGAATCTGTCTGTGATCTGAATTGAGAATAGGAAAATTCTTAACTCGTCTTATGTTGAAGATGTCACACCATTTATTATCTACCAAGAAATGGTCCAGCCTTTCCAGAATCAGATTGTCATCATACATTCCTCACTTCCAAGTGAATTTACACCATGTAGACCCCAAATCTGTCAGTTGACATCTGCCAATTGCCTCTCTGAAGTTGTGCATTTTCCATTCATTCCTAGGCTGTCCTCCCTTCTTTTCAGCATGAGCAAGAATCTCGTTGAAGTCCCCACCAAGAACAATAGGCAATCTAGAATGAGCACAAACCTCCTCCATCAAATTCCAGGTGTGATGCCTCTTGTGAGTAGCAGCCCATCCATAAATACCAACAAAGTAGAAGCACTTTGGACTTCCCTTGACTCCCACAACTGTAGTGATATGGTGATCCGAGTAAGAATTCACCATTACATCCTCTCCCTTCCACCACAACCCCAGTCCCCTGCTCTTCCTCTACTATCAATGCTAAAACCCGAGTTGAAACCACACTTCCTCCTCACCGCCTCCTGGTCGCCTCCTCTACACATACTCTCCATGATGAAGACTAAGTCGAGCAACTCTCTCTAACATCGCCTCCTAAGAGAGTCTACCACACCAGGGCTGCCCGAACCCTGTACGATCCAGCAAAGGGTTTTCATGGTTCTTCACGGGCCTGGACCTCCCTACTGCCCACTACTGGAAGAAAAGGTGCCGCAACAAGTGCTTCCCTCCTTGATCTTTTGCCTCCCCACACCCCCTCACCCTCTGGCTCCTCCTGAGCCCCCTCCATTCCCACTCTACTTCTCTTCCCCCCACGTTTGATTTCAGACCTCTATCTCCTTTCTCCTCCCGTACCTCCTACCTACTTCCAAACCTAGTAAACCTCCTCCCCTTCTTGCCTTTGCCCCTACCCTACTTGTTCCTCCTCTCATGCACCCCATGCAAACAAACAGCTTCCCTCGATAAAAGAATCTCCCCATCACCTTGTTTGGTTCCTCTCTCCCCCGAGCATACATGCTCCTTCACCCAGTGTTGACCTTTGCCCCTCACCTCCTGTCCATGGGTGTCGTTCACTCCATCCACCCTACCCTCTACGGCTCCATTGGTAACCTTAGCTTTGTCATGTGCATCCTCTGTAAGAGAGTGACCATCCTTATTCCTTGTTCCTCCTCGGTGCTTGTCGTTTCCATTTAAGTGACCCACCATCTTCAACCTTCAAACGCCTGTCAGGTGCGTTCCTGTTGGACTCACGACAACTCCCCTCTCTGGTGTATCAGTCGTCATCTGTTGTTTCCCCTGTTCTCCCTCTGTGTCCGTCCTTGTGAAGATAATGTTGAGATCCTCCAATGAGACCAAGTTGGCCGTATCACCTATCTCCTCCCCTCTGTTTCCCTGGTGTTTATTGTTGTCACGACCGCCGCTAGCCATGCTTTCCCACGTCGACCTGTCATTTGTGTTCGACCGAGATGATGCCGGCCTAGATATGTATTTGATCTCCTTGCTCATCTTGTCTGAACCCAGTAGATCCTCCTTCATCATTGTCATCCATCTCTTGGTCGGGAAGGCCTAGATCCAAGGCCCCCACAGTCTCTGTGAAAGCCCATCTTCTTCCTCTTCATCCTCATCATTGAAATTCCTCTCGAGGTGGCCTAACATGCCGCAAAGGTAACAGAAAGTCGGTAGATGTTCGTAACGGAACTCCACCTCCACCACTCAACTTGTTCGATCTCGTATCTTGTGCTTCTGCCAGATGGGTTTGGAGATGTCGATCTCAACCCTCGCACGATAGGATTCTCCCCAACCCAGGTCACGCCGGTCTACCACATGAATTGTTCCAATCTTTAAAGCCATTGCCCTAATCACTTCCTTCGATCGATAACCTAGGGGGAGGTTATAAAGTTGAATCCAGAACTTGCACATGTCTAGCTTCTTCTCCGTTGGGACGTCCTCCTCCGTGATATCTCTGACCACCAACAAGTGGTTGTCGAAGTTCCAGGGACCCTCCTCGACAACCTTTTCTTTGTCCTTCAAATGGAGGAATTGAATGATGAACAGATTGTTTGATATTTTCTTGAATCTTGCTTCCCATCTCAGCGACCGTGCGTTTTTAATTGTTCACTTGAATGTCGGGAAATTGAAAGGTCTACTCGTCATCATTCTGCCGACCAACACCAAATCCATCAGTTCTTTATCATCACCGGTAGCCACCTCCTTGAGATCTAGGACATCTGTTTCCTCTACTTCTCTAACCCTAGGTGATGCATAGCGCTCCAAGAGTTCATCCGCCATGGCGCGGAGAGGGCATGCAAACCTGCAAGAGAAATGACACCTCAGTGGTGAGAAAACCCTGAATTTCCGTCGTCCAGAGAGGAACCCTAGGAGTGGGTGACCAGGGAGCTTGTCTGCCTAAGCCTTCAACTTTAATATATTAATGATTAAGAAACCCTAAATTATGATGATTAATGTATCAAAAAGGGTTATATGGATGATGAAAGTTAATGTTAACCTGTTGATTATAAAAAGATACATTAAGATCGAAAAGGATGGACCTTTTATGTAATTGGATTAATTTAGAATTTCATATACATGAATGAGCTTTAATGGGCCTTGAAACCCTAATGTTGATAAATGTGACTCTTTATGGATTTAATTATTCAAATTCATGAATAAAGTTGAGATTTGATGAGTTTAAACTATTTTGAGTATAAAAGTTCCTAATTGTGGATAAATACCCTTACTTTGGAAATTAGGGTTTTTCTAATGGATAAAGATGGAATTAATGATAACTATAGTTCATATGTGAATTTGATCATAATGAATTATGAATTGTGAATCTGGAAGGAACCAAAGACGATAATTGGGCCTAATGATCAGGTCATGAATTAAAAGGATGAAAATGGTAGTTTTATTGTAAAAGAGGCATAAGGGACTTAATTGATGATTAATTGTACCTTTAATATGAAATTAGGGTTATATGTTGTTAAAAGGTAACCTTAATATCTTTCGTGAAGAATAGATGAGATGATTAGGGTTTGTGAGTAATTGTATAAAATTAGGGTTTAAAATAATAAAAATGAAGTGAAACCCTAATTGAAATGGAAACCCTGAAAGTGGACTAGAAACCCTAGGAAGCAAGCTAGGTTTAATAGATCTTTTTTTTTGAAATAGGTAAATAAATTGCCAAAGGACCTGTAGAACACGACCGAACTACAAAACCATATACAGAGGGTTGTTATCTACCAAAATCCCAGTATCTATTGGCTTGCTCAGACACACCTGAAGCAAGGCCCTTTCTACATTTGAGGGATCGTGAAAGTGTGTGAGCCACCTTATCCACAATCTCTTCTTCTCTACAAAAATTCCTACTATGATTTTTGTTGTTCCTCTCCTCCCAGACATTATAGAAAACACCTATCAGGCACAAACCACCTATAGCCCTCTCATGTTTACCAGTGAGCATACTCATCATCTTGGATATCAATACAATGATGCTATCATCAAAAACTTGACCCCACCCGCATGTGAGTGTGAAAATCGCCCAAATTCTTCTGAAGAAATTACATGTCCCAAACATATGGCTATGGCTTTCATCCTCCCTCTTACAAAGTACGCATTTCTTCTCTACCTGTATACCCCATCCAGTGAGCCTATCAGCAGTAGGTAACCTACAAAGGAGAGCCTTATAGGTTTTTGTGCTCCACTTAGGAATGTGGCATTTGTTCCACAGGAACTTGGCCCATAACACATCAGCACCATCATCTCTGATGATCCATGGTGTCGTCCTCAGTCTGACCAGAGAAGCAATACCATTGTCATCAACACAATAGTCGTTCTGTGTGTTCTCCCATCTTCTGCACATATTCCTCCATACCCTCGATGATTTTCCGTCGAAACCACGGTTCAGATCACCATACCTTCTTATCATGCACTGAGTCCATATATTATCACCTCCTCTTAGGAATATGTCGGCCCTTCTCCCATAGCTCTCTATAACCATGGTCAAGGGGGTGACTAGATTGAGGCCACCTTTGCAGTAAGGCTTCGCAATGGTGTCCCAGGCCACGGCATGGCTACTTCCGCCCCAAATGAAACTAGCCAAGACCTTCCTCATGTTCTCAACAGTAGGATGTGGGATATCGCACACCTCGTACCAGTATCTGATCATAGCCTGAAGCACCGACCTAGTGAGAAGGATCCACCCTGCTATAGACAACCTAAGAGCAGATCAGCCATCAATTTTACTTCTCAACATGTCTAGACATTGCACAAAGTCCACCAAAGAGCCTTTACCCCCAACAATAGGAGCGCCCAGGTACTTGGAAGGTAAACAACCGATTTTTAGACCCAAAACATCCCTGAGCCTTCCTCTCCTAGTATTGCAAGACTTGGATAGATATATTCTTGATTTGATGGTGCTAATGTAGAGTTTGGTAAGGTACCCAAACCTATTCAGAATCCTTCTCACCTCTTTCAGACTGTTGGCATGACCGGCGGTAAAAAGCATGATGTCGTCAGCGAAGATTAGGTGCGAAATAAATTTAGTATTTTGTACTTTGAACAGCTTCAACTTCCTACTATCTTTAGCTTCATTCATCATGACAGTGAGGCCCTCCATCACAATAGTGAATAACAGGGGGGATAGGGGATCCCCCTGCCTTATTCCATTTGTCGTAGTAAACAACCCCACCGGCCCTCCGTTAATAAGGATGGTGAAGGAAGTGGAAGTTACACACTATTTAACCACCTTGATCCATCCAATACTGAATCCTAGTGCTTTCATCATGGCCCAGAGTGCATCCCATCTGACGTAGTCATACGCCTTTGTCAAGTCAACTTTGAGGCAAGCTTTGGAATTGCTGTTGGCTATTTTGAAGCCTGTGAGGAACTCCGCGGCAAGAAGGGTGCTGTCAGAAATCTTCCTGCCTTAAATAAAAGCACATTGTTCCTTAGAGATGATATGCGGAAACACGTTCTTCATCCACCCAACAAGAAGCTTAGATAGGATTTTATATAAAACATTACATCACACAATAGGTCTGTAGTCAGCAATGCTTTCAAGCACACTTCTTTTAGGAATAAGTTTGATGAAGGAATGATTCACAGCACGAACCATGTTGTGCCCATTTAAGACCCAGATGATAGCTTTGTTGATGTCTTCTTTAATTAGATACCACATCGCCTGAAAAAACCTTCCATTCATCCCATCAGGTCCAGGGGCCTTGCCAGTCCCTATAGAGAACGTCATGCGTTTGATCTCATCATCATCAACATAGGCTCCAAGCATAACATTCATATGGTCATCAACTCTTTTGTTCGGCAAGATGTCAGAGAAGGAATAACAAGCTCTACCCTCATTATTGTACAACCTATTGAAGTAGTTGACAACATTGATGGCCACTTCTTCTCTCCTATTGACTACATTCCCCTACTCATCCACCAACTAGTGTATGCACTCCTTCAATTCTTTCTTCTTAACTTCTCTGTGGTAAATCTTGGTATTGCGGTCACCATCCCTCACCCACTCCATCCTTCTCCTTTGCCAATTGTATGATTGATGGCATGATTAATAATAGGAAATAGTATGCATATTTCAGGATCTCATTTTGTGCTTGCTTGCCTATTTGGATTTCTTGCATTTATTGGATTAATTTTGTCTCAAATCAGCCTGACAGGTATGTGGTTACGCTTATCATTAATTTCTTTAGTTTCACGGTGATTCCCGAATGTTTTATCAGTTGCCTAAAAATAACTGCTTGGATGACTTTTATTTCATGCAACTATAAAGTGACTATGATTATCACCATACATATGCATACATGACTGGCTCATATCTTAGTCCTCCTCTGTGGCTTTTCTAATGATGAAAAAGGTAACCTGGTAAACGGTCTACTTGTTAAGTGGGACCATCAGGTTATCAAGAGTTAGAAATTGGGCTACCCACATGTAGTGCGATGAGATTCTTTAGAACACCACGAGATAAGGAGTGGGCTACCTATGGGTAGTGCCATGTGACTCAACCCTATAAATTGATTCACCTGTTAGGTATGATCATGAGGGGTTTAATGGGGATCTACCATAAGGAAGGTATCATCGAGGTCCACTACAGGGACAGCACAAAGGCTAGGGTATGTATGGATTGAGCAATTATGCTGAAAATGTAAAGTTGTTTGTTTAATCAGAATTGACTACAATATGTTGTTACAGTTAATTGCACGATTATTGTTTTCACCACATCCTGGCATATTCATTTATGCTGACCAACATTTTGTTTGTCGGTGTTTTAGGTACAAGTGAAAAGGAAAAACAGTAGAGGGGCATATGTGGAATTAAATAAGAATTAAAGTACAAAGGAGGATTAGTTAGAATAGACTCCAGATGTGGATTGAAGTAGATATCCAAGTTTTTGAAAAAGGAATGCAAAGTTTAATTTTATTACAACCTTTCAGTTTAGTTGGTAGAATTTGATAATTATTATTGATTATTTGTCGAACCTTTGATCCGGAAATTGGGATAATGGCTTTGATCTCTTGGTTTCCCTTAAATGGGGGTTACTGGGAAGCGGGGTCATTACAATAGGGGTCATTGCGACCTACTTACCTTGGTTAGTCCCCATACCGGTTACCTCCATGGTAACACACCCACATGCACCTAGAAATGGTTATCTATGGGTCTACATGTTCATTCTCATACTATGTACTTTTCGCTTAGCTTCTCAAGATCCTATGAGGCCTCTTTAGGTTACCTTAACCAACAAACTAGTATACACCCTACAAAAGGATCCCTCTCCCAGGATGGGAGGAAATTACATCTTGATAACAGAGGTCACAAATGTCCTTATGTTTATGGTTTACATCTACTTGAGCATGCTCAACCCTAGCAAGCTACTAAAGAACAAGTAGACCACCTAATAAACCATGCTAGGTTATATTTGTTCTCATTCCTCAATATTGGACCAAAAACATACCTTAGACTTAAAGGGGGTTTCCCTTTCCTTTCAACATGAGGAATGCCATGCTCGATTCTATATAAACTAAAATCTCATCCTCTCTCCAGGGTTTGGTTCCTCTAAAGGCAACCAAGATACCATCAGCCTCCAGGGTTCATGCATGAGACAACTACAACCATTCACTTAGGTCACATCATCTTCAACTCCCCATTGTTCATCATATCTCAGAGTCTAGGTTTCCAACCTTCTTGCTTGGGTCCTGCTCTCTCTCTCTAGAGCTAACTCCACAACCAGCCTTACTACTAGAGGTCCTCTCTCCATGAAGGTGGATCAAGCTCACAATCATACCCCTACCTGGGTGAATCCTATGTTCAACTTATGTTTGCTCAAGATTATCCATAGCCCTTTATGTTTATCTCATAAGCTATGAAACATACCTTTCTGGCCAGGGTGTTAACCTACTACCAGCACTTCTAATGTATTCAAGGTGCATACTATACCTTGATCATATCATCCCATAGGGTTTCTATAGGTTCTTCTGTAACCTCGTCATTGAAGGAGCTATCCTTCACTCTAACATGCATGACCCTTTCCAGGGTTGGGTTGCCAAAGGCACTAGGTCACCCAACTTCACATGGCTCATATCTTCATGGGCATCCAAAAGCATGTCCACCCACACACCTAGTCTATCATGACATCTAACTCATTGTGTCATCTCTCTCTCTAAGCACCACTTAGGGTTAGGGTTAGCATCATCCTCAGAGGATGTGCCATGTCTCTACCTATAATGGAGGTCTCTACCTCCAAAACTAACTTTCTCTACTCATCCTCCTAATAAGGAGGTCTAGCCTCAAGTCTCTCCTGAGGGCATGACAACATATGTCATACAACCTAAGCATGTATCTATTCTTTAATTTACGCTTAAACTATTAATATTATGTCCATGCCATCTTATTTACATGCTTTTCATTAATTTGGTAGAGGATTCCATAAACCTTATCAACTTTACCCATACCTCGAGAGAGTGAGGAAGAGAGAGAAAACCATATTCCTTAAAATCCTTAACAACATTAGAGTTGAGAAGGGATGAACAAGATGAGAGAGTCCTAAAGGTATCTTATTTCGAGTCAGATCCTAATACATCGGCCAAGCAGTCACACAGATTTGAGAGTCCTTGTATTCTGACTAGCGGTGCAGAGGAAAATCTTGCCAGCCCCCAGACGTGATCCTTTTCTAGACACCTCTATCTTTTGGAAAATACTCTAATAACTCCCTCGGTTCTATGGAATTTGTAAAATTTAATAATTATTAAAGATTAAATGAGGAACCAATGCTCTGATACCAAATGTAATTACCCCGTCTCCCGGTAACCCCCAATTAAGGGAGACCCAAAGGTTAGAGTTGTTATCCCAATTAACAGGATCAAAGGTTCGACAAATAATCAGTAATAATTATAAAATTCTACCAAGCTATTCTGAAAGTTGGAATAAAATAAAACTCTGCATACCTTTTTTAAAAAAACCTTGGATATCTACTTCTCTCCCCAGTTGGAGTCTATTCTAACTAATCCTCCTTGCACTTTAATTCTTATTTTCACAATATGTCACTTTACTGTTTGTCTTGTTCAACTTTGAACCTAAAACACCGACAAACAAAATGTCAGTCAGCATATAGGAATATGTTGGTATGTGGGGACAACCAAAATTTCACAAATATGGCTAATAATCTAAATATCACAATAAAGTTAATTAACAAATCAATTTATGCTTTCAATGTGACATTCTCCACCACTTTTGCCCTAACCCTGGCATACCCTCCTTAGGGTTTCTCTTTTGCCAATGACTTAAGGCCACCTACTCATTCTCGAGCTTGGTGCCTGGGGTCACCTCTCATGGTTCCCATTAGTCATTCAATAAAGACCACCTTCTCAATCCCGAGCTTGGTGTCTAGGGTCACCACTCATGGTGCCCATGGGTCTTCCCTCTTAGGCTTGACGTTTTGGCATCATCCATCAGGGTGGCATGTAGGTGTGAGAATACACACTTATACTATTATTGTGATAATCATAGTGACTTTATGATTTGCAAGTATGAACATCCAAACCGATAGGTTGCATTCAATGTGATGAATCATCTGGGAAACTCTTCGAGAAACTAATACGATTAGCCGTAATTAACCACATACCTGTCAGGCTGACTTGAGTACATAAATAATCCAACTAAGCAAGAAATATAGTAAACAAGAAAGCACACAAGATGATCCTGAAATATGCATCCAATTCTCCTATCATTGATCATGCCATCAAGGTCTATTAAGCCTAGCTCACTTCCTAGGGCTTCTAATCCACTTTTATGGTTTTCATTGCAAGTAGGGTTTTTCTTTTAATTTTATTACTACAAACCCTAATTAAGAAAAAAAACCCTATCTCATCTAATAGGCTTAGGATCACCATTTAACAACATATTTTCACATATTTTGAATTAAATATGATCTTTTCCTCTTTACCCTAAATTAGGGTTTCTAAGTGCTTAATCATTCTTACTTGGTGTAAAACCCTAAATTAGTCAACTTTTCATGTAAAATAGTTTGAAACTCAACTTTAACATCCAATAGGTTGCAATTACTAAATTTCATCAATTTAGCATTATGAACTTAACCCTAATTCTCAATTATCTTTAGTAAGGATTCTTTAATCCAAATTATGTTCAAGAATCATTATATTATAGTTGTATACTCGAAATTTTCAAATTATAATCACTAAAACTCATGTTTTCCCAAATTAGGGTTTTTAGCCCATAAAACCATGTACATGATCACAAAAACCCTAAAAGCAACATATTAATCATCCTTTTATGATTTTACCCTTTCCTTTACTCTTAACAGGTTAACATTGATCAAAAACAAAATCAAGATTCATCATGATTGCTTTTATCTCTTTCTCAGGTTTTTTGTCATTTAATGCATTAAAATATGTAAACCCTATATTTTTTAATATCATTTACAATTAGGCTCCAATATCATTTTTATCATGTTCTACGCATTTTTCTGATAAAAAAACACTGCTTACTTGCAAGTTTTGGCCAAAGGAATTATTTTTAATGAATTAATCAAGATTCACATATTTCCTTGATTTTCTGTTCAGAGAGCAAGTAATTACCTTAAGCTAGAAAAAGGGCAGCCGTTTGATCAGAAATCACACTGACCGACACACAGATCATGCAGTTCACATTTCTTGCACCCACTATCAACTGGTTGAAGTTGTGGGTGACTAGGTTCGTTGATCTGCAGCTTTGGTCCACGATGGACTTCGATCGAAGGGCAGCTGCTCTTCGTCCCTTGCTTGACCCAGCAACAGGCTTCACGGTGGTGCCACATGGAGAGCTCACTGGAGAGACTGTATTCCTATGACTCAAAGCATGAGGGAGCAAGAGAGGGGGCTATCTGATTTTGTGAGGGTGAAAGGAGTCAAGAGGGGGTAGTATATATATAGGATCGTGGCCAATTTCTAGGGTTCCCACCCTTGTCGTCGCCTTCCCTCAAGGTGCAAAATAGGTTTTTGTTCTATACGCCACAGAAGCACAAGAAAGTAGGAGTTAGGAGGTTTGGAATCCTACCCCGAATCTAACTGGGGCCTTTCCAAGTTCTCACATGAACTGGATCGTGAGAAAAGTGGAGAGGAAAATCCCTCTATCCTGCGGCACCTTTCCTTTTTAGACTCAAGGTAGGAGATGCAGAGTTGGTGTCAGATCTTGATCTGACAGCTGGCGTCTTCCCAAACTATTTCCATTTAAATTGATTAAGGTGTGACATTTATTATAATCACAACACTTTAGGAAAATTTGTAAAAGCCATAACTCCCAAACTGAGTGTCTAATTAATCCCAAATTTTGAGGGAAACTTAATAATGACTTTATCTATCTCTCTACCAAAATTGCACTCATTATCTAAAAGAAAACGTGCCTTTTATTTAGGTGCAATATATTTCTCAATTAGGCTTAGTTCTCATCTTTTCTCTTTCTTATTTTCTTATTTCCCATTATTTCTATTCCTTGCAATCCAAGAAAGCAAGTGGGGTTCAAAATATCACCCATTATGGCCAAACCCTCACTTTTCTCTTTATCTCTTGCATTATCTTACTTATTTCTTTATTAAAAGATCTCTTTTTGAGGATTTCTCCTTATCTCTCTTTCTATTTTCCTTATTGAAATTCCTTTTAACATTAGGAACCTTATGGATACGAAAATCCACCAATGATAACTCAATCATACCTCTTTCCACTTATTTTATCATTGTTTTCAATTTCTTTCTTAATAAAGATATATTTAATTGATCTTTTCTTTTCTTGTTGCATTATCTTTGCAACTTTGGACTCCTTGGAACCCAAGGAACCTAAGAGGCACGAAATCCAACTTTGGATAACAGTCATTTTCTTTCTAGAGGTTTCTACATCTTTCTTCTCTCCATTTTCTTATTTACTCATTTAATAATGGAGTTTCCTTTGTCTTTTCCTTGTTATTGGGCCCAATAGCCAACAAATCCCACAACACAACCAACAAGGCTATTGTAAATGAAATCCATTTATTCAAAACAAATTACATTTCTCACCAAAAGAACCCAAAAATTGGGGTTGTAACAAAAGACCTTTAACATATTTGTCTACACCATGGTTTAAGCAATTGTCTTATATTGCAAACTTTCTATAATGTCTTAATCTGCAATACAATGTTATCTATTGATGTTTTTGTAGATGGTGCTTTAATGAACAAATCATATAGTGATGCTTATGTAATTATTGAAGACATGTCAATTAATAATTTCCAATGGAGTCTTAGTGGAGAGCCAACCTTCTTCCTCGCTCTATTTTTGGAAATCAAGTCGCTAAAGTAATTTGTGATGCATGTGGAGCAATAGGACACACTCCTTCATGTTTTGCCACACCATCAAAATTTGAAAAGATACCAAAGCTCAACAACAATTCAACTATAATTTCATCCAACAAGAACAACATTTGTGTCCCAAGTATTGTTTGGTGTCCATGATTGAGACCTTTGTCTCAAATCAAATTCAGCAAAACGATGAGCCTCATCAACAAAGGGAGCTGTTAAAGGATGCCATTTTACAACTTTCTTCTAAGGTGATGGAATTGACACTCACACTAGGATGTTACAGAATCCAACTGCTCAACTAGATGTTGCCAATAAAAAAGAACCTTCTGGTTCCTTGCCTGGCCAACTAGAAATGAATTCAAGGGAGACATTCACGTCGATTACCTTGTGTAACATCCCTGACCTGGGTTATGAGTTAACCCTAGGTGTTTTGCCTAAATATGTAATTAAATCTTTGTGATTAACTCTGAGCATGTAATTAAGCTTCTCAGAAACGTATATTTCAGTATTTGCCCCTTTTTATTTAAAGTTGTAGCATTGTTTTGATATACAGGGACCTATGTGCAATTTACCCAGTTGAAAGGGTTAGCTTGCAATTTGCACATGATGAGATGTTCCTCTAATGTTGAGACATCATGAGAATCTCTTTGGCAAAAGTTTGAGGGATTTCCCAAGCTAGAGCACCAAGGTGCAGCTGTGGAAGCAATCCCAGGGCTTGAAACCCTAATTTGGGGTAAAATGCAATTTACCCAAATAAAGGGATGCAATTTGTAAAGAATGTCATCTAATGTATCTTTTTAGACTTTTGCCATCATTTATAGAAGAAATGATGAGGAATTCACCTCAATTGAGTTATCAAGTTAAGAAATAGGCTTTGTGATTGAATAATCAGGGTATATGTGCAATATCCCTTTAAGTATGAACTTTATTATTAGATTGTTCTTCCTTGCCTTCTTTTCTATAACATTAAGATAAGGTTTGTCCTTAGAATAAAGAGGAAGGGACGAGCAAGTAATAAAGGAAGGACTTAGTTGGAATTAAGGGAAACTTATGAACTAATGTTGAAAATCCTACCCCATGTATATAAGCCCTCCTTCCCTTAGTTGCAAGGGAACTTAACCTTCGTTCCCTTACTGTTTCATTTCACCAAAGACGACCAAGGACTGCCTTGGAGCTAAGGGGGACGACCAAGGGGTGCAAGGTAGGTTTAAACCCCTCTTCTTGCCTAATTCCATGGTTAAAACTCGAATTCAAGGTCAGCTTCATGGCTAATTCTCGAAACCCTATCTTTCTAGCCGTCTCTTTTCATCCTTCCTTGGAGTTTTCACCTTGGCCAACCTGTAAGAACTCAAGGACGCCATTAGAGCTTGGAGCTTGAAAGCTTGGAGCTCAAGAAGCAAGCTTTAGGCGGGTTTTATAACTCTAAACCTATGCTTTACTATGTGCATCGTTATATGCGATTTGATGATAGCTCTTAGTATTTCCCTACTTTTCCCTGCTATTTTGCAAGCAAAACCGTGGGATATCTGTACTGTTCTTGAGCTAGAAGATGAAGGCGTGATTTCCAAGAAAAACCCACCGCTTTCCTTTTTCCTTAAACGGTCCTAACAGTTTGCTCTCTCGGACTCAAGACCGCGAGGTGAGTAAACGGTCTCGAGACCGTGAGAGGGCTCGCGGTCTCAAGACCATTTGGCCCCATTGTCCGAGCATGGACCGTATAAGAAACCTGTTCCTAATTATATAAGCTAATTACCCTCAAAATTTGGGAGACTAACTCCAAAGGAATCGGGAGATATGACCTTTTTAAGTCACAACTTTAAATGAATTAACTGCTGATTTTCAAACGGTCTGAAATTGCCTTTTTGGGCAAACGGTCTCAAGACCATGAGGGGGCTCATGGTCTCAAGACCATGAAGAGGCTCACGGTCTTGAAGCCTAAGGGGGCTCACGGTCTTGGAGCTAGAAAGGGGCTCACGGACTTGGAGGGTCAAAGTGGGCAAACGGTCAACACTTTCAACCGATCTCAATTCAATTAATGATTAATGATTGGAATTAATCAATGTGATTCAAGGTTGACCACATTCAATCATTTGATGATGTAAATGGTTCAATGTTGCTTAAATCAAACCCTAATGATAATCTAGGATAGTAAGGGGTTATTTGACCAAGGTTTTTGACTATGATGATGATCAATGGGGTGAATTACCAATATACCCCTGAAGGGTCAATTGAGTTATACCTTGCTCATTTCAAACCCTAATTACATGAGAATGATGTTTTTAGTCATAATGACTCTATCTAACCTGATCTAGTCTAATGTTATCATCAACCATTAGTATGATGAAAGAGAGAGTACTCTAGAGAGAGAAAGTACCCTAGAGAGAGAAAGTAACTCTAATCACTTAATGGTGATGTTTTTGGCTATGTAAGCCTATGATGACTCAACCCAACCTGTTTTAGAGTGATGTTGACATCACCTAACCTTATGATGAGAGAGAAAGTACTTCTAGAGAGAGAAAGTACCCTTTTTAAATGGAAACTCAATTGAAGCATCCCCAATACACAGAAATGAGCATAATTAGGGTATGATCCACCTGTGTGAGATCATAGAAACCCTAATTATGATAAATGATGAACCTTTAACTAATCCAAGAGCATCAATGAAGATGTTACTCATACATGATGATGTTATGAGTTTAATTCACCTTGATGTGAATAGTAAACCCTAATTCAAGAGTAATGGCATGCTTTTGAGCAATAAACTCTTTTTGATTTAAATTAAAGATTTAAATCTTATGACAAGAGTGGGAAGTACATTTCTTATTGTCGCATTATCTTTATCAGATGTATTAACCATGCAGGTTCTGATATGAAGGTAATCATATCCAGGTATGGATGTTGATGTTATATTCATTGAAGGCATGTTGTTAGCCTTATGAATAAGTAAAGTAATCTGATGCCTTGCCAGTGGCATCCTATGCTGATATTGGGCTATGAGAGCCATGAATACCATCAAGGTCATGCCTTAGAGATGACTTGTGATGAGGATAATGAGAAATGATGATTGATATAAGTTAGGCATGTTACATTTAGTATTCTTCTTTTATAGCTGCTATGCTACTGTTATTGTTTGAAGAACAATGTATGCTGTTAAAGAATACTGAATGTACCTAACTAATCAAGTATAATGTAGAGCCCTGATCATAGATCCATCATTGTCAGAAATTAAGTGATGGTGAAACAGGTTTTCCTCAGGGAACTCCTGGAGCACATACTCTTGAGTATGTGGGGTACATGGATGTGTAGAACCTTACATCCTAGTGTAGGAAAGTGATGTAGATGTGTAATCCATCCATCCTTCACTATAGTTTCATACCGTATCAGTGGTAGGTAAACATGAAACCTCCTGATGACGAAGAAAGCACAGATATCCGTATCAGTGGTAGGTAAATATGAAACCTCCTGATGACGAAGAGAGTACAGAACGCCACTGTGACTCTAGAATAGCGAAGGACCAGTTTACCCTGGTGAGCTATAATAGTAGAGACACGAGATGTCCTACAAGTGATCCTCTTACTGACTGAGGAAGGTGAAGGTCATGAGAATCCGACTCTCTTAATGACCTATGTATGATACTGATGCGGCTTCTCAACGATCAGTTGGAGTTTGAGTGGTAAGCCTCATCTCCACAGGGCATAATGTTGTTTGTAAAACATAATCAACCATGTAGTATAATTTGTTAGAGATGACTCCAAGTTAGTTGGTTGATGTTACATTGCAATAATGTTGATATTCTCCATATCTCCTAAATTGTAGAGATCTTGTTATAACTGCAACTGCTATAGAATGCTTTGAAGGCTTTACTGTTTAAGATATTCTTTGATGTTATAATAAAGCTTCTGGCGAAGAGTTATAACTCTCGCTGGGACAATTATGTATAATTGTCTCACCCCGTAGGCTTCAACTTTTTAGGTGGACGTCGGAGATGAAGAAACCAGCCTACAGGTGATCAGCCTCAGCAGCAGCAGTAGTAATCTCAGGTGGAGATTTGTCCTGCCATGTGGTGTAGTTAGAGTCAGTCCTATGTGTCCTCTGTACTCTCAGGTCTTGGAGTCTTGTGTTATGTGATCTTGAGATTTTGTATCTTGATGTATATAATTACTCCAGAAGTAATTATCCTGAGATGTAAACAGTTACCTCTCTTTATAAAAGGAATTTTTATGGATACAAGTTCTTATCTCGAAAAGTTTTAATTTCCCGTGATTTTTGTCTTCCGCTGATTACCGATTCGCTTCCGCTAAGTTTTAATCGTGTTTATGTCATGGATTGGAGATCAGAGCCCACACCTTGAGTAGTGGAGTTTCTATAGGTGAATTTTCTTCATCATCAAAGAAAATATCATATGAAGGTTGTGACTCCAATGTAAGAAATGATAATTCAACTCAAAAGAAGAAATCTACACATGTTCCACGGGATGATTCTCCAAGAAAGATAAATGTAATTTTTACACAATGCCTGGGTTGATTTCTTGGTGATGAGAAAATTCAGTTTGAATTTGATTCTAGTTATTTTGAAGAAGAGAATGAAGGGACAAACAACATTGATGTCCAGAAGACTATTCCTATTGCAAATCATAAGCGTACATCTTTGTCCCAAATAAAAACTAGACTAACAAATAGGCATAGATCTATGACACGACAATTCCCAGACTCAAATCAGAGCACATGAACTCACCTGACAACTCCACCATGATGAGGTACCCGATTGCTATTCTCTTTGTTTGATTTCTACAGTGAGGGCACTACATATTAAAGGCTTAGGGGGACCAACTGTCTGGTAGTTGTAGTTTTCTATTTATTTTTCTTCTCCATTCATATTTTTGTTTCCTAGTTAAGTGAAAAACATATGCATGACCATGATGATCTATTCTTGTTTGGGTAGAAATTGAATCCATTCTAGCTACGCCATGTACCCATTGAGTTAATAGTTGAAGAACCCTAACATGCACATCCAACAATTTCATGAAGACAATAGGTTGATCACTCATGTTTCCATGATATTTTTTCACTAGCATGTTTTCATCTTTCTCACTCTTATCTCAATGCATGTAATAGTTCAAATTATTTGGATTAATCAACTTTACAGCCATGTGAAGCATTTTTGATGATTTTGCCAAATCTTTAGTGTATTTTTCACTAACCCTGTGATGAAAATGTTTACAAATAAAAGAATTATAGGTTTTGATCACCTATTTGCATGACCATTCTTCTCTTTGAAGATATGACTAGTGTAGGACTACGAGGTTCCAAAGAGGGACCCAAATTATGTTTAAAAATGGGTATTAGTTTACCCCCAAATAAAATCTACATCCCTATAAAAGATGGCTAAGTCACCCACGTAATCTCCCAACCTAATGAAGGTAGGGAATTAAGTCACAAAGAGGGTCAAGAAACCCCAAACAACCTTCCACGTGTGTGTAAGCCCACATTAACAATGCAGTGTCATACCCAAAGCTGTTAATTTTAAAATCTTAATGCTTGTGAAGGAGTCATTGAAAATTTGTTGATGTCAATCTAGAATTTCAAATTTTATTCATCCTTATAATCATAAGGGTTTGGTCGCATATTCACTTCATTTTTGGCCTTGTCATCATAACTCTATTCACTGGTATCTTGTTAATTTTTCCATAGAAATTTGACCACCTTTTTTAACTAAACTTCTAATTTTGAGTGATTGAAATGAATTCATATCTAGTTGCAATATCTTGACAATGATTGACATGTTATGACTGAATCCTTCCATCTCATTAAATAGATGTATGTTCCATGATATTTCTTTAGTTATGTATCTATGTTTCTTTCTTCTTGAGGACAAGAAGAGGTTTAAGATTAGGGGGATTTGATGTGCTTATTTTATATAATATTTTGATGCACTTATATCTGCATTTCTAACTCATTTTCACCCAATAATCACTTTGAATCATGCTAGATTTTCCATTTTATTGTTATCTTTACCTACTGTATGGTATGGATTGTAGGTACCACATTTTGGCATCAAAATTGGTTGAAAACACCATCATATCATCCATCAACACATTCCCCAATCATCTAGACATTTAGAAAATCAAGGTTGCTAAAACTGATAGTGACATGCCATGTCCAGAAAACATGTTGTATCCAGAGCAGACACACCATGTCTAAATTTAGACATGTTGTATCCTAGACTATAACTTGAATCCATAACTCTCTCAATTTTAGCAACACGTCGTGTCTAAATTTAGACACACCATGTCCCAATCTAGAACTTGAATCCAGGACTTCCTGAATTGCAGCAACATGATGTGTCTAAATTGAGACACACCGTGTGACTTTCCAAAACTTGAATCAAGCTTCAGTTATTGCATCGAACATGTTGTGTTAGCCATCTAACACACTATGTGACCTACAGATTTCACTCAATACGAATTTAACTACCTCACACTTAATATACGACGCCAATCCATCTTGGGATAGTTATGACAGACTATATCAAACCATTTGGACTAGGAATCAAGAAAGGGAGACCCAGGAGTAGTTGGAGGCATTCCAAGGGAGAAAACTTGGTTTCTCACGAGGGAAACTTCTTCTTCTTCCTTCTTCTCCAACATTTCCAACATGGATCTCCATCGTTCTCTTCTATCCACTCTAGTGTGAAGCTTTCTAGAGAGTTTCCAGTCGAAAGGATGGATTTTGACTCATTGACCGGAGTTCCAACTCTATCTTACTTCTTCCATGAACATTTGAGTTTATTTATTTCTATTACGATACCTAGCCCTATTATCTACTGGTTGTATATATTTTCTATAGCCATGTACAAGTAGATCTATATTTCTTGGGCATGCGTGGGGGTGGGGTAAATTTCATGTCCTTATTATGTTGAACACAAATTTCATATATAATTATAGTTGTTTCACTATTCTAAGGTTCACCAGTCTTTAATTCTTCTTACATGCTTTGCTGGTCACCTTGTGTACTAAATTTATGCTCTTTGTATATTCTTCCAAGATATCCATAGGAGTAAGGAGATGTACCTTAGATGTACTACCTTGACCACGGGAGTGGATGGGAGTGGCATACAAAGTTAAGACTATTCTACACTACCAGGTGGTGGGTGTAGGATACAAACCTTCCTTGTGTTATTTTTAGCATTGCGGATCATCGTTGTTCTTGATGTTATGATATGGATATGAAACCTTGTTCTCAAGAATCACCAATCCAATTTGATCCTTAATAGAAGTGATTTCTATTTTATTTTTTTTCATTTTAATTGCTTAGTTAATTAAACAACACCTCTCTTGTTAAAAAGATCTTGATTGTTTAAGTTCAATACTCTTACGCCTAACAATACCTTGCTCCTTAGATTACCTCGATAATACTACATGCACTAGTATACTTGTGGGGTAGAATTCAAGTTTATAAATAATAAAACTTGCACATTTAAGCTAATAGTAGGCATTCCTCAAGGAAATAAATGAGATAACAATCCTCTTTTGTGGCACATATGACCTCCGGTTTTGTGGATGCCTTCAAGATGTACAACTGGATCTTCATGTGCATGGATTCCACATACATGTTGATAGTCTAAACATTTATAACTACATTAGCTAGTAAGGGTATTCTCAGGAGAATAGGCACTTTCCTTGTGTCTTTCTCATGTCAAGCACAATAAAATTAGCAAGAAAGAATGCACAAGTGTCATCATCAAGACATACTAACACATCATTAATTAACTCTCAGGCATCTTAACAGAATGGTAGGTCAATTGCAAGGTGTTGTTAGCCAACTCCAATGTCCCAAATTCAGCTCAACATACAAATATTGAGGTATATGTTCTAAGTAGAACCCAAATGAAGAAGATCTTGGTTTATGTATATGCTTATGTAACAAAGAATAATGGGATCATTGGGATCTTTACTCCTCTTAGGAGTTGTCTGCTGCAAAATGGAGCTCACTTATAGAGCGATCTTAACTTTCTTTGGCATCCTCCTAGTTTACCTTATCTTAAATGTGCACATGTATTTCAAAAGTTTTGCATAGGAGGGTATTTGCTTGATTGCATATAAGATTGTAATATTTATCCAGACTTGATTGATGGTGTCCATGATAACTTCAATGTTCTTGTAAGACCCCTAACCTAGATTTATGCTTGATCTTGCTTTGTTAGCATAATAAGATGTTTAAAACCTTAATCTAATCATGTTATGTTCTTTAATAACATGTGACATGCTTGTGTTTTCAGTTTGGTCCAGTTTGGATGTTGTTTGAGCTAGTTATGCTATGTTTGTGCTTGATTTGGACCTAATTGCAATTTACCCATGTCTAGGGTTTATCTTGCAATTTGTCACATACTTGTGTGGCTCACATGTTTTGGCATCATGTTGGATATAGTGGCGACCCTTAGCTTTGCTGCACCTTGTTTTGAGGATGTGGCATCATGTGTTGATGTTCCAGGGTTTGCTTGGATGCCCTAGTTTGATGTTGACCTTGAGTGTTGACTGTTAGTGTCCCTTGGTTTTCAATGATCACCTGATGTTTCTTCGACCTTTGTTTCTTTGGTTGATGAGGTTTTGAGTGGGCCTAGTGGTCTTGGTGGTCGATGAGCTAAGAAACCCTAGGGTTTGGATGTCATGCGGTCTCTAGGTTTTTGACCTTCTTTGGTCACTATAATCTCTTCGACCGACTGAGCTGCTGGATCAAGTTTGATTTGACTGATCAATTTCCTTGGACTAGTTAGGTCAATGAGTTTCCTTGATTTTAATGACCTTTGATGCATGCATGATCTTAGTGCTTACATGGGTGAGTTTTGAGGGACAAGTGGCACATGTGTGTATGACACCTAATGTCTCATACCTCTCTCCTACCCTTGGATATATATACCCCTCTTTTTGAATGAAAGTTATACTTTTGCACCCTCTTATTTTCCTCTTCTATTTTGAGCTCTTCCCTTATGTACTTGGTGGTTGAGGGGGATCTCAACTTTGGAGGAGGTTGTTGAACCCCTTAAATGTGGATCTAGGGTTGGATAAACTCTTCTTTGGTGATCCTTTAGTGTTCATTGATCTAGGTAAGTGATCTCTCTTGATTTATCTTTGTTTTCTTGCACCCTAACCCTATTCCTTGTCTTGGCCAAATCCGTGGGTTCCGATGGTGGTTCTTCTTGAGGAAATTCTCTCTTCTTGGTCGAACACATGGTTCTCCATGGTAGTGCTCAAGTTGATTTGGAGATCTTCTCTCTTCCTTGTCTTTTAGGCCTAGGGTTTTACCCTATTTCTTATTTTCCTTTAACCTAGTGTTGCTCTTCTTTCTTTGAGGTGATGCTAGCTTGGTCATGAGGTGGTGATCAAGCTTGAGTTTTCCTCTCTTTTCTTGGAGCTTCTTTTTGTTGGAGTGGTTCATCCTTGTGAAGGCAAATTATACAACCCTCTCCTCAGGTATTATTACACTTAACATTGCATGTTAATCATATATTTCTAAAAAGTGGTTCCAAGTAAGAATAATGAGCATATCTTGTTCTAGGGTTACGTTCTTGGTGATTCTTGAGTAAATTAACCCCTTCTTATGAACCCTAATTTTTGTGTACTCGAGATCTTGTTGATAATGGAGGTGTTGATTCCCGCATGCACATCTCAAACATTAGTTTTCTTCTAATGATCATGGTTTTGTTTCCTTTCTTGAGGATGGAGGTTTTGGATAGATGTGTGATGATTAAATGATTGGTTTTCTCTTTCTTGGTTGATGGTTCACTTTTATATCATGTTGATGACTGAAATTAGGGTTTGATGATGTTTTCCACTTTGAGGTCTAGTCCTTGATTTTTTGATTCCATTATGAAGTGGTTTTCTCTCTCTTAGTGTTTACCATACTATGGATCATGTGGTCAAAGAGTTTGGTTGTTTGTGGTCTCTAAGGTGACCTATCTTTTTTGGTCGATGAGTTTCTCATGTCTCTTCGGTCACCATGTGTTGGATCTAAGTGGTTGCTATTTATGTTGAAGGTTTCTTTGTCATTGATTAAGTGGTAAGGTTCCTTTCGGTCACCAAGATTTCTTTGACTTGGTTTCCTTCAGTCCATGACATGCTTTGTTTCTCTTAGATCGATGGTATGCAGACATTGATGGCCACTGAGGTTGGTCCACCTCTTCTATCGATGAAGAGGGTGAGACCCATACTCTTTGTTCGATGAGAATTCTTAGAAACTATGATTTTTTATATGGTTGATCTTATAGTAATGGCATTCAACTTTTTTGCTTCCAAGAATATTAGAGATCATGACAATTACAGTTTAATGTTAATTGTTGATTTTGAAACCGTAATTCAGTTAGCTATGTTGAAACCTAATCCTAATTACAAGCACGTCATGATGTTTCATAGTTACTTGAGCAATTAGCATTTGGATATAATATTTTCTCTCTCCTAAACTATTGTAACTCTAATCTACTATTGTTATAACCTCAATTTTTCTTGTATTTAATAATTGAAATGCAATTATTCTATGAAAAGGAAACTTGTTTGGAAATTGTGTGCTTTGTTATAAATGAATGGATTTCTTTGCAAATTTTCCTTTGAATGATAGAATTCGTGAGTGCTACTATTTTATTATCCAAAAATGGATAAAAGGGAAAAAGAATAAAAAAAATCCCATAGTAATCAAAAGGCGAGAGAAAATGGATATCAAATATGTGTGCCTCTCTACAAAGTAGAAAGGATGGCCACAATTGTTTAGTTTCGTTTGCACATGATTTGTAATAGATAGAATAGCCTAGATAAAGATAATAGAAAAGAAAGAATGAGAAAGTATGTGTTTTAAATACATAATATATGCCTTATAAGTGAATGACTTTCATGTTAAGAGAAGGAGTTATTCTTTTTGAGTTGTGGTCTCAATATATTCATGCACCTAGACAAAGTCATCTAAGACTTTCCTTTAAATTTTGGCATCATAATGATAAAGGAGAAACATATATGTGATAATTAATAAAAAAATTTACATAAAGGTCCTTATCACACAAAATAGCTAGATGAGGTTTCCGTGCCCATAAGAAGTATCAATGTAACTTTTAATGGAAGATAATCACATTATGAGACTATCGGAGGAAAATCAGATCTATCCAAAATTTTCTTGTGATCTAGGAAATTAAAAATATAATTAACTAGAATATCCTAACAATTCATGTTTCAAATTGATATTAATATTTGGTCAAGAAATGTTTAAGGTGAAGTTGAAGCTTTCCCTAAAATGTTACAGGAATAAGGGTTAGCAAGATAAAGTATTAGTTACTTTTCTTATTTGGGTTTTTATCTATAGAAAAGGAAACCTTTTAGAAGAGAGTCTTCCCTCTCCCTAAACCACCAACTACTACTCCTTTCTACTACCGAAAGACGATTTAAGGGCGAAGGGTGTTTTTTCATCATTAAAGACCAAATCCGGTAGGCCCTGCGGCATGGATTAGATATTGGTATACTACCCGGAGATACTCCAAAGACAATATCTTTGTCATGATAATGAAGCAAGAAGGAACAAAGATAGGACTAGCCCTAGACCGAGGATCAATGATAGGATACCTCCAAGAGGTTGCCTTCCTTCTGAACCATCACATAAGACACTAAAGTGAGAGCTCCTACCCTTCATTCTCTACTTTACACTGCTACAAACTGATGTTTGATGCTTAAATTCCTGAAGTGGTAGTGAGCCATGGAATGCAACCCAAGTAGACTTTGGTGCTCCTTCAAGTCCGACCAGTTGTAAAGTTGCTCGAAGGTTGGGTCTCCTCTCCCTAATGCGATGTTCCGCATCTATTGAGAAAGAAGCTTATGAGGTTGCTAACCAAACTTGGATTCCTTATATCCAGCCGCCTTGGCCATGACCTGGGGTCTCTCCATGCATGATACAGGGCGATGAAAGAAAAGGGACCCTCTTTGGTGTCCTTCGAGCCCCATAGAGGGGAAACAACGCCACAGTTGACCCCTTCCCTGACAACAACGAAGGGTTTTGTGAGGAAGGTGATAAGTAGAGTCATCTTGATTAAACTACCCCTCCAATGCATAAAGAAACAATTCATTAGATGGGGGCAAAATAGTCTTTTATTATATCTTAAGCTGGTCTAGATACAAAGGAGATGACTTATGCAATGGCTGATGTGTCAGCCTCATATTTTTCCCAGTAAGTGAATCTTGCAAAATTCATAAATTATTATTGGTAAGTCATATTGCAATAAGTTATTATGAAAATTTTCAGGACAATGCAAGGATTTCAATAAAAATAGAATCAAAGTCTAGTTTTGCTTATATTTTGAAAAGTATCTAAAGTTGACATCTTTAATGCATTAAATGGATAAAAACCCTAATTTTTGTGTATTAATGAATCTAATGAACGTAGTTGATGTTATTAATTGAAGATTGATCTGTTATGAATAGAAGGAACACTTTCTACTCATATGAACTCAATAATCCAATATTTGAATAATTAGGTTTCCTTGTGAATAAGAGTACTATTAGTGATAGAATTAGGTTTTGTCAACATAGAAAGTGTCAAATGCATATTCTTTCATCTTATCAATCTTAACCTAATATGAAAAGGATAAAGTTGGACTTTTGCATAAAGATGTCTTTTGAAATACAATGAAGTATATGTCACCAAAACTTGGGTAATTGGACAAAATAGGTATTAAGAGTAATTAATGAACTTATGGAGATTGGAACTTAATAAACACTAATATGGACTTAATTATTTAACCAAGTCAACCCTAAAAGTAGATTTTGAAATCATTCACTAACACATGGGTGGTATGCCTTAAAACTTTCAGGTTGATTGGTTTCTTGTGTGGTTGTCTTTGGTTATTCTTGTTTGGACATAGAAATACTCTTGAACCATGTATGTGGTTATTCTAGATTATGAGTAATTGATTCAGTTTCACATGGTTTTCTTATGTTTCTCGTCATGGTTTGCAAATATATGACTGTTGAATGAACTTTACTTCCTTGAAAACTATAAAGTGACTATGACTATTACATTATATATGGACATGACTATCCCATTTCTTGGCCACCTCTAGATCTATGGAAAGGCCATCTACATGGATAGGGGAAGACACATTTGGGTACCTGCCTTAATAGGGGGTGCATCAGAAAGTCACCCGCCTGAATAGGGGGAGACATGATGAAGCCATCTGCCTAAATAGGGGAAGACGATTAATATTGTAGTATGAGGCCCTGAGGGACTATGACACAGGGTGGAGACACCTAGATTGGGTAGTCATGATGAAAATGTTAAATTGTTCTATTAAACAATGATTTTTGAATTATGTTGTTATCATTACTTGTGAGATTTTGTTTCCCCCACATACCAGTATGACCTGTCATACTGGCCGACGTTTTGATTGTCGGCATTTTTAGGATAACCTAGCTAGAAATTGAATATTCAAGGAAAGAAGACATTTGAAACAAACAAATAAAGTACGACCTGAAGGATATAGATAGATTTTTATTTCTTGGTTAAATTTTTGAACATAGACTTTTGTAAAATTTGCTGAAAATATTTTTTTATCCCGTATCAAACTTAGTTAGTTTTGTAGAATTTATTAATTATTTTTTATTATGTGCAAAACCATTTGATCCTGCTTTTGGGATAATGACTCTAGTTTCTTAGCCTTTCTTAATTGGGGGTTTCCAAGGAATGGGGTCGTGACATTTGGTACCAGAGCATGGTTTTCCATAGAATCCCTAATAATTATTAAGTTATACAAATTATGTAGAGACAAAAGAAGTTATTAGAATGTTTTCCAAAGATAAAGGTGTCTAGAATGGACCACGGTCTGGGGGGTGGCAAAATTTTCCTTCACCCCACTAGTCAGTTTATGAGGACTCTTGTACCCATGTTTTCGGCCTTGCCAAAGTTGAGGACTTCATTCAAAATAAGATACCTATAGGATTTTTCATCTAATTTCATCCCTTCTTTATCTATATTTCTCTCTCTTCATATCCTCCTGAGTATTGGGGTTATGAATGATAAGGATTTGGGTATCCTCCACCAAACAATAGAATATATGTAAACTAGATGTCATTGACATAATTTAGAGTGGTTAGAAAATGATAATAGCATTAATTATAACCATAAGGAGTTCATCCATGCATGTTGGTATGTCGATGACAACATGCATGATACAAATGCAAGATGAACGTACATACTAATTATGGGAATTAGGTGATTACCTAAAAAAGAAGATATGAGACCCTTTGGTGCAACTTTTAGGATTAGTGTCCCAACCTAAGGTGGGTCAACCCAGGAGTGGAAAGATGATACATGAGAGAGAGTCAAACCCTAAGATCAGGTTAGGACCAGAGAGTCTAAACTCCTTCCGATGAAAACCCTAACAAGAAGTATATCCCCATACAAATAAAAGTAGAAGGTAGACATTGCATCCACATGAAAGCAAGTGAGGCTAGAAAAGGATTATTTCTATTGTATTATGAGTTTGGCCTACATGATAGAATGGATGAGGAGTTCAGTAATGTGGTAATGTGACTTATGATGACCTCGTCTGGATTTGAGAATTTGACTCTAATTTTGGGGTTTTTATAATATGAGTGGGTGTATTCTCCTTCGGATAAGATAAGATAGATGACCTCTAGTACTAGGACCAGATTTAGGGTTAACTCCTAAGAGAGTGAGACCTAGAAGGAAAAGGTTGGGAATCTAAAACCAATACATGAGGAATTATGAGGAATATTTGAGTGATATGTCCCAAAATTACAGTGAATCGAGTTATTATATGGGTGATCCCTAGAGGCTTGTTTCACCCTAGATGTCCTTGGAAGGACCAAGTCCTATAAATAGAGAAGGAGGCTTCTTATACAAATGTGTATATGATATACCATATAGGTGTGGGAATGAGAGTCCCTAGATAATGGAGAAGTACACAATGGTATTTAGATTGGTAGTTCCTTGTGTAGGACCTTAAGGGTTGAGTACGTAAAAGAGAAAGTTAGGAAGAAAGTGCCAGATCATGATTTTGATTTGATACGTGCTTGAGTGGCTAAGTCATGCGACTTGGATTATCAATGCTAAGGTAGTAAATTGGAGGCTCCTAGACCAAATAGGGGAAGTGGTGGTAACTTGCACATATAATGCTTGCAAGGATGAGTGATCTCGTAGAGATTAATCTTGGTACCCCTCAAGTTTTGGGTTAAAGGAAGCCCCATTTGGACAGTGATACATGTTTGATGAGAAACTCATACAAGTTGGGCTAGCACTACCATGATATCATATGTACATATGAAACTGGTCCAACCTTATGGATAAGTTATATACTTGCTATTGGTTAGCCACATGTATGAAATATGATAAAGGAAAGTGACCAATCATCTTTAGGATGAACACCAAATTAGGAACACATCTTAATATGAGGAAGTGAAGATGACATAATGACCAAAGAGATATTGAACATGGTTCCAGTTGACATGAAGGACATGTGATGAATAGCTTTGCCTCCTTATAAGTACACTTTATCTATTTTGAATTTCTATATGATACTGATTGTATAATGCACTGATCATATAACATTAGAGAGTGTACGTAAAGACCTCTATACAAGAGAGGCAATACATCAACCTCATTTCAATTTGTGGAAGGGGAGTACAAGTTGTGATCCAACCCATGAGTGATAGGTCACAGGGTGTGATTGTATAACAACCAGGAAGAAAATGCACAGATGGAAATATGCCTAGGAGACATGTCCGTTTATGAAAATATAAAATCTTAGTACCAGATCATTTATGCGATTTCTAATGAATGCTAGTGTTTTCTTGTCCTCGAGTAAGATCTTCTCTAGAAAGGTAGAATCCACAAATGAGTTTGAGAATAGAAGTAATATTAAATACCATTTAGCATGAAAGTACATGATTTGAGGATGATTCTTAGAACCCATGTATGACCATCTCTAGGGGACATGAGCAAGAGTAAGCATGGAAGTGACTGATATAATGAGACTAGGCCAGATGGGTAGATCTCCATGAGACCAATAAAGGGGCATAAAGAAAACTATGGGTACCCTAAGAGATGAAGGAATCTAGGTAAGAGAATTATAAAAGACATGATGTGCTTGGATATTTTATAGAAACCTCAAGCAAAATGTATGATTAAATCAAATAAATTCATAACATCTCAATAGACCCCTAAGTTAATCCTAAAGTCAATTAGGGGTGATTAAAGGTATGTAGGACCGATGATATAAGGAGTTGATGGTCCCTAACTGCATAAGACCATAGGGTCAGGAGGTAACAACAACCTTTGTCTGAAGCCCATGTGCCAGGAGATTGACCACTTCCACGAGTTTGTGAGTCCAAAGGATAAATGAGGGAACTCTCTATATGCATACAGATGAGATCGCTCCACAACTACCTGTACCCCTAGAGATCTTTAGGACATGACTAAGGCTAATAAGATGTGAAGCATAGGAAGTAACATAATAATGAAATTGCACAAACCCTAGAGTGAGGAAGACTTTTGGCTTAATGAATTGAAAAGCAGGAATGGTTTAGTCATATGTGATGCACCATTTCTACTCTTGGAATGGGATGAGATTTGTATTTTGATTGTAGCCAAATGCTTATTTCATCTCGTTATGAGTGTGAGAGATGAGACAAACACATGCCATATTAGAAAAGGAAATAAGGAATACACACTTAATTTGAAATCCTTGAGAGAAATTGAGAATTTAAGGTATTTCCATACCCTTAGGAGAGAATATGGAATGAATTTTTTGGGAGAACTAGATGAGAAAGGTAATTGCCAAAATGAAATTGCAGTGAAGGATACAATTATCAAGTGGAGATTGAACTTTATAGGTATAAGATTGAATCTAGTGACAGAAATAGTGGATATAAGAGTTGAGGTACCAAATAAAGATAACCCAAACCTGATTTGTTGATCAAGCTTGTAGCAGTTGGTTAGATGACCTAGAATTAGATGAGATGAAGGGGGTTTGATGGAGAAGTCTCATGCATGTCTCAGTGGGAGTGAATTGTGGAATCTGATATTAATCTATATTTCAGTTCCTGAGGATTCACCGTTAAAGGTTCGTAACTTGCAAGGAGTTAATAGGTTCTAAGTATACATTACACCCTGGCACCATGAAGATAGTAAAAGACTTACAGTGATATTTTAGGGGATGAAGAGAGATATAGAAGTGTATGTAGCCAATTGTCCCTCATACCAGATGGTGAAGGATGAATATCAACGACCCAGTGGGTTACTGCAACCAATTGAGTTTCCTGAGATGAAATGTAACCTGACCACTATGGATTTTGTGGTGGGTTTCTCCATGATAAAGAAAGTTCATGATGCAACATGAGTTAGCTGAACTATATGTTAAGGAGATAATACACTTACATGGTGTTTTAACTTCAAGTATTTCTGAACTTAACCCAAATTTCACTCCTATGTTGTGAAGATAAGTGCATGAAGAACTTAGTAGAAGATTGGAGTTCAGTGTAACTTATCACCCTAGATCGATGTACAATCGAACCTAAGAAGTTTTGTTGAGATTAGGTGTGCTTGATTGGGTTGGATCATGGGAACAATACTAGCCTCAATTGAGTCTACCAATAATAATAGTTACCAAGCCAATATCATGATGCATTTGTACGAAGCTATTTATGGGAGTCTGTGTCAGTCACCACTTCACTAGGATGATGTTGGTGAAAGGAGCTTGTTGAGGTTAGAGGAACTTTAGATATATGCTGACAAAGTCACTTTGATCAAGAAAATGTGTAAATAGAGCCCATGATCGATAGAAGTCATATGTTGATGCAAAGCAGACTGACTTGGACTTCACGGTGGGTGAACATGTGTTTCTGAAAATCCTGGACCCCTCCAAGCTATAGCTAAGAATAGAGGAAAATTGAGTCCCTGATACGTTGATCTGTTTGATATTCTAGAATGGATTGGCGAAGCAGCCTACCATGTAGCCCTACCCCCCACAGTATAGTATGATGCATGATGTGTTTCATGTATCCAATATAAAGCTCTGATGAAAGATCCTAGTCATGTGTTGAGCATTGAACCTATTTAGCTCCAACAGAGTGTGACATATGCTGAGTCACCTATGAGAGTTCTGGATACCAAGGTGAAAGAACTCAGCAACAAAAATATAGAGATGGTAAGAGTTCTTTGGAAGAACCATGTAGAGGATGAAGCCACATAGGAGCTGAGGACATACATGGAAAAGTCTTACCCTGATTTGTTTGTATGATTAGCTGGATTTTGAGAGCAAAATTCTTATAAGAGGAGAAGTTTGTTATAACCTCAATTTTGCTTGTATTTAATAATTGAAATGCAATTATTCTATGACAGGAAACTTGTTTGAAAATGGTGTGCTTTATTACATAAGAACGGAATTATTTGTAGATTTTCCTTTGAATGATTGAATTGGTGAGTGCAACCATTTTATTAATCCCAAGATGGATAAAAGGGAAAAAGGATAAAAGAAAATCCCATAATAATCAAAAGGAGAGAGAAAATGGATAATAAATATATGTACTTACAAGAAATATGTAGAATCCTCTAGAAAGTGGCAAGCATAGACACAATTGTTTAGTTTCATTTGCACATGATTTTTAATAGAAACAATAGCCAAGATAAAGAAAATATAAAATAAAGAAAGAGAAAATTTGTGTTTTAAATGCATAATGTATGCCTTATAAGTGAATGAATTTCATGTTAAGAGGAGGAGTTATTCTTTTCGAGTTTTGGTCTCAATCTTTAAATGCATCTAGACAAAGTTATCAAAGACTTTCATTTAAATTTTGGGATTATAATCATAAAAGGAGAAAGAGATATGTGATACTCAATAAAAAGTTTACATAAAGGTCCTTGTGACACAAAATTGCAAGATGAGGTTTTCGTGCCCATAATAAGTATCTAATGTAATTTGAAATGGTAGATAATCACATTATGAGACTATAGGAGGAAAATCAGATCTTTCCAAATTTTCTTGTGATCTAGGAACTAGAATATCCTAACAAGGCAAGTTTCAAATTGATAACCAAATATTTTGGATCCATTATTTGGTCAAGAAAGGTTTAAGGTGAATTTGAAGCATTCCCTAAAATTTCATAGGAATAAGGGTTAGAAAGAGAAAGTATTAATTACTTTTTTGATCTGGGTTTCTAAAGAAAAGACAACATTTTAGAAGAGAGTCTTCCCTCTCCCTAAACCACCAACTTCTGCCCCTATCTACTACTGAAAGACTATATAAGGGTGAAGTGTTTCGTCCATCATCAAAGACTGAACCAAGCAGGCTCTGCGACCTAGCTCAGATCTTGGTATACTTCTCAGAGATACCCCAAACACAATATCTTCATCCTCATGATGAAGCTAGAGGGAACACAGCTTGGACTAGCCCTAGACTGAGGATCAACGATAGGCTACCTCTGAGAGGTCCCCTTCCTTCTAAACCATATCATAAGACACTAAAGTGAGAACTCCTACCCTTCATTCTCTGCTTTACACTACTATGAACTGATGTTCGGTGCTTAGATTCCCAAAGTGGTAGTGAGCCATGGAAGGGAACCCAAGTAGACCTGCGCGCTCCCTCTAGTCTGACTACCAGTAAAGTTGCTTGAAAGTTGGGTCTCCTCACTGTAATGTGATGCTCGACGTCTGCCGAGAAAGCAGCTTCTGAGGTTGCTAACCAAACCTAGATTCCTTAAATCCAACCACCTTGGCTACAACCTGGGGTCTCTCTGTGCATGGCGGAGGGCAGAGAAAGTAAAGGGACCCTTGTTGGTGCCTTCAAGCCCTAGAGGGGGGAATGAATGTCGCGTTTGACCCCTTCCCCAATGGCAGCGAGGGGTTTTGGGAGGAAGGTGACAAGTAGAGTCATATTGACTAAACTACCCCTCCAATGCATGAAGAAACAAGTCATCGCACGGGGGTAGAATAGTCTTTTTATTATATCTTAAGTTGGCCCAGATACAAAGGAGACGACTTATGCAATGGCTGACGTGACAGCCTCTCATTGATCTTAGTAAGTGAATCTTGAAAAATTCATAAATAATTTTTGGTGACTCAGATTGCAATAAGTTATATATGAAAACTTATCATGACAATGCAAGGATTTCAATAAAAATATAATCAAAGCCTAGTTTTTCTTCTATTTTAAAAAGTATCTAAAGTTGACATCTTTAATGCATTAAACAGATCAAAACCCTAATTTTTGAGTATTAATGAATCTAATGAACTTAGTTGATGTTATTAATCAAAGATCAACCTGTTATGAATAAAAGGAACACTTTGTACTCATATGAACTCAATAATCCAAGATTTGAAGAATTAGGGTTTCCTTGTGATTAAGAGTACTATTAATGACGGAATTAGGGTTTATCAACATAAAAAAGTGTCAAATGCATATTTTTTCATCTTATCAATCTTAACCTGATTTGAAAAGGATAAAGTTGGAATCTTTCATCAAAGATGTCTTTTGCAATACAATCAAGCATATGTCACCAAAACTAGGGTTTTTTTGGACCAAATAGATATTAAAATTTATAAATGAACTTATGGAGATTGGAACTTAATGAAACACTAATATGGACTTAGTTACTTAACCAAGTCAACCCTAAAAGTTGATTTTGAAATCATTCAGTGACACATGGGTGTTATGCTTTAAAATTTTAGGTTGATTAATTTCTTGTGTGATTATCTTTGGTTATTCTTGTTTGGACTTTGAATTACTCTTGAACCATGTATATGGTTACTCTTATGAGTAATTGATTTAGTTTCATGTGGTTTTCTTGGGTTTCTTCGCATGGTTTGGAAATATATGACTATTGGATGAACTTTACTTACTTGCAAACTATAAAGTTTCTATGACTATCGCATTATATATGGACTTGACTAGCCCATTTCTAGGACACCTCTGGATCTATGGAAAGGTCATCTTCTAGGATAGGGGAAGATACATTTTGGTACCATCCTGAATAGGGGTTACATGAGAAGTCACTCGCCTGAATAGGGGGAGACATGATGAAGTCATCCTCCTGAATAGGGGATGACAGTAAATACTATAGTTGGACGCCCTGAGGGGTTATGACAGAGGGTGGTGACACCTAGATTGGGTATTCATGATGAAAATATTAAATTGTTTTGTTAAACAATAATTGTTGAATTATTTTCTTATCATTACTTGTGAGATTTTGTTTCCCCCACATAGCAGTATGACTTGTCACACTGACCAACATTTTTATTGTTTGCATTTTTAGGATAAACCGATAAACTTGTTGTAAACTGGATATTTAAGGAAAGAAGACATTGAAAGTAAGCAAATGAAGTCAGACCCAGAGGATATAGATAGATGGTTTATTTCCTAAAAAATTCTAGAACCCATACTTCTGGAAAAGTTGGTGAAAACATTTTTGTTTATCTTGTATCAAACTTAGTTAGTTAAGTAGAATTTATTATTATTTTTTTATTATCTGCAAAACCGTTTGATCCTATTTTTGGGATAACAATTCTAGTTTCTTGGCCTTCCATAATTCGCAGCTGCCAGGGAATGGGGTCGTTACAACTATCTTATGAACATCATAAGTGCATAATGTAAGAACGTATTTGAGCATATGTGACACATGTGTGATGATTATGAGCCCTGACCAGGCATGGAGAAACAATGACGATCTTGCATGGAACTATGTGAATGGTCTTTTGACCTTTGCAATGGCTTTGTTCCCTAATTGATTTGATATGATTTGGTGATGTGATAAGGGATTGGTATCCCATGGTAATGTGTATATGGCAGTGGAAAAGTACCATGTGGTGATGTGACAATTTTATGTATCATATGGTTGATATCTTTTGAAGTTGCAATCTAACCTATCTTTGTAGATCTTTTTAGGATTTTCTTATAACTTAATTGATCAAATAAAAGACACTCAATTGGCTTTAATCAATCAAGTGGAACCATAATCATGTAGTTTCCCAGGCCACAGATCCATTCTAGTGTCAGAACTTGTTGGATGGTGAAATGAGTATTCCTAAGGGAAACTCAGAGTGCATATTTTTTAGTATGGGAGGTGCAAGTAACTAAGTGTCCTTGACATATTGACTCCATGCTTTTGAGGATGTATGTGGTCATGCCTTGGCATGAGAACTACTACAGTCATATCTCAGTGTATATGATGTGATAGAGAACAATTTGGTTGTTTCACTAGTGTCGTGACCTATATACCTAGGCAGACTAGGCTATTTTGTAGTTGGACTCTATGTCATTGTGGTGTACTCATATTGACTGAGGGCAGAGGAGATCATAGGAGTCTGGATCTCTTTGATCTTGTATGGCACTGTTTTCGACTAAGTAGTAGACAGTTGGAGTTTAATGGTATACCTCAAGTCCTCAGGGCTAAATGAAAGGCATAGTACAACAATGTAGTATATATGTTTAGGGTTAAACACGATTCATATTGGATGTTTACCATTGCCTTGTTTATTACTACTCAATTATTTTATAATGTGGTAATAGAAGTTAATTGTTATACATGTTCTTCATATTCCTTTTTAGCATGTTACTATGACTATCAGTTATACGCTGCTTAACATGTGTAATCAGTTTTAGTTATTTATTTTGCTAAATCTGCTCATAAATAAATAATATGTAAAAATTATATATCTTATTATAGCAATAACCATTGGTGAGAGTTATATCTATCTCTAGGATGTTAGTCTCACCCCATCTGTTTCCACATCTTTTTAGGCGATTGCCAGTAATGTGGTAGAGATTGTGTTGTTGAGGAAGAGCAACATAGAGATTAATAGTCGTAGAAGATTGGATTCTTCTTGTGTAGTAGTAGTGTCATGTGTGTCATCCCTATGGAAAGGGATCTATTTTGTAGATGATATGTATAATGATATATGTGTTGGCAACATGTCATGGCTTGTATATCTGTCTTGTGTATGTGAACATATACTTTTGTAATAGGTGTGTGGCAGATGGCCATTATATGAATGTGAATACCTGGTACGATATGCAATTAATATGCTATAGGTAGTGTGCCTTGATGTAATTTATTTTCCACACAGTGATGTCTATAAGAGATTGGTTTTAGTTTACTTATTCATTTGGTAATATGGTTTTTCAGCTGTTGATCTTGTGTTCTTTTTGAGTTATCACTTTTGTGTGGCGTTGGGTGTCACAATTCTTCATATTCCTTCTAGTAGAGGAAGGCTCTTCAAGTGCATCTAGAAAAAGGAGGTAGCTTCTCATTTGTGTTACCCATATAAATAGAATCATCAAGCAGTATCACCAGAACCACAATATTATCTTCCAATATCACAATATCTTTGCCTTGTATCATAGCAACAACTCTATCTTCACTCATCAAATGATCAACTTCTCGATCCTTTGTGTGTTCCAAAGTTTTCCCACTTCTCAACACAGTCACAACCTTCACTTTCTCATGAGTAGAATACGAGGGATCTTGTGGTGGCTGTTGTCATTCATGAGGTGGGGGATTTTAGTGTGGTGATTTTGGATTTTAGAGGATATATTGGGGTTGTGGTCGTTGTGGGGGAAGTTTTGGTGGAGGCAGTTGATGTTGTGGAGGTGGTAGGCATTGGTGTTGTGTTTTTTGGAATTAAGGAGGTGGTTGTGATGTGTATTGGAGGTTGAATGGAGGTTGTGGTAGTGATGGATCATAACAATTGGGAGGCCCTTGATACTACTGCAAGGGGGTACTTGTGGTGGGACATAGGTGCTTTAAGGAGCATCTAGAGATCCACTAGATTGTTGGGATTCACCATTGTTGGATAGAGAATCCTCCCCTCTTCATGATGAGCAGGAGATAGAGAAATTTG
Source organism: Alisma plantago-aquatica (assembly GCA_963693085.1). Lineage (NCBI taxonomy): Eukaryota > Viridiplantae > Streptophyta > Magnoliopsida > Alismatales > Alismataceae > Alisma > Alisma plantago-aquatica. The sequence continues at coordinate 133,218,141 of OY856414.1, read as the reverse complement.
ATAAACTCTTTGATCCAACTGATAAATTTTTGCCCTTGAGTGAGCACATCCTTCTACACATCATCAAGGGTTCTCAATCTCCCAAGGACTTCCTCTTCAAATTTGGAGTTGTATTTTGACCCTTGATGTTGCCTAGTATACCCTTTTCTTACTTCCAAGAGAAGTTTGGATGATTCCTTCATTTTGGATTATAAGCATTTGACATAGGGCCTTGATTATTTTGACTACCATAGTATTCAAGACATTGAATCTCCTCAAAGCATCCAAGGAGTTGGTGGAGTGTCTATAAGAACCCCCCACATGGGGCTCAGCAAGAAGAGTTTCAGTTAAATGGTCAAAATGGGACCAAGAATCCTTAGAAGTTTGGAAATGAATGCTCCATTGCAAGATGAGTCTACAACGGTTTGACCCATTTTAGAAAGTCCCATTTGGAAAGACTGGACAAGTTACCAAGTATTTGTTGGTAAGGTATGCTCATAGAGCCAATCATGTGATGATTGAAATGGCATATACCGTAAAGGATTTGGTTAATACTCATAAAGGCAAGCTTCCAATTCATTTTGTTTCATTTAGTTATGAGATAATGAGGAAACATTATGAATGTCTAGAGAATAATATTACTCAATGATGTATGTCTTCAAGGATTAGCATTGGGGAAATGAGATCATATAGATGTTAAGAGTACATATATGTATTCACATTATGTCCCTAGTTGGTTGTTACTATGGAAGGTAGATAGACACTAGTAACACATAAGACTAGATTTTGGGTTGGTTGATGACACAATCTCATTAGTCATGATATGGCAATATCAAACCAAGAACACAAATAAATGTTAGTGAACAATATTAGATAGACCCAGCTTGAGAGTGACACATGGAAACCATATTTGGTGGTCATAGTCAGCTCCCATAGTGAAGGTGTTGATTGTGATTCTTAAACCTAAAATCACTACACTGATCACATGTTGTTGGGTACTATTTGACATCATCAAACGTAGTCCTGAAACATGGGTTGTTATAAAGGTGATGATTGGGTGACTTGGACACATGGGGATAGACAATCAGTGATAGATATGAGATTTGTCCCTCCTACTGGAGTATGATATATTGGTCACTTGATAAGTGAGACATAGAAATGTATGTGCATGCACATGTGAATCAATATATGATATTGAGGTCACATTATCTTAGATAATCTTCTCTTAGTTCAAGAAACATGAGATGAACATTGAGAGGATGATGAGTCCATGCCTCAAGTTCACTATGGATATCAGAGACAAAGTAATTATACAATCACTGCAATACCTTACATAGATTATAGCTTGAAGTTGTTCTCCAATGTTTCATTCACTTAGGTAGCACTGATGTGAAACTAGGCACCACTCTCTGCTTGTGAAGTCATATGTTAGTTATGGACATTCACAACCGAGGTGATATGGGACCTCTAGGGTTATACACAAAGGAACTCATTAGAAGAGGAGTTTATCTTAAATGATAATCGAATTGATTACTACAGTGTTTAGTTATTCAATTCACGCAACTGATCAATTGATTGGCTAACAACACTACCAAGCAACCATGTCACTGGGTGAGATGGCCATTTGGGGATGCCAGATGGGTGTCTTGTATGTTGAGATGGTTGTTGGGTGGTCAGGCTAATTAGAGTTTGAATTGGCTAAGTTTTACCCTTGAATCGACCGGTTCAATGTAATTGAACCAACCAACTCATCTCAGACTCACCAAACGGCCATCTGGGTGAGTGAGACAAGCGTATCGCATGGGTGAGACAGCTCGGTTGGGCTGAACGAAATATCTAGAACTTTCCCAATCTTGTTTCCATTGAACATTACTTGTGGTGCAAGGAACTAATTTGTGATGTCAATTGAAATGGAAATTGCCAAATTTGTGTGTGATTGGGAAACTTCCAAACAATCATTTGGCAGAGCAAAATTACCATTTCGTGTGACCATATGACTATCTGGGTCTCTAAACGATGGTTTCAGAGTTCACAAGATGCAAAAAATCAAGATCTTCTGATCCCTTCTACTCCCACACAATCCTGTACAGACTGGAAACCCTGGCCTAAACCCCACCTATAAAAGGAGGAGTACTAGGGGCTTCCCAACACACAATAGAGACAACTAAGAATCAGTTCCTATGACAATTTTTGTCCTCTCTGGTTGTGGTAACCAAGATATCCCAAGAAAGTCCTACCTGACAAGGGAGGAGTTGAAATGGGAGAGAACAATTGGGAATCGTTGTTGTGGGAGAGCAAGTTGGTGACTAGTGCACTAACAGGAGGGATAACTCCTTCCTATCTATTCTAGTTGAACAACATGAGTTCTAGTTGGTCCCTGTGGACTACTCTAGAGGTAGGAGTCCTTTGTTTGCTGCTCAGAGAGCAAAGTCATCCTACAGTTTGTGGTGAGACCACAAGAGTCAATGAAAAAGTTGTTCATGTTCGTTGTTTGTTGTTCGTGGTGAAGACTAGGAGTTGCACATCCACCATCCAAGAGCAACTAGTTGGCAATTGCAATGAAGCAAGTTGTTGTCATTGGACTTGCTCTAGGACCAGGTATAAATTGCTAAATTATCCTTCCTATTTCATAGTAGTTGACATGATCTTTCTGTTATGGGAATACATATAGATAATTTTTTTGTTACCGCTTCTATACTCTATGCCCAAATTTCCCAACAATATATACCTCATGATGATGACAATCTCACAACAACTTTTAAAACCTTTCCCACATGTCATGTGTTTATTCATATTCTTTTTTACTGAACGAGGTTATGTATTTGCTCATATGAGTTATCTAGGCAATCAGACAATTTTTTTTCAAGAAACCATGCTTTACAGCTTCCCAAGTAACAAGTTCAGACTTAGTGAAGTAGCATTCCTTTGTCTTGTATTTGAGGGAGATGGGGAATGAGGTATGCCTAATGGAATCACCCATAGCTACAAGCGTGTAGAAGGTAGAGGATATCTCTAGGAAAGCATCTATATGATGGTATGCATTTTCATTCTAAAATACATGCAACGTAGGGAGAAGTCCAAGAAAAGTCGATAGGATTAAGAACTATTGAAATGGCATTTGATCCATTCTAGTAGCAATCTAAGAAGTGTGGTTCCCTGGCATGAAGTAATCATATAGTAGATTTTTTGGTGGAGGAATAGGAGGGTCTCCTCTCTCTTCATCCATGTCTCCCATATCATTTTCTACCTCAACTTCTTGGTGTTGGTTGCACATGTTTTCACACCTCCTTCTTCCTAGTTCAAGTTCCACTAAGAACAACTCAATAGGAAGCAAATACCAACCTAACATGCACTAGTTGTCACTTTCACTAGACATAACCGAGCAATAAAAGCTAATTTAATAAAATAATATAGAAAACTAACAAAAAGAATAAAGAATAGCAATGGTAAGGGCAATAGGAGAAGTCAAAGCTAAACAAATTAGCTAGGTCGAGTGACTTCCTCCTCAATTAAGGTGCTAGAAAGCATGGTTTGGGTGCAAAAAGCACACACTTGGTTTTTCAAATTGTTAAGACCCTAAGATAGACACTCCCAAATACACAAAGAAATACTATTTCACAAGCGCACGAGATCATATCACTGTATAGGAACAAGCAAGTTACATGTCAATCCTTAGGGAGAGAGGAGGCAATTGAGCAAAGTTAGCTTTAGATAAGTTCCTACTATGGAGTCTAGGGTTTTAAGGGTTGGAATTTGGTTTTGGTTTGATGAGACTATGGTTTTAAAAACAAGCAATTGAAAGAGAAAGATGCAAAACCTAAGTTAACCCTAGATAGTTCATGTGTAATTAAAAAGGAAAGGCAATCTAAGAAAGAAAAGAGCCATTTGAGCTAATGAAAACAAAGCAAGATCTAATATCAACACTATACTAGCAAATCAATCCTATTTAACCACCTAGAGAGAGAAATGAATTAAACTAAGAAAGAAAATACACTAGAATATCAATTACAAACTAGGGAAAGCAAAAAACTAAATTACCAACTAACTAGATAAAGCAAGCAAAAAGACACTAAGTGCTCTAACAAGACCTAGATATCAAGAATAACACAATTAACTAAGTAAGCAAGTAGAAAAACTTACAAAACAAGAATTAACTTGAAAGGAAGTAATTTGGGTTTTAAGCAAGCTATGGAGGTATTGGCGGTTTGGGGGGATGTGACGAAAACATAGGTTGGGGCTTATAACATGCAAACCATACTCATTTACTTAGATTGTTCACCAAACAACAACATAGATGCTATAGAGTTATCCTAAAATACTAGTTCTTCATGGGCGGAATAATAACTGTGAAGGGGAACAACACCCTAGCACACCCTCTATAACCCTATGAGGCTCAATTAGACTAGGCTTCAGGTGGAATTATATTAGGATCTCATAAATCCAGGTTTCTAGAATTGGGGGACTTAGGGAAATTGAGGGACAAGTGTAAGATCCTCAAATTTTAGTAATTTGAATTATATAAACATGAGGCTTGAGTTGAAAGAATAATAATGTTGGCTTGAATCCACTTTGTGGCATGGATTCAACCCATGGCCCAAGGGATGCCCATGAGAGTATTTTCTTTGCAAATAGAACCTTGTACACAAATTAAAGAATTAAAAAGAATTCATGCATAAATATAAGAAATTTCTTTATGGTTTGGTAGATAATTGAAATATGGAATAATGGACAAGTTTCCAAAAGATTCTAAGATAATTTGTAAGTTAGGTAATTAATGGAATCAATTAGCTAACCATGTCTTGCAACACAAGTTTGAGGCGTCAAATAAGAATAACCTGGTCTGGTTATTGGAAGGCTTAAAGATAACGAGATAACTAAGATAATTCTAGAATTTGAGGTAAAAAAGACATTACATATTATGTCAGTAATTAATTTCTGAAAATACTTAAAGGGAAAGTTTTGTATGTAAGAGTTATTAAAATAAATACAAAATAGATATAAGTTGGGAAAGATATTAATGAGATTTCCACCAAGTTTCATAGCAAAAGGATGCTCGTAGAAGTGTACAGAAAATCACAAAGGATGAGGGACCTACTTGTGATAAATATTTGTTGTTCCCTTGTTTGAAGAGAGAGAAGATGTATCTGGAAACATCCCTTTGTTACCAAACTTGGATCAATACAACATTATGTTATTATAAGAAATATTTCCAAATTTTAGGACTAATCAGAGTAAATATGCAAGAGATATGAATTATTTAAGTGTCCACAATCAAGGTTTACAAAGGGGTATCTGGGATACCAAATAGGGAAATAAGTATTTTTGTGTTCATGAAAAATACTAAAGATAATTTATGAGACATATATTCCAAATGTTGGATTATGGAAGAAAATTCCAAGAAGTTGTAAGATATTTTCTGGCCAAGATAATTTTGTTGATATTTATGTAGATTTTCCTTTGAAACTAAGTTTTGGTTAAATAAGGAAATAATGAAAGAGTTTTAGTTTTCGAAAGGTAATAGTATGAATAGAGTTTTTACAAAAATACAGTATGAGGGATGATTTCTTTATGTGACTTTTGGGTTTATAGAGTAAAAGATATGAGATTTTTATTATCAAGAATGAAGGCAGGAATACAATTATTACTTTCCCACCATGATGCCTTGCCAATTGCATATGGAAACTTTATGGAAACTAGACCCATCCATCTCTAACCCTTGTGTTATATAAGAAGTGGTACAAAGAGAAGATGTACTACCCCAATCCCCTCATTCCTTGAGGTGCATCCTTCCATAATAGTTTGGTACTAAATCTCTCCCTGTAACGACCCTGCCTCCCGGTAACCCCCAATTAAGGGAGACCCGAAGGTCAGAGCCGTTATTAAATTAAGAGGATCAAAGGTTTGACAAATAATCAATAATAATTATGAAATTCTACTACTAAACTGAAAACTGGTATAAAATAAAAACTTTACTTACCTTTTAAAAGTTGGGATTTCTAAACTTCTATCCATGAAGATACTAATCTAACTAATCCTCCTGTGTAAGTTATTCTCATTTAGTTCCACATATGCCACTTTACTGTTTGTTCTTTTCATTTGTACCAAAAATACCGACAAACAAAACGTCGGTCAGCAAGAAGCTGGTATGTGGGGGAAACAATAATTGTGCAACTATGTTAACAATGTAGTCAACCAAATATCATTTAACATCCAAGATTATGTTTTAAGCAATACTACTCAATCCTTGCCTATCCCCTATCTCTATACCGTCCCTGAAGTGGACATGGATACTACCTCTCTCATATGGTAGATCCTTACCCCCATGGTCCTACCATACAGGTAGCCAATTCCTAGGGTTATGGAGTCGCATGGCCCTACCAAAAGGTAGCCCAATCTCTGACTCATGATGACTTGATGGACCTACCCCATTGGTAGCCATTTACTAAGTCATTTAATGACCTGATGGACCTACCCAATTGGTATCCATTTACTAGGTCAATCTATAAAGCTACATAGGGGACTAGGATCTGAGCTAGTAGGCACATCTCTTATATGATAGTCATATTCACATTCTAATTTGCATGAATTAAATTCATCCAACCGTTTATTTCAAGTCATCAATGAAAACTTTGGAAAACCTCAGAAAACTAACTCGAGATATTCATAAGCGTAACGACATACCTGAATTGATGATGTGAGACAGAAATAATCCAATCAACCAATAGGTAATCAAGCATTCAATAAGATCCTGAAACAATTATACAATTTCCTTTTATTACTCATGTCATTAAGATCTATTAAATCTAGCTCGCTTCTTAGGGTTTCTAGTCCACTTTTAGGGTTTCCATTGCAATTAGGTTTTCCCTTCATCTTTTACTATTTAAACCCTAATTTAACGCAATTGATTACAAACCCTAATTATCTCAACATCTAATCCTCAATTTCGGATTAAAGGCATAATTATCCATCAATTAAGCCCCTTAAACCTCTTTTCATTAAAGTTACCATTTTTGTCCCCTTTAACCCATGACAAAGTCATTCTACTTGTTTATCATCAATTCGTAGTTCATTATGCTCTAATACTCATATGAACGTTTATTTAGCATTAATTCTACCTTAATTCATTCAAAAACCCTAATTTCTATATTAAGGTTATTTATCCACAAATTAGGAACTTTAATGCTCGAAACATCTGAGAATCATTATATCTCATCTTTATTCACTACTTTGAATCATTAAAACTATTAAGAGTCAAATTTGCCAACATTAGGGTTTCAAGGCCCATTAAGGTATATTCATGCACATGAAACTCTAAATTAACTTATTTCGTGCAAATTTCATCTTTTTCGATCTTAATGTATCTCTTTATGATTAGCAGGTTAATATCAACTTTAACCATCAATTAAACCCTACTAATCACATTAATTATATCAAAATAGGGTTTCTTAACCATTAATACATTAAAGTTAACAACTTCCATTACTTTTAGAATTGAAAGCAAAATATAGATCCAATTATATTTTTATTAGATTCCTCTCATTTTTCTGAGTAACTTTCATATTTTATGTGTATTCATCTGGGCTACGGATATTTAGTTATGAATTTTGCATTGAAACCTCACCTGAGCCAATCTGGATCCGCCACGTCACCCTATGCATGCAACATGGCTTGCCTTTGAGTTTATAACCAGATTACGATAATACCCCTGGTTAAGAGATTGACTTCTACAGAATGTGAATGTTAGATTCATTCAAACATCTAGACCTCCTTCTTCCTCACGAGTTTCCCTTATGCCGCCGACCTATAGCGGCTCGGGGGAGCTTTCCTCCTCCAACCTTAGACTCCAGGGCACCGGGGATGGTCCCTTAGCCTCCACCTCCCTCCGCCATGTTCCCACGCACCTGATGGTGCCCTAATCTTGCAGCCATAGCGGCTGGCCAATGCTGGTCGGGCCTACCATCCGCGGCCGGCCTGGAAGCCGTGCTGTAGGTTTCGCATGAGGGTGGCGGGCAAAGAAGGATGGCCAACCACTCCATATTGTCGTGGCTGCTTCTTTCTGCCATTGAGATCCCTCCAAAGCTGCTAGTTGTCACCAAGGTAGATCCATGTGTCCTTGGTTAGGGTTTCAAACTCAAAGAAACAAGAAGAAGATGATGAAGAGAGAGAGAGAGGTGGGAATATTCTTCACTCGACCCAAAGGAATACCCCTTATATAGGGGAGTGTATCCACGTCCAGAGACGTTGCTCCAAGAGAAACCGAGTCCCACTCTTTAAAAGAAACATGTTCCTTCAAGGAGAAGCAAGCTTTCTCTCTCCTCAGTTTCCCTTTGATTTTTCTTATTTCTTGGATAAATAGAATTACGAAAATCCTCTCACTTATTTTCTTTATTCCTACCTTTTACTCTGTTGGCCAGGAAAATTTATTTCCAATAAGTAGAAAATACTTTCTTCTTTACAATACCACATAATCTGTTAATTATGTATCATATTATTTTCCTATTTGACATTAATGGTATTTTCTCTTTCCTCTTTCTTCATTGGGACTCCTTGGATCCCAAGAAACTCTATTATCTCGAAATCCTTTTTATTGGATACTCAATATCCTTCTAGATGCATCTAAATGCATTATTCTTCATTATCTTGTTTTATTTCTTATTAAAATCTTTCCTTTTGTAAATTTCTCTTTATTTCTCTTTTATTTTCCTCATTTGTATTCCTTTTATCATTAGGAATCCTTGGAATAAGAAATTCCACTAAGGATAACTCAATTATACCTCTTTTTACTTATTTTCCACATTTTACCATTGTTTTCAATTTTTTTCTTAACAAAGAAATACTTAATTGATCTTTTATTTTCTTTTTGCATTATCTTTGCAACTTTGGACTCCTTGGGACCCAAGGAACCCATGTGGCACGAAATCCATCTTTGGATTAAGTTCTTTTTCCTTCTAGAGGTTTCCACACCTTTCTTTTCTCAAAAACTCAATTATTCATTCATTAATTGGATTTCCTTGTTATTGGGCCCAATAGCCAATAAAGACCACAACACAATCATCAAGGCTATTGTAAACGAAATCCATTTATTCAAAACAAATTATATCTTTATTTGTTCAAATATCTTTTATGTGAGAAATTACATTTCTCACCCAAATGAATCCAAAATTGGGGTTGTAACATCCTTCCCCTCTTATAAGAATTTTGCCCTCAAAATTCCATCAAGCAAGCAAACAAACATGATAAGCCTTGCATGTGTCCATCATGGCTCCCATGTGGCTTCTCCCTTCCCATGGTGCTTCCCAAGAACCTTCATCATCTCATATTCTTCCATCTAAGTTCTTTCTTACCTTGGTATATCGTACCCTCATAGGTGACTCAGGACATTTCAACCTCTCAAAAGTTGAATAGGTTCAGGGCTCAACACATGGCTTGGGTACCCCACACAGTGCTCTAGATCAGACTTATGTAACACATTATACATCATGTTATCCTGAGGGGTAAGGCTAAACACAACCATCTCCACCGATCCATCTCAATTGGACCCCTATATCGGGGACTCAGCTTTCTCAACTATAGCTTAGAGGGGTCAAATTTTCACATCACATATTCTCCCACAGTGAACTGCATGTCAGTCTGCTTTGCATCTGCTCGTGACTCATGTCACCACTGGGCTCTCTCTCTCAGCCATTGCACGATCAAAGCGACTTCATCTACACACACTGAGGTTCTTTTCTGGCCTTCATGAGGCCTCCTTCACCAACATCATCTTAATGAAGTGGTGACCGACACAACCTCTCTATAAGACTTCTTGCATCCCGATAAAGGCTATGGTGGTTAACATCACATATTAAGAGTTGTCTCTATGTATCATCCTGAATGAGCACACACACTCTCATCAGACCCTCTAGTCTAGATCATACTGTCCATTAGTATGGGGTGATAAACTGTATTATCATTGAGTTCTTCATGTATCCACTTCCACCTCATGGAAGTAAACCTTTAGGTCCTACTCAAGAAATTTTGAACTCGCATCATGGTGTAGCTGAACCATCTCTCTCATGTGTAGTTCAACCCGATCTATCCCTTGACAGTACCCTTTCTTTCTCATGTCATCTAGGTAAGGCGATCTACCATAACCCATATTGCATCTTAACCTTCTTGGTCAAAGGGAGACTTACCACAACATCCATAGTAAAGAACTCCCATTCTCTTTCGGGAACTTTTTATACTTTATATCCATGCACTGGGTTACTGGTGTTTGTCCTTCACCCTTGGCTTGCATGGCCACATGCTACATGAAACTTCACATCAAGCAGCCAAAGTGCCACTATCACTTACCATCTTTGTAGTTTCACGGTGTATGGTGATCTTAAAATCATGATTTCCTATATATCATGATTCCTCAAGATCGATTCGTCATAAACCCTAAACCACTCTCATTAGGGTGTCATTACCTTCCTATTCAAGGAAGTGTATTCTAGGTTCTACAACTATCCTTTAACACCCAAGGACTAGGTTGGCTAATTAACAACCATTAACTTGATTAGCCGCTATTGATACACCTGGGTGTTAGACAAACTTATCTCCTTTTCTCAACTAGAGCATTCATTATTGCCTTTCATACTCCATGTATTATACTTATCATCTCATCTCAAACTCTAAGTTTATCTTCATCAAGAAACTCTGAGCTCATCCACCTAGTGATCAAACTCAACCTTGTATAACTTGCAAATTCCACAAAGCTTCTACTAGGAACATCCTTACAAGGTGATTATTATAATATTTTTATCATTTGTACCTGTCATTGTATCATTCACTCCACCAGGGCACATTATCATCTCTATCCTCATTCCTAATAGCAACGTTCCAACTCACATCAGCTTTACCCTTGATGTATGGCATGCATATTGTCCTATCTCTCACTCCCATAACAAGAAGAAATAAGCATTTGGCGGCCGTCCAAACACAAAGTTCTTCCTGTTCCAAGAGTAGAGATGGTATAACCCACATTGCTAGTACACCTTCAAATCTAAGTGGAAACATGCAACTTATGTCTCTACATCACAATCATCTCGATATCAAAGCTACTTCCATGGAAAACTAGTCTCGAACCTACTTGGGTTACTACACAATCCTCGGTCATCCCCTCTAGGTCTATAGGGTGCCGACACTTTTGGGGTCATCCCTCTTCCCTCATGCATCAGAGAGTGCCCTACTCATCTGCCCTTTGGGTCCCATGAGTTTATGAAGGTGATAAATCTCCTAACCCATGGCCCTCAGACAATGATAGTTGTTACCTCCCGACCCTATGGTCATGTGCAACTAGGGAATTAGGCAACTCCTGCTTCCATCGGTCTTATCCCTACCTGACCCAAGGATAGACTTAGGATTCTCTTATAGTACATGCTCAACTTAGAACCTTACCCAATCTCTCTCTGCATTCTTGGGCTGTCTTTCATCCTTTCTCAGGGATCATGGCGACCTTCCTACCTTGGTCAGGCCCCATACCGGTTACCTTCATGATAATACATCTAGATGCAATTAGAGATGGCTAACTATGGGTCTACAGGTTCAATCTCATGCCATGTACTTTTCACTTAGCTTCTCAAGATCCTATAAAACATCTTTAGGTTATCTTAACTCCAACAAAAGTGGTATACACCCAACCAAAGGGTCCCTCTCCCACGATGGGAGGAAACTACAACTCTTGACATCAAGGTCACAACCGTCCTTAGGGTTTACCTTCACATGAGCATGCCTAACCCAACAACTACTAAGGCACAAGCAGACCACCTATTAAACCATTCTAGGTCATACTTGTTCTCTCTCGTCAACATTAGTTCCACTTAGTTGTGAGGGGTTCATCAAACATACCCTTAATTTAAGGGGTTTCTTTTACCTTTACACATGAGGAGTACCATGTTCGAAACTATAGAGACTCAAATCTCATCATGAGCATTGGGTACACTACTTCCCCTCTTAGGCCTAGGAGCCCTAGGTTCACCTTTGGGTGTCTGACTGCATGCTCAATCTCTTAACCACGAATCAAGCATGTCCAAGGTATGTCATGTACTTCCATGATCCATCTACTCGAGCAACACTTCGGAGTTGAATCTTCTTCCATGACAACCACAAGGTACAAGGCTTCACAACATGTTACTAAACCTCTCAGGTCTAAGTACTATATGAGAGAGGTAGTATCCATGTCCACTGCAGGGACGGTATAGAGATAGGGGATAGGCAAGGATTGAGTAGTATTGCTTAAAACGTAATCTTGGATGTTAAATGATATTTGGTTGACTACATTGTTAACATAGTTGCACAATTATTGTTTCCCCCACATACCAGCTTCTTGCTGACCGACGTTTTGTTTGTCAGTATTTTTGGTACAAATGAAAAGAACAAACAGTAAAGTGGCATATGTGGAACTAAATGAGAATAACTTACACATGAGGATTAGTTAGATTAGTATCTTCATGGATAGAAGTTTAGAAATCCCAACTTTTAAAAGGTAAGTAAAGTTTTTATTTTATACCAGTTTTTAGTTTAGTAGTAGAATTTCATAATTATTATTGATTATTTGTCGAACCTTTGATCATGTTAATTGAATAACGGTTCTGACCTTCGGGTCTCCCTTAATTGGGGGTTACCGGGAGGTGGGGTTGTTACAATTGGTATCAGAGCATATGTTCCTTAATTAATCTTTAATAATCATTAAACTTTACAAATTTTGTAGAACCCAAGGGAGTTATTAGAGGATTGTCTGAAAGACTGAGGTGTCTAGAAAAGGATCACGTCTGGGGGATGGCAATATTTTCCTCCGCACCGCTAGTCGGAATACGACGACTCTCGAATTGTGTGACTGCCTGGCTGATGCCTTAGGATATGACTTGAAATAAGATACCTTTAGGACTCTCTCATCTTGTTCATCCCTTCTTAACTCAAATTCTTAGAAGGACCTTAAGGATTAGGGTTTTCCTCTCTTCTCCTCACCCTCTTGAGGTATGGGTAAGGTTGATAAGGATTGAGGGATCCTCCATCAAATTAATGAAAAACATGTAAATAAGATGTCATGGACATAAGCTTAATAGAGTAAGCATAAAAGAATAGATACATGCTTAGGTCGTATGACACGAGTTGTCATCGCCCTCAGGAGAGACCTGAGGTTAGACCTCCTTGTTAGGAGGATGAGTAGAGAGGGTTAGTCTTGGAGGTAGAGACCTCCATTAAAAGTAGAGACCTAGCACATCCTTTAAGAATGATGTTAACCCTAACCTTAAGTGAAGGTTAGAGAGAGATGTCATGATGTGTTAGATGTCATGGTAGATCAGGTGTTGGGATAGACATGCCTTGCATGCCATATGAGCCATGAGAAGTTGACAATCGAGTACCTTTGGCAACCCCAACCCTGGAAAGGGTTGTGCATGTTTGAGCAAAGGATTGAACCTTCATGGGGGATGTTAGAGAAGAACCTATAGAAACCTTATGTGATGTTGCAAGAAGGATATAACTTGCACCAAGAGAACTTCTGTTATGTAGGTGGAAACCCTAGTCAAGGGAGTATGTTGGATAGCTTATGTGATAAGCATAAAGAGCTAAGAATAATCTTGAGCAAAACATGAGTTGAGTATAGGCTTCACCCAGAAAGGGATATGCTTGTGAGCTTGATCTAACTTCATGGAGAGAGGACGTGTAGTAGTAAGGATGGATGTGGAGTTGGATCTAGAGAGAGAAAGAAGGAACCAAGAAAGAAGGTTGGAAACCTAAAACCCCAAAGATGTGAGGAACAATGGGGAGTCGAGAATGATGCGACCTAAGTGGATGATAGTGGTTTCCTCATGCATGATCCATGGACGCTGATGATATCTTAAAGGAACCGAACCCTAGATAGAGGGTGTTGCTTCTGCCTGTGGTATATGTGTTTACCTTCTGGGATAGGAAGCAGATCCCATGGTCCTACCACACAGGTAGCCAATTCCTAGGGTTATGGAGTCGCATGACCCTACCCAAAGGTAGCCCAATATCTGACTCATGATGACTTGATGGACCTACCCCATTGGTAGCCATTTACTAAGTCATTTAATGACCTTATGGACCTACCCCATTGGTAGCCATTTACTAGGTCAATCTATAAAGCTACAGAGGGGACTAGGATCTGAGCTAGTAGGCACATCTCTTATGTGATAGTCATATTCACATTCTAATTTACATGAATTAAATTCATCCAACAGTTTATTTCAAGTCATCGATGAAAACTTTGCAAAACCTCGGAAAACTAACTCGAGATATTCATAAGCATAACGACATACCTGATTTGATGATGTGAGACAGAAATAATCCAATCAACCAATAGGCAAGCAAGCATTCAATAAGATCCTGAAACAATTATACAATTTCCTTTTATTACTCATGTCATTAAGATCTATTAAATCTAGCTCGCTTCTTAGGGTTTCTAGTCCACTTTTAGGGTTTCCATTGCAATTAGGGTTTCCCTTCATCTTTTACTATTTTAAACCCTAATTTAATGAAATTGATTACAAACCCTAATTATCTCAACATCTAATCCTCATTTCGGATTAAAGGCATAATTATCCATTAATTAAGGCCCTTAAACCTCTTTTCATTAAAGTTACCATTTTTATCCCCTTTAACCCATGACAAAGTAATTATACTTATTTATCATCAATTCATAGTTCATTATGCTCTAATACTCATATGAATGTTTATTTATCATTAATTCTACCTTGATTCATTCAAAAACCCTAATTTCTATATTAAGGTTATTTATCCACAAATTAGGAACTTTAATGCTCGAAACATCTTAGAATCATTATACCTCATCTTTATTCACTACTTTGAATCATTAAAGCTATTAAGAGTCGAATTTTCCAACATTAGGGTTTCAAGGCCCATTAAGGTATATTCATGCACATGAAACTCTAAATTAACTAATTTCGTGAAAAATTCATCTTTTTCGATATTAATGTATCGCTTTATGATTAACTAGTTAATATCAACTTTAACCATCAATTAAACCCTACTAATCACATTAATTATATCAAAATAGGGTTTCTTAACCATTAATACATTAAAGTCAACAACTTCCATTACTTTTCGAATTGAAAGAAGAATCAACATCCAATTATATTTTTATTAGATTCCTCTCATTTTTCTGAGCAACTTTCATATGTTATGTGTATTCATCTGGGCTATAGATATTTAGTTATGAATTTTGCATTAAAACCTCACCTGAGCCAATCCGGATATGCCATGTCACCCTATGCATGCAACGCTACTTGCCTTTGAGTTTATAACCAAATTATGATAATACCCCTGGTTAAGAGATCGACTTCTACAAAATGCGAAGGGCAGATTCATCCAAACATCTAGACCTCCTTCTTCCTCGCGAGTTTCCCTGATGCCGCCGACCTATAGCGGCTCGGGGGAGCTTTCCTCCTCCAACCTTGGACTCCAGGGCGCCATGGATGGTCCCTTAGCCTCCGCCTCCCTCCACCACGTTCCCACGCACCTGATGGTTCCCTAATCTTGCAGCCATAGTGGCTGGCCAATGCTGGTCGGGCCTGCCATCTGCGGCTGGCCTGGCAGCCGTGTTGCAGGTATCGCATGAGGGTGGTAGGAAAGGAAGGATGGCCAACCACTCCAGATTGTCGTGGCCACTTCTTTCTGCCATTAAGATCCCTCCAAAGCTTCTAGTTGTCACTGAGGTAGATCCATGTGTCCTTGGTTAGGGTTTCAAACTCAAAGAAACAAGAAGAAGATGAGGAAGAGAGTGAGAGGTGGGATCGTTCTTCACTCGACCCAAGGGAATACCCCTTATATAGGGGAGTGTATCCACATCCAGAGACGTTGCTCCAAGAGAAACTGAGTCCCACTCTTTAAAAGAAACATGTTCCTTCAAGGAGAAGCAAGCTTTCTCTCTCCTCACTATCCCTTTGATTTTTCTTATTTCTTGGATAAATAGAATTATGAAAATCCTCTCACTTATTTTCTTTATTCCTTCCTTTTACTCTATTGGCCATGAAAATATATTTCCAATAAGTAGAAAATACTTTCTTCTTTACAATACCACATAATCTGTTAATTATGTATCATATTATTTTCCTATTTGACATTAATGGTATTTTATCTTTCCTCTTTCTTCATTAGGACTCCTTGGATCCCAAGAAACTCTATTATCTCGAAATCCTTTTTATTGGATACTCAATATCGTTCTAGATGCATTTAAATGCATTATTCTTCATTATCCTGTTTTATTTCCTATTAAAATATTTCGTTTTGTGGATTTCTCTTTATTTCTCTTTTATTTTCCTCATTGGTATTCCTTTTATCATTAGGAATCCTTGGAATACGAAATTCCACTAAGGATAACTCAATTATACCTCTTTTTACTTATTTTCCACATTTTACCATTGTTTTCAATTTCTTTCTTAACAAAGAAATACTTAATTGATCTTTTCTTTTCTTTTTGCATTATCTTTGCAACTTTAGACTCCTTGGGACCCAAGGAACCCATGTGGCACGAAATCCATCTTTGGATTAAGTTCTTTTGCCTTCTAGAGGTTTCCACACCTTTCTTTTCTCAAAAACTCAATTATTCATTCATTAATTGGATTTCCTTGTTATTGGGCCCAATAGCCAATAAAGCCCACAACACAATCATCAAGGCTATTGTAAACGAAATCCATTTATTCAAAACAAATTATATCTTTATTTGTTCAAATATCTTTTATGTGAGAAAGTACATTTCTTGCCCAAATGAATCCAAAATTGGGGTTGTAACACTCCCCTTCTTTTGGCATTGTCTTCCTTCTCCTAACCCTTAGTGTTCTCCCAAAGATCTATTTAAGGGACCACATGATTCCTCACCTTCAAGAGTATATGGACCTATCCCCCATAGTCCATGGGAATCTCTAGAGATGTTGTGCAAGCCCCTCTCGACCACACTCCTCCTCTTTCCTTCCTTCTACTGATTACACATTCAACAACAACAAATGATGTTGGTGCTCTAGTCCCTAGCCAGGAATGAGGAGGCAACAGACCCCTCTCTCCACCCAGATCACTGATGCCTATTGGAATAACTCCATCAAGATACTCCATCCTTCGTCTATTTCCACCCAACTTTGCTAGCTTTTATAGGAAAGAACCTCCTCATGTGGCCATGCTCTAATGATGCGACAGTGATCCATAGGTGGTCATTGGAGGCCTATGTTCCATCACAACACTGAGGGTGGCCCTCCAGGTAGCGCCCAAGGATAGGATGCTCCCTAAGGGAGATGGCCAACACATCCCTTCACAGAATCATCATCCTACAAGTGAATATGCATAAACATGCACCGCCAAGTCAGGAAGCCAAAAAGGAGTATCATTTGTGGGAATGGGGCACAGTGCAATGAATCCGACCCAATTTGCAACTAATCCCAATAGGATTTGATCCGGCTAGCAAGCACTCACATTCTAGCCCATGCACACATAGTAACATGGCTCATCGACAACCAATCAAACAGTTAAGTTTGACATAGTCAAAGTAAATCTTTGTAAATGCATAACTATTGTTAGATAATTGAAATATACGAAAACTATATATCAAATTGATTGAGAGAGTAATTAGAATCCAAATAAAATAGTATTATGACCTAAATCTAATTCCAATTCAAAAATCAATGATGATACATGATTAATAAGTGTTTAATGCATACAAACCCTAGAATTAACTATTGAGGTGTTGCATACATTAAGCGTATTTATTTTGCCATATAAAATGATATTATTGAATATGATGAGAATCCAAGCTATTAATACATTTTGGACAATAATTATCATGATAAAGGTTAAGAGTCATAAATATGATAATTAGGGTTTTGAAACCAAATATCATAACTTTCTATGTTATTAATGAACCTAATCAAATGTAGGCATTCATAAAATAATGATGTGATAGATATGATAATTAGGATTTATAAACCTTATGAAGTATGGTGCAATTGAATTTGGATTTATACCCTTATTTATTATCCATACCCAAGACAACCCTAAAACCAAGATTAGGACATTTATTAAATTAATATCTCTTGAATAGGATTGGTGACACTTTATAGTTTACAACATGCAGATAATATAAGTTGATTATGTTGACTTCTTGGATGTTTTGATATATTCTTAAAGTATACTCTTCATGATTCTGCATGTAAATAAGGTACATGGTTACTTATGGATACCCACTCTTATCGAAGGTCCAATGTTTTCTGAAGTTTCACGAATGGATTGCAATTAAACTGCTTGGTCTTTTATTTACTTCCTGCAAACTATAAGGCATTATGTGTATCATCTTATATGAAAATAACTTGCTCAAACCCATTATGCTATCTCTAGAGGGTCTAATGGAAAGTAGTCATTATAGAGACTACCCCCAACAAGTGGGTATGTCATTGAATTTACCCCCAATGAGTGGGTATGTTTTATAGATTACCCCCAGTGATAGGGTATGTTATTGAATTTACCCCTAGTGAGTGTGTATGCTATTGAATTTACCCCCAGCAAGTGGGTGTATCCCAGATATTAAGAAAATATGGGTTGAGAATTTATACAGAAAATGCAAGTTGGATTATTTAATAATAATTGTTGATATGGTTGTAATGTTGTTACACCTACATACACATTTTGTTTGCACCACATACTCAGTATAGAAATATCTTGACCTCATTTGGTTTGATCATGTTTTAGGTAAGTACCAAATATGAAGATATCACAAGACATGGAAAACCTAAAGAAATCAATTGAAGATACTATAGATAAGTTAGGAGAATTACTTAGATGTAACACTTCTTCCCATAAGTAATAGTCTAAGTTGAAAAATCATGTAAATCCATAGAAAAGCATCATCATGCATCTTATAATTGATATTTGTGAAATAATGGAAATTATTTGCTATTATTAGTTATGTGCTAAATTTGGATCCTTGAGGAATATAGGTAATGACTCTCAACTTTAAGGTCCTTCCTTAATTGGGGGACACCAAAAAGTAGGTAGTTACAACAAGGGTAGTAATGTAGGGTGGAAATTAGGGTATGTCACCTCACATTACCTACCATCTAGCCTTTAGATAGATCCAAGCCCATTGCACTAAGTTCCTCTACACTAGCTACTCAGATCTCACTCCTACAAGTAGGAGAGGGAAAATGTATTTGGGAAGATTGGGTGCTATCTCGGGATCCACTAGTTGGATCTCAGAGCAATCCTAAAATATACACACACAAGCCATTCTCTCCACATGTCTAGGTGGTTTCAAGAACAAATCAACAAGCAATCCATGTTTTAAGAACAACGACTAGATAAATTTATGGGAAATAGATGGAAGTAAAAAACAATAAATATGAACGAAAATTATAAGGTTTACAAGTTATTTCCGCCTACTTGGTATCAAAGTAACATTTAGCCCCAAATGGAACACCTAAGGTGTCGGGACCCACTCTTTTGATCAACACAAATACCAACCATTAGAGGTAATCCCAAAACCTAAACCCAGATTATGTAGTAAAACAATGAATTCTCGACAAAGGTGATTAAACAATATATGAAAAACAGAGATATTTTTTTCCTTTTTTTTCTTTCTTCACAAACTCATAAATCAATGTCACATCAAGGACATCACATTCAGATATCACAAATCATATGCAACTCCATTAAATCCAGAATCAAATCTTGTTCTCATATGCGGTTCAGTTTACATCAGATACATGTACATTGATGAACAAACTTAGTCTACAACCCATCCCGGGAAAGAGAGAGTACAGGGACACTCTAATCTATCTAGATTATGCTATTTATATCTTCCTTGTCACGACCTCTCCGTTGGATAGCATTATACCTAAAAGACATTTGAAACAACCTCATGAGACTCATATAGAGCCCCCGTGAGTGGATACCTCCCACTCAAGCTAGGTACAGGCATCGGCATCAGATTTAGTATAATAAACTTAAAAGCAATATGCATATATTGAAAAGTATAGCAGATAGTTCTATCATGAGTCAAATCTATCTTACAATGGTAATCTAATCCAACAGATAAGGTAATCACTTAAACCAATTATAACTTTGAAACATCTTTTAGAGCATGTCTATGAACAAATCAGCGGATACTTCTCAGTTCAGATTAAGAACCCTATTGCATGTGAAATAAGATAAGTTCTAAGCGTTTTTCAATCAATACATAACAATAACATTACCCTTGTGACACTCCACCAGCTGGACATGAACAAATCAGCAGATACTTCTAGTTCATATTAAGAATCTTACTACATGAGTAATAAGTCAAGTTCTAAGCATTTTGAAACAATACATAACAATAACATTATCTTTGTGACACTCCACCAGCCGGACCAGGAACACATCCTGTAGTCCTGAAGCTGAAGTACACATAAAACATTTTGACCAAACAATACTATCAAATATCAAGCAATCCAACTCATAGTCAGAATGGATATAAATCCCATCATTTATAACTTGTCAGCATGACATATCATAATATGACATAGAAAATATCCATATAAACATGATTACTTTCCTCAACAAGAAGCATAATCAACAATAACAAATCATCTAGTAGCAGTACAAAGAATGTAACAACCATTCAAATCATGTTCTACACGGCTTATCATATTTTATTCATTTGCCCTGAAACTACTTGGCTTGTACCTCACCAAGTAGAAGTCGCCACGCCTGATTCTCGTGTCAACGACTCACCGTCACTATCTTAGGGTTTAGCCGGCCACCCTAAGATATCAACAACAGACCCTGGCCACCTCAGGGTTGCCTAAAGAGGCTCACGTCCTCATCTCGGGTACACGAGATAGGAACCAGCAAAACATTATATCACATATCACAATATTTCACATATTTTTCATTTCACATTTCACATATTTCATTTCAACAGAGTCTATTCCATCTGGACATAGACTTTCATAGCAAGGATTTAGGACCAGAGCCACTCCAGATGACTGACTCCTAAATCCTGGTGGTCGAACCTTTAAGGTATCGATCCACACTCCGGAAATCCTTCTCATAATTCATCGATTACTACAAGGAGATCTATTTTGTTTCCCAGTGTGGTCCTCGGGGGAAACTCACGATGTTCAGGGCACCTAACTAGATGTTCCATCATTTCACTTGTTATTAATCTCTTTCAGTCATCTTAAAAGAATTCAAAACATCATACATCATATTTGTGTATTCTCGCGTAACTATAATAACATGAAACAGATTAAGTTTATCAATAAGGGCAATGATCAAATCAAGAAGCACAATAAGTCTATAGATTGCAACAAATATGATTATTTCTATCTTCTACATCAATTCATAGCAATCATCAATAGTGGGCTTTCTGCCCGAGACATAATATTATTGTCCATCATTTACCCCATCAGGGTTTTATCATCATCATTGGGCCTTCAGCCCTAGACATAATCTCATTATGCAACATTTACCCTTATCAGAGTTTCTCAAAGTAAGGAGTGCATATTAAATTCCATTTCAACATAAATCTTATCAGCTCATTGTATATCACAGTTCTGAACAAATATTAGTAGAGGCATTAAAACTAGAAACAGTAAAAGCATATAGATATCATGTATCATTCCTCATACTCAGAATAGATTTATCATACAACATATGCATGTTCCATCCAATATGAATAGATGCCAATAAATTCCATGCATATACATGCATACCAGACTTAGTTCTCTTCTTCTTTTATTTCACATTCTTCATATGGGGTTACTAGTCATCACATGTTGATTATCATTTGAATTCCATCAAAATGGTTCATTCTCATAATATAAGTATTCTATCAAACAATCACAATACAAGAACACATTCTTGTAAGTCAATTCAAATACTTGAGTTTCATCATTTAGTTAAATTCAATTACAGTTATGTGCATCTCTTAATTCCCCATTTGATATTATCATTCACTAGAATCATCAAACTCATCATTTTAGGGTAAGAGTTATATTCTTAGAATCATCTACTAATTCCTATCTTTATCCATCATTTTATACTCAGTAGTCTCAGCTTCTTTCATTTCATGTTCATTACATTATCTGGACCAATATTTCTTGATTCACTTTAAACACAATGCTTCACTTCTACATAACATTTATCAAATTACAGTTATTAGTATATTTCATTTAATTTGGGTTAAGACACATGTAATTAAAATAAAAGATAAAATACTTCATCATACTATCTTCATTAGTTTCATCTTTATCTTGCAATCACCCTTAAGTACATCTTGTTCATATTGTCTCCTATATTCAGATAAGTGTACCTTGTCGTTAACTAATATTGTCATTCCCATAATCAACAATGATCATTCTTTATTATACTAAAACAAATTAATTAGATTTAGATGATATAGTAAGACTCATCATATTCAATTGAGGTATTAATACCTTCAACTTCAGCATTTGATCACATTTACAACATCATATACAAGTTCTAGATTTATCACTCATAATATTCTTAATAATAAACATTTAGGGTTTTCAATAAGTCATTCCTTAGTTCAACATATCATATGAATCATATCATTTAGTAATCCAATCATGACCCAAGGGTTCATTAGGGTTATTCACAAACATGGAAACCCTAGTTTCCATTTTCACACATTTCATTCATCAATCATAAGTATACATTG
Organism: Alisma plantago-aquatica; assembly: GCA_963693085.1. Lineage (NCBI taxonomy): Eukaryota > Viridiplantae > Streptophyta > Magnoliopsida > Alismatales > Alismataceae > Alisma > Alisma plantago-aquatica. Next base: position 133,195,454 of record OY856414.1, on the reverse strand, counting down.
ATTAATTGACTTATTTGATTCACTTCCTCAACACAAATCCTAATCAGGATATGTCATCATTCAACTCCATTAACATTCAACAATACACTTGTATAACACAATCTAGCACAATTAAGATATGACTTTATACATGTCAATTCAATTCCAAGCATATCGGCCATTAGGCTGATTTTTAGGAAAATTTCACATGAAATACCATATTCATTTACCCATAAGAATACCCATGCATCCTAAATCAATATAACAGGAACTAATCAAGTTTCAATCAATGAGAAATAATCAAAATCAGTAAAAATTGGATTCCCCAATATCTTTCCCAAATCAAATCCAATCGCATACATGTATAAACAAGGTATCTGATTGTTTTAGCCAGATAGAATTAGGATTTCAACATGAATAAAAAGCATAGGATGGAGAAAAACACTCACCTCAGGTGTGAAACACCTGAAATTCGTAGCCCAGGTACAACTGCTAATTTTTGAATCAAGTCCTTGCTTCAAGAAAACAAAATCTTCTTGCTCCTCTTCACTCAAGAACCTAGAAGAAGAAGAATTGCAGAATAAAGAATGAAAGAAGAGATCAATTTGGATTCTTTTGATCCAAATCAGGGGAGTGACGAGTTCTATACATAGGAGAGAATAGAAGCAAATAAACCTAGTAAAGATTTATAATATATACATAATTTACCAACCTTGGAAAGAGAAAACCCAGAAATCTGAAATTTCCACTTCAGATTCTCCAAACCCTAAAATCTCCTCCTCTCTCAAGAATTACGAAGCTCAGAAGTGTGGGACGGAAATTAGAGGTGCTTGGGTCGTAATAGAGTCCTATATACTCATTAAGGTGCTTGGAATAATTAATTATAAACATTTTTCAGTCTTTTTTATTTTTCCAGAAAAATCTGGTCGGTCGAGTTTGTCTCTCTCAGAACTCGACCGAAACTACATGTTTCCGAACTAAAACCTCATTAAAAAATTATGAAACTTTAACACAATTTCTGACATTGAGATTATAAGATACAGTAAAAAATTTAGATCATTTGGAGTTACCAATAATTAACTAAAAATTAAATACCACACTTCTATATTGCAGTCAGCAGCATGGTCGGTCGAGTTTGTCCTACACAGAACTCGACCGACACCCTCTATGTAGAGATCAAAAGTCATCCAAAAATTACTCCAATTTACAAGAGTGTCTATAATTGAGTTTACAAAGTAAAGTTACAATTTTAGATCAAATGGATATACCAATAAAAAGATAAAATTCAATTACCACACTACTATATCAATCTGAAAATATGATCAGTCGAGTTTGAAACTCGACTAATAAACCGATCAGAACATTCTTTAACAATTCTGATATTTTCCAATATTGTTCAAATTTTATATATACAAATTATATCCAAATTTGAATTAAATCAGAGTTACAAATAAAATACTAAAAATCATTTAGTGAGACACTATATTTATCATATTTTGTATTCATATATCACCAAAACCCTAATTTGGGCCGATTAGGGTTTCTGAAATGTTAACCCTAATTAGGTGGATCAAAGTATGATTAAACTTCTCATTATATTTAAAACATGAAAATTTAACTACCATCACTAATCAATCTTTAAACAATGATCAACTTAATTAAGCATACTAGTATCCAAGTAAACCCTAATTAGATGACTAATTTGAAAACGGGTCATTACATAAGGATCTTGGCTACTCATGAGAAAACACATAAAGGAAAAAGAAAAAGAAAACGAGTGAATGGACATGAAGCTTGGTGAAGACTTATTATTCACCACCTAGAAGTAGCAAGAAAATGTCCTTATCCCTCTAGGGTTCATGGATGGCATGTAATGGAAGGTTGAGGTATCTAAAACCCTAGAAAAGTATGGTTTTGAGATAGGGGAAGGTGGAAATGAAGTGCATGTAGGTAGGTGTAGGTGAGAGCTGAATGAATGCAAGAGTAATTACCAGGAATGGGTATAAGGTGGATAACGGTGTATAATGACATGCTACAACCACCCCCCATGTATATATAGGTGGTAAGGAATCACTAAGGTAAGTGGGGTAAATATGGGGAAAATGGAGAAAAAAACACTAGGATTTTGCTGGTAGCATGACCATGATGGGTAGAGAGTGCATGATCATTCTAGGATGGAATGGGAATGCTGGAGGAGGTGAGTTTTATAATTTTAAATTGGTATTTGAAGGCTTAGTAGAATAATCATGTTGGGAAACATGATAGTGATGGGGTTGGGTAGCACGTCTATTCTAGGTAGCACGAATGTGGTGAGTGACTTGCATGGTGGTAATTTAATCTAGAACGACAATTCTGACTCTAGGAACCACACCCGTTATAAATGTCAAGGACGTGATGGGGTCTTCTTAGCATGGTTTTTTTGGCTAGCAAGGTTGTGCTATTGATTTCACTGTAGCTTCTTCAAGTTTGAGATTTCTATTGTGATTTTTTTTGGCATCACATCCATGATGGGAGCTTTTCTTGGACTGTGTGCTTCAACTTTGCAATTCTTAGACTCCTTTGTTTTGACTTGACCCTTGGACACTAGAGATAAGTGGAGTAAGATCTTGGTCCCTCCTTAGACTCCTACATGGGTAGAGGAACCCTAGGGTCATCCTCCTTCTTTCCAGTCCATCCAAGGCATGGTCCAAGTACCTAAAAACATACAAAGAATGTCCACAAGTGCATTTGATAGTAAACCATTTATTAGGGGAAATAACATGCATTCTGACAAGTGTATATGTGATTAAAGTACAAGAAGACACAAGATAAAGACCTAAAATAGGGTTGCATTAAATACCAACTCCTTGAGAAGTTCCTTAAAATCTTGGCTCAAATATTCTTCACCTTGACCTGATCAAATCACCTTAATTTTTTTGCTAAATTGGCTTTCATCTTTATTCTTAAAGTCCTTCAATTTTCAAGGGATTTTTTTCATCTCTCATAAAAAAAAACATATATAACTCAAGGAGACACATTAGACGACATGTATGGGAACTAGAAGTTCAGTTTGCCTCTCATTGTTACCAGTGAAGGGTACCTTTTCTATATTTCCAATAATGAAGATCACATGTCTCTAGAGATCCAATATTCTAAAATTACGAGTATACATCCTTATGGAGATTTTCATAATATTTAACTCATGCATTTTATTCCATTAGGTATTTACATTATATAAGGGTGTATTAATATCCATGATCATATGAAACTGGGAAGTTCCACAAACAAAATCATCCAACTAATTCAAATAATTATTTTTTACTCAGAATGTGTAAATCTTTCTTGTTCAATTAAGAAATCATAGAAAAAAAAGTATTATTAATTCACTAATTCTTTTACCGTGATGAGGTAAACTTTCCAATTGTTACTTTAAATACTTATATATTTTTCGTTTATTTGTATATAATGTTCTTTAATTTGACCCTACTATCTATTTTAGTGGACTTTTGTGAACAAATGTGACACTCTAATTGATAATGATGAAACTTGAAGTAGTTGAATAATTATTTATGAGAAAATCAAGTTGTATTGAAGAATATTCATGGTTTGCTTGATATATTTAAGACTAAGTGAGAATATGTTTTTACTAGTACTCAGATACTACTTATTGCACAAAGATGTTGGGAAATATGGTGATAGAATAATAGGAAGTGGAAACAAAATTTTACTACCATATTCCCCTTAAATCAACAGACTACGTCAATAAATATATAATGGAAAAGATGATTTTGAGGATATAATTGGTCCTAGAGCAAGCCTAGAGACATCTCCTCATCTTTGTAGATGTGCAACACTCCTAGTTGCAATAGGAAAATGTCTATAACTCTACTATGGACAACAGACTCAAATAGTGCCTACAACAATTCCTTGGTCTCTACCACGGAGTGTTGGATGACGTTGTCCTCCTAGTGATGGTAAAAGGCCATCTTGCCTCTATGGAAGTCCACACAGACCACCTAGAGCTCCTTTCGTCCTACTAGAACAGACAGGAAGGAGTTGTCCCTTTATGCTGGCATACTAGTCACCAACTTGCTCTCCCACAATTGTTCTCCCTTACTATATCTCCCTTTATCGGTTAGGACTTGTTGGGATTCTCTCAATTACCACAACTAGACAATACGAACAATTATCATAGGCAATTGATGTGTTTGAGAAGCCCCCAATACCCCTCTATTTATAGGAAGGGTTAGGGTTAGGGTTCCTAGTCTGTGTGGAAGTGGAAGGTACAAGAATCTTGAATTTTTACAACTTGTGAATGGAGAAATAGTCGGTTAGCCAAGAAAATGGGTTGGTTGGCAAATGAACTGATTAGTTCTCCTAGCGAACCGGTTGTTTCATCATGTTTCCCAATCGCATATGAATTGGAAATTCTATTCCAATTAATGAACGATATGATGTCAGTACTAATCCTTGATGCATTCAAATTGAACCATTAATTAGTTGTTTCACTCAATGAAACGGTCATCTCACACCACAAACTCATTGCTTTCCTAAGTGAATTGGTCATTTTACTTAGCAAAATGGTCATCTTACACCACGAATTGGTCAGTTTGCTAAGTGAACCAGTCATTTCATCCCCAACTCATCCAGAATCCAGTCAATGCAATATCCAATCAACTTGACACTCCAAGACATCACATGAGCCAATTGGTTGGGAGTCTAATCAGTTGATTTCTTGCTTGAATTTAATACCTAAACACTTTAGTAATAAATCTGATTATAATTCATGATCAAAACTTCTCTTCTAGGTCAATTCCTATGTGTGTGACCCTATAGGTCCCATATTATGTTGGAAATGAATGTCCATAACCAGTTATGACATAACAAGCAATGAGTGGTATTTAGTCACACATCAAAGCTACCCAAGTAAATGGAAAGTTGGAGAACAACTTCAACCTACAATATGTTCTTGGTGTTATAGTGTTTTTAGAGTTCCTTTGTCATTGATATCCAGATTGAACTCAAGGCATGGAGTAGTCATCCTCTCCAAATGTCAATCTTGTTCCTTGAACCCAAGAAGACTGTCTGAGATATATGTGAGCTCAATATCACACATTTACTCACATGCGCATGGCCATGCATTTTTCAGTATCACAAATAACGAGGCTTAGGATATCATACTCCCATAGGAGGGGAAAATCCCATCTACATCACTCACAGTCAGTCCCCATGTGTCACAATCACCCAATCATCACCATTATGGCCACCCTTATTTAGGATTATATTTGATGATGTTAAATAACACCGAACAATACCTAATGAGTGTAGTGAATTCAGGTCTAAGAACCACAATTACCACAAACACTATGAGAGTTGACTATGACTACCATAGTAATGGTTTCCATGTGTCACTCTCATGGTGTATCTATCTAATACAATGTTCTTTAACATGTATATATTTGCTTGGTTTGATATCACATATCATGACTGATGAGATTTGGTCATCAACCAACACACATTCTAGTCTTATGTATTACTGTTGTCTATAATGCTTCCATAGTAATAACTGACTAGGGACATAACAAGAATGAATACATATGTATGATCTCATTATTCAGGTCTTCAACCCGAAGACATACGTCATTGAGTAACATTATCCTTTATACATTTATCAAGTTACTTCATTATCTCATAACTTAAAAAACAAAATAAATTGTAAGCTATCCTTTATTTATTAATCAAAGAATTTACAATATATGTCGTTAAAATGAGCATATGATTCGCTCTGTGGGAATACATAATAAGAAAAGCAATGTAATTGTAAAACTTAAGGATATTGATAAATATTGACATGTATCTATCATTTTAATGGAGTTTATTATGTGACTTTACAATGAAGTTGTTTGAATCTTCAAGTAGAGTTATTATGGGTTCCTGTGTCAAGAAGAAATTTGGAAGAAAGATGCATTATATTATCACTGTTAATGATTGATCGACTAGTTTTGACAAAAGTTGTCAATTATTTTGATCAATGTGATGATACATCTTTTAGACCTTGGTTAGTTGGGAAATCAAGTAACTGGCAGTTAGAAACCAAGAGTGTTGATGTTTTTCTTAAATGAATGGTAACTACCCATAAGTGGGGTGTGAAGAGATTTTAGAAAGAAAAAAAGGGAAACATCAATTCAATATTGTTTTGAAATTGGTCAACAATCTTTTCTTATTGATAACTTGTTATTAATTATTTACCTTGGTAACTACAGAGGGATGTTTTTAACAAATCACTAATAATTTTACAACCTCGATATTGCATATGTTTTCAATTGAATTGTAAAGATTTTGATGAATATGGACTTAATTGAAAAGATTGTATGCTTTGCTTCAAAAGATGGATTTCTTTGCAAATATCCCTATTGATAGGAATTTCATGATTCCTATTATTAGATTAATCCATTAATGGATATAAAAGAGAAGAAAAGAAGAAAAGTCAAAATAATATAAAAATATACAAGTTTTGAATATTAAGCAAAGTATTTATAAAAATACATAGAAATCTCTAGAAAGTGGCATTAATGGCCACAATTAAATAAATTTTGTTTTTATGAGATTTCTAATGAAGGAAATAGGAAAAGAGGAAAGGAAATAAAAGATTAAGAGAAAATCCTTGAAAAGAGATATCTTAATAAAGAAATAAGTAAGATAATGAGAAATGAAGAATGTAGATTCATCTATCGTGAATATTGGAAGCGATGATTGGAGGTAGCGGCGCTAACCCTGGCGACAGCGCTAACCCTGGAGACGACTTTCCAGACGACGGCGGCGATCATCGTCCCATCCCTCCTCTGTAGGTTCCATTAGGCAACACGGGTATCAGTCTGAACTTCTCAACCACAAGGCAACACCATCCCATGTCGACATCTCGCAACAACGCCATGGACATTGATTTCGGCGCTCCTACGAAGACTCAGTTTCCTGATTTACCTAACAGAAGTCCCAATTTGCCGCAACCCCCAGCGGCGCAGAGGCGTTCATACAGTGAATCGGTAGGCAGGAACATGACAGAGGACCAAGGCTACATACGCATTGATCCGGAAGATAACAACACCATCTTGAGCCCTGACGACATCATCTGCACCTCCGAGAACAGCATGCCGTCTTTCGGGATGAAACTGGATGCCCACGAAAACCACCTCAAACCATGGCAGTTCACGATCGTCGTCAAGCTGTTGTCTAAAGAAATCGACTTTCTTACCCTCCAAGACAGACTGAAACTGATGTGGAAACTGAAAGGTTGTTTCAATCTCATTGACCTAGCAAATGACTACTTTGTCGTCCAGTTGCAGAGGGAAGACGATTATATCCATGCCTTGACAGGCGGTCCTTCGCCGCTGTTCGGGTCATATCTCACAGTCCAGCGCTGGTTGTCGGAGTTCACGCCAGAAACTTTTGCAACTCCAAAGTTGGTTGCTTGTCTATGGATTCCCAATCTCCCCATCCATCTGTACAAGGAAGTTCTGCTTGCAAAGATAGGAGACGCCATTGGGAAGACTATCAAAGTGGATCTCAACACCTTGACGCAACGTCAGGGATGCTTTGCAAGAATCACGGTTGAACTGGATACTGCTCAGCCTTTGACCTCAGAAGTTATGATTGAAGGCAACCATTATCGAATCGAGTATGAGAACATCCCTTTCATATGTATGTATTGCGGACGCACGGGACATCTAGAAAGAGACTGCATCAAGTGCATCACGGTGGAAAATGAACTAAGGAAGCAATCAACTGTGAATGACGCTCCTGTACAGACACCTCCCCCACTCGCCCCAGGATTCACGGACTGTATCTATGCAAAACCTATCCAGCGCAAGCAGAGGCCTACCAGAGCAGCAAGCCAAAAGTCACAACCTTTCTCGAACAATCGCTTCCAAACCCTAGAAACGTAGGAAGGGGATGACGACGCTACTGAGATCATTGATGTTGATAACGTTGCTGAGAGGATAACTAGAGGTATGGATTGGAAGACGCTGAAGAGAAACTCCAGGCTGAGCAGAGATCAAACCGGCATAGACCAACACTTTCCTGAACAACACTCTAATCCCCCTCTGAATTCTCATAGAACAACCACTCACTGTTCCACAAACACGCAGAATTCTAACAACCATACGATGGTGAACCCAATCGGAGATGCATTACTCGCTGGAAAATCGTAGGAAACACATCCTTTCATCACCACGTCTTTCTCTCTGGGTGATACACCCACCATGGACTTTCCAATCCACCCCTATCGGAGCCCTAGACGCAACTCGGTTGGAATCCACCTTAGAAATAGGAAGGTGATCCAATCGGGGGGTTCCTCGATTCCTTCCAACCGGAAGAGGACCAAGACCTCTCTCCTGCCGGACCTTGAAGACAAAGCCAGGACGATGGGTACCTCCACCCTAGCATATTCTGATAAATGAAGGCAATCTCTTGGAATGTGCAGGGTGCCTGTGACAAAGACACCCACCTAGCATTCAAGGATCTCGCTCTAAAGTATGACATATCGGTCTTTTGCCTACTGGAGACTCGTTGCAACGGCAACAAGGCATCTGGGATCATCAAGAAGCTGGGTTTCGCGCACTCTCATAGAGTAGAAGTTGTTGGTTTCTCAGGAGGAATTTGGGTGCTCTGGAAGCACAATGTCAACTTGGAAATTCTCTTTTCTCATAAACAATTTATCCACTGCAACATTGAGGGCACTCTCTTCACCTTCATCTACACTAGTACAACTAGAAGTGGCCGCAAACTTCTATGGAACCACCTTAGCACTTTAGCCACCACGACAGATCCCTGGGTGGTGATGGGTGATTTTAACGTCATCATGTACCCTTCGGAGAAATATGGGAGTGATACCTTCAACACTGCCAATAGTAACAATTTCATTGAAGCAATGGAATCCTGCTCTCTGTATGATCTGGGAGCGTCTGGGGCCCGGACTACTTTCAGGAGAGGACTCCTTCACGAACGCCTCGATAGAGCCTTGGCGAATTGACCATGGATCGATTCTTCCACCACAAAGGAGATCCGCGTGCTTGAAAAGAACCATTCCGACCACACCCCTATCATGGTGTCTTACACTGATCACCAGTTTATCTGCAATACTCTTCCTACCCATACCTCTGCTAGATGGTACCCCACGCCTGGATACACCAACTTCTTTAAGGAATCATGGTCTACTGAGCAAGATCTTATGACGGTGAACGCCTCCTTTCTTTCTAAAGCCAGGAATTGGGACTCAACCACAAGGAAGAGTGATAGAAATGAGAAGGACAAGATCTCAAATAAGATCCAATGGAGCTAGATGAACTTAGCCCTCCACTACAATCAAGGCATGGCTCAAGAAACCATTAGCTTACAAGGTCAGTTAGACTCGATCCTTAGACGAGAAGAAGGTGAGAGTCAGCAAAGAGCCAGATGTGATTGGATTCGACTGGGTGACAATAACACCCGCTTCTTTCACTCGCTCATCAAATCTAGGAGACAGCGAAGATGAGTGACCTGCCTCAAAGGCGACAATGGTGAATGGATCCACGATGTGACGGACATCAAATCCCTCATTCTCTCCTTTTTCTCAAATGTGTATATGGAATCCAATAACGAGCTGAGAAGGAATGTCGTCCCATCCTTCCCAGGTTCCTTCTTGCCCCTTTCCAGCAGTCAGCAAGCTCATCTTGTAGAAGCTCCATCTCAGGAGGAGGTTTACGAAGCTCTTCTCTCTTTGTCCCCTATCAAGGCCCTGGGGCCTGATGGTGTGGACGCGGCTTTCTATCAATAGAATTGGACATCCCTCAAGTCTCAGCTTTGTCGGTTCATTCAGCAACCCTTCAGAGGTGTATCTCTCCCTCTTGGGTGGTCAGACTCCCTCATCATACTCATCCCCAAGCTGTCTACTCCAGAATGTTGTTCTTAGTTCCACCCAATCTCCCTTAACAATGTTTGTTCCAAGTTCCTTTCTAAAGTTATAGCCACTAGAATCAAACCTTATCTCTGTGACTGGATTTCCCCCCACCAGTCGGCCTTCATCCCAGGGTGAAGGATTGGCGACAATACTGCTCTGGTACAGGAAGTTATTCACACCATGGAATCCAAAATGAGCAAGAAGAAATCGTTGCCATTGAAGCTTGATCTTATGAAAGCTTTCGACAAACTGAGTTGGCACTTCATCCATGACACTCTCATCAAAACAAATCTACCAGATGTCATTATCAACATCATCATGCAGATCATTACTTCTGGGAAGTCAACTATCCTTTGGAACGGTGAAATGGCGGGCTCCTTCAAACCTTCCTACAGAGTGAAGCAAGGCGATCTTCTGTCGCCGTACATCTTCGTCCTCTGCCTTGAGAGACTTAGCCAGTTGATCGCTCAAGAGGTCGCCAATCACTCCTGGCAACCCATCATCATCTCTAAGTCAAAAATTCCAATCACACATGCAAGTTTTGCAGACGACATTATTCTTTTCAGAGAAGCTTCTATCTCTCAAGCTAAGACTATCAAGGCATGTCTCAGAAGATTCAGCGATGCTTCTGGCTTGTTTCTGTCACATGAAAAATCCACCTTGTTCTTCTTGCATAATACACCAAGAAGCTTAAGAACCACGATCTGTAGGAAGATAGGAATACAAGAGACCAGCAATCTGGGGCGCCATCTCAGAGTCCCAATCGTTCACAAAAGGAAAAGTAAAGGTTTGTTCTTAACTCTTATGGAGAAAATCCACAACCAGATCAATTAATGGCATAACAAGCTCCTTTCACTTGCAGGAAGGACTACCTTAGCACGATCGGTGTTGCAATCGCAAGCGTGTTATGTTATGCAGTCCGTCCAACTCCCGTCTTCTACCTGTAACAAGATCGACCAACTTATCTAGAACTTCATTTGGAATGGAAACTCCAGCAAACGTCTCAATCTTGTGGAATGGCAGTAGGTCACAAAGCCTAAGGCACGGGGAGGTCTAGCCATCAAATGCACTAAGGACTTCAACACTTCTTTCTTACTGAAGCTGGCATGGGCCTTTCTTCAACGTCACTCCATCCCCTGGATTGACCTCATGGTTGGAAAATACCTGAGTAGGGGACACCCTAGCCCCAATGGATCTCATCTCTGGCGAAGTATCAAGAGATTAACACCCTTCCTACTTGACAACTCTAGACGTGTTGCCATTTCTGGCCTTGACACTCTTGTCTGGTCAGATGAATGGTTGGGAGACGATCTTAATCCTACAATCAAGCCTGGCCTAACAATCCCTAAGGACCTGCTCGACCTCAAGGTCTCCAGCCTGGTTAGAGAGGACAGCAGCTGGGACACCGACTTTGTCAATTACTGGTTCGACAAAGACAATATTCACTCCATTATGAACATGCCTACTCCAAATAGTTCCTATGGCACAGACAAATGCATATGGAAGCTTACTCCACATGACACCTTCTCGTCGAGCTCCGCCTATACGGCTATCACCCAGACTGATGAAGCGGACCACCCACTGTTCAAAGCCATCTGGGCCATGAAGATACCACATTGTCTCAAGCTCCATCTCTGGCTCCTTCTACATAACTGACTTCTTACAAATTCTATGAGATCCCATAAGAATCTAACTGACAACCCCAACTGTTCCAACTGTACCACTGAAGAAGAGGATTGCCTTCACGCCATAAGGGATTGCATTGACGCGAAGCGGACCTGGACCATGATCTTGCCACCGGCGACACACAACTTCTTCCAGTACCAGGATGTCCACAGATGGTTGGCATACAACCTCAAAGATATCCAATCACATCCGCATTGGGATATCAAATTCACAGTAACCTGCTGGAAGATCTGGAAGAATCGCAACCTACATATCTTTGAGAATAGAAGGACCCCACCTCATATTCTTTCCCTTCAATGCTTAGTTGAGGCCTCTTCTATCATTCAGGCCTTTTCACCCTCCCTAACGCCTGATTCTGATATCTCTGAAAGTAGCATGTCATCTCATGCAATGGCGATAACCCCCTCAACTACTATTATACATGTGGATGAAACTCTATCGAGTAACACAAAGAGTGTTAGTGTTTGTGCCATTGCCAGAAATTTTCAAGTTCAATGGTTAACAGGATGTACCAATCTCACCCTTGGCACTGATGCTATGGAAGGGGAGCTCAAATTCATACTCTTAGGCATTAAACTGGTTGTTCTCAATGGTCTTTCAGACGGTTTGATCATTTCTGACTCATGGAATGCGGTGCAATGGGAAACTAAATCCAAGAAGCCTCCGGATAAGTACTTCCTGATCACAAGCAAGATTATTGATGCCCTACAGAATTCAGCTACCCAGAAAGTAATTTATCAGCAAAGGAGCCAAAACAAACTGACTGATGCCTTAGCTAAGTTATTTCTGAAGCAACCATCATCACCCATGATGTGGAATGAGTGCCCATCCCATGCTCTTCATATCTATCTAGATGACCTCAAGTCCTTCCCGTCTTTCTTTCAAGAAACTCTCTGATGTGACTTGTTGAACCAGTATCCAAAAAAAAAGAATGTAGATTCATCTAGAAGGATAATAAGCATCCTTAAAAAGGAATTTCGAGATATTAGGAATTGTTGGGATCCAAGGAGTCCCAATAGAGAAGAAAAAAGAGCAAATGCAAATAATACAAAATAAGAGGATAATGTGATACATAATTAATGAATTTCATGGTATTATTAAAAAGAGGTATTTTGTACTATAAGAAAGTATAATTTTATGCCAGTGGATTAAAAGTCAAGCATAAAGAGAATAAGAGAGATGATTTTCTAATTCCTAAATACCTAAAGAATATAGATTATCAAAGAGATATTTAAGAGAGAGAAGATTGCTTCTCAATTAAGGAATATGGTTTCCTATTGGGAAAGGGTCTTGGATCTCATGGATGGGCATCCTAGGGCTTTGCTACCCACCCCTATATAAGGGGTAGAACCCCTGGCCGAGTCTAGTAGGATCCCATGCATCCTTCTCTCTTCTTCTTCCTTGTTTTCATCCATAAACCCTAACAAAGAGGATCAGTGTGATCATGAAGCAATAAGGAGCCAATAAGGAGTTGTGATAGAAGCTTGATGCACCACGATGCCAGGGAGCAACTTAGCCATCGTGGTCATGCCCTAAAGCAAGAACAGCAGTAGCCATTTGGCTATAGCGAAGGCCGTGAGTTGCAGGCCTGACGAGTGTGAAAACGGCCACACTAGCTATGACCAAGTGGCGCCCCATGTGCGCAAGGGGGCGGCAGACCTAGGGAGGTGGCTGGCGACAAGTTTTGTGGCCTAGGGAGGAGAGGGTAGCCCCATGAAGGGCTACAATCGGCGGCCGTTGCGGTGGTCTGGAGGTTGAAGATGACCTAGGGCAGTTGGACAGTTCTGCCCTTCGTGTATTAAAGAACCGACGACTTAAGTGAGGGAAAGATGGCCATTTCGTTATGTTTTCAATCGGTTGGGTTGTGTTGCATGAGTTGGATGACATGGCATCCTGCCATTGGTCCAAGTAAGTATTACTTACAAAAATCATATCTAAATATTGGTAGATCGGAATGGTACATATAATTTATGTATTTTTCTTAGAAAAATGCGAGGAATCCATTAAAAATAGATATAAAAGCTAATTTCTCTTGTAATTTGAAAAGTAGTGGAAGTTATCAACTTTAATGGATTAATGATTAAGAAACCCTAATTTAAGATGATTAATGAATTGGGAAGGTGTTTTGGACGTTTAAAGTTGATGTTAACCTGTTTATTATAAAAAGGATACATTAGATCCAAAGGGATAAACTTTAAGCATAATTTGATTAATTTTGGGTTCCATGTACATAAATGATCTTTAATGGGCCTTGAAACCCTAATGTTAGTAATTATGATTCTTAATGGCTTTAATTGTTCAAATTCATGTGTAAGGCTGATATATGATGGTTCTAAGCTATTTTGAGTATAAAAGTTCCTAATTGTGGATGAATACCCTTAATTTAGTAATTAGGGTTTTCTAGTGGATAAATGTGGAATTAATGATAAATAAAGTTCATATATGAATTTGACTATATGAAAGATGAGTTGTCAATTCGAAAGAAACTAAAGGTGATAACTGAGTTTAATGACCTTGACATAACTTAAAAGGATAAAGATGGTAGTTTTAGTATAAAATAGAAATAATAGATTTTAATTGGGCTTATGATGTTGAAATTAGGGTTTGTGAGTTGATAGAAGTATTATGGAGGCTAAAACCTTAATAAAACCCTAAAGTGGCCTAGAAAGCCTAAGATGGAATCCAAGTCTATCTTCATAATGTTTTGGATAAACTATAACACTTGGATGTATTGCATTAATTTCAAGATATTTTTTATTGCTTGTTTGATTGTTCTTTATCATTATTGCTTGGACATCAAGTTACTCTGGATTGGGTATGTGGTTAATTATGGTTAATCGCATTAGTTTCCCAAAAGTTTTTTGGATGATTGATTGCATTGAACGCAACATATCAGTTTGGATGTTCATACTTGCAAATCATAAAGTCACTATGATTATCACAATTATGATATAAGTGTGTATTCTCGCACCTACATGCCACCCTGATGGATGATGCAATGAGGTCAAGCCTAAGAGGGAAGACCCATGGGCACCATGAGTGGTAACCCCAGACACCAAGGTCAGGATAGAGAAGGTAGCCTTATGCTATTGCATGAGTAATGGGCACCATGAGAGGTCACCCCAGGCACCAAGCTCAGGATGGAGAAGGTGGCCTTAAGTCAATGGCAAACGAGAAACCCTAATGGGGGTATTCCAAGGTTAGGGAAAAAGTGGTGGAGATTGACACATTGAAAACATAAATTGAATTGTTAATTACCTTGATTGTGATAAATAGGTTGTTATCCTTATGTGTGAAATTTTGGTTGTCCCAACATACCAACATATTCATTTATGCTAACTGACGTTTTGTTTGTCGTTGTTTTAGGTACAATATTGAAAAGGACAAATAGTAAAGTGGCATATTATGAAAATAATAATTAAAGTGCAAGGAGGATTAGTTAGAATAGATTGAATCTATGGATAGAAGTTAGATATCCAAAGTTTTTAAAAGGTATGCAAAGTTTTATTTTATTCCAGATTTTTAGTATAGTTTGGTGGAATTTAGTAATTATTATTGATTATTTGTCGAACCATTGATCCGGTTAGTTGGGATAACATATTTGACCTTTTGGTATCCCTTAATTGGGGGTTACCGGGAGGTAGGGTCGTTACATTTGGTATCAGAGCATTGGTTCCTCATTTAATCTTTAGTAATTATTAAATTTTACAAACTCTATAGAACCCAAGGGATTTATTAGAGGACTTTTCGATGACTGAGGTGTCTAAAAAAGGATCACAGTCCGGGGTTGGACATATTTTCCTCTGCACCACTAATCGGAATACGAGGACTCCTGGATGTAGTGTGACTTCCTGGCCAATGTATGAGGTTTTGGTTCGAAATAAGATACCTTTAGGACTCTCTCATCTATTTTCATCCCTTCTCAACCCTAATTCTATTAGGATTATAAGGTTTAGGGTTTTCTCTCTCTTCCTCACCCTCTTGAGGATAGGGTATGCATAATAAGGTTAAGGAATCCTCCACCAAAACTAATGAAAAGCATGTAAATAAGATTCCATGGACACAGGCTTACTATTTTAAGTAGAAACTAAAGATTAGTTGCATGCTTGGGTCGTATGACATGTATTATCATGCCCTCAAGAGATACTTGAGGATAGACCCTCTTTTTAGGAGGATGATTAGAGTGGGTCTTGGAGGATGAGATCTCCATTAAAGGTAGATATGTGGAACATCCTCTGAGGATGATGCTAACCCTAACCCTAAGTGAAGGTTAGAGAGAGAGATGGCATGTTGAGATGGATGTCATGGTTGACCATGTGTGTGGGTTGACATGCTTTTGGTTTTGGATAGCTAGGATAGTGTGTGCCATGTGAGGTTGGCTGACCTAGAACCTTTGGCGGCCCAACCCCCGGGGAGGGTCGTGCATGTTAGGGTGAAGGATAACTCCTTCATTGATGAGGTTAGTGATGACCATATAGAAACCCTATGAGCTTATATGAGCATGGCAAAGTTGCACCTAGAGTACGTTAGTAAGTGCTGGAAGTAGGTCGAAACCCAGGCCAGAAGGGCATGTTGGATAGATTATAAGCTAAGCATAAAGAGCTATAGACAATTTTGAGTGAACGTAGGTGTATGCATGTGAGCTCGATCCACCTTAGAGAGAGAACCTATAGTGTTAATGTTGTTTGTAGGGTTAAGCTCTAGAGAGACTCAAGCAAGAAGGTTGGAAGCTTAGACTTAGGGATATGAGGAACCCTGAGAAGTTGGGTATGATGCGACCTAAGTGGATGGTTGTGGTTGCCTCATGCATGATCCCTGGAGGCTTATGGTATCTTGGTTTCCTTTAGAGGAACCAAACCCTAGAACAAAGATGAGGTTGTTGGTACCTATGTATAGATGATATAGGTGCTTACCGTCTAGGGACATGAAGAAGAGTTCCTTAGAACCTAAGGAGGCTTAGTACAAAGTTGTGAGGCCTTATACCTAGTTGGTTGTCCTTGAGGAGGACTCGACTCTGAGGTGTTTCTCAAGTGGAAGGATAATAGGATGTGCATGATGCACCTCGTACATGCTGGGTTCATTGTTAGAATGTTGAGAATACATTTAGATGACTATTGCATAAAAGTGAACCTAGAGTTCCTAGACCTAAATAGGGGAAGTAGTAGTTCCTGGTGCACCTGATGCTCACATGGATGCTTAAGTTCTTACGCATGGGAGCATGGCACTTCTCATGTTTAGAGGAAAAGGAAACCCCTTAGACTAAGGAATATGTTTGATGAACCCCTGACATATAGATTGGTGACATGGGCATGTATGATGATGGTCCAATGTTGAGGAATGAGAACAAGTAGGATGTAAGGGAGAGTGAAATCACCCTTTTACTTAAAATTTGAAGAATTGACATCCATTCCAAACACACTCAGAGGTATGATGGAATGGGCATCAATTTTCCAAACTTATTAAACATTGGTATACAAAAGACCATTAGAAAGTAGCGGAATAAAAAATAACTGATTGTATTTAATTTCATAAAAGGTTTACAAAATACATCAATTCTCCCATTAGGGTATACATAAAGACACACAATCAGAATCTAGATAGAGGGAAGTATAGACTACTATAATCTTGTCTCCAAGAAACATCTCCATCAATTGAGTCCAAGCCAAAAGCTATATACTCCTTTCCTTGTTCATCACCTTGCTCATCACCTGGGTGGTTGGGAAAGCACCCAGAAAAAGGGAGAGGAAAATAAGGTATGTGTCAAATAATGAATAAGTACAAGAGAAAAGGAAATCAAATGAAACATAAATATATTTAATCATCATAAGATTAGAGGGCCAAGAGAATGAGGCATGTAACAAAATAGATTCTTACCATTACAAAACATATAAGAAGTAGCATGCATGATATTAATTGGACTACATTAACTAAGTAGGGTTGAGGAACCTACCGGACCTCAACCTATAGGTGAGGGGAGAATTCATAGATTCCCATTCACCTATAAAATTTTATAGGGTAGGAATAACACATTCCCCTAGGGAGAATAAGATGTTCCCCAGGACAATTATTTACATGGCCTCTGTGGGTGGTTGTACGTAAGTACCACTACTATAGTTAAATAGCCAAATAAACCATCATTCTCAAGAAATAATAAAGTGGCAAGATAAATCATCGTATAATTACAACTTGGTGGTGGAGTTCCAAGACCCAAGAATAATGTTCCAAAACTAATTTATGAGGCAAGTATAGCAAAAGATTCAAGAGTATATGAAATAGGGTTTAATAAAGCCTCATTATAGAAAAATAGGTTAAGGCAGAATTATTCCCAACTTTAGGTGTAAATGCACATACATAAATAAGGATTGCACATACATAGCACATACCATTCATTATTATTCATATTACGCACTTTCATCACTTGATTGAGTCCATGATCAATTTTTCCAATTTTTAATTCGTGTACATGTATTAGAATGATATATATGCATTAAGGTAGAGAAAACCCATATTTTTACTTTATATAGCAAAAACTCGATTTATACTATGAAAACATCACCATAGACTTAGTTAGGTTCTTCTGATTAAGAAAACATATAATTTTGCATATTTTGGAGTTACGATGATTAGAGTGTATTTTTGGTGATTTTTAAGTGATTAAATCATTTTCTAGAAAAACACCATCGACAAAACTCAAAACCAATACTTGGAAATATTATTAATTAAAATAAAATGTTTTCTATGAGTTTAGGATGTATTTTACTTTAGTTTTTGGACAAAGGAATCAAAAGTTATGAATTATTGAAATTTGGCCAATCAGAAACCGACATATCATCAAACCAAACGAGATAAGCAAAGAGAGAGAGGGAGGGAAAATACCATTCTACCTAATATCATGGTTTTAGATTAATACTTATCCAAACTAGATCTTCTAGAGAAGGTAAACCGGTAAGAAACCAAAACCCTAGATGAACATGGTAAATAGAGATGGAAATCATCGATTTTAAACATAGATGCATAAATTTTAAGCATGTAGCAAGCAATATATGTGAAGTGGGTTATGAAACTCGCCTCTAGGGAAGATAAGAAGGTCCAAACAGCAAGCATCCAAGCTTATAAGGTCTGGTTGCTCCAATCCTAGCTCCTTTCTTGGACAAAGATCACCTTCTCAACTTAGAGGTGATAAACCCTAGCAAAAGAGCATAGAGATGAGGTGTTTTAGGGTTCTAGGTGGGGTTTCACTATGTAAGTCCATGGTTACGACCTATAATAGGGTGTAAGGAAGACTAATAGTATGAAAATAGGAAAGTAAGGGAGGAAACGTACTAGTTTTGGTCAAAATTACCAAGGAGCAGATTTAGAAACCCTAATAGAGCAATTTGGAAACCCTAGGAGACTTCTTCACCAAGGTAGGCTCCCTCTATTACCTTGGGATAGAAAATTCGTGGCCAAATATAGAAGTAACTATTATCTAAGCTTGAGGAAAGAAAAGGAGAGAAAGAGTTTTCGAATTTTGAGTTGGGAAGGGGCATACATGGCTATATATAGAAATAGGTGAAGCATGAGGTGTCTTAAGGGACTTTCCATGTGTCTTTAGCCTAGGGATTGATGAACATGCAAGATGACAACTCATAGAGGTTTCATGCATATCAAAAGTTGGTCCTAAGAGCCCATATATCCTTCTAGGCCATCCCAACCATTTTTTAAGAAAGAAATAACCTCATTGGTTGATAGCTTTTAAGGATAAGCATCTTTATAAAGAGGGTAATCCCTATAATGCCCTTGGAAAGAAATACCATCAAACCAAGGTGAAACCAGGTTATCAAATGGTTTAAAATATCTTTAATGGTAAGTTAATATCTAAGGATTAAAATTCAGTTGATAATTTGCAAAGAAAACCTCCCAATTTGGTAAATTGCATAAAAGTCCAGAATGTACCTAAAATTGCATAACTTGCACAAAAAACATCCAAATCGAGCCAAATGTGAAACTTAGGATCATTTTATGTTTTAAAATCATATAAAAAAGTTATATTAAGGTTTAGAGCACTTAATTATGGTAATTAAGCTTTCAATGAGGTATTTATGCATAAACCCTTATATTGGTACAATTAGTGAATAAATGTTCACTAAACCACTATAAATTCCACTAATTAAATAGAAAGACCAATAAGGATAGAAATGAAAGGAAAAGATGGGAAAGAGGGTCAAAAGACAAAATTTCAAAATTCAGTATGTTACAACACCACCCCTTAAAGAGGAATTCGTCCCCGAAATCACAAGTAAGAAGGGAAGGGTGGGTGTGAAACATCTCATCACAAAACATCATGTTATTTCTCCAACCTTAACTTCCACCAAACAATTCATCAACATATACTCCACAAGCATCTTGACATAGCTCAGGTTCTCAAGGATCACCTAGGTTCCATTATTTAGATATTCTTTTTAGGAGATTTAACATTATTTACATTTTTGGCTAATTAACATTATATTCATTATGATATCACATCATCACCATTATTTTAATTATGGCATGTCATAATCACTTTATTACTAAGGAAGTTATATTTCATTATCATCCATGAAACATCATATATATACATATATATTTCTCATTTATCTTACTAAAAAATTTAGCAAAATTATGGGTTACTCAATTCTCTCAATATACTTGATCATTATCCTTAATATTTTGGGCTTCGACTTCATTATCCTTATTATTTCACCTCATTAAGTTATAACGAATTATTTTGCATGAAATATTCAATTTTTCTTTAAATCTTCATTCAACACAAATTATGTCACAACAATTACATATATTTATATTAAACATTATCTCATTACCATATTATGTTTATTTCTCACATTAATGTCATCATTAATCATTTTCTCATATTTATTTATATTATTGATTTGCACATTTATGTGAATCAATTACTACAATTACTACTTATCCATATTGAAGTCATTATATGTATTTTAATGATCAAGGTGAGGCATATTAGGAATTCACTCACATTAAGTGACTAATCGTGTGTGTATTAGATAACAAGGTAACATACTATGCATTTCATATCGATGACTTGATTAATATGTGATTAGATGATTAGATATATTATTTATGTGTATCAAAGTATATTAACTGATTATGGAACCTAATGTCATTAATGTATCATGAAAGACATTAAGGATGTATATGTTAAGGTTAGATGATTACAACTTAGGATTCAGGTTAATGTGATTACTAAATTTTACTTAGCATGTATTAAGTCTAAGATTAGGTTACAATTATCTTACTTGTCATTTTATTAGGGTTTATTGGTTTATGACATGGGCAACACGATACATATCCATTAGGATTAATATGTGAGTTACTCATATTATGTGCATTAGGTATTCATTAGGGTTTGAACATATAAATTATTCCTCAGATGATCATTATATGTTCATTAATATATAAAGAAGCATGTTAGGCTATAACTATAACTTGTTTGGACCCACTAAAGTGTCAAGCACAACAACCTCCTAAGTATGGGGTTAGGGTTTCTAAAGATAGTGTAGATAGATTTCAAGATGTCCTAGGGCTCCATCCCCCTAAAGAGGATTTTTTCCTTGAAATCTAACCACCCAACATCATCAAACTAACTATACTCCACCCCTTAAAGAGTTTGACCTATCAAGCCAAACTACACTAGGGTTAAAGGATGAGTCTAACTAAACCATGTACAAGATCCATCACACTTCCACTGTGCACTCTGATAGCTCACTTAACCCCAAACATCAAAGTCTAGGTTCTAGGGATAAACTATCCAAGCATGTGGCCCCAACGGTCATAAGGAGACTATCTTGGTATCCATCCTCAAACAAGTCACCATACACCTAAAACTTAGGGTTCCTAAAGATATACAACATAGATGTCTAAGGTCACTATTTCCTAAAAGCAAACTATTTCGGACAATCTGTTTCATCTTAGGCCAGGTCGGTATCATATGGATCTGGGAGTCCTCGTAAACCAATCAAGTGGTGCTGAGGAAATAATTGCCAGCCCCCAGAACCTGATCCTTTCTAGACACCTTTGCTTCAACTTCATGCGCTAATAGTTGCCTAAAGACAAACCTAAACAACATTAAGTTATGCATATTTTAGTTATGATTATTTTAGGGTTTTATTCATCATGATACTAATGTGGAACTATATGGTCCTAAATCAACCTTTCATCCTTTGTAGATCAATTCTAGGGCAACCATGTCACCTACAAAAAATATGTAAGGAAGAGATTCTAATTAGGGAGACAAAACTGAAATAGCCAGATTCCGACTACCATGGACTCTGATACCATGTTGTAAGGGAGAGTGAAATCACCCCTTTACTAAAATTTGAATAATTGACATCCATTCCAAACACTCTCAGAGGTATGATGGAATGGGCATAAATTTTCCAAACTTATTAAACATTGGTATACAAAAGACCATTAGAAAGCAGCGGAATAAAAAAATAACTGATTGTATTCAATTTCATAAAAGGTTTAAAAAATACATCAAATTCTCCCATTAGGGTTTACATCAAGACACACAATCAGAATCTAGATAGAGGGAAGTCTAGACTACTACAATCTTGTCTCCAAGAAACATCTCCATCAACTGAGTCCAAGCCAAAAGCTATATACTCCTTGTCTTGTTCATCACCTTGCTCATCACCTGGGTGGTTGGGAAAGAACCCAGCAAAAGGGAGAGGAAAACAAGGTATGCGTCAAATAATGAATAAGTTCAAGAGAAAAGGAAATCATATGAAACATAAATATATTGAATCATAATAAGATGAGAGGGCCAAGAGAATGAGGCACATAACAAAATAGATTCTTACCATTACAAAACATATAAGATGTAGCATGCATGATATTAATTGGACTACATTAACTATGTAGGGTTGAGGCACCTATCGGACCTCAACCTATAGGTGAGGGGAGAATTCATACATTCCCAGTCACCTATAAAATTTTATAAGGGAGGAATAACACATTCCCCAGGGGAGAATAAGACGTTCCCCAGGGCAATTATTTACATGCCCTCTGTGGGTAGTTGTACGTAAGTACCACTACTATAGTTAAATAGACAAATAAACCATCATGCTCAAGAAATAATAAAGTGGCAAGATAAATCATCGTATAATTACAACTTGGTGGTGGGGTTCCAAGACCCAAGAATAATGTTTCAAAACTGATTTATTAGGCAAGTATAGCAAAAGATTCAAGAGTATATGAAATAGGGTTTAATAAAGCCTCATTATAGAAAAATAGGTTAAGGCACAATTACTCCCAACTTAAGGTGTAAATGCACATACATAAATAAGGATTGCACATACATAGCACATACCTTTCATTATGATTCATATTACCCACTTTCATCACTTGATTGAGTCCATGATCATTTTTTTCAATTTTCAATTCGTATACATGTATTAGAATGACATATATGCATTAAGGTAGATCAAACCCATATTTTTACTTTTTATAGCAAAAACTCGATTTATACTATGAAAACATCACCATAGACTTAGGTAGGTTCTTCTGGTTAAGAAAACATATAATTTTGCATATTTTGGAGTTACGATGATTAGAGTGTATTTTTGGTGATTTTTATGTGATTAAATCATTTTCTAGAAAACCACCATCGAAAAAACTGAAAACCAATACTTGGAAAGGTTATTAATTAAAAAAATGTTTTTCTGATTTTAGGACGTATTTTACTTTAGTTTTTGGACAAAGGAATCAAAAGTCATGAATTATTGAAATTCGACCAATCAGAAACTGACACATCATCAAACCAAACGAGATAAGAAAAGGGAGAGAGGGAGGGAAAATACCATTCGACCTAATATCATGGTTTTATATTAATATTTATCCAAACTAGATCTTCTAGAGATGGTAAACCGGTAAGAAACCAAAACCCTAGATGAACATGGTAAATAGAGATGGAAATCATCGATTTTAAACATAGATGCATGAATTTTAAGCATGTAGCAAGCAATATATGAGAAGTGGGTTATGAAACTCTCCTCTAGGTAAGATAAGAAGGTACAAACAGCAAGGATACAAGCTTATAAGATCTGGTTGCTCCAAGCCTAGCTCCTTTCTTGGACAAAGATCACCTTCTCAACTTAGAGGTGATAAACCCTAGCAAAAGAGCATAGAGATGAGGTGTTTTAGGGTTCTAGGTGGGGTTTCACCATGGAAGTCCATGGTTACGACCTATAATAGGGTGTATGGAAGATTAATAGTATGAAAATAGGGAAGGAAGTGAGGAAACTTACTAGTTTTGGTCGAAATTACCAAGGAGCAGAGTTAGATACCCTAATAGAGCAATTTGGAAACCCTAGGAGACTTCTTCACCAAGGTAGGCTCCCTCTATTACCTTGGGACAGAAACTTCGTGGCCTAATACAGAAGGAACTATTACATAAGCTTGAGGAAATAAAAGGAGAGCAAGAGTTTTCGAATTTTGAGTTGGGAAGGGGTATACATGGCTATATATAGAAAGAGGTGAAGCATGAGGTGTCTTAAGGGACTTTCCATGTGTCTTCAGCCTAGGGATTGATGATCATGTAAGAGGACATCTCATAGAGGCTTCATGCATATCAAAAGTCGGTCCTAAGAGCCCATATATCCTTCTAGGCCATCCCCACCGTTTTTTTAAGACAGAAATAACCTCATTGGTTGATAGCTTTTAAGGATAAGCATCTTTATAAAGAGGGTAATCCCTATAATGCCCTTGGAAAGAAATACCATCAAACCAAGGTGAAACTAGGCTCTCCAGTGGTTTAAAATCTCGTTAATGGTAAGGGAATATCTAAGGAGTAAAATTCAGTTGATAATTTGGAAAGAAAACCTCCCAATTTGGTAAATTGTATAAAAGTCCAGAATGTACCTAAAATTGCATAACTTGCACAAACAACATCTAAATCGAACCAAATTTGAAACTTAGGATCATTTTATGTTTCAAAATCATATAAAAATGTTAGATGAAGGTGTAAAGAACTTAATTATGGTAATTAAGCTTTCACTGAGGTATTTATGCATAAACCCTTATATTGGTACAATTAGTGAATAAATGTTCACTAAACCACTATAAATTCCACTAATTAAATAGAAAGGCCAATAAGGATAGAAATGAAAGGAAAAGATGGAAAAGAGGGTCAAAAGACAAAATTTCAAAATTCAGTATGTTACATAGGACCTATCATGGAGACCTAACATGGTTTAGTTAGTGGTCTGCTTGTTATGTGCCTTAGTAGCTTGCTAGGGCTAAGCATGCTCATGTGGATATAAAGCTCGACGTAGGGGCATTTGTGACCTTTGTTGCTATAAAGATGTAGTTTCCTCCCATCCTGGGAAAGGGACCCTTCTGTAGGGTATGGATCAGCTTTTGTTGGGTTGAGGTAACCTAAAGAGGTCTCATAGGATATTGAGACTCTAAGTGGAGAGTACATAGTATAAGAATAAACTTGTAGACCCATAGATAACCATCTCTAAGTGCATGTGGATATGTTACAATGGAGGTAACCAATATGGGGCCTAACCGAGGTAGATAGGTCACCATGATCCATACAAAAGGGTGTAAGTCAGACCACAAATGTTGAGAGAGATGATGGAGACTTGGGTAAGGTTTCAAGTTGGATACGTACTATGTTAGAATCCTAAGTCTATCCTAGGGTCAGGTGGGGATAAGACTGATGGGAGTAGGAGTTGCCTAATTCCCTAGTTTCACATGACCATAGGGTCGGGAGGTAACATCTATCATTGTCTGAGGGCCATGGGTTAGGAGATTGATCACCTTCATGAACTCATGGGATCCAAGGGGAAAATTAAAAAGGCATTCTCTGGTGCATAAGGGAAGAGGGATGACCCCAAAAGTGTCGGCACCCTATAGACTTAGAGGAGATGACTAAGGATTGTATGATGACCCAAGTGGGTTCGAGACTAGTTTTTCATGGAAGTAACATGGATATTGAGTTGTTCATGATGTAGAGGCATGTGATGCACGTTTCTGTTTAAATTTGTAGGTGTATTGGAAATGTGGGATGTACCATCTCTACTATTGGAATGGGAAGAACTCTGTATTTGGACTGTAGACAAATGCTTATTTCCTCTTATAATGGGAGTGAGAGATAGGAGAGTATGCATGCCATACACCAAGAATAAAGATGATGTAAGTGGAAATGTTGCTATGATGCATGAGGATAGAGATAATAACATACACTTGTGGAGTGTATGATGTGTGGATGTTGTACAAACACTAAGAGAACTAAGGCTGTCATCTTATGAGGATGTTTTTATCACGAGCTATGTGGAACTTATGCACTATACAAGGTAGAGTTCTATAACTAAGAGAATGAGCTCTGAGTTCCCTTGATAAAGGTAGACTTAGACTCTGAGATGAGATGATAAGTGGAATACAGGGAGGTGTATGTCTTCAACATTACCTTATACATAAGGATGTGAGGTGGTAATGGATGCTCTGGTTGAGATGAAGCTTCCTAGTTTTGCTAGAGGTTAGAAGAGGTTGTTAGGTTAGCCCTAATTTTGAAAAAGGAGATATGTTTGGCTAACACTCAGATGTAACGAGATATGTTGATCAAGTTAGTGGTTGTTTGGTTAGCCAACCTAGGCCTTGATGCGATAAAAGGATGGTTGTAGAACCTCAGATGTGCTTCTCTAGAAAAGAAGATGATGAAACCCTGACTAGAGTGGTTTAGGGTTTCCGAGGAATCAATCTTGAGGAATCATGGCATACAGGAGATCATGATTTTAACATAACCATACACCATGGTACTACTAAGATAATAAGTGGTAGTAGTACTTTGATGCCTAAGATGAAAAGTGTACAAAGATGCATGTGTCTTGTTGCCATGCAAGCCAGGAGGTGAAGGATGAACACTAGTAACCCAATGTGCTGATATAGAGGATAAAGAGTCCCTGAGTGGGAATGGGAGTTCATTACTATAGATGTTATGGTAAGTCTCCCTGGATCGAGGAAGGTCAAGATGCAATGTCGGTTATAATAGATCACCTTATCTAGATGACAAGATTTAAGAGAAAGAGAGAGAGAGAGTATTGTCAAGGGACAATCCTGGTTGAACTACATATAAGAAAGAGAGATGGTTCAACTACACCATGATGTGAGTTCAAAGGTTCTTGAATATAACCTAAAGATTCACTTCCATGAGGTGGAAGTAGATACAAGAAGAACTCAATGTTAGTACAGCTTATCACCCATAACTGATGGTTAGAATGATCCAAACTAGAGGGTCTGAGGAGACCATGTTTTCTCATTCAAGGTGATACATGGAGATAGTTTTGTCCTATGAAAGATGTGATGTTAACCACCATAGCCTTTATCGAGATGTAAGAAGCTCTGTAAGGGAGGTTGTGTCGGTCACCGCTTCATGAAGATGATGTCAGTGGAAAGACCTTGTGAAGGTCAGAAAGGCCACATTATGTCCAGATGAAGTCGCTTTGATCATGCGATGGCTGAGAAATCCCAGGGGTGACATGAGTCGTGAGCTGATGCAAAGTAGACTGACATGCAATTCACTATGGGAGAATATGTGATGTGAAAATATGACCCCTCTAAGCTACAACTGAGAAACATGAGTCCCCGATATATGGGTCCATTTGAGATGGATTGGTGGAGATGGTTATGTTTAGCCTTACCCCTCAGGATAATGTGATGTGTTCTACGAGTCTGATCTTGAGCACTATGTGAGGTACCCAAGCCATGTGTTGAGCCATGAACCTATTCAGCTTAGTGAGAGGCTGAAATGTCCTGAGACACCTATTGAAAAACACTAGAGGGGGGGGTGAATAGAGTTTTTAAATAATTTTAACAATTTATTGAACTCAAACAACCACAATTGAAAATTGGAAGAAGGAGACAGGTGTTTAGAGTGGTTCCATTAGCAAATACTAAAGTTGTCAGTCCACTACCCGGTTGCTTACCCAACTGGGATTTTGAAAGTATTTATTTTATTACCTTCTCAAGGATTTATACAAAATACAATACTTTCCTTTACACCCTTTGAACAGCCTTCACTTGAAGTAGGTGCACCAACTTGAGGTAGCCTTCTTGAAGTAACTCCAAGCTCCCCCTTGAAGTAGCCTTCCTCTCTAGAAGTAACCTCCCGTTGCACCAGCCTTCTGAAGTAGCTCAAAGTCGCCTTCTTCACCAAGAAGATCTCCACCCTCTCCAATCTGCAGCCTCCAACCTAGGAGTAGCAAGGAGAGTACAAACGCTAATAGAGAACAAGAAAGGAAAAAGGAAATTACAACTTATCCTTTGTAGCCCAAGGCTTGATTTGCCTAGATCAAGCGTACAGATCTCCTAACCAAGTGTATGGACTTGTGATTACAGTGGGTAGGAGATACTAGCCTATAGAACACGAATTTTGAGCTAAAGAAGAAAGTGTCCAATTGTCACAATGCTCAAATTGCTCACAAACAGATTGCTCAAAGTATGCTCAAGGATTTCTCAAGTGTAACAAGTATATTTGAGTGTCCTATGGCTTGTCCTATTTATAGGAATGGCCTAAGGATGCTTAAGGACGTTCTAGACAACTTCTAGGGGTTTCTAAGTGCTTAACTAGCCGTTAGGTACAAGTTTGTTGCTTTAGCAACGGCTAATTAATTTACTCTGCAGTTGCTGTCAGAGTTCATCTCGGTCGAGGAATGGTCGACCGAGATACCTACTCGGTCAAAGTTTTGTCGACCGACAGGCTCTCTAGATCAAGTGATTTGCAACGTCTATCTCCAACTTCCAACTACCTTGTCAGTTGAGTCTAACGGCTACTTTGGATCTTTCTCGGTCGAGAAGATTGTCGACCGAGAGTGTCTCGGTCGAGGAGTTTGTCGACCGAGATTGATCCTGTTTCAATGTTTCAATTTAGGCACTAATTATATGTATGAGTGTGCAAATGTGATCCTATTTGAAGGGAATGACTTATCTAAATGTGGTGTTTAGCTAGGGAGAATCTAACGCTTGATTTACATGAAATCTAAGTACTTGTACATTATATATTTGTACAAGTTTTTACAAGGCGATTACATTTCATGAAAAATACACATGTAAGCATATGGATTTCCCTAGTTGCTTTGTCATCCACCTTAATCCTGCACACTCAAGTAGCTCGTTAGATCAATAAGAATGAAATGTTTGTCATAATCAAAACAAAGGGATTTATAGATGTCCATTTAGCCAACACCTATGAGGGTACGATATACCAAGGTGAGAGAGAACTTAGATGTAAGAATATAAGATGATGAAGGTTCTTGGGAAGGGAAGCACCATGGAGAGGGTGAAGCCACATAAGAATCATGATGGACATGAGGAAGTCTTATCCTTCTTGTTTGTTGGTTTGATGGAATTTTGAGGGCAAAATTTCTATAAGCGGGGAGGAATGTTACTACCTCAAAATTGCATATATTTTCAATTGTATTGTAAAGATTTTGATGAATATGGACTTAATTGAAAAGATTGTATGCTTTGCTTCAAAAGATGGATTTCTTTGCAAATATCCCTTTTGATAGGAATTTCGTGATTCCTATTATTAGATTAATCCATTAATGGATATAAAAGAGAAGAAAAGAAGAAAAGTCCAAATAATAGAAAAAATACAAGATAATGAATATTAAGCAAAGTATTTATAAAAATACATTGAAATCTCTAGAATGTGGTATTAATGGCCACAATTAAATAAATTTTGTTTCTATGAGATTTCTAATGAAGGAAATAGGAAAAGAGGAAAGGAAATAAAAGATAAAGAGAAAATCCTTAAAAAGAGATATCTTAATAAAGAAATAAGTAAGATAATGAGAAATGAAGAATGTAGATGCATCTAGAAGCATAATAAGCATCCTTAAAAAGGAATTTAGAGATATTAGGATTTCTTGGGATCCAAGGATTCCCAATAGAGAAGAAAAAAGAGAAAATGCAAATAATACAAAATAAGAGGATAATGTGATACATAATTATTGAATTTTGTGGTATTATTAAAAAAAAGGTATTTTCTACTATAAGAAAGTATAATTTTGTGCCAATGAATTAAAAGTCAAACATAAAGAGAATAAGCGAGATGATTTTCGAATTCCTAAATATATAAAGAATATAGATTATCAAAGAGATATTTAACAGAGATAGAAGATTGCTTCTTAATGAAGGAATATGGTTTCCAATTGGGAAAGGGTCTTGGATCTCATGGATGGGCATCTTAGGGCTTTGCTACCCACCCCTATATAAGGGGTAGAACCCTTGGCTGAGTCCAGTAGGATCCCATGCATCCTTCTCTCTTCTTCTTCCTTGTTTTTATCGATAAACCCTAACAAAGAGGAGTAGCGTGATCATGAAGCAACAAGGAGCCAAGAAGGAGTTGCAATAGAAGCTTGATGTTCCACGATGCCAACGAGCAACTTAGTCATTGTGTCCATGCCCTAAAGCGTGCGCAGCAGCAACCGTTTGGCTGCAACGACGGTCGCAAGTTACATGCCTGATGAGCATGAGAATGGCCACACTGGCTGTGACTAAGTGGTGCCTCATGTGCACAAGGGGGCGGCGGACCTAGGGAGGTGGCTGGCGGCAATTTTTGTGGCCTAGGGAGGAAAGGGCAGCCCCACGAAGGGCTGCAATCAACGGCCATTGCGGTAGTCTAGAGGTTGAAGATGACCTAGGGCAGTTGGACAGTTCTACCCCTTCACGTATTAAAGAACCGACAACTCAAGTGAGGGAAAGATAGTCATTTCATTATGTTTTCAATCAGTCGAGTTGTGTTGCATGAGTTGGATGATGTGGCATCCTGCCATTGGTCCAAGTAAGTATTTATTACAAAAATCATATCTAAATATCGGTAGATCGGAGTGGTACATATAATGTATGTATTTTTCTTAGAAAAATGCGAGGAATCCATTAAAAATAGATTTAGAAGCTAATTCCTCTTGTAATTCGAAAGTAGTGGAAGTTATCAATTGTAATGCATTAATGATTAAGAAACCCTAATTTAAGATGATTAATGAATTGGGAAGGTGTTTTGGACGTTTAAAGTTGATGTTAACTTGTTGATTATAAAAAGTTGATGTTAACTTGTTGATTTAGGGCTCCATGTACATAAATGAGCTTTAATGGGCCTTGAAACCCTAATGTTAGTATTTATGATTCCTAATGGCTTTAATTGTTCAAATTCATGTATAAGGCTGAGATATGATGGTTCTAAGCTATTTTGAGTATAAAAGTTCCTAATTGTGGTTGAATACCCTTAATTTAGTAATTTGGGTTTTCTAGTGTATTAATGTGGAATTAATGATAAACAAAGTTCATATATGAATTAGACTATATGAAATATGAGTTGTCAATTCAAAAGAAACTAAAGGTGATAATTGAGTTTAATGACCTTGACATATCTTAAAAGGATAAAGATGGTAGTTTTAGTATAAAAGAAAAATAATAGACTTTAATTGGGCTTATGATGTTGAAATTAGGGTTTGTTAGCTAAGAGAGCATTAAATGTGATAGAAGTATTATGGAGGCTAAAACCTTAATAAAACCCTAAAGTGGCCTAGAAAGCAAAAGATGGAATCCAAGTCTATCTTGAGAATGTTTTGGATAAACTATAACACTTGGATGTATTGCATTAATTTCATGATATTTTTTATTTCTTGTTTTATTGTTCTTTATCATTATTGCTTGGACATCAAGTTGCTCTGGTTCAGGTATGTGGTTAATTATGGTTAATCGCATTAGTTTCCTAAAGGTTTTCTAGATGATTGATCACATTGAATGCAACCTATTAGTTTGGATGTTCATACTTGCAAATCATAAAGTCAGTATGATTATCACAATTATGATATATGCGTGTATTTTCGCACCTACATGCCACCCTGATGGATGATGCAATGAGGTCAAGCCCAAGAGGGAAGACCCATGGGCACCATGAGTGGTGACCCCAGGAACCAAGCTCAAGATAGAGAAGGTGGACTTATGATATTGCATGACTAATGGGCACCATGAGAGGTGACCCTAGGCACAAAGCTTAGGATGGAGAAGATGGGCTTAAGTTAATGGCAAAAGAGAGACTCTAATGGGGATATTCTAGGGTTAGGGAAAAACCGGTGGAGATTGACACATTGAAAATGTAAATTGAATTGTTAATTATCTTGATTGTGATAAATAGGTTGTTAGCCTTATGTGTGAAATTTTGGTTGTCCCCTCATACCAACATATTCATTTATGCTGACCGACATTTTGTTTGTCGGCATTTTAGGTACAATATTGAAAAGGACAAACAATAAAGTGGCATATTGTGAAAATAACAATTAAAGTGCAAGGAGGATTAGTTAGAATAGATTGAAGTTGTGGATAGAAGTTAGATATCCAAAGCTTTTAAAAGGTATGCAAAATTTTATTTTATTCCAACTTTTCAGTATAGTTTGGTAGACTTTAGTAATTATTATTGAATATTTTTCTAAGCATTGATCTGGTTAATTGGGATAATGACTCTGACCTTTTGGTCTCCCTTAATTGGGGGTTACCAGGAGGCGGGGTCGTTACAAATAACATCTAATTTTGTCTGTGCAAAACATAAATTTTTAATAAATGATTCATTACAAGTTATTTTGTTTGTTCGCAATGCAAGTAAATGATCAATAATATATTATTTTGTTTATGCAAATGTAAGATTTTGACAAATGATTAATGCCATATTATTTTATTAGTGCACAATATGAGTTTTTATGACATGATTAATTACGTGTTATTTATTAATGGGCAATGGAATATATAATAAATTATTAATGAAAAATTATTTTTTTAATGCAACTCCAATTTATAACTAATTATTATCAAAGGATTATGTTGTAAATACACAAAGTGATTTCATAAACAAATAATGATAAAGAGTCTATTTTTAATTATATATTTTACATTTGAATTTGAAAGCATTCTTGATCAAGTATTTATTACCATTTTCTGTTTTATAAAGAAACATGAAAAGGTCTATATGGCCAATGTGGACTTAATTTTTTATTCTTTATTCTTTTTCCATACTCTAGCGGTGATCATCAAGACTTCCCCTTTATGTGATTTAGATCTAATGATTTATCTTCACTAAATGGTTTCTACACTAGTAAATAAGGTGGAGGTGGCTTATTCATGCTAGGAGAGTTAATCATTAATTTCTTTTGGTGTCTTCCATCTTTTCTTCACTTCTTTTATTGACTTATTCAAGCATTTCCCCCCATCCCTTCCTATAAAAAGACTAGACCTCACACAAGTGTCTCCCCAAGATCCCTAGTGGCACATTTCCAACTCTGGGATCTCTCCCTCTCATTATTAATCAGTAAACACCTCTATCACTTAGTAGTTAGTCGGAGAGACAAGTGATGGATTCCTTGTTTGGGTCTCCATCTTGTGTTATTTTGTTCCACGTTCACAACAAGACATGTAGAATGCATGTTATTTCCCCAATAGCTATCACTGAATGTCAAATGAACTTATAGATGTTCTTTGTGTTTTTTTAGGTACTTTGGAGGCTACTTGATGTATGGATGAGGGATACATGACAACCATGACTCATACATGCTTCCATGAGCCCAATGTTCCATTAAATCAAGTCCAACATATCCTAAGCAATCAAAGTGTGATTGAAGAAAGGAAGTACATGATTTGACCAATCATATACTCTAAGTGAAACTCGTTCCCACAAGAATGATTAAAATATAGTGGGAAATACAATTTAAAAGAAAATAGTGCACTACTACTCTTCAAAACTCCTCCAAATTCCAAATCAACCATACCCAAGCCATGGAATGGCCATTATATCCCTAAAAGGGTGTGCCACAACAACCACTTTCCACATTTCACTATCATTTCACCTTAAAAACCATGACAATCCACTAACATATCAAAATCCCCCACATAGGACCTAGAACGGTCGTTCTGGCCATAGAACAACCATGCTAGATTGGTTGTTTTAACATTTCATTGTCCAATCAACTCCATTCCAAAAATAATTGCTCCCTTGCCCAGAACAAACATGGTACTTCATATCTAGAATGACCATTGTTCTTAGAATGGCCATGCCACAACCATGAAACTAGTCATTCCACTATAGAATGACTGTTCCATCTTGACCATATACACACTCATTCATGCCCACAATGATCGATCTACCCTTAGAACGACCATTTTACCCTAAATCCTACTTTTGTCTATATTACATTTCCTTAACTATCTTCACTTAAACCTAGCCACCCTATCTTCCTATATATACATTAGTGGTGTCCAAGAGGGAAGTGTTACATTCTCCCACCCATCATATTTTCCATTCACTCCTACCAACCCCATTTACTTCATATCCCTTGATATTTCCCCCCAATTCCCTAGTTTTCTAGGGCTTTGACCATATCCCTTCCATTTTTCAAGCCATTTTCATCCACGTAGAGGAGGAGTACGAGCATGGATCTATTGGAGGTGAAGTTTAGATATCTCCCATCCATGTTCATGGAATTTCTATCTTCTTCTCCCTTTCACTTGGTAGTTCTATAATCATGAGTAGACAACCCCCTCTAAGGGATGTTTGGGGGTAATATATGTAACTATGACACCATGTTGACATTTTGGGTAATATTTATGACTAGACTCTGATTTTTTTCCTAACACTATATTATTACTTGTTCTCCTTCCTTACTTGTTGTTGTGGTTGTTTGTGCTAGGCAATCACCTAAGGCATAGAGAAAGATGTGATTCTTTTGGTGGGAAATATCATAAGTTCCATTGACAAACTATAATGACCCAGCTTCTCGGTAACCCCCAATCAAGGGAGACCAAGAGGTCAGAGGCGTTATCCCAAAATTCAGGATCAATGGTTTAATATTTAATCAGAAATAATTATCAAAGTCTACTAAAACTAAAATATAAAGCTGGAATAAAATAATACTTTTGCATACCTTGCTAAAATTAGGATCTAAGACTTCTATCCATAGAAGAAATATATCCATCTAATCCTCCTTTGGATTACTTAGTTGTATATTCACAGATTCTATTTTACTATTTGTCCTTTTCAGATAAAACCCAAAACACTAACAAACAAAACATCGGTCAGTATATTGCTATACTGGTATGTGGGGACAAACACAATATCACAAATAGTCTCTAACAACCTAAATATAGCAAATAATTTATAACAATCCAAATTACGTTTTTAATGTAACTTCTCAACCGCTTTTACCCTAAACCCTAGATTACCCTCTCTTAGGGTTTTGTCCTTGCAAGGGACATAAGGCCACCTTCTCCATCCCGAGCATGGTGCTTGGGGTCACCACTCGGGTGCCCAATGGTCTTCCCTCTGGGGCTTGACCAACTCAGACCTTCCCTTTAGGGCTTGGTCTTGCATCATACATCAGGGTGGTATGTAGGTTCGAGAAGTACACTCATAATTAATTTTTATACACATAGTCACTTTATGAGATTATAGAATTGAACATTCAAACAGTTTAGGTTGCACATCAAGTGAGAAACCTCGTGAAACGTCATGAATCATAAGGCGATTATTCATAAAGTAACTACATACATGTTCAGTAGATTTCACAAGCTAATAGAAATTCCAACCAAGATATCAATCCAAGCAAGTTGTTCAACCACACAATCAAGGATCCTGAAAAGCACATGTACTCTATTTACTACACACTTTATCAAGATTCTATCTATTCAACTTGAACTCGCTTCCTAGGGTTTCCTACTTCATTTTAGGGTTTCATTAGGATTCATCTTTATCATTATCACTATAAACCCTAAAATAGAAAAACTGGCTACAAACCCTAACTAGCTTGTTAAAACTTCCCTAACAGGCTTTGGATCGAATCAAAATTACATTCTTCTAAGGAATCTCAAATTAACCACATTAATCACCTTTTACCCTAAATTAGGGTTTCTATATGCATTATAACATATACATGTGTAACAACCCTATACCAAACATATTAACATCTAAATCAGATTCAACTCTTAATCATTCTTTCAACAGTCACTATATCTGAAAATAACCTAATTAAGACCGTAGATCTGATTTTCAAACTTAATTAGGGTTTTAATCAAGGTTTAATGCATAACATGATCAACTTAAGGCACTTTTCGAACTATGATTAGATTCAGGTTTTAAACTATTTTTATTATATTCCTCACATTCTCTTGATCAATTTTCATATTTTACTTGTCTTAATCTGAGTTACCAATCTTTTGTTATGATTTTTGCAAGTTAATCACTTTTGAATCAATTAGAAGTTGACACATCATTATCAAGATTGTTTACCTTATTTCCATGTGGGTTTAGCTCGACCAATCAGCTTCGGCCAAACGGTCGGCCTGCTCCTCACAAGAAAAGTGTTAGGTCCAGGGGTATTTTCCCCTTTTGCCCTTACGCCCTCCAGCTTCGGGCCCCGCGTGAGATGGGCAGGTTAGTATTTTCATCCGTGGTTGTCTTCTCCCCCTGATCAACCCAATTCTCACACATCGGCGCCATGGGCAGTCAACACGCCTGTTGACCCTCATTCTTGCAATGATGGGCCTTCACATAGAGGTTTCATCGGCTCTGCCCTCCTCCTCTGAAGTCATTGAACCTCCGACGCCCCCCGCTCGCGGTCGGGGTGGGCTATTCCATAAGTTGCCGCCACCCCTGTACAAGGGAGTTTCCATATAGGGCAAAGCCCCTTCTCAGCTCGCCGCTTCTTTTGCAAGTGCATATACTCATGGAAGGAATATACCAAAGACCTCAAGGGTCCCAAGATCTCCTATATATAGGGATGTAAAGTAGTTGTTTCCCACAAAACTCTAGTTCCTAGATAGACTGGGATTTGTGGAAATCACAATCCCACACAGCAATGAAGAAACCAGGGGGTGGAAAGGTCTGAATCAATCTCATGGTCTTAATAGGAGGTTTTCTAGGAACCGACATGCATCGGGGAAGGAGGTAGAGTCCAACAATTTTCAAAGTCACTATACCTCACCTTCCCGATCTGGCTAGAGCTGGGAGATGATCTACAGACTGTCGATCTACAATCCAAGGGCTCCAGAGACACGTGACATCTAAAAAGGGTCGGGCCTTAGATTCCTAGTTGATTTATAAATGTGACAAATCACATTATCATATTAGCTAATCCCTCACTATAAGGAAAATTAATAAATGCATAACTCTCTCCTCTTTTATCCAAACATTCCCAAAATTTAAAGGAAAGTCCACAATGACATAACTTCATGTGTGCAAAGTTTGAGACTCTAACTCAAAAGTACGAGGGACTTTTCTTCATATGAAAGTTATCTCTTATTAAGGGATATTTTAAGCATATTTTGTCTCTCCTATTCTTTTGTATCATTTATTTAGATTCCTTTTACCATTAAAAATCATATGGACTTGAAATCTCACCCATGATGATTCCATTATCCATATTTCCACATATTTCCTATAATTTCATCATTATCTCAAATCTCCTTCTTAATAATGCTTTATTTGATTTTATCTCTTTCTTCTCCTATTAACTTTGTAACTTGGACTCCTTGGAACCCAAGAAATCCTAAATATACGAAATCCCTCCTTGAAGGATAATTCTTAGCCTTCTAAATGCTTCCACACCTTTCTTTTCTCATTATCTTAGTTATTCCTTTATTAACTGATTCCTTTTCCTTTTTATTTCCTTTTTCTTGTTATTGGGCCCAATAGCCAACAAGGCCCACATAATCAAACACACAAGGTTATTTATCAAAGGAAATCGTTCAAGGAACATAACACAAAATACCTAATCATACATTTATTCGGGAAATTGCATTTCCAACCGAAAGAACCCAAAAATTTGGGGTTGTAACATCCTTCCCCCCTTATTGGAATTTTTCCCTCAAAATTCCACCAAACATACAAACAATTCAAGATAAAACGTTTCCATGTTCATCATTGGCTCCAATGTGGCCTCATCCTCTCCATGGTGCTTCCAAAGAATCTTTATCATCTTATATTCTTACATCTGAGTTCTCTCTCACCTTGGTATCTCATACCCTCATAGATGACTCAGGATATTTCAGCCTCCCTAGAATCTCAACAGGCTCATGGGTCAGCACATGGTTTGGGTACATCACATAGTGCTCCAGATCAGACTCATGGAACACGTCATACATCATGTTATCTTGAGGGGTACGGCTAAACATAAGAAACTCCACCAATCCATCTCAAATGGACCCATGTAACGAGGACTCATCTTTCTCATCTATAGCTTAGAGGGGTTGGTTTTACATAACACATATTCTCCCACAGTGAACTACATGTTAGTCTGCTTCGCATCAACTCATGACTCTTGTCACCTCTGGGCTTTCTCAGCCATTGCTCGATCAAAGCGACTTCATCTGCACACACAGGGGTCACTCTAACCTTCACATGGTCCTCTCACTGACATCATCCTAATGAAGCAGTGATCGACACAACCTCCTTTACAGAGCTTCTTACATCCCTATATTGTCTATGGTGGCTACATCATGAGTAAAATCTCTTAGGGGTAGTAATTGCTCCCATGCTTCACCCTGAATGAGCACGCATACTCTCATCAGACCCTCTAAAGTCTAGATCATACTCACTTTACTGTCCATCAATCAGGGGTAATAAGTTGTGCTAAACTTCAAACTGGTATCTAGTTCTTTATGTACCTACCTCCACCACATGGAAGTGAACTTGAGGTCATACTCAAGAACCTATGAACTCGAATCACGGTGTAGTTGAACTATCTCTTTCTCATATATATATTTCAACCATATCTATCTCAGTGACAGTACCCAATCCTAAGAAAGGGATTAAGTCAACTTGATAAGGTGATTTACCATAACCCATATTGCATCATGACCTCTCTTGGTCTAGGGGAGACCCACCACAATGTCCATGGTGATCCACTCTCATTCCCTCTTGGGGACTCCTCATTATATATAGCAATGCACTGGGTTACTAGTGTTTGGCCTTCATCCTCTGGCATGTATGGTGACAGGACACATGCAACACTATATTCTTCTTCATCTTAGGTCTTCAAGGTACTACTACAAACATTAACCATCTCGGTAGTACCACAACATAAATGATATGCTTAAAATCATGAGCTCCTTGCATGAC
This sequence comes from Alisma plantago-aquatica, assembly GCA_963693085.1. Classification (NCBI taxonomy): domain Eukaryota; kingdom Viridiplantae; phylum Streptophyta; class Magnoliopsida; order Alismatales; family Alismataceae; genus Alisma; species Alisma plantago-aquatica. The sequence continues at coordinate 133,156,704 of OY856414.1, read as the reverse complement.
ATGATTCCTCAAATATGACTTTCGCGGAAACCCTAAAACGCTGGAGTAGTGGGTTTTAGCACCTTCTTTATCTGAGAACTTTATCTGAGGTTCTTACAACCATCCTTCTATCTCATCAATCTCTAGGCTAGCTAACGGAGTATCCACCATCTTGACCAATAGGTCAGGTTGTATCTGGGTGTTAGCTACATATGTCTAGTCTTCTAATGATCATAGGGTTCACCTAGAAACCTCTTTTAGCTCTCTCTATCGACTAGATAAGGCAACTGTATACCTGAGTTGTGTCTCGGCTAAGAGTATATGTTACCACATTAATTTCCTTATGTGATGGTGAAAACATAAACCTTCATATACTCCCCTCATTATCCTCATCTCAGGTTTAGGTCTTACTGAGTCAAGAAAACTTTGAGCTCATCATCTCGATTATCAAACCCAAACTTAAAATGTATAGATTCTAAACTACTTCCAGAGTGGTACGTCTTCATACTACCTTGTTCTCTTTGTGTTTTCAAACTATCTATCCAACATACTCTCAAAAGGATGTGGTAATTCCCCTATACTCAAACATCATAGGAAAGTTTCAACTCATATCACCTTCATCCTTAGTATATGGCATCCACTTTGTCTTGTCTCTCACACTCATAATAAGAAGAAATAATCATTTGGCTGTAGTCCAAATACAAAGTTCATCCCGTTCTAAGAGTAGAGATGGTGCATCACACATAGCCATAACCTTTCCAATCCAAGTTGAAATGCACATTACAGGTCTCCACAACATGAACATCTCGATTATGGGTGTATGGGAAGACTTTTCCCATCACCTCTAGATCTTAACATATCTCTTTTATGTACAATCCCTAGTCATTACCTCAAGGTCTCTAGGGTGTCGACACTTTTGTAGTGATCTGACCCTTATGCATCTAGGGAGTGACTATCACATTTACCCCTTAGGCCCCATGCACTCATAAAGGTTGCCAACCTCATAACCCATGGGCCTTAGGAAAAGGTAGTTGTTACCTCCTAACCCTATGGTCTTGTGCATACAGGGAACAGACAACTCCTACTTCCATCGATATTATCCCTACCTGACCCTAGTATTGACTTAGGATTCTATCATGGTACATCTCAAACTTGAATCCTTACTTGAATTTATGTCATCTCTCTGGGCACTCATGGTCAAACTTACATCCCTTCATGGGAATCATGGCTACCTACCTATCTTGGTCTGGCCCCATACAGGTTACCTCCATGGTAACATATCTACATGCCCCTTAGAGATGGTCACACATGGGTCTATAGATTCATGTTCATACGATTTAATCTCCACTTAGGTCATCAAGCTCTTATGAGAGACCTCTTTAGGTTACTTCGAACCTAAACAAAATATGGTACTCACTCTACAAAAGGGTCCCTTCCCAGGATGGGAGAAAAGTATCTCTTGATAGTAGTAAAGGTCACAAACATCTTTTCTTCCAAGGTTTACATCATCATGTGCATGCATAGCCCTATTATGCTACCTATACATGTAGCTAGCAAGAAGAAAACCTAACAAGCCACTCTGGGTTCCTTGGTATGTCCTACTTGTTCCCTATTCCTCGAATTTGGCAAAACTCATACATATGTCACCAACACGTGTGAGGAGTTCATCAAACAAATTCCTTAGTCCAAGGGATTTCCCTTTCCTAAAAACATGAGGGGGCTGCCATACTTGTATCCTTAGGAACTCATACATCTTTGTGAGCATCAGGTGCACCACGTACTACCACTTCCCCTCTTTGGTCTAGCAACCCTAGGTTCACTTCTTATGCATTAGTTGTCTAACCACGAATCAAACATGTACAGGGTATGGCATACACTTCCCACCATTCTTTCATGCGAACCACACCTTAGAGTCCTACACAAGGACAATGTGAAAGACTGGATTTTTGGGCTTAATTCTGAGGACGGAATTTCTTTTAAGGTGTGTAGGATGTGATGGAGTGGACTTTTGGAATCCGAAAATGTCCAATGACATAAGTAAAGTCAGACATGTTGAGTTGTATTGAGAATCCCAAGTGTCTTAGTAAAGTGGGAGTGTTGTGGAGGTTTATATAATGTTTTGGATCCATAATTTTATGCCTTCTTGAGGAATTTAATTGGATGATCAAATAGTTGAGTTTTGTCACCAAATTTGTGTAGAATGTATATCGAGAGGTAGGGAAGCTATGGTTAAAATTTGGTGGCATTTGGATGTTCCTAGAGGAAGTTATTTGGGTTTGAAAATGATGAAATAATGTGCATATGGGTGTGGTTGTATAGCCTAAGTTGCCGATCTAATAGGATGTCACACAGCCTTTGTTTTGGTCGGGCACGCATGGCTAGTTTCTAGCCCTAGATCGCTGATCTAGCGGTTGGAACTACAACCTTTTTGAAACCACGAGGTCAGAATGGTGTGAAGAGATCCTAGCCTTTGGATGACGATCGAACGGCCAAGGAGTCATCCTCAACCTTCGGTCAAGCCGCGAGGACGTGGCCATAGTAGACATGATTCAAGTTTGACCACGACCCTTACCTCCAGCCCATACCACGTGAACCTGACTGAGACTCTACTCTCGTCTCTCCTCTATGATCTCACCAATCCCTCAAACGACCCTCAACAGCGATCGGAACCACCTCCACGATCACCTCCGATAGCGGCCCTCTCCAAGCACACCCATGTTGTTGTAGGCATCTCATGCTCAGGCCTCCTTAAACCTATATAACTCATCCCCGAGCATCGTTGGGACCCCTTTAGCTCTTTGCCTTCCTCAATTTGTCTGAGGAAAGCCCAGATGACTCTCCCCTTGAGCTTGCCTCCTCCAAACCGCTCCGTCGCGGCATAGCACCTGCCTCGGGCCGCCCCGTCCTCCACATTTCTAGATCAACCCCTCCTCAAGATGTGCAAGGCCACATTGAACCTTACCAGTCCTTCCTCGGGCTCCCAACACCTCCTCTCACTCCCCTGACCTCCTCCTCCACGGTCGGTGACCTCCTCAATGCACCTTGGCGGCGCACCACTCCAAGGGGAGCCACACTCTGAGACCCTTCCGCCCTGACCCAGAGAGGCCCCACAAAGTTAGCCTTGTGATCAGCTGCACCTGAGGAGACACCAGCCACAGTCACGAGCTCACTGGAGTTGATGGCAGAGTAGCTACCTCGCAGAGAAAAGCAGGACCCACTTTGTTGTTTGGATCCTCACAGATGAGTAAGGTAGATCTGTTTCAGCCTTCTTTTACCTACCTGTGTACTCACACGACCATTGGATCTGAGCATCCAACGGTCCACAATAATCATATCTCTTATATTAATCACTGAAATTGATAAATGCCATAAAATATCCTGATCTTAGGAAAATCACAATAACTCGTAGGAATGTCAGAAAAATTCAAATAAGGTACCAAAATGTTTAGAAAAATGCGTAGAACAATATGAAAGAAAAATATCAGGCTTTTGATGCATAAATATCATGTAAGATGTAGAATGCTTAGTCCATGAGTAATAAATACCAAATGATGGCCTAAAATTATGGGAAAATGTTAGTAACTCCATAATAATGTGTATAGTGCACCTAATGTCAGTGATGGTCAATGTTGATGCACGAAATTATGTAAATTGCTCAATATGGCTAACTAGTGCTAATAACCTTAATTAAAATGTAATTAATGCATACATACTCAATAAATGATGAAATCCACAGAGTAAGCTCATACCAGTATATGGAACCTCAGTTTTAATTATGAGATCATAATGATCAACAAATCCTTGTTATATGAAGATGACCCTTAATACATGGTTTAAAACCCTAATCTAGGTTAATGATGTAACCTAGGGTTAATATGTGCACAAAAAGGATATGGAACCTATTATTCAGATGATGAACTTTGATAATGAGATGTAATCTGGAAAATGCATCAGTGAGATAATCATAAGATAAGAATACAAGTAATGATACACATATTCTAAAGAGACTAAGTAAAACCCTAATGAACACAATTAGGGTTAAGATTAGATGTAAGATCATGAGAACCTGATGGTGATTTGTAATCTTGTCTTAATCGGGATTGACCAAGGACATAGTTTACATGAGGAATATGTGATTAGGATGTCTCTTTGGAAGGTACGCCATTGCCTCTTACTTGGCTTATTATACAATATGCTTGTGTTATATGTGTATTAAAATACTTGGCATATGATATTGGATGAAATGATTGTTCTTGTTTGATATTTTTCATGATTTGCCATACTTATTTCTATGAACACATGAAACATAATATATCTATTCCATTATATCTAAGCACTTCAACTCTTTGGTAGTAAAGTGCTGGAAAACAAGTACTTCAACTCTTTGGTAGTAAAGTACTTGGAAGTGATCCAACTCTTTGGTAGTAGATCACATTGTGAAATGATCCAACTCTTTGGTAGTAGATCATAAAGGCCTTAATGCATTCAATTCTTAGGTATTAAATGCATGGATGATATAATGGAAAATATGCTTAAAATATGTGTTCTCTTTTGTTGATGAACATCTTTGTGCAAGTATATGATTTTCTTATATTTCTTTGTAACTGCCGAGTATTAGTTTTATCTTATTGCCAAGATATGATGAGAGGTATATAAATGACACGTAAGCGTACTCAGTACAATATTCTTGAATATTGTGCTGATGTGTACCACATGTAATCTTTTTTTAGGTTATGGTTATGCTCTTGAAGATCCAGGATAGTTGAGACTTTTGTGGCGAGCTGATGTACATGTCGACCTATTGTCTTAAGATCATGTATTGTAGTGGTAGTACATGTATATGTATAGTTTGTTGTTCAATATGTAATATCAAATGATGTAACAATTCATATTGTAATTATATGTTGAATGGTGAACATGTATGTATGGTTTTATTATTGTTCATGTGCATGTGCTACTGATTGTTTCCTTTTGACTTCCTATGATTTGCTCTTTCTTAGCCTTGTGTGTGATATTTAAATTGGGATTCTTGCTGAGGTGAGGTTTCAATTTGGATATCACACATTAGATTAAGTTTTAGAAAATTCGGGGACATCACAAACAACCAATTGGGTGCGAGGCCCCACGGCTTGTTACCATACCTCATCAGGGTCTAAGGAGCTCTCCTTCATATACCTAAAAGTAGGCACCTATGACTTATCTACATCGACTCAAGAATCCTCTTCCTCTTTCTAGGGTTTGGTTCCTCTAAAGGCAACTACGATACAACAAGCCTCTAAGGATCATACATGAGGCAACTACAACTATCTACTCAGGGTCGTCCAAAACATGTCATATCATACCCAACTTCTCATGGTCCTTCATGCCTCAGAGTCAAGGTATCTAACCTTCTTCATCAGGTCTTACCCTCTCTCTCTAGAGCAAACTCTACAATTGGTCCTACAACTTGAGGTTTCCTCATAGAAGATGGGTCAAGATCTTAGGATACCTGTCTACTCCTACATGGGTGAAATGTATGATCCAAAACCTATGTTCGGTCAATATTATACCCAAAGCCCTGCATGCTTGTCTCATAACCTATCAGCATGACCCTTCTGACCTAAGTCTCAACCTACTGCCAACATTGATGACTTTCTCTCCTACGTAGGTGCATGCCTCTTTTGTGCTCATATATGCCCGTTAGGGTTTCTATATGGTCACTACTATCCTCCACGAAGAGGGAGCTATTCCTCACCCTCAAAGGCATGACTACCCAAGGTTGGGTCACCAAAAACATTAGGTCAAACTTAGCTCATGCTTCTCATGGGTACACAAAACCTATATGCATGTCAGCCCACGTACATACCTACATGGTCGACTATGATATCCTACTCATCTTGTCATCTCTTCCTTAAACCCCACTTAGGGTTAGGGTTAGGATCATCCTTAGAGGATGTGTCATGTCTCTACCTCTTCCTGGAGACCTCTGCTTCCAAGGCTAACTCTCTCCTCATCCTCCTGACAAGAAGGTGTCACCTCAGAGCTATTTTAAGGGAACAACAACACATGCCATGCAACCTAAGCATGCAACTAATCTCTAGTTTAGCTTAAACTAATAAAGCTTATGTCCATGACATCTTGTTTACATGCTTTTTCATTATTTGGTGGAGAATTCCTTAATCCTTATCATACTTACCCTGACCTCAAGAGGGGTGGGGAAGTATCGCGACCCGTCACGTGAAACGAGATTACTCAAAACATAAAACACAATCAATCGCTAATTAATCACATACCCAAAAATATGGGTAAATTAAAACTGATTTCAACATCCACACCCGCTCAGAAACGTTTGAAGGATCCCGACATCTTTCTTGAATCCATGCTATGCCACACAAACAAGCATTAATATGCTAACAAAAGTCTGATTCATTTGAAACATTATATACAAACTTTATCTCGCCCGGACCTGAGAGTACAGGGACGACTCTAGGACACACTAGACATCTAATCAACTTTCTCAAATATTCATTACTATAGCTCCTCTTTGCTGCCACATATTTGTTTTCGTCACTTCCGATTACCTAAAAAAAAGTTTGGCGAACCACAAGAGTGAGACCGAGTCCCAGCAAGAGATATAACCATCAACAACGTTTATTGATTACAACATGTTTATGTTATTAAACAGTTAATAAGTTTAATCAGATATAACAAATAAGATTAATAGTACTGATGATTAACAAAATACATAAAGGAGTAGATAATAACTATCATTATTAACCAGACTATCATCCTTTATCTTGTTGACAATATAAGCAGTTCCGTAGCATATGCAGTTCTAGCATCATGAGCAAGTCTAGTAACATAGCATAGCTAACAATATGAGCATGTCTAATTGGTTGAACATATCAACATCATAAGAATAGCTAACAACATAAGCAAAACTATCTAGACAAGCATGATTTAGCAGTATATGCATCTCTAGTTACAAAAGCAAGACTAGCATGCTAAATATAACTAACAACATGGGATATCTAGCATCATGATTATAATCAGTCGTAGCAGTATAGAAACCAACATAAGCATGACTACTGTATGTACACATTTACATTTACCATCTTATGATCCACAACATAAGTAGAATTATTATCTCTTAATTGCACTAAGCATCATCTTTATGTAAAGAGAACAAACAAGGGTTATCATCCAATGTGAAGCGTCATGTATAACCCTAAACAGATATGCTATACGGCTGTATTACATCATTTATTATGCCCTGAGGAAATTGAGGATACCACTCAAAATCCAACTGACCACTGCTAAGTCAAAATCAGTTGCATACAAGATCTAGGAAGAGCCAGACTCCTAAGATCTTCTCCGCCCCCGGTCAGTACGGGTCCGCCACAGCGACACAAAAGGTCAAGCTGCTAACAGCCTAGTCCATACTTGGTACAGGTCACGACACTAGTGAAAGAGGTGGGTACGCATACCCTACCATCTAAGGTACAACCGCAGTTGTTCTCCAATATCATCACATATATAATCACTGAGACACAACTGTAGTCGTTCTCAAACTGAGGGCTAGGTATGACCGCAATCATCCTCCCTAAACACTTGAATTCAGGATGACAAGCACCCCACATACTCATCAGTATGCGCTCTGAGTTTCCTTTAGGAATACTCATTTCACCATCTGGCAATTTCTGACACTCAGATGGATCTATGGCACAGGGCACTACATGATTAGAGTTGCACTTGATTAGTTATGCCAATCGGGTGAATTAAGGCTGCATCAAACAAGTGGACATACAAACCCTAATTCACTTCTAGCAAGCATATAAATATCAAAACTTTGAAAAGATATAAAATGTGTGAAACATAATTTCTCATCTCATCATCACATGGTACTATTCACTTGCCACTCATGAGACTACACCAGTCATCATGCTATCGCAAGATAATAATCTTTTTCACAATATCACAGGGTATCAACCCTTATCAACATAAGAGGATTTCACCACATTCAGGGCTCAACCATGCCCAAAGGTCATTAATACCATCATATTATTCCCTGCAAGATCATCATTATCTTTTCATGCCTTAGAACAAGGCTCAACAACATCAATTATATATAATACACCAGGTCAGTAAAATATTGCATTTATGAACTAGGTGGTATTCATAAACAATCATAGCAGGGTTATATTAACATTAAGAACATTCCTTTATTACATCAACATGCAAGGAATCTATATATGATTAACTCTCATCATATTCATTATACACATGTTTATCATAAGAAAGTATCAACCATGTGACTATAATAACCACCAATTAACATATCAAGGTTATGATCATAGTAAGGAGGTTATTCTACCATCATTCCATTATATAAGAATGTTAAACATGAATACTCATCTTTATCTAATTGCAGTAGATTTAGGTTCATCATGATAAATTATATCAATGTTACTAATCATCACTTATACCCAAACCCTAACTCACGGCATCCCCATTTGATCATGGATGCATAAGGTGAAACATCACCATTACATTCCATACTATTCTCAACTATGAGCCTGACCGGCCTAAATCGCGCATCCAAAAATGGAGGTGGATTTGAAGTTAGTCGGACTTTTACATTTATAACCCGAACTCTTCTAGGCCCCCACAACTTTGCTTACGGGGTCGAAGTAGATATACGGGGTCGAACACACGGACAAGGGTGGTAATGTTGAGAACTTTGAATCGACACACTACATTCCGGCACGTACAAATAGATGGTAAATTCCCTAAGGGGAAACAACAAGATGTCACAAACAAAACAAAGAAAACTATCTCCAACTGGAGTTACAAGAAGGATTTAAGGTTTTAGTCATTTCGCAGTTTTTAGGGGTTTTCATGCAACAGAAATAGAAAGCTAAAACTAGAGCTTAAAGCAAGGTGCGAAGGATAAACTTTGGTAAAACAAGCAGCAGCAGGAACATCTTGTACCCCTCCTCTTAGAGTGGATACCTCTAACCAAGCATCAACACCCCTCTCGAGGTTGTTGGACTTTAAGTGTTATGACCCGCGTCGAGCTTATCCCGTAAGTAAGTTGTTCAGCATGTGTTTAGCTGATGTGTTAAGTTATAAGCCTGTTTTTGTTAATAATGCTTAAAATGGACATGATATGTGCTTAGTGTGTTTTCTAGCTTCTAAAGTGTGTAAAATCTTACGCTTGAAACGTTGCCAGAGAAATCGTTCGAATCCGACCTTCGAGTCAAAAGTTGCATGTTTTTGGGCTTCTAGGGACCCGATTGCGATTTGCGAAAAGTTCGAAATTTGCGATTTGGCCCCTAAGTTTTTCTTCCTTATCTTCCTTTCTCTCTTTTCTCGGTTCATTTCTCAGAACCGCAGAACGCTGCGTTCTGCTCCAGCGAGAGAGAAAAAGAGAGAAAGAGAGGGAAAGAGAGAGGGAGCTGAGGAGGGAAGCTGTGGAGCTTCGTTTTGCTCCGATTGGTTGCGGTGAATCGTCCCTTCTCCCTGAAAATCATCTTCTCCGTCAATTCGAACCAAAACAGCAGCTGGAGCTGCGTTTGTAGTGGAAACGGTCGAGGAGTTTGGGGTGCACGGTGCAGCCCTGTTCGTTTTCTTGCTCCTTTCAGGTACGGTTTAGTCGTATGGATCGTTTGTAGTCGTTTGGTATTGTTGGCACGAAGTTTGCCCGTCGATTCGTGAGAAATCAACTTCTGCAGGTCGTTTTTCTGTTCTGTCTGTGCGCGGTTCGGCCGAGTTTCCAAATCGGTCGGCCGAGTTCTTATTTAGGGCTTTTGTACAGTGTTTTCTGGATCGGCCGAGTTTCGTCTTGGATCGGCCGAGTTTCCTGAATTAGATATGCGAACAGGGATTTGGTCGGCCGAGTTTGGTTCTGATCGGCCGAGTTTCCTTTGTAGGTTTTTCAAGCGGTGAGTTTGTCGGCCGAGTTTGGTCGGCCGAGTTTCAGGATCTGGGAAGTGATCGGCCGAGTTTCATAGTGTTCGGCCGAGTTTCAAGTGGTGAGTGGCAGTTCATTTAGAAATCATTATTTAACTCATTTAAATGTCTATTTGCTTCAGTAATAGTACAATAAGTTCATTGGAACTTGGAATGCGTGATATGAATGATGGAAAAGAGGAATTTCTGTGTTATATAGTTGTAATATAATATCTCTGTTAAACTGTTTATCTGTTAAGTAATTAATAGAATAGATGCCCTAACACCGTAGAACCCCAAAAGTGGTATCTGCAGCTTTGGGGTGAAACTCGTGTTGCAACATCATCCGTGCTTGTGTCGCGGACAAACGAGGAAAGAGAAAATGCAGTGTCCAACAACAATCGTGCTTGTGTCACGATGGCACTGGGCAAGGAAAAAGGAAAAACACGGTTATCTAACACCATTCGTGCTTGTGTCACGAAGGTAACCCTGTGATTCTCCGCCGGTGTACTCAGGTTTAAGGAGGAGTCGGGTGCACTCAGAGTAGTGCTTGAGGCCGTAGAGCCTATGTTTCTAGCCGGCGAGCCAGTGTCCCTGTGGCAGAACAGGGCTGGCGTCAGACTTAGCATTTCCCGGGTGTGTCGCTAAGTCTTGTACGGTGGGATCGTAGCATGGACTTGTTACGAATCTTTATATGCAGAGTACACTGCATATATTTAGGGCATAACAATAAAATGAACGAGTATTCACTTAGGATTCACAGTAAATTTATGAATCTGTCTATTTATCTGAAATATCTGATGATGCATAGAAGTGTGATTTTTATCTGTACATCTGCTATGTCAATAGAACTGCCCTGCTTAAACTGTATACTTGTTTATTTTCAGTTAATAAACCTGACGAGTTATTTATTGATAGCTATGTGAAATGTTATTCACTGAGCGAGTAGGCTCATACCTCTACTCAAAACATTTTCAGGTCAGCATCAGCATCAGGAGTCGGAAGGATCGTTTCATCCTAACGCCTAGTTGTTAGAAGGTTTGTAGTTAGTCTAGTTAGAGGTCTCTTAGTCCATTCCCCTCGATCCTCGGGACAAGGTGTGAGTGAGAGAGAGAATGTGTGCACAGATGTAAGTTAATGTTATGCTTTCTTTATGTTAATCAATGTATTATGATGTAGACCTTGCTTGTATCTTTAATCAGTTAGATAAGAAAAGTTCCTACAGTTTGCTAAGTTTTCTGTTTACAGTTTAAATTTGGTTATCATTTAAATGCCTTGAATTGTCTTAAAAAGTGACGAATGGTTGGTTATGTGTTAATCCCTCCTGTCGCGTCCTAATCTCGTGGTTTGTGGTTAATGAGAGATTGGGGCGTGACATTAAGTTAGAGTTTAATGTTACTGAAGCAACTCTGATTCCAGGCACTCTCATACTCCAAAATCAGCCCAAACACTAGAGCCACAACACATCTCTCGAAGTTGTTGCGATGAGAAAACATGATTTGGTAGCTAAGTGAAATGCGATCCAAACATGCAAGCCAGAGTTCAGATATTAAACATAGAAGTCATCCAACAATTGCACCAAACATAAAGCAGCAAGTAATTACGCTTTTCCATTTCCATACACATTAAGGTTCTTAATTACATTGCATAAGTAAAGAATTAAATAACAGAAATAAAGATAGAGGTCGCCTTCTTGATGTAGAAGGACGACAGACTACAACGACTCTCCAGCATGATATCGGTCGGGAGCCTAGCCCGATCCAACCGTGTCGGGCGGCACACCCTCTCGGGCGACCCACTGTGATGGCTGATTGTATCATTCAAGGACCCTGGCCGATATGTTCAAGTCGGGCAGCACCCTCTCGGGCGGCACGCCATGACGGGCAAAGCGTATCGGGTTCAATATCGTGTCGAGCTAGGGGCGACGCATCTAATGCCGGGCACTTGTGTCGCTCATCCACGTTGGCCGATATCGGCCTGCAGTGTCGCCTGGGACGGTCCTAAGTGAACCATCCCCTCCCTCTCGGGACGGGGAAGAGCTCACCTAGAGTTACCCGACACGAACACTCAGGCGCGATACTTCTGCTCTCGCAGCTTCCTCCGAAGATTTTGCTCAGGGTTCTGACCTATCTTTTCGGCTTCCTGTAGCTTTTATTTATAGGTAGCGGTTGGGGGAAGTTATGGTGCTTAGGGCGCCACGTATCCCCCCTTTTCATCGCGGAGTCGGTGACGGTCGATACACATATCGCCCAACACATGGATGTCGGCTGTCGGTCACATGATGGGAGGCGCCTACCGGTGGGTGGCTTGTGTCGCGTGACAAGCTTGGGTTGTCCAGGCGAGCTCGGCTCCCTGTCGGGTAAAGACGGGTCGTCCGTCAGTTTCTTCTTGCGCGACATCCCCGTGTCGCGCATCATTGTGTTGTGCTACCCTGTCGGGCAGTGATCGTATCGGCCATCTGGAAGGCCGATGCAGATGGAACTTGCTTGTGGGCCGGAACAGACTTATTGATGATAAATGGGTCAAAATAGGAGGAAAATACTGCAAAAGATGGAAATATTGAATTCAGACCGTTGTTTGGCCAATTATTGCGAAAGTACATATAAAAGAGAGGAAAATAGTTAAAAAGGGCAGTTTTGATAATAGAAAAACAGTCTAAAATATCACAAAATTTGGTGTTATCAACTCCCCCAAACTTAGCGTTTTGATTGTCCTCAATAAATATTTAAACTTTATTTAGTGATGCTTCTTCTTGCTTGGTGTAGCATTCAGGCCAAGAGGTAAAACAAGTATCGTAACGCCTTTAGAGATAATGTTGCCTCTCTACGAACAAAAGACCTTGTGTTTCCTGCCTTATTATTTTAGTAAAATTTTTCTCTACAGCTTCAACGAGACTTTGGTGCATGATTCTGAAGTTAGCTTACACACCAAATAGCTTTATTTTTGGGTCAGAAAGTTGTGTATAGGGTAGGCTAAGACTTTTTGGGGTTTTTCTTGTCTCCCATCAGTCCATCCAGGTAAGGGTCTATTAATGGGCAAGTGGTCCCTATAGTCCAAGCCAGTTGGCTTTAGAGCAGTGATTTCACATCCTACGTACCACTGCCCCGGATCTACCATGCCTAAAGATGGGTAATTTTGGAAGACAAGTGTGTATGTATATATATATTTTTTCTTTTTCTTTTATTGGGCACAACTCTCGTGCTTTTATTCATCCTCATAAGGCTGCTTTCTCTTTTGGGATTTTTGTTGGGTAAGGGAAAACAAAAGAGAATTCTGTTGTTTGGGCATCTTTTTCCTTCTCCATACTCGTCTCTTAGCTGTTGCGAGATTATTCATTTTTTTCGAAATTTTTGGCACGGAAAAACATAATCTTTTGTTCGTTTGAAGCAGCATTATCAGAAAGATATAACAATATTTGCATTTCATTGAGCACATAGAAAAAAAACATGGCAAGAAGTTGCATCAGGTTTTTACTAATATAGTGACTTTTTACATATGTATGGGAACAAAATAAGCAAAAATTTTCAAAATTTTTATATGAACATGGAATTTTATACTAGCATTTGTACATACACATGATATAGGAGAAGAACAAAATGGCACAAAGGGTGGAGGTGAAGAAGAAAATTTGTATACCTCCTTCACTGGTACATGGGTACCCCCCCCCCCGAACTTACTCCACACTTTGTCCCAGAGTAGTGAAGAAGATAGGGTGAGGTCATGCTAGTCCAGTGAAGGTTAGATGGTGGTTGCGCTTGTTCCATGGAGAAGCTGCAATATGCTTCTTTGTTGCCTCCATTTTATTTCTGCCAGCTGGATGCAGCCGGGACAAGCGCAAAGCCCTCGAAATTTTTGTCCTCCCCTTACTCCTGGTACTTCCGTTGTGAACATGAACAAAAGGACTGATTATCAATCCTAGTTTCAGTCCACTTGATTCCATTTTCTTCCCCAGGAGTGTGCAGTCAGAGGGCCTCTCTATTTTTATCATCTTTCTCTTTTGGAGATGGCCCTAAACCACCGCAGAAGACAAACTATGATAATGGAATGGACTTTTTTTGACAACCCGGCTGTCTTGGGATTCTGATGTTTCTGTCCGACCGTTGTTGTTTCAGTTTCGGCCGTAGTGTCGATTCTTCTGCGGTGTTTGTCAACTCTTCCGGAGGTTTGTTGTGTATTATCCATACCTGTTATCAAGTTCATTGATCATAGATGTTAGGTAGGAAAAGCTAAAAACCCGATAAGACTTGTCTCGTTGCAAAGTCCAGGTATCGTCCATCAAAACAAAACCGGAGGCGATAAAGATTGGGCGATACAGAGAGGGTTACGTGGCACAGCACACTGCCTGATACGGGTATGTCGGGCGATACGAAGCAACTTCCCGGTAGGACGTCACAAAAACATGTCGCCCGTTATGGCGTATCGGGAAAACACTATCGGCCGTCATGTTATGCTTTCACTGTGTCGGGCGATAAGATGAAAAATCGACTAAACTCGTCAACCTGATACGCAGAGCGCGATATGAAACCCGTGTCGGGCAAACAGACTGTCGGGCTATACATTTTCTCTTTGAAGCTCTCGCCCGACATAAGGGCGAAAGTGACCTTCCCGACATGCAAGAAAAGAGGTGGGCTACTGCATGTGGTACAAGTGGCTAAAAGAGTAAGTGTATTACCCTGACACGTTGAGCCCTCCTTACTATATATAGCAAACTCAGCTGGGGGTAAAACGGGCAGTTCTGGGGCGCGCATCGGCCGCTGAGACATCCCATTCCCGAGACGACGGTCCCATCAGCCTCACTAAGGGTGATTACTTGCATGCCTGATAGGGTGCACGCCGCCCAGGAATGCCAACTGTCACGGCCGTTGCGATGTCCGAGAGACTACAGCCCGATATAAGCGGTCATGCGCGCCAGCTGAGCTGCTGCCCGAAACGGTTAAAAATAGGCAGCCGAAAAGTGAAGGAAAAGCGATCGAATGGTAAAACATCATCGGCTCAGGGTTAGGTCCCCGACCTCAGAAAGTATTACTTCTCAAAGCTCGTAAAATACAGCGGTGGCCCATAAAACCGAAGAGTAGGTACGCTCGGTGCGTGCAATGACTGGAGCCTTATTACAGTCCATAATGTTCGTTTTACAAGGAAGAGAAAAATGCATCCTACTCTACGAAAGAAAGAAAAACTCGGGCTGCCTCCCAAGGAGCGCTGAAGTTAGCGTCGCCAGCTCGACCGGTGCAAGCTCTTCGCATTCAGCTTTCGACATTACCCATATCCTACAGGTCGATTTTGGCTCTCCTGACAAAAACTTCATCTTCATAAAACCTCTTTACTCTGTGCCCATTCACCTTGAAGACCTTTGTCGGATCATCTTTGTCGTAGAGCTCCATCATTCCTGATGGGTATATCTTTGACACAGTAAACGGTCCCGACCATCTTGTCTATAACTTTCCAGGGAAGAGGTGAATAGAGGATTTAAATAATATAACTTTATCCCCTTCGCTCACATCCTTCCTTCTCAGGTGAGCATCATGCCACACCTTCGTTCTTTGTTTGTAGATTCTTGCATTTTCATAGGCGCTCATCCTCAGCTCTTCGAGCTCTTGAAGCTGCAAAAATCTCTTTTCTCCTGCTTTTTCAAGGTCCATGTTTAATAATTTGATCGCCCAAAGGGCCTTATGTTCCAATTCTAGAGGTAGATGGCAGGATTTTTTGTAGATAAGTTTGTAGGGGGTGGTTCCTATGGGCATTTTGTAGGCGGTCCTGTAGGCCCATAGTGTGTCGTCAAGCTTCATAGACCAGTCTTTCCTCATTCGGCTGACAGTTTTCTCAAGGATCTACTTAATTTGCCTGTTGGAAACCTCTACCTGCCCTGACGTCTATGGGTGGTAGGGTGTAGCGATCTTGTGCTTCACTCCGTAATTACGTAGGAGTGTTTCAAACTGTCTCTCTCCAAAGTGTGACCCGCCGTCGCTTATTACAGTGTTCGGTACACCGAACCGAGGAAAGATCGTCTTCTCGAATAGCTTGATTACCGACTTGGCGTCACATGTTTGGGTTGCTACTGCTTCCACCCACTTCGATACATAGTCTACTGCCACTAGTATGTATTGATACCCCCGGGATGGAGGAAACGGCCCCATGTAATCAATCCCCCACACGTCAAAGATCTCTACTTCGATCCAGCTCGCCATCGGCATTTCATTCCTCCGCCCTATATTCCCTATAGACTGGCACTCCTTGGAAACTTTTACAAATTTTGCAACATCTTTGAATAGCGAGGGCCATTAGAAACCTGACTGTAGCACTTTTGCAGCCGTTCTTTCGCTACCGAAGTGTCCACCGTAGGGGGAGGCGTGACATTCTTTCAGGATGTTGGCGGTTTCTTCCTCGGGGATGCATCTCCTGTATAGACTGTCAGCGCATCTTCTGAAGAGGAGAGGATCATCCCAATAGTAATTTTTAGCATCCGCGAACAGTTTCTTTTTCTGATTGTAAGTAATGTCAGGAGGTAGTTCCCCACAAGCAAGATAGTTGCAGATATCTACAAACTAGGGCAAGTCTTCTTCTTTAGCTTGTGCCAACATAAGAGCCTCATTGGCGTAGTCGTCATTGATTGGTGGTCCCCCTGGTCTTTCAGCTACGATCCTAGATAGGTGGTCAGCGACCACATTTTCTGCCCCCTTTTTGTCGATAATTTCGTGGTCGAACTCTTGAAGCAATAAAGCCCACCTCAACAGCCTGGGCTTTGTGTCTTTCTTTTGCATTAGATATTTTATAGCCCCATGATCTGTATATACCTTGACTTTTGCTCCAATGAGGTACAACTTGAACTTATCAAAAGCGAAGATGATCACGAGCATCTCTTTCTCCGTGGTTGTATAATTTACCTGAGCTTCGTCCAACGTGCGACTAGCGTAGAAGATCACATGGTGCTTTCTATCTTTCTTCTGCCCCAGGACTTCTCCTACCACATAGTTGCTAGCGTCGCACATAATCTCAAATGGTAAATCCCAATCTGGCACTTGGAGGATGGGTGGTGATATGAGCACGTTCTTTAAAGCCTGAAAAGCCGTCAGACATTCATTAGAGAAAACAAATTCAACATCTCTTACCAGCAGCAGATTGGACAAAGGTTTTGAAATCTTGGAGAAGTCCTTTATGAATCTACAGTAGTAGTCGGCGTGCCCGAGGAAGCTCCTCACTCCCATCACAGACTTCGGGGGAGGAAGCTTGGATATGGCTTCGACCTTGCTGGTGTCCACCTCGATTCCATGCCTTGAGATCTTATGCCCCAAAACAATGCCCTCTTGTACCATGAAATGGCACTTCTCCCAGTTTAAAACCAGGCTATTCTCCTTGCACCTTTGTAGAACCAAGGACAAATTCCTTAGGCAGCTATCGAAGTCCCTTCCATAGATTGAAAAATTATCCATGAAAACTTCTACGATATCTTCTAAAAAATTTGAAAACATTGATATCATGCATCTTTGGAATGTGGCGGGAGCATTGCAAAGTCCGAAGGGCATCCTTCTAAAAGCGTAAGTGTCGTAGAGGCAGGTGAATGTTTTTTTCTCCTCGTCGTCGGGCATGATGGGTACCTGGTAAAATCCTCTTTCATGATGACTTCTTTGAGCATATGATTCAGCTTCCTCTGGGGTTGAGCCATAGGCTTGGCGGATTCTTCTAGGTTGATGTGATGCATGCATAAGGCGGGGATAAGGCCTTTGATGTCCTCTACTAAATATCCTATAGCCCCCATGTGGAGACTCAACTCCTCAAAAAGTTGGTCTAGCTGGTTTCTCGAAAGAGTGGCGTTAACGACGACAGGGTTTCTCTCTTCTTCATCTAAGAATTCATATTTCAGACCTTCGGGCAACGGTTTCAACTCAGGCTTTGCTCTGGATGCCTTCTCTTGAGGCTCCTCCTCGAGAGAGGCATACTTCACGGACTCAGCCACCTCATCCTCTTCGTGTAGATCTTCGTCAGACAGGTCAAAAAAGGTCGAGATACTTCGCAACTTCAGGATCTTCGAAGTTAGAATCCTGACAGCTTATAGCCCTCGCAAGCGGGTCCACTATCTGGATGTCCTCCTCTATCTCCCCCTAGAAATTATCGTAGCTATCCGCAAAGCATGTGGATTCAGACAGGGAAGGACCTTTCATCTCCTCCTTCAGCTTGAAGTCGAGGTGGTTGTTTCCGACCCTCAGCGTGATAATCCCCTCAGAGAAATCCATCAACGCCCTTCCTGTTGCCAGGAAAGGATGTCCAAAGATGATCGGGCAGTGGGGGTCTTCTGCTGTGTCAACGACTACTATGTCGCAAGGGATGAAGAAATTGCCGACCCTGATCAGCACATCTTCAACAACGCCGACTGGTCTCTTGAAGGTATGGTCCACCAGTTCAATCCTCATATTGGTATGAACCATTTCGGTTAGACCTAACCTTTGCGCGAAGCTCAGGGGCATGAGGCTGATGCTTGCCCCTAAATCGGCAAGACCTTTTTTCTCAACGTTGTCCCTGATGGCAAATGGGATCGTTAAAGCTCCAGGGTCCCTTCTTTTGTTTGGCGGGTCAGGCTTTACGAAGGCTGAGGAAACAGATGCTAGGTGCACTATCTCAACCCTTCCTCCTCTCCTTTTCTTCATGATAAGATCCTTGAGGAACTTGGCGTAGGTCGGCATCTCCTCCAAGGTTTCAAGGAAGGGGACTTCTAGATGCAGTTTCTTGATCGAGTCCATGAACCTCTCGTGGTGCTTTTTCAGATTTGCCTTGATCATTTTGTAAGGAAACGGCAGCCTGGGAGCATAAGGATTCCTCCCACCAGATAGTTCATCGGAAGGCTTCTGTGCAGGCTCTCGAGCTTCTTCTTGTCTACCTTCGTCCTCAGCCGGAATCGCACTCTTAGGCCTTGGCTCAGGCTCTGGTCTGGCTTCATCAGTGTGCTCCACCGTCTTCCCAGACCTTAGTACTGTCATTCTGGTAGTTTCAGGGTAGGAGAGTGTCTTTCCTGCAGGGTCCTTTCTCAAAGCAGCCATCTGGGCCAATCGTTGATCGACCTCACGCTGGCGCATCTGCAGACTCGCCATCTGGTGTTGCATGGAATTCAGAGCTCTAGGACTGGCGAGCGCTCCCTGTGCCAGCTGGTTGATGACAGTGTCTTGTCTTTTTATGTAAGCAAACAACTGACCAACCAAGCTGGGTTGGTGCGAAATCCCATCTCGGTCTTGACGTTCACCCTCAGATAGAGATTTCTCACAGCGAGACATGGTGTCAGAGCTCGATGGAATCAAATCACCATTCTTCAGAGTTCCTGAAATGGCACGAGAAATCAAGTTTAGAAAATAGAATTATTAATTTTTATGTGAAGAGTAATAATAATAAAATTACAAAAGAAAGAAAAGAGTGTTGTCAAGCTCATTTCTAGGCTTGAGGCACGGGAGTGTAGTTAGTGGATTCAGATTCATCAACAGTGTCATTTTGCCTTGTCCCCGACAACGGTGCCAAGAAGTTGACCGGCCTAAATCACGCGTCCAAAAATGGAGGCGGATTTGAAGTTAGTTGGACTTTTACATTTATAATCCGAACTCTTCTAGGCCCCCGCAACTTTGCTTACGGGGTCGAAGTAGATATACAGGGTCGAACACAGGGACAAGAGTGGTAGTGTTGAGAACTCTGAATCGACACGCTACACTCCGGCAGGTACAAAGAGATAGTAAATTCCCCAAGGGGAAACAAAAATATGTCACAAACAAAACAAAGAAAACTATCTCCAACTGGAGTTACAAGAAGGATTTAAGGTTTTAGTCATTTAGCTGTTTTTAGGGGTTTTCATGCAACAGAAATAGAAAGATAAAAATAGAGCTTAAAGCAAGGTGCGAAGGATAAACTTTGGTAAAACAAGCAGCAGCAGGAACATCCTGTACCCCTCCTCTCAGAGCGGATACCTCTAACCAAGCATCAACACCCCTCTCGAGGTTGCTGGACTTTAAGTTAGAGTGAAATGTTACTGAAGCAATTCTGATTCCGGGCACTCTCGTACTCCAGAATCAGCCCAAACACTAGAGCCACAACACATCTCTCGAAGTTGTTGCGATGGGAAAACATGATTCGGTAGCTAAGCGAAACGCGATCCAAACATGCAAGCTAGAGTTCAGATATTAAACATAGTAGTCATCCAACAATTGCACCAAATATAAAGTAGCAAGTAATTATGCTTTTCCATTTCCATAAACATTAAGGGTCTTAATTACATTTCATAAGTAAAGAATTAAATAATAGAAATAAAGATAGAGGTCGCCTTCTTGATGTAGAAGGACGACAGACTACAACGACTCTCCAACCCGATATCGGTCAAGAGCCTAGCCCGATCCAACCATGTCAGGCGGCACACCCTCTCGGGTGACACACCATGACGGCCGATTGTATCGTTCAAGGACCCTGGCCGATACGCTCAAGTCGAGCGGCACGCCATGACGGGCGAAGCGTATCGGGTTCGATATCGTGTCGGGCTAGGGGGGACAGATCTAATGTCGGGCACTTGTTTCGCTCATCCACGTTGGCCGATATCGTCCTGCAGTGTCGCTTGGGACGGTCCTAAGTGAACCATCCCCTCCCTCTCGGGACGGGGAAGAGCTCACCTAGAATTACCCGGCACGAACACTCAGGCGTGATACTTATGCTCTCACAGCTTCCTTCGAAGATTTTTCTCAGGGTTTCGACCTATCTTTTAGGCTTCCTGTAGCTGTTGTTTATAGGTAGCGGTTGGGGGACGTTATGGTGCTCAGGGAGCCACGTATCCCCCCTTTTCATCGTGGAGTTGGTGACGGCCGATACACATATCTCCCGACACATGGATGTCGGTTGTCGGTCACGTGACGGGAGGTGCCTGCCGGTGGGTGGCATGTGTCGCGCGACAAGCTTGGGTTGTCGTGGCAAGCTCGGATCCCTATCGGGTAAAAGACGTGTCGTCTGTCAGTTTCTTCTTGCCCGGCATCCCCATGTCATGCGTCGTTGTGTTGTACTACCCAGTCGGGAAGTGATCGTATCGGCCATCTAGAAGGCTGATGCAGGTGGAACTTGCTTGTTGACCGGAACGGCCTTAATGACGATTAATGGGTCAAAATAGGAGGAAAATACTGCAAAAGATGGAAATATTGAATTAAGAGCATTGTTTTGCCAATTATTGCGAAAGTACATATAAAAGAGAGGAAAACAGTTAAAAAGGGCAATTTTGATAACAGAAAAATAGTCTAAAATATCACAAAATTTGGTGTTATCAGAGCCCACACCTAAATCAAGGTGTAACCATTAGGTTATAACATACTAGGGTTTCAAAAATAATAGAGTACTCCATGGTTGTATTAGTTATTCAAGGACTATTCATACCCAATTACCATCATTTAGTTATATTAAAGCTAGGTATAACAAGATATACCTCATTAGGGTTAAATATCAACATAATATGTTTATCAACCCTTCTATTCATATGAATGAATAGCTAAGACTAACTTATTAAGGGTAACCCTCCATTTGTTCCATCATCATTCAACCCATATCACTATACCACAATACCATCCAGAACCATTGGATGATTAAAAGGCAAGACTATTGGTTGTTTACATAAGTAAACATCTTGGATAAACCACCTATGAAGTCCTTGATTTGTTCTCTAGAAAGAGTCACCATCTAACCCTAGACATCCCTTGATTAACAACACAAAAAGTTCTATTGAAAGTAGGGTAAAACCCACAATCAATTGTTCATTTCGAACAAATCATCCATTGCCAACAAGTAAAATCCTTAAGTTGATCATACAAATGAAATCATCTAAATCTCATTATTAGGACCAACATATTACATTATCCATAATTCCACTTTATTGGAGGAATAAACATTATATCTTGACCATTGGATCAAGTTCATATATTAAAACCACCAATTACAGTATATGTTCGACCATTGCATCAAGACCTGCGAAACCATTGGTCTAAGAATTAATTGATGCTAAAACTATATAATTAACTCACCATAAATTGTAGAGACCTGATCCACCCTCATTAGTGATCATTAAATCACTATAGGTTATTAGATCAACGCTATATTTCTTAATCAGCATCAAATATCAAGCTAATGTCAACATTGATTGATGACATCAGTAGAGTATTTAATGGTTTGATCATTAAACTTCTAATTGGTCCAAAACCTTACTAAGGAGGTGAACATGGGTTGTCAAAACAACCCAATCCAAGTCATATTATACCTTAGTGCTAACACACACATGATCACAGGTTCATATATAACTAAAATTGGAATAGGGAACATTATAAAAATCGAACTCTAAGTCAAGCATAGCTTTTTAGTGCATGAATCATCATTTTCAAGCAAGAACATGACCTAGAAAGTTTATGGTAAGCAATAAACGTAGAGCAAGTTATAAATCTTTCCTCTAATGTGAAGATGAAACCCCGCACAGAAGAAATCTCGAGCAGGTAGGGTAGAAAATCCAAGAGTAAGCCATGAATTCGTCCATCTAGCACCTTTTTCATCAATTGAGTAAACCATAAACATAAGGAGCAAGAAAGGTAGGGTTTTAGAGCTTTAGAGTAATTTCTACCATTGAACAGCCTGGGTTTATACCCAAACCATAACATTATTGGTCGTGTATTACTAATTTCTACATTCACACTGAGCAATTTAGGTTCCGATGAACCATGTAAATTCACTGGTCCAATCCACACTGATTAGATGCTAAACTAGATCATATAAAGGTGTAAAGAAGCAATTTATGAAATAAAAATTCGGGAGACGCCAAATACTACCCAACACCTAATAACTGTTGTCATCAGTGAAAAACACGCAATTAATCAAAAATTTCAGAACACCGGAGTTAAATTGAGTGAAACTCCACTCAGAGCGATTTGGGATGTCCGGATTCGTCAGAATATGTATCGAGGACATATTTCCGTGCAGAATTTGGTTGTCTTCAACCTTTGGTATTTCCTATTCATGATCTTTTTGTATCAAGCTACTTCACGCACACAGCAGGTTGGCGGAGAGCTCAGCTAGGATCTCAAATGTGGCTGGGAGCTATGGAAACTCACCGAGACCTCAAGGTCGGATCTAAAGGACACCATTGAAGGTGCTAGCTGCGCCCAACATGGCACCTTGCTGCTGCCGTATACAGCCACAGCTACTGCTGCTGGCTGCTGGCCAAACAGCTAGGGTGGCTGAGCTACGGTTGGCTAAGGGAAGAAGGAGAGGAGGAAGAGAAGAAGAAGAAGAAGAAGAAGAAGAAGAAGAAGAAGAATAAGAAGAAGAAAGGTTGATTGCTGGGAAAATGGAGCCAACTGCTCCTCAACTTCACCGATTGCCCACTCGGCTACAGTGCATCGACTTCAAAGAGGTGACCATTGGAGAAGATAAATGTAAAAGGAAAGAACAGAAAAAGAATCGTTTATAAGTAAAAATCTTGGAAAAATTGCTAATTTGACACCAGAAACTGAAAATCATCATAACTTTTTCCTTGGAGGTCCAAATAGCATGATTTCTTTTGCAAAACTTCAAGAACGAGGCCCACTACAACCTCAAGACAAGAATGCATGCTAATTGGACTATTTCACTAGTTCAAATCTCTAATTGCATATGTAATCACTTAACTCAACTTAATCATCTTAATTTTGCACTAATTGTATCTTATGTACTTGATTCAACTTAATCAAGTTAATGATGCACTAACCACCACATGAGCACTAATCAAGGTTAGATTAGGGTTTTAAACATTCAATTATGATAATTAAGCTCATTCAACTCATTAAATGA
Source organism: Alisma plantago-aquatica (assembly GCA_963693085.1). Lineage (NCBI taxonomy): Eukaryota > Viridiplantae > Streptophyta > Magnoliopsida > Alismatales > Alismataceae > Alisma > Alisma plantago-aquatica. The sequence goes on along the minus strand of OY856414.1, from coordinate 133,132,983 downwards.
GTTTAGGGGCCTCACAGGAAGAGAGAGGAAAACCCTAAACCTTAGAACCTTACTTGAATTAGGGTTGAGAAGGGAAAAAGATAGATGAGAGAGTCCTAAAGGTATCTTACTTTGAGTCAGAACCTTAGACTTTGGCTTGGAGGTCACACAGTATCCAAGAGTCCTTGTAGACCGACTAGCGGGGTGGAGGAAAATATTGCCAGCCCCCAGATCATGATTCCTTTCTAAACACCTCCGTCGTCAGAAAATCCTCTAATAACTCACTCGGGTTCAACAGAGTTTGAAAAATTTAATAATTATTAAGGATTAAATGAGAAACCATTGGCTCTAATACCAAATGTAACAACCCCGCTTCTCGGTAACCCCCAATCAAGGGAGACTAAGAGGTCAGAGGCGTTATCCCAAAATTAAGGATCAATGGTTTAATATTTAATCACAAATAATTATAAAATTCTACTAAAACTAAACTAAAAATCTGGAATAAAAGAATACTTTTGCATACCTTGCTAAAGTTAGGATCTAAGAATTCTATCCGTAGACAAAATCTATCTATCTAATCCTCCTTTGGATTACTTAGCTTTATCTTCACAGATTATGTTTTACTATTTGTCCTTTTCAGATAACACCTAAAATGCTGGCAAACAAAACGTCAGTCACTATATTTCTATATTGGTATGTGGGGACAAACAAAATATCACAAATAGGCTCTAACAACCAAAATATAGAAAATAATTGATTAACAATCCAAATTACATTTTCAATGTCACTTCTCAACCACTTTTACCCAAATTCCTAGATTACCCTCTCTTAGGGTTTTTTCCTTGTAAGGGACATAAGGCGACCTTCTTCATCCTGAGCTTGGTGCCTGGGGTCACCACTTGGGTGACCAATGGTCTTCCCTCTGGTGCTTAACCAACTCAGACCTTCCCTTCGGGACTTGGTCTTGCATCATACATCAGGGTGGTATGTAGGTTCGAGAGGTAAACTCATAATTCATTATTATACACATAGTCACTCATAATTCATTATTATACTCATAATTCATTATTATACACATAGTCACTTTATGAGATTGCATAATTGAACATTCTAACCTAGGGTTCCTACTTCCTTTTAGAGTTTCATTAGGGTTCATCTTTATCATTATCAATATAAACCCCAAAACAACAAAACTAGCTACAAACACTAACTAGTTTGTTAAAACTTCCCTAACAGGCTTAGGATCGACTCAAAATTACATTCTTCTAAGGAATCTCGAATTGACCACATTAATCACCTTTTACCCTAAGTTAGGGTTTCTATATGCATTATAACATATACATGTGTAATACCCCTGTACCAAACATATTAACATCAAAATTAGACTGAACTCTTAATCTTTCTTTCAACATGTTACTATATCTCAAAATAAACTAATTAAGACCTTAGATCTGATTTCCAAACTTAATTATGGTTTTAATCAAGGTTTAATGCATAACATGATCAACTTAAGGCACTTTTTGAACTACGATCAGATTCAAGTTATAAAAGTATTTTTATTATATTGCTCTCATTCTCCTGATCAATTTTCCTACTTTACTTGTCTTAATCGAGTTACGAATCTTTTGTTATGGTTTTTGCAAGTTAATCACTTTTGAACCAATAAGAAGTCGACACATCATTATCAAGATTGTTTACCTTATTTCCATATGGGTTTAGCTCGACCATTCGGCTACGACCAAACGGTCGGCCTTCTCCTCACAAGCAAAGCAATGGGTCCAGGGGTATTTCCCCCTTTTTCCCTTAAGCCCTCCAATTTCAGGCCCCGCACAAGCTGGGCAGGTTAGTCTTTTCATATGTGGTCAACTTCTCCCCCCAATCAACCCAGTTCTCACACATCAGTGCAATGGGTGGTCAACACGCCCATTGACCCCCATTATTGCAATGTTGGACCTTCACACAGAGGTTCTGTCGGCTCCACTCTCCTCCTTCAAAGTCACTGCCACCCCTGTATAGGGGAGTTGCCAGACCAAGGCAAAGCCCCTTCTCAGCTCGCTGCTTCTTTTGCAAGTGCAGATACTTATGGACGGAATACACTAGAGACCTCAAGAGCGCCAGGATCTCCTATATATATAGGGATGCCAAGTAGTTGTTTCCCATAGAAATCTAGTTCCTGGATGGACTGGGAGTTGGGGAAATCCCAATCCCACACGGCAGTGAAGAAACCAGGTGGTGGAAAGGTTTGAATCAATCTCCCGGTCTCAATGGGAGGCTTTCCAGGAACTGACATGCATCAAGGAAGGAGGTAGAGTCCAACAATTTTTGGAGTCACTATACCTCACCTTCCCAATCTGGCTCAAGCTGGGAGACGATCTGTAGACCATCGATCTGCAATCCAAGGGCTCCGGTAAAGGCCAACCTATACAACTTTCAAGCATCAAGATATGTTTCAGGCGCGGATGATTATTATAAGAAATTCCAACATATCATATGATTCTCATTCTTGAAAATCGTAGACGTGTGACATCTAAAAAGGGTGGGGCCCTAGATTCCTGGTTGATTTATAAATGTGACAAATCACATTATCATATTAGCTAATCCCTCACTTTAGGGAAACTTAATAAATGCATAACTCTCTCATCTCATTTCCAAACATTCCCAAATTTTAAAGAAAAGTCCACAATGACTTAAACTTCATGTGTGCAAAGTTTACGACTCTAACTCGAAAGTATGAGGGACTTTTCTTCATATGCAAGTTATCTCCTATTAAGGCATATTTTAAGCATATTTTCTCTCTCCTATTCTTTTATATCATTTATTTGGATTCCTTTTACCACTAGAAGCCATATGGACTCAAAAGCTCACCCATGATGATTCCATTATCCATATTTCCACATATTTCCTATAATTTCATCATTATCTCAAATCTCCTTCTTAATAATGATTTATTTGATTTTATCTTTTTCTTATCCTATTATATTTGCAACTTGGACTCCTTGGAACCCAAGAAATTCTAAAGATACGAAATCCCTCCTTGAAGGATAATTCTTATCCTTCTAGATGCTTCCACATCTTTCTTTTCTCATTATATTATTAATTCCTTTTTTCTTTTAATTTCTTGGGCCCAATAGCCAACAAGGCCCACAAAATCAAACACACAAGAATATTTATCAAAGGAATCAGTTCAAGGAACATAATTCACACAAAATACATAATCATACATTTATTGGGGAAATTGCATTTCCAACCCAAAGAACCCAAAAAATTGGGGTTGCAACACAAACCTTAGCTAGTTTCTCCCTTTTACCCTTTGTCTCTCTATTCCACTAGTCCTAGGTGAGAGATCTATGTGACTAGGTATGTTTCTCCATATGCACTTAGAGAAAAGGGATTACTTAGTAGCTGGATGGACTTAGTGAGAGGTGGAATTGGATGGACTTAGTGAGAGGTGTAATACTCTTCAACTACACTCCACACAACTCTTTGGTCCTAATTGTATAAGGAGAATCAGACCTAGAAACCTATTTGGGTAATCTAGATCTATGCCTTCATATTCCATATTTAGTGAAGTATCATAAGGGTAGATGGGAATCGATGGAGACTAGTTCCACCATACACAACCATGCCACACCCACGAAAACCTAATAAAATATAATGCATGATCTACATTAATCCTTATTTCTTGGTTTAATAGCTTTCTTGTTTGATATTTGTGCAATGATAGGACCCTATTGCATGGTTGATGGTTGTATATTTCTCCAAACATTCCACTACCCATGTTAATTTATACAATCCTTATTTTATGTATCCTATTATCTTAGTTTGTCTTACTTGTTCATGCTAGTTCGTTCTTGACAGAGTAATTAGTTATTTCTTAGTTTATTGTCCTAGGTTTTTCTTCCTATAGTATTTTCTTGCCATCTTAGTGTAATTACTATACTACTATAGTTAGTTTTTCTCTCTCTTGTTATTGCTATTCTAACTTAGTCTACTTGCTCTCTTAGTTTGTTGGTTAGCATTGATTGTGTAGGGTTAGTCTAGATTTTGGTTGTTGTCTTTCATTCCTTACAAGTATACAATTACTTCAAATCACACCCCCAATTAAACTCTATAAACCTACTCCTGAATCTAGAACATAAAGAAACAAATACTAGAAACATAGTTGTCTATCCCAGTCCTAGTGGATTCAATCCCAGCTAACCACTTTTCCCATACTACGTCTTGAGCCCATATGTTTGTGTATCATTGCTTGTATGATAGTGTGCCTTCATTTTGGGTTAAAAACAAGATCCTTATCCCAATTTTCCCCCGACACATCAAGATTTTTGGTGCCATTGTCGAGGAGTGGATTTCAGGACCTAGCTAGGTGTTTCTTATTAACCTTTTCTAGTATCCCTCAACATTATTGTTTTTTTTTCTTTATTGAACTTCTGCATTTGTGATTCCAAACATGCTTCTCTATGATTGGTCGTCCTTTTGAGGTGATAATTCATGTTTGTAGGGCACTCCTTATCTATTGATTCTTTCTTCAGAGATCCCGAGATTGGTAGTCGAAGGTGAAGAAACATGTAAATTATGCAAGAAGAAAAGCAAACAACATTGAAACATGAGGAAGAGCATGAAGGTGATCTACCAATTACACCTCCACCAAGACCCCTACATTATTAACGCATTTCACACAACTACACCTTTCTGACCTCTAAAAGAGTGGAGAAAATTTTGGAGCAATTCGTGTCTATTCCTTCAACTCTAGAGGGACTCTATCCCAACTTCTATGGGTTAGAGATTGAAAACCCCTAGAAGTACATAGATAAAGACTTGGGAACTTGCTCCACATTTCATACTCCGGGTCTCATAGATGACTTTATACACCTCAATTTCTTTCCATTCTCCTTAAAAGACAAAGCTAAGGAGTGGTACTCATATTTAAGTGATGATGTGGGAAGCTATGAAGAATGAGTTCCTTAAGAAATTATACCCTATATTCAAACTTACTCAAATGAGAAGAAGCATCACCTTATTGAGACTATCGGGACATCAGAAATTTCATGAGAGTTGGGAGAGATTCTAAAATATATTGAGATACTTCCCTCACCTTGACTACCTTTTTGGTAGTACAATCTTTCTACTGTGCATCATCTCAATTGATCCAAACACTAGTAGATCTCTCTTGTGATGGTACATTCATGACCTAGCATCCCTAAGAGTAATGACTCTATTTGAGTACTTGGTTGAAAATTCAATGCATAGGCATGAAGTGTGTCTAATAATATGAGAGGAACATTGGTGATTCTCCATATACTCAACCATGATCTTCATCAAAAGACGAATATAGAAAAATGATGAAAATCCTTGGAGACTTGATAAGTCTAATGAAAAGTCATTTGGGAGGTTCTTCCAAACATTCAGTGCAATCTATTGGGTCCCTTGAGAAAGAGGTGAAGGCCATGCAATATGTTGGGAACCACAACAATCATGGTACCATGTCCCAATACTAGACTACCAAATGAAGAAATAATCCCAAATTTGTATGGAATCAATAAGTTGATGATGTAAAAGAGCAACCGAGGAAAAATCAAGGCCAGAGGTACCATTAAAATTGATAATGAAGTTTTTGGAAGACTGTGATGCTAAGATGAACTAAAGAAAGATGTGTGCACTCATGGATAAACTTTGATAGGCTTGGACAAAGGATATATAAACCAGCCTTGACTCTTTCTTGCCAAGAATAGGGGATGTTTCCATCCCAAATGTTGGTGAACCCAAACAATGCAAATGGACAAGTGGTATCCCTTCAAGGCTCATGTAGTACACCACGTTAGAAGTGAAACATGTCTGACAATATGAATGTTCCCACTAAGCCATATGCTTCTCCACCACAACAACCACAATTCAAATATTAATGCTCTCCTTCACCTCAACAACCACCACCACAACTGCATATCCCTCAACAACAACAACCTTACATCCTTCAACATCAATCCTATCACCAACAACAACTAAGACCACCACCAACACTAAAAAATCACAAACTCCCCCTATTTCCCATTATAAAGTGAATGTAGTAACCATCGTACCATCATAAGGAGTGAGAATGATCTTGATCATCCCAAAAGAAAAAGGGGAAAGCCCTTTTAGATCAAGGTTATGTTGATACTTCAATTCAAGAAAATTTTTTATGATAATACGAGACTCAAAAATTGTGTTACACCACCTTGTATTAATTATGTGATACCAAGTGTTCCATAATATACCTCTTTTGGTAGTGACTCTATACCTCATGATCTGTTGGTGATTCCAACCGTTCCACTATTTCCAAGTGAAGGCCCTTGTGTGATCTCTGTAAATGAGTCAACTCCTCAAGTAACACCTTAGTTTGACCAAGTTGGTTCAAGAAAAGCTTGTTATAGAGCCCTTATTCTCAGATGCATTAGATGAACCCTCCCTCAAAAGTGGAAAAAATATATTGTCAATATCTTTCAAATATTTAGGCAAGTCAAAGTGAACATCCAATTGCTTGATGCAATGAAGAAAATTTTGGCATATGCCAAAATCTTGAAGGATTCTTACACTTTCAAAAGAAAGAAACTTGGAAGAATGCCAACAAAAATCAAGTTGAAGTAATAAGTGAATTCTATCTTGCAACATGGCATTACCATCAACAAAGAGGACCATGAAACCCCTCTTGTTCCTTGCCACATCGGTAGATTCTTATTGAGAATTCTTTGATTGACTTGGGTTCCAGTGTGAACCTCGTGCCCTATAGTGTATATCTTGATTTGGGCTCTATAATTGGCTAACTAGTCTATCAAAGTCCAAAGTGGTAGGGTGGATGATTTTCTTTCCATGTTTGGCATGGAGATGGTAGTGAGTGTTTCTAGTATACTTTATTGTTGTAGATATGGAGTCAGATGACGAGAAGATTTAAATCATCTTGGGAAGGTCATTCTTGGATAGAGTTGATGTCAACATCCACGCATGTACTAGCACAATGACACCCACCTTGATGAACTTGAGGTTGACTATGAACATCTTCAAGACATCATCACCCCAAGAGGAGAAAAAAAATGAAAATTTTAAAGAGAAAAGTTGTGAGAACCCCCATACCTATGAATTGACAAAAAATTGTTGAATTCCAATGTGCATGCATTTTACATTGAAAATGTGACGTTGAGTTTCAGCAATGGATGGAGAAGAAGGACATCCGCACCACGTGAAGGCATCAAATTTAGCACTAGTGGGAGGTAAACCATGTCAGTTTGAGATCACGTGAACCCCATTTTGGTCATAATTTTTGTTTTACACTTTCCAAGAAACACAAATACAATACATTTGATAGTTTTGTTGTTTGATATTCACTTTAGAATAGGAACATAGGAACAAATGTTACCTACAAGATTACAAGTGAATAGCAAAGAATGATGAAGGACATCCCTCAAAATCTAAGGAATAAGAAAAACTAAATAGAATAGAATTTTTTTTGCCACTAGAATGACAGTGATATCTTTGCCATAATGCCCCACTCCCCATAATTTCACACAATGGAAATATAAATGTCCATAATATCACCAGAACGGATATGCCAAACCCCAGTTCATAAATTTAAACATAAGAATTTTTTTTGAGACTTATTTACCATGTCCCTATTGTTTCAATCTTAGTTTCATGATAAGGATAGAATGATTCAAGATTTTGGGGTGGTAGGATGATAACCCCTTGTTACTTTGTTACTTTTCTCTAAATTTTTATTGAGATGATCAACTTCTTAACCAAACTCATATATGGTTAGACTTTCTTTTACATCTTGCACATTTGCATGACATTCAACTTATTTCCTGTCATTTTTCTCAAAAAAAAAAATTTATTTTGACTTTCTTTCCATGACACCCATCCACGGTGTGTTGAATGTAGATTTTTCGAATTTTCTTGTATGTTATTGGATGGACTGTGCTATAGTTTCATGTCCTACTTTATATCTTAAATCTTGTAGAGAATAGTGGAACTTGGCAACATTTTGCCAATCTTTCTCAAACTCGAGACATGTTTCCCTAAAGTTTTTCTACCCTAAATCTATACCCTTTTTTACTAGGAACTTGAAGTGAATGATCAATGATAATTGAACTCCCACTACAAATAGATTCTAACTAAATGATCTCCAATTAGGGACTTACACACATTTTCCACTTCTCTTGTAAAATTTTAGACAATATGAGTCAATACAATATGTTTAGGGTTATCTAATTCTTCTTAGAAGAATATGGTTTACCATAATTTCTCATTCAATATGGTTTTGTTGATTTCATATGAAAAAAATTCGAATGTCTACATGCAGGAAATTTTATGTGAAAATTCACATCATGCAATCCCTCTCTTGAACCACCTTCCTCTAGAATTTCATATCTCTCCACCTAATGAAAAGATGATAAAAAGAACAAATATAGTAAGCCTTGGTCAATCCCCAAAATATTGGGGTGGCCAAACATTCCCCACATCCACTTCTTCCTACCAAAAAATGCCCTAGGTAAACAAGGGGAAAAGAAAAAGAAAAAAGAAAATAAAAGGTATTCCTATGTAATAGCACCTAAATAAAGAAAAGGAAAGATGAGCTCCTATGTAATAGATATCCAATCTCCTTCCAATGCATTCTTCTAATTACATACCCATTACAATAGGAAAAATCAAAACATACTCCGCCTTACCACCGTACATATCCTAGTGGGTCAAGTGGAGTGGATCTCCATCTAAAGTTGAATGCATGCAAACAAAACAACATACATACCTATTGTGAAAAATTCCAACTATGATATGAGTCAACTAGATATTTTTAATACTACATGACTTGCATAAGTATTAGTACGCCATATGAGAAGTTTTGTGCTTTGGTTGCATTTGGTTTGTATCAAAGTAGAGACAAGAAGTGGATCAAATATACGAATTAATGTTTGAACTTATTTAGTCAACGATAATAAACTTGAGTACATATGTCATTTCATTGTAAATTGAATAAAAAAAAAGATCTTTTGTTGGAGCATACTTGCGTACAAGTAAATTATAAGCTTAGGACGGTGAAGGAGCTCCATATTGTGTTATTTTTTCCTTCATTCACAACAAGATATGTAGAATGCATGCTATTTTCCAATTATCATCACTTGTTGTGACATGTACTTATACATGTTTGTTGAGTGTTTTTGAGGTACCTTGGAAGCTACTTGATGGATGGAGGAGGGACAAATGACCACTAGTACTCCTACATGCTTGGAGGATCCAAATGAGCATTTGAAGATAAGTCCTACCTATTCCAAGCTTCCAAGGAGTCATTGAAGTAGGGAACTCCATGATTGACCAAGCATCTACTCAAAGTGCAACTCATGCCCCTCAAGAATGAATAAACTACATCAAGAAAACCAAGAAAAAAGCAAAGCAAGTACCAAGACTCCTCAAAAACCCTATAAATTCCATGTTCACACACCCACACCATGGAACAACTATTCTACCTCAAGAACGATCATGTGGCAAGGAGCCATTTTTCACATTAACTATATTTTAGCCTTAAACAATATCCTAAATGACTGTTCAATCACAAAAAGGATGTGCTAGATTTTCCATTTTCACTATCAACTCTACTCCATTCTACAAATAATTCCTCCCTATCCAGAATGACCTTTCCAATTAGAACAATCATGCTACTTCACAGCTAAATGACTGCTCTGCTTAAAATGTCCATGCCACATTCATGAAAATGGTCATTCCACTATAAAACATCCATTCCACCTTGAACATACACACATTCACCTAGGGGTAAAACTTCCATTCTACCCTTAGAAAGGCAATTCCACCCTTTGACCCCACTTCTACCAATATAACATTTCCTAAACTCCCCCACTTAACTGTATACATCCTTCGCCCCTATATATACATTTGTGGAGGCCCAGAGGAAAAGGCTAGATACCACTAGAATAATATCTGACACAAACTCCAACCTATCCCATCTACTTCATTTCTTTCCATCTTCCATCCCAAAACTCTACTTTTCTAGGTTTTGACCATGTGACTTCCACTGTTGTTGTTGTTTCGCCCACTTGAGGGAGGAGGAGGAGCTTTAGATGCTTAAGGTGAAGAATGGAGATCATTCATCCTCATTCAGGGATTTTTTATCTTAGTCTTCCCTTCCCTTTCTTTATTTATTACTTTAATCACGAGTAGTTAAGCCCCCGTTGCGGGCTATTTGAGGGTAAATATATGTAACTATGAAACCATGTTAGCAAATATGTATGCATTAAACTCTAGTTGCATTGCCTAATGCTATATTATTGCTTGTTCTCATTCCCTACCTCTTTATATGGTTGTTTGATCTATGTAACACTTAAGGCATAGAGAAAGGTATGATTTTGGGCTTTCTGATGGGAAAATTCCTAAGTTCCATAGAGGAACCTTACCTAGTTTCTCCCTGTTCCCCTTTGTCTCTCCATTCCACCAGTCTTAGGTGAGAAATCTAAGTGGCTAGGTGTTTTCAATGATTTCACTAAGCAAAAAGGCTTTCTTAGTGGTTGGATGGAGATAGTAGGAGGTGAATTACACTTCACCTACACTCCACAATACTCCTTTCCCTATGTGTATTTGGAGAACCATGCCTAGAAACCTATACATGGATAATCAATATGTATGCCTATCGGTTTCTTAGTTAATAGTGTCTCGTAAGGGTAGACGAGAAGTGATAGGGACCAGATCCCCTATACACCACCATGTTACCCATCACCAACTAATATTAAAGGATGCATTATCTACATTAATTCATGTTGTTTGGGTTGACTGCTTACTTGTTACATATTTGTTCCTAAGTACCCCATTGCTTGCTAGAATTCTAACTTGTCCTCTTTCTACCTAGTTGTCTCTTATTTTCTTAGTTCATCTTTCTTGTTCATGCTAGTTGGTTTTTTCTAGAGAAATAGTTCTCACTTAGTTGCTTACTCAAGATTTTTCTTAGTGTAGTCTTTTCTTCCCTTCTTAGTTTAATATCCAACCTAGTGTAGTTAGTTTATCTCTCTCTCTTGTTACATATAGTCTAACTTAGTTTACTTCAAATTTTAGTTTGTTATTTATCACTATTTATGGTTAATCTAGGTTTAATTCTTATCTTCTCTTCCTTTCATGTCCACATTATTTTGACTTAAACCCCTAATAAAACCCTAAAAACCTTATGATCTGTTCCATAAATGGAGGAGTCATTTATTATAATATGTTTGGTTACCTTGGTAGGCAACTGATAGCATGATATTTTGTGAACCTTTTTGCACTTATTTCTTTCCTGTTATAACATCCTTTTTTTATTTTTCAACTTCTTTAATAATCTTGAAAAACATTTCAATTTGACTTAAAGGCCTCACTTAACCCACACATATTCACCACAGGTCACTACCAATGCATCTTTGTCATGGTCGTAATAGATGCATGCAAACAGCTGTCCCAACCACAACCAATCCATGGGTGCATCGAATAGGACAGACTAATGTTTAGTAGTTGATTTTTGTGACCACATCTACATAGTGGTCTTTCCCCTTGATGAGGTCTTGGTTGCAACAATCACTTCCAGGCTGCAATAACCATCAAGACTGCAATAACAATCACGACCAAGAATATCAAGAAGCTATTGCGATTGGAACACCATCATGACTGTGACTAGGTGGCGATCAAAACAACATCCCGACCAAGACAAAGTTCCATCATGAAGTGAATGTTACAACTAGCACTGGTTGTAACGTCCGCAACACAAGTAGCAACATAGACTAGGTCGTAACCTCTATAGTGAAGTAAGTCAGTGGGCAGTGCCTATAAACAGGCTTCCACCTCAACATACAATGGGGGATCATCAAGATAAATGCAGTGATGCCCAACTCTAGAGCCATCCTCATTCATCTCCATTGGTATTGGATCTCCAAAACCAAAAGATGGAGGAGAGAGAAGCTTGTTCTTTGAGAGAAGTAGTTTCCACCTTCCACGCCCATATCAGATCTAGATCTAAAGAAGTGTCATTGGCATATCACCTCCTTCCTTATGTATATCCATTATCTTCCTCATGCTGTACCCCCCCCCCCCTTTATGTTATTGTTGATGTATCTACACTTTTGTAAGGATGTTGTGTTGGCATTTAACATGTATGGCTAAACACCTTACTTGGGTTGGGAGTAGCCACTAAGGCTCTCCCAACATGTATATACTTGCATCCTTTTGAATATATATATATGCTCTTAGCAAGGGTTATCTTCATACTCTTGTTCTTAATTCTTCACTTGCATGATTAGCCACCATCTTGTGATGTCTAATTTTTAATGCCTCAAAAGACTACTATTAATATTATCTAACTGTTATGGAGTTGCATGAATACATGAAAATGTTGGAGTGTTAAAGCTAACGATCATATGGTTTGCTTTTTGATTGTTTGTTTTCCATCTCAAGTGAGAGACAACCTTATAATATATATCTATCTTAAGCTTGAGAGAGGAGGGAACAAACATATATGATGATTTCTTGTAATGTTGATAAGGGTATAGAAAAGGATGTGAGTATTGAATGTTCGTGAGAGATCTTAGTAGGTGAAACCTAGTCCAAGTTCCCATCCATATTTTGGTTACATCTTTCTTGTTTGATCTTATTCTCTTATTTTGTTTTCTTGCCTTTTCTTTTATTACTTTGTTTGGAGTGACATCATTCCTTAGGGAACACCAACTTAATGTACCCCCTCATTTGGTGTATTTGAGTCTTAGGCTCTATGTTCCTAACACTTACCGAACTTGTCCTTGTGGTTCAACCCCGATCTATTGTATCAGACCATGTATAGTAGTTGCGGGGGCATGAGTGTTGGGTTATAAATATAAGAGTCTGACTACTTTAGATCTTCTCCATTTTGGATGTGTGATTTAGGCTAGTCAACTTTTTGGCACCATTGTCGGGGATAAGGAAAAACAGTTTTGTTAAGAACTTGAGTCTACTCACTATACATCCATGACACAAGATTATCAATAAGCTTGACTGCACAAAACTGTAAATCTACTAAGTCTAGATTGCTTGAAGTATTTCATTTACACTTCCAATTTTCAAACTTGACTGTGTGACGTATTTAGGTAGCCTGAAGAGAAGCATATTTAATCAAAACCTCTCTCCCTTTTCATGACAACATGCTGCCTCGTAGAGATGGTAGCCTTACTAGAGAAGATCAGAATGCAAGAGTCCAACATAATCGTCCACCTTTGAAAACTGAAGAAGAACAGGAGGAACATCACTCAGATGGTCATCACCAAGAGGAAGAAGATCGTGAAGAGAAACAAGAAGAGGAGTGTCACTATCATGAGAGCTGCCACCACAGCAACAAAAGACACAAAAGGAATCATCACGATTGCAAATGTAATCACGATGATAGTGAGGAGGAAGATGATGAAGAAGATAAAATGCTTAGACAGTTGCCTGCTACCAGATCTAACAAATCAAGATTCCCAGTCGTTATCCCACGATTCAATGTAGCTAAATTTGAGCTAAAATCTTTCGTCATCTCTAGAATAAGCCTTTCTAAGGGAATTCAAAGAATGAGAATCCTTACCATCATTTTGACGCCTTCAAAAATATTCGTGACACCATCAAGATGAGGGGAGTGCCTCAAAGAGTCACATATTGCAAGGGATTATTTTCTCTATGGAGGATAAAGATATGTCATGGTATCTTAACCTACCTCATCGGTTTATCGATGGAAGGAGGCCCCTTGCTTATGCTTTCATCACTAAATTCTACCCCACTGAGAAAACCATTCGATATAGGAAAAAGATCACTTCCTTCATGCAAAAACCTGGAGAGAATCTTCATGAAGCTTGGGAATGATATCAAGAGCATCAAATGAATTATCCTCACCAGAAATACCACAAGGGATTTATGGTGACAACATTTTACAATGGGCTAACTCCCACAAAGCAGACTTCGCTAAATGCAGCCACCCGGGGGTAATTTTCATGGAAAGAAGCTGAGAATAACTATGGAGATCATTGACAACATGGCTACAGTGCAAGAAGGCATGGAGTATGAGAGAAGTAATAGGGGCTCATCCAAGAAGGATGGCTTTGAAGGACCTTCAGTCGAAGCCAAAGCTCTAGAAATCATCACAACTCAAATTCAGAAGATTGCCACAAATGTTAAACAACTGAAAGACACTGTATGAAAGGGCAAGAAACCTATTGAGAAAGTCATGAAGCATGTCACATGTAGGGAAGGAGGCCATGGAATTGACAACTATACCTATACACGGCCGGAAGAAAGTGAAGAAAGTGAAAGTGAAGAAGAAACAAAAAAAATGTCTCTTATGCAAATTTCAAATGGCCAAATCATCCAGGATTCAATTATAACAACAAAGACGTTGCTGAGAATTCTCATCAACTGGTTGGTTCGTCTAAGCCACCCTCAAGATTCAAGAAAATAAGTGGACCGACTCAGTATACCAAGACTACTAGCCATCAGTCAAATAAGAAAAACTATCAATATCAAAACAAAAATGTGAGTTGCCAAAATCAAGGATAAAATCAAAGTTAGAATCTGACAAAGGATAACAACCAGCCTGACATGATCGCTCACATGTTCAATTTTGTGAAAAGGCAAGCTTTGGTGAATGATCAGCTTAATCAAAGCACCATCACCAACTCCGGAATGTTGACCATGATGCAAACTCAGATGGTGGACATGCAAACACGTCAATGACAGATTGATCAACAACTAGCCCAGCTGGAAGAGCTCGTGAAGAATCCTCCAAGGAAGATCCCATCGAACATAGAAACTGCAAAGATGGTTACTCTCCGGTCAAGAAAAGTTGGTGAAAAACAACAAGAGGAGATCCACCATGAAAAATAAAAGGTTTTCAATCCAAAGACTAAAACTATTGCATTAGAGGAGGAACCTAAAATGGAAGAGCCAGTAGAGGAAGACAAGGTCGAAGAAAAAAAACAAAAAGAAGAAAGATGCAAAGGCCAAGAAGTCCAATACCACCAAAGAAGTCTTCACACAAAGGAATCCATATGCCCTAAGAGTACCATTCCCCTACAAGTTAATCAAGGCTCACCTAAAGAAAAGATATGACAAGTTCATAGAGCCAGTAAAGAAGTTGCACCTAGATTTTCTATTTCAAGATGTGATTGAGGAAATGCCTACCTAAGCCAAGTTCTTCAAAGACCTGATTACAAAGAGAGAAGATGTGATCATGTAGAGACCGTATAACTAACAAGATGTCAAGTGCTTTTGTTCAAGCCACCATGCCCACAAAGAAAAGAGACCCATGAGCATTTACTATTCCTTTCAATGTTGGAGACAATGTAAAAAGAAATGGACTCACTGATCTAGGAGCAAGTATCAATCTCATGGCCCTTTCTTTAGCCCAAAGGCTTGGACTGACAGACATGGTGAAGACTGGTATGAGAATTCATCTTGCGGACCACACCTTTACAAAGCCAGTAGGAGTGGTAGAGGATGTCCCAATCTGCGTCGGAAGGTTCTTTATACCTTGTGATATAGTGGTGATTGACACTGTTGAAGATCCATCATGCCCCATGATATTTGGAAGACCATTCCTCACCATCGGAAGAGCCCTAATAGATGTCACGGAGGGAATCATAACACTCTGTGTAGGTAATGACCACATCGATTTTTGTTTACATGATGCCATGAGAGGACCCTCTCTATTTGAGTCAGCCTATTTTATGGATAGTTAGACTCAATGTTGTGAGGAAGTAAAATATAGCAATGCAATAGTCGACCCTCTAATGAAAGCCTTGCGTAATCTTGATCCCAATCTAGAAGATCCTGAAGTGGTTGAGATTATGGATTACTTGAATCAACCTAAGGAGGAAGTTTTCAGTGACAAAGAAGGTATAGTAAAAACTATGTTGTATGCCTCACTGGAATAGACACCAGAAGAAAAAACTACATCATAACTAAAACCTAAGCTGAAGCAACTAATGGAAGGACTGAAGTATGAATTTCTAGATTCTAATGAAAGAAACCATGTTATCATAAACTCTTCTATGACAGAAGATCAAGAGGAAAAGTTACTGAAGGAACTCAAACTGTGTAGGAAATTTATAGGATATTCTATGGAAGATATAAAAGGCATCCACCCAGCTCTGTGCATGCACATAATCAATCTAGAGGAAATTGCTAAATCTTTGGCTCGGCCCCTAAGAAAATTGAATCATATGTTGAAAGAAATCGTAAAGAAAGAAGTAATAAAATTATGAGATGCAGGGATAATCTACCACATTAGTGACAACAACTAGGTCACACCAATCTATGTTGTACCTAAGAAAGGTGGGATGACTATAGTAAAAGGAAGAAACAGAGATGAAGTGGTCACTCAGATGGTTTCTTGGTGGATGATGTGTGTTGACAACTGAAATCTCAATAATGCCATGAGGAAAGACCACATCCCTCTATCTTTCATTGACCAAGTTTCAGAAAGGCTTGTAGGATAATCTTATTTCTATTTTCTTGATGGATGCTCTAGATTTTATGAAATTCCTATCCCCCTAATGATCAATAAAAGACTACTTTCACCTGTGTCTATGAGACTTACACCTTCAAAAGAATGCCTTTCGGGTTATGTAATGCACCATCTACCTTTCAAATATTCATGATATCCATATTCACAGACTTTCTGGAAGACATAATGCAAGTATTCATGGATGATTTCTTAGTATATGGACCTGACTTTGATAGATGGATTTAAAACTTGTTAAAGGTCCTGCAAAGGTGCGATGAGAAACAATTTGTGCTGAATTGGGGAAAATGTCATTTTATGGTGGCAGAAGGCATAGTGCTAGGGCATATAGTGCCCTCACATCGGCTCTGATTCTACGAGCACCTGATTGGGATTTGCCTTTTAAAATCATGTGTGCTACTAGTGACTACACTATCGGGGATCTCCTTAGACAAAGACGATAAAAGAAGCACTATGCAATGTATGATGTTGTAGAACTCTCAATGAAAATCAGGTAAACTATACCACAACTGAGAAAGAGATGCTAGCAACAATATTTGCTTTTGTAAAGTTCAAGTCCTATTTTATCAGCTCAAAAGTAAAAGTGTACATAGACCACGAGGCCATAATGTATCACATGAAGAAAAAGGACACAAAGCCAAGACTATTATGATGGGCTTTGTTTCTACAAGAGTTCGATCACAAAATCTTGGACAAAAAAGGAATAAAGAATGTAGTTGTTGGCCACTTGTCAAGAATAGTATTCACTAAAGAAAATTAGGTACCAATAAATGACAACTACACATATGAGGCCTTGATGATGGCCGAGTCAGTCGAATTAAATCTATGTTGGTTCACTGACATCTACAACTATTTGGCATGTCAACAGTTGCCTCCCGAGATAACTTACAATCAAAAGAAGAAACTTTTCTCTGATCTGAAGAATTATTATTGGGATGACCCTGTGCTATTTAAGAGATGGTCTGAAAATTTATACCGACATTGTGTACCAGAAGAAGAGGTGCCTCAAAACCTAAAAGAATGTCATTCCTTACCTTATGGAGGTCACCATGGAGGTGAAAGGATTGCGGATAAAGTCCTATGGTCAGGCTTTTATTGGCCAACACTCTTCAAAGATTCCATGTCTTTTGTCAAGTCTTGTATGGAATGCCAACTGGATGCAAAATATTACAAAAAGAAATGAGATGCCTATGTTCGACTGGATGGAAGTAGAGATCTTTGATGTGTGGGGATTGGATTATATGGGATGCTTCCCCTCCTTCAAAGGAAACAAGTACATTCTGGTCACATTAGATTATATCTAGAAGTGGGTAGAAGTTGTAGCAACTCCCACTTGTGATCTAAGGTAGTTGTGAGATTGTTTTAGAAGACATTTTCCCTAGATTCAGGGTTCCACACACTATCATTAGCGACGGTGGATCCCAATTTGTGGAAAAACAATTTGAAGAACTACTAAAAAAGTATGGGGTCAAGCATAAGATATCCACGCCATACCACCCCCAGACGTCAGGACAAGTTGAAGTTTCAAACCAACATATTAAACAAATACTAGAGAAAACCATTGACAGGACCCATAAGGATTGGTCCATGAAGTTAGATGATGCCCCGTGAGCATATAGAACTACTTACAAAACGTCGATAGGGACAATCCCCTACCGGCTCATCTATGGAAAGTTGTGCCATTTGCTAGTTGAACTAGAGCACAAGGTTGTTTGGACCATCACGTTCTTAAATATGGATATGGATAGATCCAGAAAAAAAAGGTATCTACAGTTACACGAGCTTGAGGAACTGAGGCTACATGCCTATGAGAACTCCTACATTTACAAACAAAGAACAAAGGTGCGGCATGATGACCACATTAAGAAAAAATTATGTGTCGGAGGGAGACAAGCTTTTGTCGTTCAACTCAAGAATCAAGTCATTTTTAAGAAAGATGAGATCCATATGGTTTGGCCCATTCTTTATTGTCAAGGTCTACCCATCTGGGATAATGGAGATCACCAGTGATGGTACTTTTAAGGTGAACAAACATAGAGTCAAAAGATATTATGAAGATGAAGCTTCTACTAGAAGATCTAAACTGGACTTAGAAGAACCACCACCAGTGCCATCTGAAGAGGCCTCAAGATTCTTATCTAAAAAGTCAAGCTAATGACTCTAAATTAGCATTGCTTGGGAGGCAACCCAAGGATTTACTACCTTCTTTAATTTGACATTGTTCTCCAGTATTTTCTCCACAAAGCTTAAACTGTATACATGTCAGCTAGTCTAGCTTTGAATTCCTCTGTTTTAAGAAATTTTGAATTCCTCTAAAATAGATATTCAATTTTGAATCTCCGTCTCTATTGTTATATTTTTAATTTGCTTTAATGATGTGCAAAATTGTTTCTTAGATCAAAACTTGAATGTCGGCTCTTGAAAATCCTCGTGTCCGTTGGTACACTTTCAAAAAGTGTTGTGATGGCTACCTATTTCTTAGGCTATTTCGATCACAACGATAGCACCCCTCTACGTCTGAGTTAATATACATGTTTCGACCGCTACGCTTCCTCGTGGGTCGTGACCGAGTTTAGTGTCTTGTTTGTTGGGAGTGTTGCAACCGTGACGTTTGTTGCGACCATAACACTTAGTAGTGGTTTTGGTCGTGACACTAACTGGTATAAAGGATCCTCGGCGCACACAGTAAAACCCTTTTTGTGCTCTCTTGTTTTCTCCCTCGCATTATGACTCTGATGAAACACTAGAAAAGAACTCTCATGTGTTTGGAACCGACCGATACGACAACACTTAGAGTGATTAAGACCTACAACGCCGCCGTAGGATCCGTCGACGGAGTTCTGACTCATCCCCTCTCTTGCTCGTTGTGTTTTCGCCAGCTTCTCGGCAAGATAGCCATCCTTTTTCTCCATCTCACAACGTTTCTCTTTCTTTTTCTTTCAACTACCGCCGAATCGGGGTGCCCCGATCATCGTTTGTACCCAATTTTTTCCCCTCTGCGGTCGAAACCATATCCAGTTCTCTCATCCTCCTTTTTAAACTTCTCCGCGTGGTCGCTAAAAACCCTTTTTCCAGCTATTCCGACTACCCAATGACGGCTTGCCTCTTTAACCTACGTTCCATTTCTGCTTCACCCTTCGCATCCAACTCTCCTTCACATCCGACCCCCCTCCAATCATTGGTTTTCCTCCTTCTTCCTTCCTCCTTCAAGATGGACCTGAGGTGTAAAAGGTTCGGTCACAATAGTAGATCCGGTCACTACGTTAGTTGCAACAAGCGTTTCGATCAATACAGCTGTTGCGGTTGGGCCGCTGGTTTTCAACCGAAACATACATTGTGGTCATTATTGCTTTCTCGGTCGAGACAATGGTTTCTTGGTTTCTTGTTTCGATCATTACGCGATGCTTTTATTTGGTTTTTGGAACTATCTTTGTGTTAGTCGATACTGATTTGTGCATAGCAACCCATAACATTTGTAGTTTTGACTACTACCCGCACAATGCGTCCCGACAGTGACACAAACCTTAGTAGAGCATAGCGGTCGGAATGACTAGAGTGGTTGCGGTCAAAACGTAGATATGTTGATATGAATGGATGCTTATACACGAGCACGTGATAAGCTCGTTAGCCTGAGTATAAGATGTTAGGACTTTTTTTCTCTCTCATATTTATAAGCCCGTAACTTTGTAGGGGAATGAATCTAAATGGTATAATAATTAATATGTTTTGAACGCTACCTCATGTATCAATCGCAAACTTATCATTCACTCATCCAGAACGCCTGACTTATCCTATTTCGAGTGCTACCTCTTATCATTCAGATATAATAATTAGTAGCGGCTGACACACTCTATAACTGTTCCCCTACTGTCTCGACCAAGACAAACGGTGGCCCATCTCGATTAATACAATAAGGGCATGTTTGGTTGGGAGTAAGACCAACCCACATCATGAGTTATAAAACAGGAAACCAAAGGTGGTGAATTGGAGCTCAACCACGCTGGTTTGGTACGACGTGATTAGAACTTGTCTTGTTCGTTTGTACTACGTTTGGTAGGGTGTGGTTATACTTTATTTCATGCATGGACCAGCTGTGGAGTAGCTCCAGCCAGGGCAGAGAAATAGAAAAAAAGGAAACCACCGTAGGTATTGTGTCCGACCAGGGCAGCAGCCAACTGATGAAAATGAACCGCGCCTCTTTAGGACGCGGTTTGTTTTCCTCAAATATCTACAGGTCGGGGAAGAGCTGTGCAGTTTCTTTTCCTAATATGAGTTGAAAGAACACAAAACCAAACAGAACCAGTTGGTAAACACAGCTAGTTCGAAAACGTGTTCTGCAACTCGACAGAACCAAACGAGCCCTAAGAGCAAATGAAAACTACTACTTGTATATCTGATTTACCTTATACAATTCCTAACAACCTATAATTGATTAAATTTATAGAATGTCAACTTCCACCTCCAACACCATGATGAGGAAGGTGAAATCTCTACAGAGAGACCAACAAGCACTCGAGTTAGTCACGAAAGCTCTAAGTGACTACCCCGACCTGTCTCCGCAAAAGAAACTCATATTAGAGTTGTTGAAGAAAACGTATTAATACATCCTCTACCACTGGACACCAGAGGAGTCCAAAGAATCTCAGAGCACCGTAGAGACAAAAACATCTGAGTATGTACCAGAGAAGAAAGTAAAGAGAAAAGAAGAAGCACCAGTTGAAACAAAGGCCAAGAAACAAAAGAGGTCTACTAAGGATACATCAGAAGAAGCAGGGCAAGGGACAGAGTTAGCTGCACATAAAAGATAGGACTTGGAGATAGAGGAACCTGCAAGGAAGTTCACAATGTTAGTACCCAGAGATGAGATGAATCAATCATACTTCAAGATGATGCTAAGAACCAAAAGCTTCAAGCCTTCCAGATATCTGGATATTCAAGACTTCAAGAAGTTGGGAATTTATGATAGGGTAATTACATTTTTGGCTAGAGAAAACCCGGACACACTATGCAGTGCAGAGGCCCCATCCCTAACAAACCTGACTACGCAGTTTTGTGTCGTCACTCAAGGAGTATTTGTCGGTGATGCAAAAGACAAAGAGGCTGGAGGCAAATTCGTATTGGAAGTTAGGATGGGAGGCAAAAACCACTCTATCACTGAAGCCATCATGAATACTATCTTCACAAGAACCATGAAGGAATTCAAGCTTGCTCACAAGCACCCAACCATAAGGAAACTGTGGTCTACAACAACCACAAGGTGTAGAGGATGCTGACTGGAGAAATTGAACATAAACCAAGGAAGTCCAAGGCATCCCTCATCACTTCCTACTTCATCAAGGCCATCCAAAAGATAATTTCAAACACAGTCTTCACAAGATCAAAAATAGGGAGAGCGTCCTTCGGGGATTTATTTTTAATCTAGTCGATGTTAAACAAGAAACCAGTAAATATCAGAAGGCTTCTAATGGGAAAATTATCAATAGTAGTGGGACCAGAAGCCAATAAGACGAATGACTTTTTTATGGAAGGACAAATAGCTTGCATCACGTCCCATTACCTAAAGGATGAACATTTCTAGAAATACAAGCCTACTGAGGGACATACAAAAATCCATATCAAGTCCCTGGTGAATGTTGGCATCCTAACCTAGAAGGGTGAATGACTTTTCTACAAACTAAGAAATTCGAAGCATCTTCTTCCACTTCCTGAGATGGCATATTATGATGCCCACAAGTTGCGGCCAAGTCAATAAGACATCGACAAAATGCACTCCAATGCTATAAGAAGTGTTGCTGATGTTGTATCACAAGCAGGAGTTGAACCTGAATCTGAGCAGCCTAAGCCAAAGAAGAGAGAGAAGTTGGCGACCCAACAACGTAAGGTGAGGGTCGTTTTGGAAGCTCAACCCTCTCAACACCACACCGGAAAGATGGAAACTACAAAACTGTTATTCCTGGAGAGTGAACAAAGCCATGATAATGAAGGGTTCTTCAATGCACCTTTGTCTCTCCCTACTACATCAAAGACACCAAAGGAGGCTATAACTGATATAACCAACAAGCAAAGTGCCCCTGTAGCTATGCCAAAGAATGACACAAAAGCTGACGAAGCCCAGCCCACCCCTGAAATCAACTTGGAGCATCCTGAAGCGACAGAGTTGAAAGTGAACAAATGACACGAAAGAAGAACCAGTATATCGAATGCCAGAAGGGCGACCAACAAGCATCCCTGAACCTACAACAACAACGTCGACTGTTGAACGACAACAACCGTCGACATTCAATGATGTTTTAGGGCATTGATTCAATGCCTTATGGGTACAAATGCAAAATTGTTTTGAAAAAAACTTGCATATAAATTCTAGCCTACATGTGTTAACTACGCAGGTACAAGGCCTAGATGCAAGAACATGCCTCTTCCTAATCTCATGCATGAAGTTATCAGTAGCCAAACAAAGATGATGGAATCCATCAAAGAATAAAACAAGAGATTGATGATTTTTTAAAAGAAAGGGAGACAATAGACGCCAAATAAAGAAATGGTGTGTCAGGGATATGATGAAGCAATGTAAGATCTACAAAAAGAGCGTGAATAGCTGGAGGAAAAGAGGAAGAAGATGGCAGTTGAACCATAAGAACTAGAAGACTAGCGATCTAGAAAGCACTTAGGGCGCACGCCAAGATGCTCCCCCTCTTAAGTTTCCTTCAGCCCCTCCAACCATGATGATCGCTACAATGAAGCAGTAGGTGTGCCACCATCGAATAAGGAAGAAAGTGCTAATATGCATAGAGATCATCTAGAGGGTGCTGCCAAGGAGAAGGAACAACCATACACCAAGGAGCCAGAAGCATCCAAAGGCCTCAATAACAACAATTCCATGATGGCGTTCGACTTAAACGTTCAACCCTATGATACCAAAGAATATAAAACCCTATAAAAACTATAGTTGGTAGGGAGGAAGCAGGCACAAAGATATCATTCTCCTTAGACATAGCAACATTCCCCAAGTTCCTGGAAGGTATAGCCGCCAACTTGAACATTGATGACTACCTCCTACACGAACCCATCCAGAATGAATTCAAATATAGTGCATATGATATTAAAATGGAAGTCATATTTGCATAACTCAACAAAGGAATGTTTGAGTCACCATAAGAGGCAAACTAGCTCCTAGAAGAGTCCATTAAAGCAATCACTGCCAACAATAACATGCAAGCAGGGTATGTGAGAAGAAGACTATTGAAGAGCCTGATCACTAAACTTCTACCGTGCCAGCCACAAACACACTTAAGGCTGACAAAGGGAAATCTAATGATGATGAAGGTGGATTGACATCCTTCTTTAATGATGCACCTGAAAGAGAATAGAGCCCACTCATAAAAGGAAATGAATTAGATGCAGCTCCCCCGCTCCCATGCAAAATGGCAGATATGGACATGGCATCATTATCTCACATCAACTGCAGAGATGTTTGTTTCCTAGCTGATGTTCTAAATGTAGATATTTTAGGCACAAATGTTTGCATAATAATGATGTACATACTCTAACACAAAAACACTTTAGAGGGATATTCTTAAAGAGAGCGTGAGTACACAAAAGCTTATTTAATGTGCTATGCACTACATAGCAAGAAGAATTCCTCTGTCTTGATAAAGTCCATATGGTATTTAATGGCATAATGAATCTGGCAAAAATGTTGTTTGAGGAGAAGAATAACTCTAAAGCTGTCAAAGAACTCCAAGATGTTGTAGGAAGGACAGGGATCTTCTTCGTCAGGTTGCCTATAAGGACGGTTAAGCATTGGTGTCTAATTATTGCAAATTTGAACGAGCACCATACTACAGTATACAACTGTTGTGTTGTTGAGATACCAAGAACATCCTTAATCTTCAAGAACAAAGAAGCAAGGGAGATTTTGAAGGTACATATCCGCTTGCAACAGGCCATACGGGTAGCAGGAGACTGACATGAGACTAATCAGAAGAACTTCTCTATCTCCACCAAGGGTCCCCAGGAGCAATGTGGTACAAGTGATTGCACATTTATAGTGTTGAGAATGATGGAATCCATTAAGAAGGGCGTCCCATTAGAAGACCTTTTTCTAAAAGATTTGCATGGCTTGTGAAGTACCTATCCTATGAAAATAATATATGATCGACGATTCTTAAAGGACCCCTCAATGCCCCCCCAATGTTGTTCCATGCAGGTTGTACATAGGCATCCCATTACCAGAAAAGAAGCCATGGCGCAAGCAACTACAAACCTTTTAGATTAACCCCACTGATCTGGCTAGGGCTTCTGCATGGAAGGAAGGGTGGCCTATAGAGTAGCACCAAGCTGAAGCAAAATAGGAGGAGCAACAACAACTAAAGGCAACTGAAAAAATGATAACTACGGAAGCTGTATAAAAAGAACAAGAAGCACCAACTGAAGATCACCTTGTGAAAGGTGAGATCAATGAAGAGGAGCTGCCTAAGATATGCCCATATGAGCCGGCAGGGGCGATAGAGCCTACTTTCCAAGACTTCGATAGATGGGCTTTTGAAAATCTATCACGCAAGTCTCTACTACTGATGATGAATTGCGTGAAGGATGGCCATATTGTGGGAAAAATAATATTTGAATGAGATGGCATATGTGTACTAAAAGAAAGCCTCCATGAAACCTTGAAAATATGGGTATACCATTTAGGAGCACTATGTCTACTTATCAATCATTGCTGGGGGACAATATGACTAGTGTGCACATGGCATACTTCTTGCTCGTCGACAACATACTCAATGCCAAGAAGTCAGATGAAAAAGAGCTCCCTCCATCTATGCCTAACAAACTCTCTTCTAGACTATATATTCCTGCCCATCCTACGTGACAATCATTAGACTCTCCTGGTAGTCAATGTCATAGCAAGGACTACAAATTTACATAACAACTTAGATTTAGCCTTCGCACTGAAAAGACGAACCAATATGACTACCGCGAAGACACCTACAGAAGAAAAAGTAGCTAGATGCTCCAAAGAAATCATAATGATGATCCACAATCACGAAAAGGGATACACATACGTAAAATTCAAAGACTTCAAAAAGATGCAATTCTACCACAGAAGTCCCCAACAGATGCAATTGCCCAATGATTGCAGATTCCACTACCTAGCTTGGATGACAGCCTTGGCCCTATAAAATACAGAAGTCCAGAGCATGAAGTGTGAAAACTATCAGGTACACTGAGGAGTATATGATAACATCATCCTACAATCAAAATGGACCATCTTCAAATGCCAACATCAATAAATCAGGCTTGTTTATATCTAAGCCTTCATATTTGACACTCTAGGATAGAGTGAATGATAAGTTTTGGGGAGGAGTTATAAACGGGTATGAGAGGTATAATATTGTCACTACATTCTAAATTTAAATTTTTGATTTTGAAAAATCTTGAATAGACTCTTACCTTACATCACTCTTACTATTTAGGAAATTTTGAAAATTTTATAAATTTTTGAACTATAGTTCACAGTTTTGGTACCTTCAAAGGTTATTCACTAATTCCATTCTTAGACATGTTGTCCTGCTACTACCTTTTAGAGTAATCATCTCTAGAGTGATATGAATGAGAGAGTAATCATCTCTAGAGTGATACAAATGAGCTACCTATCTACATAAAAAAAGTCACAACAATACGATCTTATTCCATTCTTATAGCAAAATGTCATCTAAACGGAAGAACACCCCTGAATCTATGGAACCCCTAGAAATAAGGAACACTCGACCGACCACACTCCTGACCAATCATCCTATCCTGACAGTACTCTAGCTAG
Source organism: Alisma plantago-aquatica (assembly GCA_963693085.1). Classification (NCBI taxonomy): domain Eukaryota; kingdom Viridiplantae; phylum Streptophyta; class Magnoliopsida; order Alismatales; family Alismataceae; genus Alisma; species Alisma plantago-aquatica. The sequence continues at coordinate 133,106,665 of OY856414.1, read as the reverse complement.
AAATTATATGTCTCCCGCAAGAAGGAAACATCTACCCCTTCCAATTTTAATTATCCCTGCTTTGGGATGAAAAGAGGCTTGGCCTCCCAGAAATCTTACCAACACCTTTCCCAAGCCTAAGAGCATAATGAAAAGAAAAAAACAACATGAAAGTTGTGCCTAAAAAGATGTCAAAGGATTCCACATGGCCGGTGTATTGTTGCACTCATGAATGCAAATATGTGATGCCTAGAAGTGGAATCTGGAAGCCATGTTACACCCACTTGCATTATGAAGCAACCTCATACAACCACCTGACACTGCATCAGGGCACACATGGGCAACACTGTCTTTACGATAGCACCATGGTTGAGAGAGGTTGAGGAGAGCATGAAAAACACTAAAAGCCTAACCTACCCATGGACGATATCTTAGACACAACCAAAATAAAGGTAGGGAATGAGAGCTACCCCTTGTTGGAACTTTTTACAAGTATAACAGAAACCAAGGGGTAGGAAGGTCATTGCGAAAGAGAGTCCTACACTACAAAAGGTAGTGGCAAAGGCAAAAAGTCACACAACTCTAGAAATAAAGGGGGGAGATAGAACTTCTGGAAATGAACCAAGCTTATCACAAAGGTTTTGATGTAAGAATGGAATAATTTTGTAATGGTGTGTTATATTAAGAAGATAATGTCTATATATGATCACTCTTTGGTTTGATTCTATCTACTAGCCTAGGGATAGGATAGACTCTAAGTTTGGGGGAGTTGATAACATGATATTTTGTTAACTTTTTTGCACTTAGTTTGTTCCTATTATAACATCCTTTTTGTGATTTTTTCAACTTATTAATAATCTTGAACATCATTTTGATTTGACTTAATGGCCTTATTTAACCCATGTAGATTCACCATAGGTCGCTACCAATGCATCTATGTCGTGGTCATAACACATGCATGTAGACAACCATCCCAACCACAACCAATCCATGGGTGTATCGACCAGGACGATTTGATGTTTAGTTGTTGATTATTGCGACCACAGCTGCATAGTGGTCTTGCCACTTGATGAGGCCTCATCCACAACAATCACTTCTAGGTCTCAACAACCATCGAGACTACAACAGAAAATCATGTCCAAGAAGATCAAGAAGTTGTCATGATCAGAACACCATCGCGACCGTGACTAGGTGGCGAATGAAACCACATCTTGGACAAGACAAATTTTTAGCATGAAGTGGACGTTACGACTGGCACTGGTTGTAATGTCGGCAACACAGGTAACGACTGAGACAAGGTAGCAATTTCTACACTAAAGTAAGTCAGTGGGCAACTCCTATAAATAGGCCCCCGACTTCACATACAAAGGGGGGATCATAAAGAGCAACAAAATGCTTCCCAATTCCAGATCCATCCTTGTTCATCTCCATTGGTATTGGATCTCAAAAGCCAAAAGAAGGAGGAGAGAGAAGACCAGCAATCCCATTCTTTGAGAGAAGGAGTTACCACCTTCCATGCCCGTACTAGATCTGGATCTGAATAAGTACTATTGGTGTATCACTTCCTTTCTTCTTTAGATCCATCCTCTAACTCACATTGTACCCCCCTCTTTGTTTTTCTTGATGTATATAAACTTTTTTAACATCATTATGCTGCCAACTAACATGTGTGGCTAAACACCTTACTTGGGTTATGTGTAGCCACTAAGTCTATCCCAACATGTATAAACTTTCATCCTTTTGAATATATATATATATATATATATATATATATATATATATATATATATATATATATATATATATATGCTCCTAGCAAAGGTGTTGATGTGATGATTTTGAGTCGCATTTATAGACTTGTTTTATTTGTGTTTTTATGCATTTATTAGTCATTTTGGTGGTTAATATTGCGTAATCCATCTACTTTGGTCTATGATCCTTCTCTATGTCAAATCTCCCTTATTTCCGTATTTTTGAGCATAAATTATTACAAGAATATGTTTTGTTTCGGCTTTTGTGGTTTTGTGTTGTAATTTCAGGAAAAACAAGTATCTGCTGCTGTCGATACTATCGACAGTGGTCGATACCATCGACACGACCACAGGTTGCCAGCTGCAAGGAGTATCATAGAGTCGATCCTATCGACACAGAAGTCAATGGTATCGAGACACCATCAGGTTGCTAGCGAGAAGACAGTCGATACTATCGACCCTAAAGTCGATACTATCGACACAAGGAGCTTCAGCGACGGAAAAAGACAAAAGTGACACCTAAGAGAGTCGATACCATCGACCCTCGTCGATGGTATCGAGTTAGCATCAGTCGCAACAAAGAAAAGAAAAGGAGACCAGCCAATACAGTGCATGGTCGATACTATCGACCCGCGTCGATAGTATCGACACCGTCAGATACAAGTTTGCTTCAGATCGATCCAAATCTGACGGCTGTGATATTTTGGCGACCTAACTCAGTGATTATACCTAATGACGGCGGCCAAGAAAAAAAAAGACGTCATTAGCCGCTGCACACATCCCGAGAAGGTGTGGAGAGAAGAATGGAGCCTAGAAGCACGCCCCAGCCGTTCCGGACGCCGAAGAAGACATTTTCCACCAACGAAAGGCGGGAGAACGCGTATTCTACGCCAAGGAGCACTTGGATCTTCTCCGTTAAGGGGTTTCACAACTAAATCACATTTTCCCCCATGTTCTCCTTTTTCTCTACCATGTTTTCCTTTGAGATGAACATACGAGGCTAATCCCCTTTGTCTTTAGGACCGGGAGTAGCCCGGGAATTCATTGTATGACAATTTTATCATAGTAATTCATTATTAATCTCTTAAATCCGTGGTATGATTTCGTTTTCTCCATTATATTGTTATGCTTGATCACCATATTAATTATCTAATGCCCTTAATTACTTTGAAAGAAGGATTAACGGTTGAAAAGAGACGAATTTCACATTAATTGAAAAATCCCTTGAACAAGGTGGTGTAAGGTTAATGGTGGATACCCATAGGTTGATATTAATGCACCTAGTTTAGGGTATAGGTTACTACGACGGTGGAACCGACCTAGACATAGGTAGTGAATTGTACCACGACAGTGGGCAATTCGGACTACAGGCCACTACCCGGATAGAGAGATAAATCTGAGTAACTATATAGAATTTAATACAATGAAAACCCACAGTGAAACCGCAATCCTAAAGGTCTCCACCTGAATTGATTAAACTAAACCTTTAATCAATTATTTTGTTTTGTTTCATTTTATTTTCTTTTAATTTTACAACAACTTCCAACTATTTAATCGGTCTAGCTGATTGCGAGTAGTTAGTAGTAGTCTCCGATAATTTACGTGTCCCTGAGTTCGACTCGGGCCTCACAAAGGCCTATACTACATTGACGCTTACACTTGCATTTCTACGCACGTAAAAAGCGTGTCAAGTTTTTGACGCCGTTTCCGGGGACACGGCAATTGTCGGCACTACGAGTGCTGCAAGCGGCCACTCTAGGCCACTTTTTATTTTTATTAGTTTGAAATCATTTCAAAAATTCATAGTCTATTCTCCAATTTTTGTAATCGTCAAGAACGGTACTGAACTTAAATTTTCACTTTGTAGGTATTGTGTATGGTGCAAATGCGTAGCACCGACTACACGCAACCAGCACCAGAGGTTCCGCTGCCAGAACCGGACGGCGAGGAAGACTACACCAAGAACCAACAAGAAGAAACAGATTCCGAATCCGAACTAAAAGAAATGGAATAGGAACAGACGATATGGGAGAAGATTAAGGCTTCTTCTTCATCTGCTTCAAAGGGGCCAATCAAGAAGCAGGCGATCAATATTCCAACTTACAAGATTGATCCTGCGTTAATAAATTTGGTCAAGTCGAATGCTTTCCATAGGCTTAAGAATGAAGACCCAGTCACTCATATAAGTCAATTTGTGGAAACATGTGATATGATAAAACTTGACAGATTTCCACAAGAGATGCTCTACTTGAAGTTATTCCAGAGTTCTCTGGCAGGGAACACACGTGAATGGTTGCACAATCTAGATGATGAATATGTGGAATCCTGGAACCACATGGTGGAGGTTTTCTTTGAAAGGTTCTTCCCGCCCGACAAGACCAATGACATGATCAGGAAGATCCACAACTTCACTCAGAAAGCAGGAGAGACCTACTCTGAGACCTGGGAAAGGTTTCAGATCATGCTAAGGTGGTGCCCGCACCACGGGCTTGACAAGGAGACACAGGTCAAGATCTTCTATTTTGCTCTCTCTGAGCATGATAGAAGTAACCTCGATTCTACAGGCTCAGGATTCTTTTTGAACAACACAGACACGAGGTGTTGGGAGATCCTTAAGAACATGGTCAAGAAGCAATCGTGGGGCGACAGGGACGCTACTGAGCATGTTCGAGTAGCAGGGGAGTCAAAAGCAATCAAGGAGCTGAATGAGAAGATGGACCTTCTCATGAAGAAACTGCTTGCAAAGGAGGATACTGAATCCGAGAATGAGGCATGAGTCAATTTCATGCGGCAGCAACAAGGTTACAGAAATAATGATTACTCATGGAGGAAGGACAAGAAGTTCTCTTGGAAGGATCCGAACAACTTTTTGCAGGACCCAGATGCAAAACCCCAACCAGTACCGGAGGACAAGAGCACGGAGTTGCTCAACCAAGTGATAAAGCAAAACCAAGAATTAATGACTACTTTTGGCCAGCAGATAAAGCAACAGGGGGAATTTATGAACCAGTTCGGGCAGACACTGTAGAGCCACGAGGCTCAGATGAGGACAATAGAGACGTCCACAGCGCAATTGGCAGCTGAGATAGCCAATCTGAAGAAGCCAGTGCAGCAAGGTTTTCTGGGTAACACAAACATTCCAGGAGGAAACCAGGAGGCGAAGAAGGCAATCTTACTAAGGAGTGGAAAAAATCTTTTAAACCCCAGGGCCGATGAACCAAGCAAATCCCAAGCAGAAACTGAAGGTGAGGCCACTGAGGAGCTTCCAATCCCAGTCACCGAACCAGTTGAGGATATAGCAGCGAATGCTACTGAAAATCCTAATGCAGATGAGGAGGAGATACAAAAAAGGACACCATATGTGCCACCGCATCAAAGGGCATAGGCTGTCCCGGTCCCATATCCGAATAGTGCAAAAGCAAGGAAAGTGGACACCCAGTTCAAGAAGTTTTTAAATAGTTTTAGAAAGCTCTCATTCAACATCCCGTTAATAGAGGTAATAGAGCAAATCCCATCTTACGACAAGTTTCTGTAAGACATCATTACTAAGAAGAGGAAAATCCCAGACACGGAGGTTGTAGTGCTTAAGAAGCAGGTGAGTGCCTTCATCATGGGCACATTGCCACCGAAGAGGCAGGATCCGGGCTGCTTCAACATCTCATGTTACATTGGAAAGGTAAAGTTTGATGAAGCTCTATGCGACTCTGGGGCGAGCATAAACTTGATGCCCCTCTCTACATTCAAGAAGCTGGGATTAAAAGAGTCACAGCCGAGCAACAAGACGATCCAACTAGCGGACAATTCTGTGGTGAAGCCATACGGTATATGTGAAGATGTGTTGGTGAAGGTTGATCGTTTTGTATTTCTAGCAGATTTTGTCATAATGGAGATGCAAGATGAACAAGGCAATGAGCTACTACTCGGACGACCCTTCCAAGCTATAGCTGACATGATACTTGAGATGGGGAGAGGTCGTTTGACCTTGGGTATTGCCGATGATCGATTTGAGATGGTCATGCCTTCTAGCACCACATCATCTAAAGCTAAAGAGCAATGCTACATGGTAAAGCATTTTGATTAAAATATCTCACTTTGTCTAGGGAAGCCATTTTTAGATATGGCTCATGTAATGACCAAGGTGGAAAAAGGGACATTGGTTGTGGACATCATGGAGCAGACTAAGGTGGTATCCCTTACAAGGTTGTAGGTTTTCCGAATGATGAGGATGAGGACATCCCCCCTCTACTGAAGATGATGCCATAGCAAATTTGGTTTTTGACGCTTATCCAGAATTACCACTTGAAGCCTGCTTAGTCAATATCACACATGATTGGATGAGAAGCAAGTCACTGTAGGAGTGTGCCAAGATGCTTCAGATGTTGTCGTGCTTCTATGCGAGATACTATGAAGATTTAGGCGAACTCCCACCACCGCTTCAATCATCCTTAATCAGCCCGCCAGAATTGGAGTTGAAGCCATTGCCACCGCACCTGAAGTACACAATTCTGGCTGAGGAAGAAAAGTTGTCTGTGATTATATCGGCTTATCTGAGTGTCGAGGAGGAGGACCAGCTGCTTATTGTGTTGAATAACCACCAAGGAGCATTCAGGTGGTCGGTTGCAGACATCAAGGGGATCTCCCCTACTTTGTGCCAACACAAGATTCGGTTCGAGGAGGGAGCCAAGCCGGTGATTCAGCCACAACGTCGATTAAATCCCAACATGATGGAGGTTGTCAAAAAGGAGGTGATTAAGCTCCTTTCTGCAGGTATCATCTATGCTATTTCTGACTCGACGTGGGTGAGTCCTATGCAGGTAGTCCCTAAAAAGGGGGAAATCACTGTTACCCATAATCTTTTAAATGAACCTGTCACCACTTGCTTGGTAACCGGGTGGCGTGTTTGCATATATTACCGTCGATTGAATGTCTCTACGCTTAAGGATCACTTTCCTCTTCCGTTTATTGATCAAATTTTAGAACGTATAGCCGGTCGATCACATTTTTATTTTCTGGATGGCTATTCGGGGTACAATCAGATTTCGATTGATCCTAAGGACCAAGAGAAGTCCACCTTCACTTGTCCTTATGGAACATTTGCGTACCGCCGTATGCCTTTTGGGTTATGTAATGCACCGACGACCTTTCAGCGTTGTATGCTCGCCATTTTTTCTGATATGGTAGAACGCTGTCTCGAGGTTTTTATGGATGATTTCTCTATTTATGGTGCATCCTTTGATGAGTGCCTTTACAATCTGGATAAGGTCTTGCAACGTTGTGAGGACACACATTTGGTCCTCAATTGGGAGAAATGCCACATGATGGTGAGCGAAGGAATAGTGCTAGGACATAAAGTGTCTAGCAAGGGTTTGGAGGTAGACCCGGTAAAAATTGAAGTAATTTCCAAATTGCCCCCACCGAATTCGGTAAAAGGGGTACGGAGTTTCTTAGGTCACGCCGGTTTCTATCGTCATTTTATAAAAGATTTTTCTAAAATTGCCAAACCTTTATCTGAGCTTTTAGAAAAGGATGCTGTTTTTTACTTTAATGAAAAATGTCTACATGCGTTCAACGTGCTTAAGGAAAAATTGATTTCCACACCGGTTGTGCAAACACCGGATTGGACCAAGCCGTTTGAAGTAATGTGTGATGCATCCGATTTCGCAGTTGGGGCTGTGTTGGGACAGCGGGTGGACAATAAACCCGCTGTGATTTTTTATGCATATAAAACTTTGAATGACGCCCAACTCAATTACATGACTACCGAGAAGGAGTTGCTTGACGTTGTTTTCTCTTTTGAAAAATTTCAGCAATATCTAGTTGGATCGAAAGTCGTGGTATGGATGGACCACGCCGCCATTAAGTATTTGATGGAGAAAAAGGATGCCAAACCTAGATTGATTAGGTGGATCATGCTTGTACAGGAATTTGATATAGAAATAAAGGATAAGGTGGGAAATGAAAATGTGGTTGCGGACCATTTATCTAGGTTGGAGAGGGTAGATGAAAACAATTTACACATACCCATTACTGAGACATTTCCAGACGAACAACTTTAGAAAGTGAATTCAAAAGACTCGTGGTTTTCTTACATTGTTAACTATCTTTCTTGCAAAGTCATCCCGGATGATTGGACGTACCAAGAGAAGAAGAAATTTTTCCATTCGTTACGTTATTATTTCTGGGATGACCCTATTCTCTTGAAGCAATGTAGGGATGGCATCTTACACAGGTGTGTACTGGAGGTGGAATACGAGAGTGTTCTTCATCATTGTCACACACTACCGACGGGTGGCCACCATGCTAGTTCTCACACTGCATCTAAGGTACTGGAAAGTGGCCTATACTGGCCTACCTTGTTTAGGGATGCTTATGAGTTTGTGCGGCAATGTGATTCCTGTCAAAGGGCGGGTAACATTTCAAAAAGATAAGAGATGCCCCTTAATGTATTTCAGGAGGTTGAGGTATTTGACTTGTGGGGTATAGATTTTATGGGACCCTTTGTGTCCTCAAATTCTAATTTGTACATTCTTTTGGCTGTTGATTATGTGTCGAAGTGGGTAGAGGCAATACCCACAAGGACTAATGATTCCGCTATAGTGTGCAGGTTTGTCAAGGAATATATTTTCTGCAGGTTTGGTGTACCAAGGATGATCATAAGTGATGGAGGTACACACTTCCGGAATCAAAAGTTCACGGCACTGTTGAGAAAGTACGGGGTCAAACACAACATTTGTACCCCGTACCACCCACAAACTCAAGGACAAGTGGAGGTCTCTAATCGAGATATTAAGAAGATCTTGGAGCGTATTGTGGCTTCCATGAGGAAGAATTGCAGTACTCTACTATTGGATGCATTGTGGGCATACAGAACGGCGTTCAAGACACCTATAGGCAATACGCCTTTTAGGTTGGCTTATGGTCGGGCCTGTCACTTACCGTTGGAACTAAAGCATAAATGCATTGGGCGCTGAGGAAGCTAAATTTGAGTTATGATGAAGCGGAAAGAAGAGGTTACTTGAACTTAATGAACTTGACGAGCTACGGATGAATGCATATGAAAGCTCGCGGATCTACAAGGAGCGCACAAAGTTGATTCACGATCGCCATATTCAATTGCGCATTTTCAAGAAAGGAGATCGTGTGCTTTTGTTCAACTCCAGGATGAAGTTGCATCCTGGGAAGCTGAAATCCCGATGGAGTGGACCATTCACCATAGAGGAGGTTAGGCCACATGGCGCAATCATGGTGCGCGATGGCGAGACAACCTTTCTGGTAAATGGGCAATGTTTGAAGATGTATTTTGGTGAAGATTACACAAGGAAAGTGAATGAGGTCAAACTCATTGCACTTCCAGATGCATGATGAGCTTCATGTCATCTAGCCTAAGACGGTAAATAAGGGTGCTTGTTGGGAGGCAACCCAACCATCGGTGGTTTAGTTTAGTTTCTTTCACATTCGTAGTTTGATTTGTTTTTACCGTCTTTTTAGTGTAAAAAAGATACTATGATCGTTTGCTCAATGTGAAGGACTGAGGCAGAGTCGATACCATTAACCCTTGTGTCAATGGTATTGACCTGGGTACGGGTTGGCGAATGCAGAAATCGCACTGCGTCGATACCATCGACGGCCTCATCGATAGTATCGACATACCAACAGGTGGGTTGCAGAAACAATGTCGATAGTATCGACAAGGGTGTTGATACTATCGATATCTCTGGAGATATTCAGACAAAATTGTCTCAATTAAGTCGATACCATCGACGGGCCTGTCGATAGTATCGACCCAATTACAGGCAGAAGGCGGCGGCCGGGCCTCGCGAGGGTGTTGCCCTAACCAGAGGTCGATACCATCGACGTGACACGTCACCGATCCGCGAGAGGAGATCAACGGCGATCGCTGTAACCAAAGAGTCGATCCGGGGGATGGGTCGATACCATCGACACCTATCGATAGTATCGACACGTCATCGATCCGGGCCACCACATCCAGCCATCGACGACCGTCGATATCAGCGATAGTACAGATTGTGCTATGCGAGTCGATACCATCGACCCGCGTCGATGGTATTGATGAGCATACAGCAGCGCCAGACACATCTATATATGAGAAGGATTGTCGTCAGATGACGTCACAACTCAAGAGCCATCCTTCTCCTCCTGTGCCTAGCATATTCCAGAGCAATCTGAGCCCGACGACGAGCATCCAGGAGAACGTTCTTCATCGAGCGGAGATTTTCTTCTCCGACCTGCACCGAGCTCCTTCTTCTTCCTCTCTTTCTTCCATCATGGTGCATGTTGCTGGTGCGTCTTCGTCATGCGCCAACCCGATGAATATTCCAGAGTTCGTGTCTCCACCGACTGCATCGATTTCATGCCCGCAGATTGTTCATCCGTCTACGGAGGTCAAGAAGATCTACGAGGAGATCATGAAGAGGAAAATAGAGCCGACCCGTTATGTTGAACGGGAGATGATCCGCAACTTGGGGTTCGAGGCTAATATGGCCTATGTTCTCAAGGGGCAGGCACGACACACGAGCAGGACACCAGATGAGCTGGAGTACCATGTTGATGGCCAACCATTCTTCAATGAATGGCCTACGTACAAGGAGCTGGTGGTAGAATTCATGGCGTCGATGGACATCTGTGTCGTGCCAAATGATATCATTGCCACGGACCGCGAGTGGATCCAGGGCCGTGTGTCTTTCCGGCTGTACAACAATGATTATAATCTCACCCTCAGGCAGTTCAACAAGATCTACAACTGGAACCATGGGCGAACTGACTACCGGAGGCCAGACAACCAGACTAAATACAACGCTATCTTCGCCGAGCTTGTGATGGTGCCGCCAGGAAAATCTGTGAGCTACCACAACGCAGCGGTAGCAGACTTTGAGCATCCGTTCGTGCGGATTCTCCTCCGGATGCTGTGTTCCACTCTATTTCCTAGGGGTGATTTGTCCCTTTGCAAATTCTAAGATACAGACTTATTTTTCTTGCATAAACTCCTGAAGCGCCAAGACTGCAACTGGGGAGCTTTCTTTCTGCAGTGAGTGTTGGCGGTAAAGCGGAGTACGTGGAAGGCTCCAATTCACTTTGGAGGACTCATCACACCACTGGCTCACTATCTGGAGCTGAACTTCTCAACCTTGACTCCTCTCTCCAATAGAAGCAAAGGTTAATTTGTAGCATCTTCACAGATCCAACCTTATCTTGCTTCGGGATGGTTTACCTTATTCTCATTGCCATGTAAACCATGCATATCAAGAATGTTCGCTTCCCGACCCTGTCTTCCATATCGAGGGTGCTCAACATTTCCGATGGCCCATCATAGCCATTGATGACTCCGAGGAAGATGGCGGCAATGATGACAACAACAATGATGACGAGGCTGAAGAGGAAGAGGAGGCCTACACTCCTCTTCGTGCACGAGTGGCACCTAGGAAGCGTCCTCGCATGCATCTGGGTGCATCTTCATCTTTGCAGCCTCCACCACCACCGCCCTCGCAGCAAAGTGAGGATGTCTACTCAATGCAAGGTATGTATGCCATGCTGCAGGATATACAGAAGATGCAACAACATCATACAACGACATACACTGATATTCATGATACAACGAACCGGCTTCTTGACAACCAGAGGGCTATGTTTGAAAATGAGCGCCTCCTCCTCGACAACCAACAGTAGATTCATGACAGGTTGAATAGGACGAAGATGCAGCAGCAGCCCTTCTATGATCATTACTGGAGCCAGAACTACTTTGGGGGGTATCCACAACCTCCGCCCATGCCCCAATATGATCCGAGCTTTCAGGGGAAGTACCCATCTTGGGACCCCACGGCCCCACAGTACTCGCCTCCGCCAGAAGAGTAATCGGTATCTCTGTTCCAACCTTTAAGATTGTTTTTGACTATGAGGCCATAGTCGAATTCAAGCTTAGCGGGGGTGTTGGAACAAATCTATCCTTTAGTTTTCTTACTTTTTCATTTTTATTGTTTTGTTCTTGTCATTCATTTTTTTTTGCAATCTTAGTTTGTTTGTAGGATCCACACTCTATCCAGTGTAATTGTGGATGTCTTAAGTCTTATGTCATCTCATTTGCTTGTACATGGGAATGAAGGGAAAATAAAAAAAAATTGAGTGTTCACAAGCTTGTGTTGTTCAACTCTGAGCACATAACTTAAGAAAATGATTGGTTTTGTCAACTATAGAACAGAAAAATCCCAACTGTACATTCCTAATGATTCATGAAAAGTGGACGAAATTGGTTGTTTGAGACTAAAGTGACCAAATGATAATGACACTCTAATTTGAAGTAAGACAGAGAAACCTCTTAACTACTACACAAGTCAGTAAGGAGGGACATATAATACTTTTCAAAGGTTCAGTCAATTAGTCTTGTGATCTTTCCACCTCATTGTTTTTCACAATCCACCATAAGAATTGGAAGTACTTTACAGTTTTAATCTTTTTGATTGCATATCATGTAGATAGGTCTTGCATTGCAACCGCTTTCATATGTTTTGCATAAAAGAAAAAAAAATAGAATAGTTATACATGCACATTACCCTTAGGTGCGTGTCATTTAGTTGCATTCATAATTTTTATGCATAGAGTACATCATGTATCTGATTTCTTCTTTAATGGTGATTAAATTGTTCCATACCTTCTAAATAATTCAAACATTTGAGCTATGCAGAAAAAGTGAGCCCAACAAATAATTCATTGTCATTTGCTGATATAAGGGCCTGAAGAAAAAAAAATGAGAAATGAAAAAAAAAGTATTGAGAAGCAAGTAGAATAAGAGGGAGAAAGGAACATAGTCTCACCTACATTTGAAGATGGTACATGATGTAGCTCAGTTAGATATTCCATCCCATTTTGAGACGGGATGTTAGTGCATGCATCATTCCACCCAATTATAGGCATTAGGGCATGTTCATGTGCAAATGCATAATTTAGGGCATTTTTGTTTTATGCATGTTGAAACCATGTGATGCTTCCATTTCTTCCTTTAGCCACCCATTCTATCCACTCATTGCTCGAATTGGTAGGCCACCGTGAATTTCTCCTCATTTATGAATATCAGGAGAGTTGCTTCCATGTAGATGGTAGTTAGGGCGAGCAACGTAGTATAGGAGATCACAAGATGCACCGAGTCTGGACCGGCAAATTTTATTATGTTAACTGCCTTATGTGATAGTGTTCATCAGTTTTGAGGTGGATATCTTTTATGGATGATTACTATCGCCTTAGGGTAATTATCATTCTATGGTTAGTGAGGGTCGGAATGTGAATGTCCGGTGGGGATCATATGGTGATGTTTGTTGTGATGATCTGTTCTTTAGTTGACTCTGACAATTCTATTCTAAGGTTTAGTTGCTCGAGGGCGAGCAATGTTCAAGCTTAGGGGAGTTTGATGAGATGATTTTGAGTCGCATTTATAGACTTGTTTTATTTGTGTTTTTATGCATTTATTAGTCATTTTGGTGGTTAATATTGCATAATCCATCTACTTTGGTCTATGATCCTTCAATATGTCAAATCTCCCGTATTTCCATATTTTTGAGCATAAATTATTACAAGAATATGTTTTGTTTCGGCTTATGTGGTTTTGTGTTGTACTTTCAGGAAAAATAAGTATTTGCTGCTGTCGATACTATCGACAGTGGTCGATACCATCGACACGACCACAGGTTGCCAGCCGCAAGGAGTATCGTAGAGTCGATACTATCGACATAGAAGTCGATGGTATCGAGACACCATCAGGTTGCTGGCGAGAAGACAGTTGATACTATCGACCCTAAAGTCGATACTATCGACACGAGGAGCTTCAACGACAGAAAAAGACAAAAGAGACGCCTAAGAGAGTCGATACCATCGACCCTCGTCGATGGTATCGAGTTAGCATCAGTCGCGACAAAGAAAAGAAAAGGAGACCAGCCAATACAGTGCAGGGTCGATACAAGTTTGCTTCAGATCGATCCAAATCTGACAGCTGTGATATTTTGGCGACCTAACTCGGTGATTATACCTAATGATGGCGGCCAAGAAAAAAAGACGTCATTAGCCACTACACACATCCAGAGAAGGTGTGGAGAGAAGAACGGAGCCCAGAAGCATGCCCCAGCCGTTCCGTACGCCTAAGAAGACATTTTCCACCACCGAAAGGCGGGAGAACGCATATTCTATGCCAAGTAGCACGTGGATCTTCTCCGTTCAGGGGTTTCACAACTCAATCACGTTTTTCCCCATGTTTCCCTTTTTCTCTACTATGTTTTGCTTTGAGATGTACATGCGGGGCTAATCCCCTTTGTCTTTAGGACCGGGAGTAGCCCGGGAATTCATTGTATGACAATTTTATCATAGTAATTCATTATTAATCTCTTAAATCTGTGGTATGATTTTGTTTTCTCCATTATATTTTTATGCTTGATCACCATAATAATAATCTAATGCCCTTAATTACTTTGAAAGAAGGATTAATGGTTGAAAAGAGATGAATTTCACATTAATTGACAAATCCCTTGAACAAGGTGGTGTAAGGTTAATGGTGGATACCCAGAGGTTGATATTAATGCACCTAGTTTAGGGTATAGGTTACTATGACGATGGAACTGACATAGTGAATTGTACCATGACAGTGGGAAATTCTGACTACAGGCCACTACCCAGATAGAGAGATAAATCTGAGTAATTATATAGAATTTAATACAATGAAAACCCGCGGTGAAACCACAATCCTAAAGATCTCCACCTGAATTGATTAAACTAAACCTTTAATCGATTATTTTGTTTTGTTTCATTTTATTTTCTTTTAATTTTACAACAACTTCCAACTATTTAATCGGTCTAGCTCATTGCCAGTAGTTAGTAGTAGTCTCCGATAATTCATGTGTCCCTGAGTTCGACTCGGGCCGCACAAAGGCCTATATTATATTGACGCATACACTTGCGTTTCTACGCACGTAAAAAGCGTGTCAGGTGTCTCCATACTTATGTTCTTAATGATTCACTTGCATGATTAGCTACCATCTTATGATGTTTGATTGTTATTGCCTTGAAAGAGTAGTATTAACGTTATCTAAGTGTTATGGAGCTGCATGAATGCATGAAAATGTTGGATTACTAAACCTAACGGTCATCTGGTTTTCTTTGTGATTGTTTGTTTTCCATCTCAAGAGAGACAACCTTATACTCTAGATCTCTCCTAAGCTCAATAGAGGAGGGAATAGACATGTATGATGATTGGTCGTAATCTTGCTAAGGGTATAAAAAAGGGTGTGAGTATTGCATGTTGGTGAGAGATCTTAGTAAGTGAAACCCAGTCCAAGTTCCCATCCATATTTTGGTTACATCTTTCTTGTTTGATCTTATTCTCTTATTTTGTTTTCTTACCTTTGCTTTTATTGCATTGTTTGGAGTGGCATCGTTCCTTAGGGAAGACCATCTTAATCTACCCCCTCGTTTGGTGTAATTGAATCTTAGGCTCTATGTTCCGAACACTTACCAACCTTGTCCATGTGGTTCGACACCGATCTACTACATTGGACCCCATATAATAGTTGTGGGGGTCTGAGTGTCAAGTTATAAATCTAAGAGTCTCACTACTTTAGATTCACTCCATTTTGGATGTGTGATTTAGGCCGGTCAGTAACATAAAAGAAATTGAAATTTAAAAATAAAAAATGTGAAACTATACTAGAAAATGCAAAAAATACAAAAATGCCTTCGTAGAAGTGTGGACAAAAAATTGAGCTTTCAGTCCTTTCTGGATGGAAAAGCCTATAGATCTAATATAAAAATTATAAGATGGAGAAGATGATAGTATACTATTCCTACTAGTGACATGTTGAAGGTGCCATAAAAGAGAGGTTGCACACTAGAAAGTACTCCAAAGGTATCTAAAGAAAAAGGCAAAAGTGGCAGTGATTTTCCATACAAGCTACACTATTTTTTTACATTTTGTGTAGTGACATCACCAGCTTCCTTGTCTACTTTAATGTTTCTTTAAAGAATACCTGATAAAGGAGAGATACCCATCTGTGTTTTCATTTGTCCAATAAATAACAAGATGTCACCAGGATGTTGAGAGTTGATACCATTAGGTCATGTCCCAAGAAAGGCCACACAAGCCTCTTTTAGGACCTTCAACCAAGCCAAGAAAAAAAAAGATATCAAGAACTAATTCATGTCAATACTTATGTCCATGTCTCATGTGATAATGAATAACTTGATCACCAAAGGCATTGAGGACTACAATATTTCAATGTGAGCATTTCTCATCACCTAGGTATAAAGGAAACATGATTTGATAACAAAGGATATATCGATACTCAATAGGTGACATGGACAAACCAAGACAATCAATTAAAATGACAAGTAGGAGTCTTGTGCATGTTTGGCTTGAAGATAAGTGAGGATAACTAGTTTCCATTAAGAGTAGTCACTGGTAGTGAATTGGTGGACAAATTTTTTATAGTAACCATCTACCAAAATAGACTGCATCTTTGGAATAAGAAGCCATACATGATAACTAGGACCAACAAAAGGATGGCAAGATCTAATAAATGGCATCATAAACAATTTTGAAACCGACCAGACAGATTCCTACCCCACTCCCCACAGATTGAAACTTGACTTGTCATTTTTGCTATACTAGATCCTGAGCCTATGCGTTTGTGGAGCATTGTGTGTGTGGTATTGTTCCTCCATTTTAGGATATAAAAAAATAGTTATCCTGAAGTGCCCCTGACACATCAACAAATAGGCACCATCGAATATATGAGTGGGAAACTTGTCACCCATATTCAATAAAATGTGTGCAACACCCCCTCTCACACCCACGTCTCTCTCTCTCTCTATCGTGCAACCAAGGAAGTTGAGGTAGTTCACAATTGTTGGATCAGATGATGATGGGCACTAGAGGGGGGTGAATAGAGCTAAAATACTTAAACCAAATTCATTAGAACTTCAAGATATAATCACAATATAATGTTGATCATATTGAATTTGAGTGGAACTAAGCATACATAGCAAGGGAGAGAGAGATTGAACAAGAACAAGAACACAAGATTTGTATAGTGGCTGGAAATTCCAAACTAGGAGAGTGTACATAAACTTTCTAGAGAGGTCAACCTCTAGGATTTTTCAACCATTTCACCTTCCTTATATTCCATTATAAGAAATAAAATAAGACCTTTTTCTAGGACAATGATACAAAGCCTTCCCTTTATGGATAAGGGAGTCAACAAGCAACCAAAGGACTTACCCATATGTGACCAAGAGTCTTCAACCTCACTAAGGACTTACCCACTTTTGCAACGAGTCTTCTACCTTTACCATGAACTTACCCACTCTTGCAACAAGTCTTCCACCTTGAAGGGATTACCCACTCTTCTCTTGGATCTTCCGCCTGGGACTTGATGTTCACTAGGGATAAGCTTTCACCAAGGGACCCCTTCCCTTGTTCTTCTTCGCTTCTCTTAGCCAAGAAAGAGAATATTCATCATCAAAGTTGAATGAGAGATTTGGAGGTGGAGGAAGTGAGAGACTCACAAGATATACATGTAGGACTAGCTCTCTTGCAAATATCCTACTCACTCTAATGGATATAGCAAGTGATTAAGCTTACGAGAGTGGAAGTAGGCAAATCTCTCTCAACTATAATATAGGGACCTTCATGGTACTTGTCCAACCATGGGATGAAGCCCAAGGGGTCCTATTTATAGATGAGGATGTCTACTAGCTAGAAGAAACACTTAAGGATGAAATGTAACCATTTGGGGTGTTGCAATGGATATATTTTCAAGTTTTACAACAGTCCAATAGTTCAAAACACTTTTTGAACACATTTTGTATAGTGCAGTTAGTCAAGTTTCAATAAAGGTAACTCGACTTATGGCATTATTTGGCAAATCAATCTTGAGTTGTCGGTCAAGTTTATCCTAGATGAAACTCAATGATGTCTTAAAGTTGTTTTGCATGTGTAGGATGTTGGTCGAGTTTGTCATGGGAAAAAACACAGTAGACCCCGACATTTCCCAAGATCCATCAAGGGTTTCAGTTAAGTTTATCCAAGATTAAACTCAGTTGATAAAAGTCCCTATAATGAATTTTGGGAAGTGCCATAAAAGTTCTTAAATATTCAATTTAAGTGCTCCAGATTTTTTAAGCTTAATTCCAAGTCATACAATCATTATAAGTGATTTACAACATGATTCTATTGGATATACATCATATTCCATAAAAGTGCACCCGTATTGATTTGCTTATGTCCAAGTTATGATGTTCAAGTTTAGGAATTTGGAGTGTGTCTATATCTAATATGAAATCACTCAAGTAAAAGCCTTAGACACAAATAAGTAGAATGGTTAGTCATCATCAAAACAAGGCTATAGTCAATTTGACTTTGAGAGTCAATTAGACTTTGAGTCAACATTATCCCCCTTTTGAAGATGACAAACCATTCCATAAATGTATTGAAAGTATTTATGTGAAATCATACCTTTGGAGATACCTAGGGTTTCACTATAATTGAGTTCTTATGCTCCCCCTCAATTTATGCTTCTGGATTTCATATACTCCCCCTCAACTGGTGTTATTTCTCCTGCATAATTAGCTTTCATGGCATTTATAGAAACTGTCTTCTACTCATATATGTTCTACATATATTTGTGTTTTCCCCTTTACATAAGACATGTCTTCTTCCCCTTTGTCATTTTACAATGTAGGGGGTTGAAGATCTATAACACAACTAGTTAGTAAAAGGTGATACCAAAAGATAGTATGTAGAATAGAAGAGAAAAAACTAGTGGATTGTCCAAGCAATGCATATCTAAAGCAGTTGAAGACATGTATTAGAACAACCCTACTTGTAATTCTTGAATATATCAAGGCAATGCTATGCAAGCAAGTAACTCAAAATAGTATATATGAAAATCAACGAACAAGCTGGAGTATGTATGAAACAAGATACATGTATATCATATAATTGAAAACCAAAAGATGAACAAGGGTAGAACCACATGTATATGAAATACTAGTAGATGATATCACAAGTTAGGACTACTAGTGGTTTCTAGATTATAGAAAAAGATTCACAACTTAAAGAATAATCTATGTGTAGAAGTAGAGAAATATGCAAACAAAGTGATATACAAGTTTAGAAGCATGAAAGGTTATTACTCACTAGAAAATATGCATCATTACTAAAAGATGATTACCACTAAGAATGTAACACATGTTATCACACAAATAATGAGATCACACAAAACCACACAGAAATAACCATTAGCAACAAATTACCAAAAAAACTAAAAATTAAAACCATTTTCCATAAAGATCCACTATTAGAAAACTATTTACTAGAAGGCCCAAAGCCATATATACGTCATGGTTCACTTCATACATACATAATTCCTTCACATTGCAAGGATACGAGATACCAGTTTCTTTACTAAAACACATACAAAAGCAACATATATCGAGGCGTTCAGCCAAAATCTCAAATTGATTATAAAATAAGATATGAAACTATCCCCCAAGGACCTGAGAGCATAGGGATGACACATAGGACTTTTGTTTACAACAAGACAAAGCTGACAGGACACCACCTCGAAATTTTAGGTCTTCTTCTTGCTACTGTCCTGCCTCAGCTCACACAATCTTTGCTATCTTGTGCATGTCCACCTAAAAAGTTGTGGAACCCACTGGGTGAGACAGAAGTCCCGGTGGGAGATATAACTCTCCGCCAATAATATTATTATCACAGATATACTATTATTTAAAACAAAAAGTAATGTTGCACTATATTAAATAGATCTGACTATATTTTATGAGCATGGTAGAATATTATCATAACTGAGCAGTTTAGATAACTATGAGAGAATAATAATTCAAGTAATCACTTTAGAAGGAATATGAACAACATTTATGACCACTACCCATTATGTCATACAAATACAATTGCATCCTCATTCAATATTTTTATATCCCATTCTCAAGGGAAATTTTCTACATAGATAATTCAATTTTTTGTTAATCAATCTCATGATTTTGCAAACACTTAGGCACACAATGCTCAATCTTATAATGCACACACTCACATTCAAGCAGAAGTTTATTATAATCACACACATTAGATCCTATTTTATACCCTCACTCTTTTCCTGAGGATTTGAGTCATACCACGTAAATCCAACTGCCCCCTATGAAGGGATACCAACGGTGCATACAAGGTCCAAGCAGATCCAGACTCCAAGACCTCACCGACTACTCTTGGTTAGTACGAGAGGCAACACAAAGACATATTAGTCAACTACTGATAGTGACATATAGTCAACTATTTAATCAACTAGCCCTCCTTGGTACATGTCATGGCGCTAGAAAATAGCTCACTCATGGCAATTCAAATAAATAGAATTGTCTCACTCATGGCCATTCTAATATATAAAGAATTGGATCACTCATGGCCATTTTTATATAATACTTGGATCATGCATGACCATTGTTTAAGGAAAGGATTGATTCACTCATGGCCATACATATTATAAAAGGATTGGCTCACACATGGCCTTTGAAAAGGATTGTCTCACTCATGGCCATCCATATCACATAATTATTTTATGGATGTAGGAAGATGATTAACTATACATCCATGCATATTCAACAATATGTGTTCTGAGTTGAACTCATTTCACCATCAAGCAAGTTCTGACACTAAATGGATCTATGTTCAAGGCAACCTACAATCCTAGGTGTATCATAATATAAATCAAGTTACAAATATACCACACAAGTAAATGCTGCAAAGAACAATGTAATACATCCTTCAAGAGATCACATAATAGTTGCAACACATACTTGGTAATTTATCACAATTAATCCTGGGATCTCATTCTTTTAAACAATATTGAGAATCTCATCTCATTATCATTATCACATGCTACTGTAGTTCATTATTGAACCATGTCACCTCAAACTAGGCAACAACCATCTCTAGGTCATAAGACCCATATAAACATCATACTTGTTGTACAAGTATTCCACGTGGATCACTCATGGCCCATTTAATCTATGTAATTTTGCATCACTAGAGCTCTTAGTTGGCTATGATCATTATCTCAAAACACTTACATGGTTAAATATCTCATGATAAAATAGATATTACTTTAAATATCAGCACCATGCCATAAAAGAAAAATCCCTCAATTAAGTTACAACCCTCTCATGATTAGGGTTAGGGTTTCTATTGTAGCCGACTAGGGATTTTAGGGTTATACTCAACATCTTGATCCTAATTCATAACTCGTCACATCTAGGAGATTATTTCATTGCCATAAGCATTCAATCATACATGAGTACTCTCATCAATTATCATTAGTTGATTATCAACATGAGTGATATAAGTTTCTCTCTCATCCTCATTAGGATATTAAATTCAACTTTAACTTGTGATATTGACTTGACCCTCTTTAGGGTGTATTGACCTACACTTATCATAGTATATCCATCTCACTACATCATAGTGTATTAACTTGATTATACTCCTCATGTATTAGCCTACACTCATCTAGGTGTATCAACCTACACACTAACCCTTGTTCGGCTTAGATACATTTAATTGTGTCATCCTAGACACTCTTACTTGTGACGTCTTGGACACTATCACTTGTGTTAGCCTAGAGATGCTTACTTGTGTTGGCCTAGACACTTGTGTCAGTTGTGACACTTGTGTCATTCATAGCACATTCAAGTGTATTCGTCACATGAACCACTTGGTGCGTCGACCAAGGTGTGTAGGGAAACACTACTTGAAGTGTGATGGGTTGTTAGGGTTAAGGCATATCGATTGACCACATATCTTCACTCATCTTCAAGATAACGACCTGCTCTCAACTTTAACCTTTGGTGATAGGCTGGACAACTGCACGAACATCAGTCCTTTACATGTATCAAACCGGTAACGGTTTAGGACCTCATATGTATCGATTTTGCCCTACTTGAAGGGTGTGATGGGAAACCCTAAGTGTGACGGGTTAGACATCTTCATGTTAGCCTCTTTCTCAACTAAGTGCATCACAATTTGGCACTCTAGCTCATGAGATGTCCTCCGGGTCATGACGGGCTAACACTCTCATCCTATTAGTCTATGATGTCAAGCATACTAGACTAGCTCTTCTAGGGCATGACGGGTGAGGCCCATCAAAATATATAGGCTTCCTAAGTGTGACGGCTTGTTACATGATGTATCGGGTTAAGCATCACAAGTCGTGATGACCACTCATAACTTGGTGTATGTAATGACTTGTCATCTTCAAGATTCAACCCTTCATCCACTAAATACTCTAGTTCATGCACAACGGCCCCATATATCAATTAGATCTCATAGAATCATCATTCAATCAAAAAAAGTCGAATGGAAAAGGAATCACCAAGTATTGCATGATATAAGATGAATAATAATAAAGTTGAGTTCCAGTATATAACCTGACTCAACATCACTACTAGAGCTTCAAGCTTTAAAGCTCCACGTTCCCAAGGTTGAAGATGACTTGTCAAAAGTTCAAGACTCAACTATAGCTGTGAGACCCCTAACCTTTCTTAAAGTGTTGAAAAAGCTTAATTATCATAATTAAATTCTTATAACCCTAAAATAACCTTATGATATTCTATGAAATCATAATACAAGCTTAAGTTTCAAATTTGGTCCAATTTGGACACTGTTTGAGCAAGTTATGCAATTTTATGCACAATTTTGACTTTTCTACAATTTACCCAATTGAGATTATTTCTTTGCAATTTATCACTTGAATTATGTTCCTTGGATATTATCTCATCCTTCTTGAGCTTTTTGAGCCATGGGACGCCTATTTAAACCTTGGTTTGAAGGTGTTTTCCTCAAGGGTATTTTAGGGTTTACCCCTTCATGGATGAGCTACCTTTAGTAGCTATCAACTAATGAATTATTTGTTTTGCTTGGAAATTCAAGAAACGAGGGATAAGCATGTCTCTATGGATAGTGGGGGAGATTCTTATGTGTGTGCTTGTATATTATTAATATTTTAAGGCAATGGACACTTGGAAAGATACTATAACTTCAACTCTTTCTTTTTCTTTATCTTAAAGTTTCATATACTTATCTCTAAGTGACCCAAACGAGCCATTTAATCTCCACCACTTCCCTCCTTCTACAAACCTCGTTCTCCCTCTATTCTTCTGTGAATTTCCTATCCAAGGAAGAATAAAGAGGGGATCTTCTTGGAAAAAGAATCTAGGGTTACAATTGACTTCCTTTTAGGGTTTAAAAAGCTTCCTTCTAGTGATCTTGACCTAAAAGAGTAAGAATCCCCTACTTTTCACTGTTTATTTCCTTGTTATCCTTCCTCCTACCTTTCTCTAGGTTGGAACCTTGCTATTCCATGGTAGAAATTGCTCTAAAGCACTAAAACCCTACCTTTCTTGCTCCTTATGCTTAGGGTTTGCTTATTTGATGAAGAAAGGTGCCAGATGGACGAGATCAGAGCTTATGCTTGGATTTTCTATCCTAACTTCTCATGTTTTCTTATGTTTGGGAGTCTATCTTCTAATTATAGGCAAGTTTTACCACTTGCTCCACGATTATTGCTTACCATAATCTTGCTAGCTCATGTTCTTGTTTTTAAATGATGATCCATGCACTAAAAAGCTATGCTTGACTTGGATTTCGATTTTTCTAATGTTCCCTATTCTGATTTCAGTTCTAGATGAACCTGTGATCATGTGTATGTTATTCCAAAGGTATAATATGACTTGGATCACTTTGGTTTGACAACCAATGGTGCTAAACACCTATCAACCAATGGTCAAGTTTAGGGTTTAAAGTTGATTTGTTCTATAAACACATGACTCAATGGTTGTACCATTGCAACAACCGATGGTGTTGTATTCATGAAAACTAATGGTGGTGACCGAGGGCGTCAACTGATGTTCACCCCTTAGGTCAGGTGTTGGACTAATTAAAAGCCTAGTTATTAACTACTAAGTACCCTAATGATGATATCAATCAATGGTGATATTAGTTTGATATTTGATGTTGATTAATGAATATAGAGCTGATCGAACAACCTATGGTGATTTAATGGTCACTGATGATGGTGTGTCAGGTCTCCAAAACCTATGATGAGTTAATCATATAGTTATAGCATCAATTAATCCTTAGACCAATGGTTTCTTGGGTAACTCAATGCAATGGACGGACCTATATTGTAATTGATGGTTTTAACATATGAACTTGACCCAATGGTCAAGATATAATGTTTATTCCTCCAATAATGTGGAATGATGGCTAATGTAATATCTTTGTCGTAACAATGTGATTTAGATGGTTTCCTTTATATGATCAACTTAAGGAGCTTAATAAATTACCACATTAAAAATCACCTTTTCTCTCATATTTTTGAGAGGTCGATGGACCCGTGGTCTAACTTTAGTTTAGGAGATAACAATTGTAACGGTACAATACCATGTTTTATAATTTATGTTTCAACTTGTTATTTGTAAGATCAACTTAAGGAGCTTACTTGTTGGAAATGGATGGCTTGTTTTAAATGAACACTCGATTATGGGTTTTACCCTACTCTCAATGGAACTTTTTGTGTTGTTAATCAAGGGATGTCTAGGGTTTGATGGTTACTCTTTATAGAGAACAAATCAAGGACTTCATAGGTGGTTTATCCAAGGTGTTTACATATGTAAACAACCAATGGTCTAACCATTTAAGCATCCAATGGTTCTGGGTGACATTTTGGTATGGTGATATGGGTTGAATGATGATGGAACAAATGGAGGGTTACCCTTAATAAGGTAGTCTTACCTATTCACTCATATGCATAGAAGGGATGATAACCATATTGTGTTGATAAGTAACCCTAATGAGGTATAGCTTGATATACCTATCTTTAATATAACTAAATTATGGTAATTTGGTATGAATAGTCCCTGAATGATTAATACTTTCATGGAGTACTCTCTTATTCTTGTTGAAACCCTAGTATGCTATAATTCGATGGCTACACCTTGATTTATGTATGGGTTCATACTTGAGAATAGTGTGGAATGTTATGGTGATGCTTCACCTTATGTATCCATGATCCAATGGGGATGTCGTGAGTTAGGTTCTGGGTATAAGTGCTAATTAGTAACATTAATATAATTTATCTTGTTAAACCTAACTCGAATGCAAATAGATAAAGATGAGTATTAATGTTTAACATTCTTATATGATGGTGAAATAACCTCCTTAATATGATCATAACCTAATATGTTAATTGTTAGTTATCATAGCCACATGGTTGATACTTTCTTAGGCTAAACATGTGCATTATGAATATGATGAGGGTTAATCATATCTAGATTCCTTGCATGTTGATGTAATAAAGGAATGTTCTTAATGTTAATATATCCCGACTATGATTGTTTATGAATATTTACTAGCTCATTAATACAATATTGTGTTGATTTGGTGTATTATATGTAAGTGATATTGTTGATCCTTGCTATAAGGCATGGAATGATAATGATGATCTTGTAGGGATTACTATGATGGTCTTGATGACCATTGGGCTTGGCGAGCCCTGAATGAGGTGTAATCTTGTGACAAAGTGGTTTCTGGCTTAATTTCGAGGACAAAATATCTTTTAAGGTGTGTAGGATGTGATGAAGTGTACTTTAGAATTCTAAAATGTCCAATGACACAAGTGCAGTCACACATGTTGAGTTGTTTTGAGAATCCCAAATATTTTAATAAAATTGGAGTGTTGTTGTGGTTTATATAATGTTTTGAACCCATAATTGTATGCCTTCTTGAGGAATTTAATGTTTTGGTCTAACAATTGAGTTTTGGCACCAAATTCGTGTACAAGGTACCTTGAGTAGTGAGGAAGCTATGGTCAAATTTTGGTGGCAATTGGATGTTCCTAGAGGAAGTTATTAAGGTTTGAAATTGGTGAAATAAAGTGCATAATTGATGTTCTTAGACCTAAGTTTGGGGCTTAATGGATGTGTCATGCACCCCTTTGGTTTGGGTATGTTGCGTGGACAAATCGTGACCCTAGATCTATGATCCAGTGGCAGTCAACCTGAAGGATGAATAGCCATGGATTGGCTTAAGTGGACCTTGGCCTTTAGCCCTTGGATTATGATCTGAGGGATGTCAACTTGTCTCCTACTTTGCGGTTAGAGCAAGGTAGTGGGGCAGCTGACCCTGTGACCATCCCGGCCACAACCCACCTAGATCATGGGGTGAAGGGAGAGATGTAAGTGGGAGGTTGGACTTGCCTCACCAAGACGAGAATCATGACCCATCATATGTGGTTAGTTGGTGAGAGAACAAGGAGAACGAGCTCTTTGTTTCTAGTTGCTCTCCATCGCAATAAGTAGGTGGTAGCTGGAAGAAGGGACATGGAGATGACGACAGAGCTCGAGGACCCTCGACAACTATCTTCACTGCAAATGTTTTCTACCGACGGGTTCTTGGAGGGTGGCCGCAGATCTTGAGGCTTCTTCTTGGCACTGAGAGGCCCTAGTACGCGGATGCCACTTTTTGGCCATGGAGCCCCGCTGGCGCAGTAGGGTACGCACAACAGAGAGTTCCTCCAACCACAAGGAACGACCAGCAGGTCTAGACACCAAGCTGGAGGCATGAAGGGAGGCATAGGAAGCTTTTGATGGGTCTAATGCTCGCAAGGAGGTGGTTTTTCCGCTTGTTTTCTTTGTCTGGAGTAGACTAGTCGCGGCGGAGGTGAGGAGGCTGGAGCTCCCATCGATCCATAGCTCCAGAGACGAAGCGCCGAAGCCGAGTGGCCGTGGAGGTCTCTTCAAAGTTCTCGAACGTGATGGCAGCGTGAGGAGCTCACGAAGAAGATCTGATTGTTGTTGATTCCTCACCGGAGCTAGGCAGCACAGTGGAGCCCTGCCACAACAGGGGATCGGGCTGCGGGTGCCCTTGGCATCCTGGCGTTCACGCGAGAGAGGGGAAACAAATCCTGAACCGGGTCCAGGCACGGACCAACTGGGTTGAAGATGAACCAGGTGGCCAGCAAGTGAAGCCGTGCCCCCTTAGTGGACACGTGGCAGTCCCGCATAGGCCCAAAAAGGTAAAATGCTCATATCTTCATTAAATCATAGAAAATAGCTCGATGATCCAAAAAATACAAATAATATATCAAATTGTTCAGAAAAATGAGTAGAACACAGTAAAACAATAATATCAGGGTTTTTAGGCATTAATATTAGTGATATCATATAAGATGTGTAATGCTTGTTTAATGGATAATAAATACCAAACGTTGGCCTAAATTATGAGAATGCATCAGTAACTCAAAAATATGATACATAATCCATGTGATGTCAGTTACGGTCATGTTGATGTACGAAATCATGTAATTTTCTTAATATGGCTAATTAGGGCTAATAACCCTAAATAAAATGCAAAAAATACATTAATGATCAGTAAATGATGAAATTCACAGAATATCCTCATATCAGTAATTAGAAGATAATATGTAGATCTGAGATCAATTTTGTAAACAAAATTGATGTTATATGAAGAGCACTTTAATACATGTGATGTAACCCTAATATGGTTAATGAAAGTGACATAATGTTAAATATGTTTTCACGATAATGTGACACCTGAATATATCCAGTTGATGAACTATAATCTGGAATATGACATCAATAAGATAAATTTAAGACAAGAATGCAAGTGATGTGGAATTATACTAAAGAGATAAGGCAAACCCTAAAATGGATATAAATAGGGTTAATGATGATGATAATCTGATGATAGTACATGATCTTGTCTTAATCAGGGTTGTCAAAGATATAGATGACATGAGGAATATGTGTGTGGAATATCTCTTTGGAAGGTATGCCATTACCTCTTACTTGGCTTATTATACAATATGCTTGTGTTATATGTGTAGTAAAATACTTGGCATATGGTATTGGATGAAATGATTGTTATTGTTTGATATGTTGCTTGATTTTCCATACCTATTTCTATGAACACATGAAACATAATATATTTGTTCCATTATATCCAAGCACTTCAACTCTTTGGTAGTAAAGTGCTGGAAAAGAAGTACTTCAACTCTTTGGTAGTAAAGTAATAGGAAGTGATCCAACTCATTGGTAGTATATCACATTGTGAAATTATCCAACTCTTTGGTAATAGATCATAAAGGCCTTAATGCATTCAACTCTCAGGTAGTAAATGCATGGATGATATAATGGAAAATATGCCTAAAAGACATGTGTTCTCTTCTGTTAATAAACATTCTTGTTCAAGTACAGTTTTCTTATATTTCTTTATAACTGCCAAGTATTAGTTTTATCTTATTGCCAAGATATGATGAGAGGTATATAAAAGACACGTAGGCGTACTCAGTACAATATTCTTGAATATTGTGCTGACATGTACCGCATGTAATCTTTTGTTTAGGTTGTGGTTATGCTCTTGAAGATCCAGGATAGTTGAGAGTTGTGTGGCGAGCTGATGTACAGGTGGACCTGTTGTCTTAAGATCCTTTAGTTTAGAGGTAGTACATGTATATGTATAGTTTGTTGTTCAATATGTAATATCAAATGTTGTAACAATTCATGTTGTAATTATATGTTGAATGGTGAACATGTGTTGTAGTTTTATTATTGTTCATGTGCATGTGCTACTGATTGTTTCCTTTTGACTCCCTTGATTTTCTTCTTCTTAGCCTAGTGTGGGATGTTTAAATTTGGATTCTCGCTGAGGTGAGGGATTCAATTTTGACGTCACACATCAGATTAAGTTTTAGAAAATCCGGGGACGTCACAGGTGGTATCAGAGCATGAACAATAGCAAAGCCTGACATTTTCTCATTATGCAACTTGAAACTAAAGAATCTTGAACTTAAAACAAATCTTTAGGGTTATATTAGTCATCTTTTAGAGACTAGATCTGAACTAGCCTCTAGGTTAGCACCTAGATGTCTGAGAACTAGGTCTAGACTGGTGCTTGTTGTATAGCGAGTCCTTAGATGTTGTTCTTTCCTTATAGTGCAACAGTATGGGACGCTGCATTATTTTGAAATGATGTACATCAAGGGAAGAAAAACTCTAGATATATTGCACACATTTTCTAGAGTAGCTACACTAGTCTACCCCTTGTTCTCACCCTTTTCACTAGTTTTCATGACACTGTACTCTCTACTATGTGTGGGACACTCGTTTTCAGGATTTGGTTTTTGATTCCAAATGGATCGAACCTCGATAGTTTTCTCTGACGCTTGTTTTATCGGAGTAAAACTATATAATATTTTATTATGTATATGTATTACAAAAATGTGTCCCCACACATGTACGAGTAGGAGGTGGTCACGTATCCTAAGTGAAAGTGAATGACACCAGTCTATGAAGAGAGAGTAGTTCTATATTAGATGTCTAGAGCCTTTCTGATATATATATGATAGATGGAATATATGATATAAGTTTTGAAGATATGATGTAAGTCTTATATAGATGATATAAGATGATTTATGTTTGTCTTTGAGGACATAAGTTCAGTTTGAGGATTTGAGATAAGTTTTGATGATGCAAGTATGAGTTCTTTTATGAGATGAGATAAGTTAAGTTAAAATAAGATGTGAGTCAGCATGAGCCTCAAGCTCTTTTACAAAGGAGGACCTCTAGTGTTGGGATTAGTTTTGGGGTTAGCTCAAGAGAGAGTGAGACCCACAGGGAGAAGGTCAGAGAACCTAGACTCCATGATTTGAGAAATACGAGAAATATGTGATATGATGTCATAAACTAGAATACTCCTGAGTGATTGAGTTGAGTCTCTTTATGCATGTTTCCTACAGTCTTGTTGAACCCTAGATTTCCTTGGGAGGACCAAACCCTAGAGTCAGAGAGAGGCTGGTTATGTCTGCATATGTGAACATAAATATGAGTGCCTACCATCTGGGTGAGGGAGAGAGCCCAAGACCCTAGAGGAGGTAGCTATGTTAGTTTCTGTGAAGCCTCATGCTCGAGTTGGTGGTTTCCCACATAGGAATCTAGTGGTGTATATAAGAGAGCTTTGGGTAAGATGTCCTGGGTAGAGATCTATGAAGAGAATGTCATAGAATGTTTTAATTTGTGCTATGTGGCTAGAGCTTGTAAAGCTATTGCTAGTGCCAATGAGGTAGACCCAGAAACCCTAAACTAAGGAGGGAAGATAAAGTATATGCATATGAGACACTCATTGAGTTGAGTTAGCTCAAAGAGACCGAGCATGGCACTACCCTCATGATATGGGTCAGGATAACCTCAGTTGGACTAGATGAAGTTTTGATATATGTGTTTGACAAGCCACTTGCGTAAGTTTGTTTAGAACAACCATGATAAAATATATGTAAGAATGTGATCTGATCTTGAGATGTGACTCATAAACATGATATGATGGAAACCTAGGGATGGTTTAATAAATATAAGTGCATAGATGGTTAACCATGTACATGAATAATGATGATAATTTGATAATGTTGGTTAATCTTGTGATGAATTCGTTAATAAATGTTGCAATTTATTATGAGCAATGAAATAAGATCATATGAATGAAACATGTTACATGAGGTGTTAATCTTAGTGCTTAATAAAGAAGAAAAGTATAGTTTGACAATTAGCACAACATAATAATTATGACACCTTGATGTGAATAAAGTGGGTTAATAATATTTAACTCCTTCCCAAACATCATATGTTAATCTTGAATATGTCCTAACAATGGGCTCAATAAAATCTTGATGCATGAAAGTATGTAAATGGCTTAATCTTGAGGACGAAATTCTTGTAAGTTGTATATGATGTGAAGAACTAGTTTTTGGTTTAATTTCGATGACGAAATTTCTTTTAAGATGTATATGACGTGACAAAGTGGTTTCTGGCTTAATTTGAAGGACAAAATATCTTTTAAGGTGTGTAGGATGTGATGGAGTGGACTTTAGAATCCTAAAATGTCCAATGACACAAGCAAAGTCACACATGTTGAGTTGTTTTGAGAATCCCAAATATTTTAATAAAATTGGAGTGTTGTTGTGGTTTATATAGTGTTTTGGACCCATATTTTTATGCCTTCTTTTGGAATTTAATTGTTTGGTCTAACAATTGCGTTTTGGCACCAAATTCGTGTACAAGGTACCTTGAGTAGTGAGGAAGCTATGGTCAAAGTTTGGTGGCAATTGGATGTTCCTAGAGGAAGTTATTAAGGTTTTAAAATTGGTGAAATAAAGTGCATAATTGATGTTCTTAGACCTAAGTTTGGGGCTTAATGGATGTGTCATGTGCCCCTATGGTTTGGGTATGCTGTGTGGACAAATCGTGACCCTAGATCTATGATCCAGTGGCAGTCAACCTGAAGGATGAAAAGCCATGGATTGGCATAAGTGGACCTTGGCCTTTAGCCCTTGGATTATGATCCGAGGGATGTCAGCTTGTCTCCTACCTTGCGGTTAGAGCAAGGTAGTGGGGTAGCTGACCCTGCGACCATCCCGGCCACAACCCACCTAGATCGTGGGGTGAAGCGAGAGATGTAAGTGGGAGGTTGGACTTGCCTCACCAAGACGAGAACCCTGATCCATCATATGTGGTTAGTTGGTGAGATAACAAGGAGAATGAGCTCTTTGTTTCCAGTTGCTCTCCATCGCAATAAGAAGGAGGTAGCTGGAAGAAGGGAAATGGAGATGATGACAGAGCTCGAGGACCATTGACAGCTATCTTCGCTGCAAATGTTTTCTACCGATGGGTTCCTTGAGGGTGGCCACAAATATTGAGGCTTCTTCTATGCACTGAGAGGCCCTAGTACGCAGACGCCACTTTCTGGCCATGGAGCCCCGCTGGCGCAGTAGCGTGAGCGCAGCGGAGAGCTCCTCCATCCACAAGGAACGGCCAGCAGGTCTAGACACCAAGTTGGACGCATGAAGGGAGGCATAGGAAGCTTTTGATGGGTCCAATGCTTGCAATGAGGTGGTTTTGTCACTTGTTTTCTTTGTCTGGAGCAGACTAGTCGCGGCGGCGGTGAGGAGGCCGGAGCTCCCATCGATCCATAGCTCCAGAGATGAAGCGCCAAAGCCAAGTGGTTGTGGAGGTCTCTTCAAGGTGTTCGAATGTGATGGCGGCGTGAGGAGTTCACGAAGAAGATCTGATCATTGTTGATTCCTCACTGGAGCTGGGCAGCACGGTGGCGCCCCGCCACAACAGGGGATCGGGCTGCGGGTGCCCTCGGCATCCTAGCGTTCACGCGAGAGAGGGGAAACAAATCGTGAACCAGGTATAGGCACGAACCGACTGGGTTGAAGATGAACCAGGTGGCCAGCAAGTGAAGCCGCGCCCCCTTAGTGGACACGTGGCAGTCCCGCATAGGCCCAAAAAGGTAATATGCTCATATCTTCATTAAATCATAGAAAATAGCTCGATGATCCGAAAAATACAAATAATATATCAAATTGTTCAGAAAAATGAGTAGAACACAGTAGAATAGTAATATCAGGCTTTTTAGGCATTAATATTAGTGATATCATGTAAGATATGTAATGCTTGTTTAATGGATAATAAATACCAAACGTTGGCCTAAATTATGAGAATGCATAAGTAACTCAAAAATATGATACATAATCCATGTGATGTCAGTTACGGTCATGTTGATGTACGAAATCATGTAATTTGCTTAATATGGCTAATTAGGGCTAATAACCCTAAATAAAATGCAGAAAATACATTAATGATCAGTAAATGATGAAATTCATAGAATACCCTCATATCAGTAACTGGAAGATAATATGTAGATATGAGATCAATTTTGTAAATGAAATTGATGTTATATGAAGAGCACCTTAATACATGTTATGTAACCCTAATATGCTTAATGAAAGTGACATAATGTTAAATATGTTTTCATGATAATGTGACACCTGAATATATCCAGTTGATGAACTATAATCTGGAATATGACATCAATAAGATAAATTTAAGATAAGAATGCAAGTGATATGGAAATATACTAAAGAGATAAGGCAAACCCTAAAATGGATATAAATACGGTTAATGATGATGATAATCTGATGATAGTACATGATCTTGTCTTAATCAGGGTTGACCAAAGAAATAGATGACATGAGGAATATGTGTTTGGAATATCTCTTTGGAAGGTACGCCATTACCTCTTACTTGGCTTATTATACAATATGCTTGTTTTATATGTGTAGTAAAATACTTGGCATATGGTATTGGATGAAATAATTGTGCTTGTATGATATGTTGCTTGATTTTCCATACCTATTGCTATGAACACATGACACGTAATATATATGTTCCATTATATCCAAGCACTGCAACTCTTTGGTAGTAAAGTGCTGGAAAAGAAGTACTTCAACTCTTTGGTAGTGAAGTACTAGGAAGTGATCCAACTCTTTGGTAGTAGATCACATTGTGAAATGATCCAACTCTTTGGTAGTAGATCACAAAGGCCTTAATGCATTCAAATCTCAGGTAGTAAATGCATGGATGATATAATGGAAAATATGCCTAAAAGACATGTGTTCTCTTTTGTTAATAAACATTCTTGTTCAAGTACATTTTTCTTATATTTCTTTATAACTGCCAAGTATTAGTTTTATCTTATTGCCAAGATATGATGAGAGGTATATAAAAGACATGTAGGCGTATTCAGTACAATATTCTTGAATATTGTGCTGACATGTACCGCATGTAATCTTTTGTTTAGGTTGTGGTTATGCTCTTAAAGATCCAGGATAGTTGAGAGTTGTGTGGCAAGCTGATGTACAGGTGGACCTGTTATCTTAAGATCTTGTAGTTTAGAGGTAATACATGTATATGTATAGTTTTCTGTTCAATATGTAATATCAAATGTTGTAACAATTCATGTTGTAATTATATGTTGAATGGTGAACATGTGGTGTGGTTTTATTATTGTTCATGTGCATGTGCTACTAATTGTTTCCTTTTGACTCCCTTGATTTTCTTCTTCTTAGCCTAGTATGGGATGTTTAAATTGGGATTCTCACTGAGGTGAGGGTTTCAATTTTGACGTCACACATCGGATTAAGTTTTAGAAAATCTGGGGATGTCACAAATCCTCTTGTGTTGATAAGGGTTGATACCCTGTGATATTGTGAAAAGGATTTATATCTTGTGATAGTATGATGACTAGTGTAGCCTCATGAATGGCAAGTGAATAGTACCATGTGACGATGAGATGAGAAATTATTTTCCATACGTTTTATATATTTTGAAGTTGTGATATTTATATGCTTGTTAGAAGTGAATTAGGGTTTTCATATCCACTTGTTTGATGCAGCCTTAATTCACCCAATTGGCATAACTAATCAAGTGAAACTCTAATCATATAGTACCCTATGCCATAGATCCATCTGAGTGTCAGAACTTGTCAGATGGGGAAATGAGTATTCCTAAGGGAAACTTGGAGCACATACTCATGAGTATGTAGGGTGCTTGTCATCCTGAATTCAAGTATTTAGGGAGGATGACTATGGTCATACCTAGCCCTTAGTTTGAGAATGGATGCAGTCATGTCTCAGTGATTTTATATGTTACAAGACTAGAGGACAACTGTGGTTGTACCTCAGATGGTAGGGTATGTGTACCCACCTCCTTTCACTAGTGTCATGACCTATACCAAGGACGAACTAGACTGTAGCAGCTTGACCTTATGTGCCACTGTGGTAGACCCGTACTGACCGGGGGCAGAGAAGATCTTAGGAGTCTATCTCTTCGTAGATCTAGTATGGCACTGATTGTGACCAAGCGGTGGTTAGTTGGAACTTGAGTGGTATCCTCAAATTCCTCATGGTTTAATAAAATATGTAATACAGCCGTGTAGCATATTTGTTTAGGGTTATACATGACGTTTCACATTGGATGATAACCCTGGTTTGTTATCTTTACATAAAGATGATTCTTAGTGTAATTAAGAGATAGTAGATATACTTAGGTTGTGGATATGCTTAATATTGTAGATGTGTACATACATTAGCTATGCTCATGTTGATAACTCTACTACGACTGCTGATTATAATCATGATGCTAGCTATCACATGTTGTTAGTTATGTTTAGCATGCTAGCCATACCTTTGTAACTAGAGATGTGTATACTACTAATCATGCTTATCTAGATAGTTGTGCTTATGTTGTTAGATATTCTTATGATGTTGATATTTTCAACCTGTTAGACATGCTACTATTGTTAGCTATGCTTATGATACTAGACATATTCATGACGTTAGATATTCGCATGCTGCTAGACTCCTTATACTGTTAATAGGGATATGAGAATAGTCTGGATAATGAAGATTGTTATTATCTTCTCCTTTATGTATTTTGTTAATCATTAGTTCTATAGAGATTATTTGTTATATATGATTAAATTGCTTAAACTGTCTCATTACCTAAAAATGTTGGAATCAATAAGCATTGTTGGAAGATGCCTAAGTCAGCATGCTAGGGTTAGGCCGTGGGAGCAGTGGCGGCCGCGGGAGTGGCGGTGACCGGGGCAGAGGCCGTGGTGGCTGTGGTTTCATGCACGCTGATCATCCACCATACAACCTTCAAACGTCTGCGGAATAGGAAGCTCCGGCCTCCCATGCAGATAGCACCACCGATATGGAAACAGCACAGCCTGACAGCAATCAAGGAAATCCTTCCCAAAACAGCGGTGCTGCGAAAGCATCATACAAGGACGCAATCACGGGCGACGACGGGGGCACACTCACGTTCTTGAACCCAATATCACCGGACATGATTAAAGATTCAGATATCTCCATCGACGCCTCCGGCGTCCTACCTTCCATTACTATTCGTCTGGAGGTCATTCCACCGCTCTTAGAACCCTAGCGATTCGTTGTTGTCGTGAAGGCCATAGGGGTTAAAGTCGGATTCCAGGTTCTGGTTAATAGGATCCAATCCCTCTGGCGGCCGAAAGAACCCTTTAGGGTCATTGACCTAGAACAAGGCTATTACATTATCCAGCTTGCCAATGAGGACGACTACGTGACCGCCATGACCGGAGGCCCATGGACCATCTTTGGCAACTACCTATCCGTGCAATCTTGGTCCCCGACGTTCTGTCCTTTTGACCCTATCCCAAGGAAGATGAGCGTCTGGGTCCGAGTTACTGACCTTTCAGTCTTCCTATACCAGAACCAACTGCTGTGGAGCATGGGCAACTTGGTCGGTAAGACCATCAAGATTGATTCCACTACAACGCAAGGCAACCATGGGAAGTTCGCCAGGATTGCGGTCGAGGTCGACACCTCGCAGCCGCTGCTCCCCACGGTCTTCATCAACAACGAGCACTTCAAGCTCCAATATGAAAATCTACCTTCTGTCTGCATGAGATGCGGCCGCGTGGGGCATACGGATACAGAATGCAAGTTCCTTCCACCGGTGAATGATGTGGCCGGCGCATCCTCGTCGACCCCCGTCCCACTTCTGGGTGTCACGTACACTATGGCTATCCACACCCAAAAACTAGAATGGCGCAAGGCGCCAATCAAGCCTTCCCAACCTACAGCAAAGGACCCCGGTAACAAGAAGCAAGGTGTTGACACCCCTATCACAGTATCAGATAATGAGGACTCGGAAGGGGAATGGGAAACAGCTATGAGCAACAAGCATAAGAAGCAGGCAAAGAAAAAAGCCACGACGACTACGGCGTCCAAGCCGCCCGCAGCCGACAGGGCCGAGAACAAGGACACAGAGAAGAATGACACCGCGATCACTCTCGTTGAAGATGAAATAAGTAAAGGGCGCCCTTCATCCGGGGAGTAAGGACCCCCTTTCCATTTCCAGGCCGCTAAGGCTAGCGATACCACACACCCCAAACACACCATGCTCCGCCTCGGCCAGGGCGGCAATGGGTTTGGATGCTCTGTAACCGGAAGATAGTCTATCAAACTGTCCATAGCCTGGACCGGGTGAGGAAGAAAGGCCGCACCCTAGATACCCCACCGAGCGCTGAGCCCCCAATAGAGAAGGATGGTGTGACTCGCAGCCTCAACTTTCAGGAGGATGATGATCCCCCTCCACCGTAGGCAGACACAATTATGGGTGAAGAAGAAGATGCCCATCCCGATGCACAGGTTGTGGGCCTGTGTACCGCCATTGCTTAAATCCCACACTCTTTCACCGTTCCCCCATGAACTTCTGCTGTTGGAATATACAGGGGGCGTGCAAGAAAGGTAAATCCAGTACACTTAGAGACCTTAAGCGTTCTCACAAGCTTCAAGTTCTTGCTATCTTGGAACCATGTTGCAGTGGCCAAATTGCAACTGGTATCATCAAAAAAGTGGGCTTTTCCTCCTCTCACCGTGTCGAAGCCATCGGCTTCTCCGCTGGGATTTGGCTTCTCTGGGATAGTGCCCATATCGACATTGATATTCTGTATAGCCACCAACAGTTCATCCATTGCAAAGTGAATAACCATTGGTTCTTAATAGTGGTTTATGCCAGTCCAAACCCAATCAAGCACAAGTTCCTTTGGAAGCGCCTGGAGGAGCTCGCAGCGTCGATCAGCTCCACCTGGATCGTCATGGGTGACCTGAACACAATGCTCGATGTCTCTGAGAAGATGGGAGGATCGTATTTCGACAAATCTTCTTCTAAGCACTTCAATGAGTGCCTCCTTCATACCGGCCTCTTCGACACAAAAAGCCAGGGTCAATTCTTCACCTTCCATAGGGGTTGCATGAAGGAACGCTTGGACCGAGCTCTCATCAACAATGACTGGTTGCAAGTGTATGCTAACGCCACCGTCACTGTCCTTCCCCGAGTTAACTCGGATCATAATCCTCTTCTCCTCACCTATAAGGCTGCTCCTTCACGGGTGTCCCACACTTTCAGAATGAAAGGAAGTTGGCGCCTCGACCCATCCTTCTATTCGGATGCTCTCTCATCCTGGAGTAAGGATGTCCCTTTCACAGATGCTCTGCAAGGTTTTAAGCCTATTGTCCAGAAATGGGATCATCATAGATTGAATACGCATCACAAAGAAAAACACTTGCTCCTCAAGCGCATTAACAACATCCAGGTATCATCCCAACATTCCAATGGTACTATTTCTTCTGATGAGTCTATTCTTCTGCAGGAGCATTATATACAATTGCTTCTTGCAGAAGAAGCTGAGTGGAAATAGAAGGCACATATTGACTAGCTCACCTTGGGGGACAATAACACTAAATTTTTCCAATCCTATGTCAAGGCTCGGCGCCACTTTAACAGAATCACCAAGCTCAAGGATACCATGGGAGTCTAGGTTTCCACACCACAGGGCATTCAATCCCTAATCATGGAGTTTTTCTCTAATCTACTCACCTCTACCTTCAGGCCTGATCCACAGAACCTGTCCGATTTTGCAGGTCATTTTTCCCCCATCTCTCAAGCATGCTGCAATGCCTTGTCCGCTATGCCTACCACTGAAGAAGTCAGACACACGCTCTTCCTTATGTCCCCATCTAAAGCGCCCGAGCCTGACGGTGTTTATAACGAGTTCCTGCAAACTAACTAGAATGTTGTTGGTGGATCCATTATGCTCACTTTGAGGAACATCTTCAGCACACAAATCATTGACGAGAAGCTGGCGGAATCTCACATGGTGTTGATCCCCAAAGATAACTCACCTCAAAGTTGCAACGACCTTAGGCCCATTTCCCTGAATAATGGATGTTTCAAGCTCCTTTCCAAGGTCTTGGTTGAACGAATAAAGCCCTTCCTTCAGGAGTGGATTTCTCCATCTCAATCGGCCTTCATTCCAGGGCGTTCGATGAGTGATAACATCCTGCTTCTCCAAGAAATCATTCACTCCATGAGATCGCGTTCGTCCAAGAAGAATTGGATGTGCATCAAGCTCGACTTATCAAAAGCTTTTGATCGCATGAGCTAGGATTTTATCAGCGACACGCTGCGCCGGACCAACATCCCAGGTAATATATGCAACATTATCATGCAGATCATTAAAAAGGGCTCCACCTTGGTACTTTGGGAAGGACAACCCTTGCCTTCATTTAAAGCATCACAAGGGGTTCGACAGAGTGACCCAATCAGCCCCTATCTATTTGTTCTCTGTATGGAGCGCCTGAGCTAAGAGATTAATATCGCTGTGGGAAATCATACATGGAAACCTATGATCCTTACAAGAGGAGGCACACCAATTTCGCATATTTTGTTCGCTGACGATATCCTTATCATGGGTGAGGCATCTGTCACCCAGGCGGTCAAGATTATGGACACTCTTACTAAATTTTCTAAAGTCTTAGGTCAGGTCATCTCACCTGAAAAATCGAAGTGCTTCTTCAGTATTAATACATCCAGGCCTGTCATCCGGGCTATCAACAGGAAACTCAACATCCCCTGGAGATGGACTTGGGCAAGTATCTAGGGGTGCCGACGCTGCACCATTGGATTAACAAGTCTACTCACGCGGACCTCACTGCTTCTCTTCGCAGCCGCATGAACAGCTGGTCCTTGAAACACCTGTCTCTTGCTGGGCGCATCACCCTGGCTCGCTCCACGCTTCAAGCAATACTGATGCATACGATGCAATTTGTGCATCTATCTCCCTCACTCTGTGATGCGCTTAATAGCCATGTCAGAAAATTTATATGGCCTGGTACTTGGGAACAAAACAAGATGTCCCTTGTATCTTGGAAAAAGATCACATCTAACAAAGATCTGGGTGGCCTGGGCATCAAGGATGCGCGTGACCAAAACCAAGCACTCATGCTTAAGAACGCCTACTCCTTTCTCAATGAGCCTGAGAAGCTCTGGGTCAGGATTATGAAGGAGAAGTACGCCCGTCATGGCACCATCACTAAACAACATGGGTCATCAGCATGGAGTTTTATCAGGAAAAATATCCCCTTGCTGCAAAGCAACAGTTATAAAATAATTAACAATGGCAATGATACAGATGTATGAACGGATCGTTGGATCATGGATAAATCAATCCGGGACCTTCAACCTGACTTTCAATTCCCTATCGATCTACAGAATTTAAAAGTTAGCTCTATGCATTTGCACGAAGGAGAATGGGATTGGGACTTCATTCGCCATTACTTACCCAGCTCTACCTGGAACTACATCGAATCCATGCATGTTCCTGATGTTAACAATGGACGAGACATTCATGGTTGGGATATGGAACGATCTGGTACGATTTCTTCCAGATCATCCTATAGATGGCTACATGAACACAAGGATTGCTCAGTCCCAGGGAGGTGGAAGGATATTTGGGGCTCTTCTCTTCCGGCACGTTTGAAAGTCTTCTTGTGGCTTCTTCAGCATAGAGCTCTGCTTACTAACATGGAGAAACAATGTCATCATATTGACATAAGCACCGTCTGCCCACGCTACAACAATGTAGAAGAATCCATTATTCACTGTCTTCGGGACTGTCCCTTCAGTAAACCAGTCTGGATAGCACTGGAGATGGAGCCTCACTTCTTCTCCCTAGGAGAAGACGCATGGATTTCAACTGTTTGTAAGGTTGCGTCAGAGTCCAGCAGTGCAGCTCCGATTATGCAGGTGGCTTGCTGGCATCTTTGGCAGTCCCATAATGAACAAGTGCATACATGTCTCCTGAAGTCAACATCTAGCATGGTCGACTTCATTCTAGCTCGTGCATCCTCAATCCAGATGCATTGCAAGGTGCATCACAAACCCACAAAGCATGATAGAGTGGTTGTCGTGATGGACGAACAAGCTCAGTGTTTCAACCACTATGTCCTGGTGGACGCCTCCTTTGCTTCGCAGTCTGAAAGCAATGGCATTGGGGTTCACATTGTAGATGAAGCAGGAATCTGTTGTTATGGGTGTGGCTCCCATCTTCAAAGTTCTTGTGCTCTTGAGGCAGAGCTTCAGGCGATTATTCACGGCATCAAGGTCTGTCTAGAGAAGAACTGGCGCAATTTCATCATTCTGTCGGATTCTACCCAAGCGGGGTCCCTTGAAAACTCTAGTGCTGGTCCTATGAATAAGTACCAGCCTTACAAGAATAAGATCTAGCACCTTCTGGGCAACTGTGATGCTGTCCAGATAAGACATATACCAAGGAAGGCCAACAACATCGCTGACACTCTTGCTAAGCAAGCCCGCCGTACTTTACCAGATTTTAATTTTTCTGTAAATAAGCTTGTCTGGCTCTCTTTGAGCACCACTGTGAACATTCCTTTTATCTTCTCCTACAGTAGAGAGCGGGGTGAATAAATAGTCTCTACATACCCTAAAAAAAAGCACTGTTGGAGGTTATATCTCTTGCTGGGACATGGGTCTCACCCTTGTGGTTCACCACATTTTTTTAGGTAATCGGCAGTGAAGACAACAGAAATGTGGAAGTAAAGAGGACTACAACAATGAATCTTTGAGAAAGTTGATAATATGTCTAGTGTATCCTAGATTCATCCCTATACTCTTAGCTCTGGGCGAGAAAAATTTGTATATGGTGTTTCAAACGAATCAGACTTTTGTTAGCATATTGATGCTTGTTTATGTGGCATATACAAATATTGTTCTCCTTTTTATATATGTTGTGGCTAAGGCGATAGAACAAATTGTATCAAATTCTTGGCATAGTATGTATAAAAGAAGATGTTGGGCTCTTATACAAATGTTTTTGAGTAGGTACTGACGTTGAAATCAGATTTAATTTACCCATATTTTTGGGTATGTGATTAATTAGTGATCGATTGTGCTTTATGTTTTGAGTAATGTTGTTTAGTGTAATGAGTTCTCACAATTTGGTATATGAGCTTTAGGTTCACTAAGTCTATAGGGACACTAGGAGTTAGGACTAGGATGATGTCAAAATTTGGAATATGACATAAAAATATGGTGCATACTGCATGATCTCAGTATTTGGGTGCCCTGGCCAGGTATTCAATCATTGAAGAAAGGTAAGTATGCAACCCTTATGTTGTTATCTTTCTGATTAATCTAATCAAGTAGTCATTTTGAGACAATCTAAAGAGCATAACAAATAAAAAATCATGGTGTGAACATCTCAATCCTACCTTAAAGTAGATGAGAATTACATCATTATCCATCAAAGCTTGAATGTTTAGTAAGTATAAGAGAAAGATACAACACCATGAAATCTAAATATTAATACAAATAATGAAAAGAGGAGTTCTTGAATATGTGATTCAAGAATATAATAAAGTAAAAGATAGTTAAGTCTATGCTTATAAAGTGATTCAAGCTATGAAATCCACATAAGATGGAGAGAACTCCAATGATAAGTATAAAATGAGAAGATAAATGAGAACAATGAAAAAGGAATAAGGTGGAACCTGAGTTAATCTCAAACCAACCTATGTTTGTAAGAAAGTGTTAATGTAAAATCAACATGGCATGTAAAAGAAATTAAGGGAGATGATCCCTTTTTAATGAAGAAAATGAAAATATGATGATTTACCTGTTGATAAGTGGTTGAAAAACATAATAAAATAAGAGAGCATACACTAGTGGGATAAATAGTCATCAAGGAAGGAGTAATGAGATATTTTAGTCATGATGATTCCTATGTTAATGGCAAGGAACTGAAAATGAAAAAGGGTAAAATGATACATAACAAGATATAACTTGCATAATGAAAATAGAATTGGTTACCTTTTTGCTAGTGACCCTTGAAAAATACTACTATGGTATGGGAAGTGTGTTTCCCTTTATGTCTTTCCTTTCTAGGGCACAACTTTCCAGTGGATCATTGCCACTTGGTACGTGTTGATTCATTGCAAACATGACGGTGGATAGCTCATTATAGGATAAGGTTGACTGGACTATGGTTCTAAGATCATAAAGTTTGTGATGATTTTGCTTTTGAGCCTTCCAATAATTTGGGAGACTCCTCTTATATGTTTTGAAATTTATTATGTTGATAAAAGTAGATGAGGTAAGGATATGAGTTCCTTATAGAACATGAGGTGTATACCAAGATAATGAATCCTAGTATCCATGATGTATCAACAGTATGGGAAGTATGTGAAGGTTGGATATGTTTACTAAATGAACATATCAAGTATTCCAACCCATTAAAGAGAGGGAGGGAGATTTGACGATGACCCTATAAATGTTGTTTGGAAGGAAAAAACCAAAGTGACTCTATAATGCAATGTATGGTCTAGTGATAGTTGGGCAAGACCACTATCAAGGATAGATAATTTGTTGATAAAATAGATATAATTTCAGGATGATAGCTAGAATTTAAAGTTGAAAGTTACTAATAGAGTTGTACAAATGACAACAAGTTTCTACATTCCATATTGATAATGTCTTCTTAGGTGGGGGTTTTTGTGCTGACCCAAGATGAGATATGTATGAATGATGTGACATCACCATGATATGCAAGTAACCATGTGAAGGGTATAGGATGAGGTGCAAAGGAAGTACCCATCTTTGTTTACCTTGGATTTCAGGGATGAAATCCATATTAGGGGTTTATGGTTATGATACCACTAACCTTTCTTAAAGTGTTTAACAAGCTTAATTATCATACATTATTTCTTATAACCCTAATCTAACCTTGTGATATGCTTTGAAATCATAATATAAGCATAAGTTTTAAATTTGGTCCAATTTGGACACTGTTTGAGCAAGTTATGCATTTACCCAATTGAGAGGTTTGCTTTGCAATTTAACACTTGCATTATGTTCCTTGGATATTCTCTCATCATTCTTGATATTTTTGAGCCATGGGGTGCCTATTTAAACCTTGGTTTGAAGGTGTTTTCCTCTAGGGTATTTTAGGGTTTACCCCTTCATGGATGAGTTGCCTTTAGTACCTATCAACTAATGAATTATTTGTTTTGCTTGGAAATTCAAGAAACGATGGATAAGGATGTCTATATGGACCATGGGGGAGCTGCTTGTGTGTGTTCTTGTATATTCTTAATAGTTTAAGGCCATGTACACTTGGAAAGATACTACAACTTCAAGTTTTTCTTTTTCTTTATCTTGAAGTTTCATATACTTATCCCTAAGCACCCAAACGAGCCATTTTCTCTCCACCACTTCCCTCCCTATACAAAACTTGTTCTCCCTATCCAAGGAAGAAGAAATAGGGGATCTTCTTGGAAAAAGAATCTAGGGTTACAATTGACTTCCTTTTAGGGTTTAAAAAGCTTCCTTCTAGTGATCTTGACCTAAAAGAGTAAAAATCCCCTTCTTTCCTCCATTTATTTCTTTGTTATCCTTTCTCCTACCTTTTTCTAGGTTGAAACCTTGTTGTTCCATGGTAGAAATTTCTCTAAAGTACTAAAACCCTACTTTTCCTTCTCCTTATGCTTAGGGTTTGCTCATTTGATGAAGAAAGGTGCTAGAAGGACAAGCTCACAACTTATGCTTGGATTTTCTACCCTACATGCTCATGTTTTCTTATGTTTGGGAGTTTATATTGTAATTAGAGGAAAGTTTTATAACTTTTCCATGTTTATTGTTTACCATATGCTTTCTTGCTCATGTTATTGCTTTTAAATGATGATCCATGCACTAAAAAGTTATGCTTGACTTGGATTTTGATTTTTATAATGTTCCTTGTTCTAATTTCAGTTCTAGATGAACCTGTGATAATGTGTACATTATTCCAAAGGTATAATATGACTTGGATCAGGTGGGTTTGACAACCAATGGTGTTAAACACCTATCAACCAATGCTCAATTTTAGGGTTTAAAGTTGATTTGTTCTATAAACACATGACTTGATGGGGGTACCATTGCAACAACCAATGGTGTTCTATTCATCACAACTGATGGCGGTGACCAAGGGTGTCAACTGACATTCACCCCTTAGGTTAGGTGTAGGTCTGATTAGAAGCTTGGTGATTAACGACTAAGTACCCTAATGATGCTATCAATCAATGGTGATATTAGTTTGATATTTGATGTTGATTAATGAATATAGTGCTAACTTAACAACCTATGGTGACTTCATGGTCTCTAATGATGGTGGATCAGGTCTCCAAAACCTATGGTGAGTTAATCATATAGTTGTATCATCAATTAAGCCTTAGACCAATGGTTTCTTGGGTCACTTCATGCAATGGTCGGACCTATATTGTAATTGATGGTTTTAACATATGAACTTGACCCAATGGTCAAGTTCTAA
Source organism: Alisma plantago-aquatica (assembly GCA_963693085.1). Taxonomy (NCBI): domain Eukaryota; kingdom Viridiplantae; phylum Streptophyta; class Magnoliopsida; order Alismatales; family Alismataceae; genus Alisma; species Alisma plantago-aquatica. The sequence goes on along the minus strand of OY856414.1, from coordinate 133,061,752 downwards.
TGTTTATTCCTCCAATAAAGTGGAATGATGGCTAATGTAATATGTTGTTCCTAATAATGTCATTTAGATGGTTTCCTTTATATGATCAACTTAAGGATCTTACTTGTTGGCAATGGATGGCTTGTTTTTAATGAACACTCGATTGTGGGTTTTACCCTACTCTCAGTGGAACTTTTTGTGCTGTGAATCAAGGGATGTCTAGGGTTAGATGGCGACTCTTTCTAGAGAAAAAATCAAGGACTTCATAGGTGGTTTATCCAAGGTATTTTATTATGTAAACAACCAATGGTCTTACCTTTTAAGCATCCAATGGTTCTGGGAGACATTGTGGTATGGTGATATGGTTGAATGATGATGGAACAAATGGAGGGTTACCCTTAATAAGGTAGTCTTACCTATTCACTCATATTAATAGAAGGAATGATAACCATATTATGTTGATATGTGATCCTAATGAGGTATAGCTTGTTATACCTAGCTTTAATATAACTAAATGATGGTAATTGGGTGTGAATAGTCCTTGGATGATTAATACAATCATGCAGTATTCTCTTATTGTTGTTGAAACCCTAGTATGCTATAACCCGATGGCTACACCTTGATTTATGTGTGGGTTCATACTTGAGAATAGTATGGAATGTGATGGTGATGCTTCACCTTATGTATCCATGATCCAATGGGGATGTTGTGAGTTAGGATTTGGGTATAAGTGCAAATGAGTAACATTAATATAATTTATCTTGTTGAACCTAACTCTAATGCAAATTGATAAAGATGAGTATTCATGTTTAACATTTTTATATGATAGAATGATGGTGAAATAACCTCCTTAATATGATCATAACCTTAATATGTTAATTGGTGGTTATCATAGCCACATGGTTGATACTTTCTTATGCTAAACATGTGCATTATGAATATGATGAGGGTTAATCATATCTAGATTCCTTGCATGTTGATGTAATAAATGAATGTTCTTAATGTTAATATAACCATGCTATGATTATTTATGAATAACTCCTAGCTCATTAATGCAATATTGTGCTGATCTGGTGTATTATATGTAAGTGATGTTGTTGAGCCTTGCTATAAGGCATGGAAAGATAACGATGATCTTGTAGGGAATAGTATGATGGCCTTGATGACCTTTGGGCATGGTTGAGCCCTTTATAATGCCTGGTTCCATTTCCCATGGCTTTAGTAGAGTTTAAGGAATGATGACTGGCCCCACAGACCATCACTAGCCTTAACTACACACTTTTTCCTCACTGATGCGCAAGCCGGGGTCAACTTCCCAACTGGTCACCCATCCTAGTACTACTCCAAGCTAAGCACACTTAACTATGGATTTCTTTTGTGATGGGCTCCCGGAAAAGGAGGTGCACCTTGGTGATATGGGTAGTCCAATCATTCCTTTTAAAATCATGTTATCTGCGGCCTCAAATCCTGGGATGTTACAATCTCCCCCACTTAGACTCTTAACATCCTCGTCAAGGCTCAACTATATGGCCTCATAATCTGACCCCATTTTAGTGCAGACCCACAATGGCCCATGGACACCTAGCTCCCAATTACGGAATACCAGCGCAAGGATGGGTATTTCAACCAGGGACAACCCTTTCCTACATCCCTGGACCGCGCAGCTCAAGACTGGTATGCCACATGCCCATGCAGGCCCAACCTACTAGAGGGGTTATGGCTCTGATACCATTTGTAACGCCTGGGCCCATTGCCCATGGCTCTAGTAGAGTTTAAGGAATGATGATTGGCCCCACAGACCACCACTAGCCTTAACTAAGCACTTTTTCCTCACTGATGTGCAACTGGGGTCAACTTCTCAACTGGTCACCCATCCTAGTAATACTCCAAGCTGAGCACGCTTAACTATGGAGTTCTTTTGTGATGGGCTCCCGGAAAAGGAGGTGCACCTTGGTGATATGGGTAGTCCAATCATTCCTTTTAAGATCATGTTATCCGAGGCCTCAAATCCTGGGATGTTACACCCTAAATGAGGTGTAATCCTCTTGTGTTGATAAGGGTTGATACCCTGTGATATTGTGAAAAGGATTTATATCTTGTGATAGTATAATGACTAAATTAGCCTCATGAATGGCAAGTTAATAGTACCATGTGATGATGAGATGAGAAATTATGTTTCCGACATTTTATATATATTGAAGTTGTGATATTTATATGCTTGTTAGAAGTGAGTTAGGGTTTGTATGTCCACTTGTTTGATGCAACCTTAAGTCACCCAATTGGCATAATTAATCAAGTAAAACTATAATCATGTAGTGTCCTATTCCATAGATCCATCTAAGTGTCAAAAATTTCCAGATGGTGAAACGAGTATTCCTAAGGGAAACTCGGAGAACATACTGATGAGTATGTGGGGTGCTTGTCATCCTGAATTCAAATGTTTAGGGAGGATGACTGTGGTCATACCTAGTCCTTAGTTTGAGAATGGCTGCGATCATGTCTCGGTGATTATATATGTGATGAAATTGGAGGACAACTGCAGTTGTACCTCGGATGGTAGGGTATGCGTAGCCACCTCCTTTCACTAGTGTCATGACATGTACCAAGGATGGACTAGGTTGTAGCATATTGACCTTATGTGTCGCTGTGGAGGACCCGTACTGATTGGGGGCAGAGAAGATCTTAAGATTCTGACTCTTCCTAGATCTTGTATGGCACTGATTGCGGCCAAGCGGTGGTCAGTTGGAACTTGAGTGGTATCCTCAAATTCCTCAGGGTTTAATAAAAGATGTAATACAACCGTGTAGCATATTTGTTTAGGGTTATATATGATGTTTCACATTGGATGATAACTCTTGTTTGTTATCTTTACATATAGATGATGCTTAGTGCAATTAAGAGATAGTAGATATACTTAGGTTGTGGATATGCTTAAGATTGTAGATGCATACATACAGTAGCTATGCTTATGTTGATGACTATATTGCTACTACTAATTTTAATAATGATGCTAGCTATCTCATGTTGTTAGTTATGTTTATCATGCTAGCCATGCCTTTGTAACTAGAGATGTATATAATATTGATCATGCTTATCTAGATAGTTGTGCTTATGTTGTTAGCTCCTCTTATGATGTTGATATGTTCAACCTGTTAGACATGCTGATGTTGCTAGCTCTTCTTATGATGTTTATATGTTCAACCTGTTAGAGATGCTGATATTGTTAGCTATGCTTATGATACTAGACTTATTCATGATATTAAAGATTCTCATGATGCTAGACTCTTTATATTGTTAATAGGGATATGATAATATCCTGGCTAATGAAGATAGTTATTATATGCTCTTTTATGTATTTTTTTAATCATCAGTTCTATTGAGATTATTTGCTATATATGATTAAACTGCTTAAATTGTCTCATTACCTAAAAATGTTGAAATCAATAAACGTTGTTGGAGGTTATATCTCTTATTGGGACATGGGTCTCACCCTTGTGGTTCACCAAATGTTTTTAGGAAATCGACAGTGACAACAACAGAACTGTGGAAATAAATAGGAACTACAATAATGAATATTTGAGGAAGTTGATTGGATGTCTAGTGTATCCTAGAGTCTTCCCTGTACTCTCAGGTTTGGGTGAGATAAATTTGTATATGGTGTTTCAAACAAATCAAACTTTTGTAGCATATTCATGCTTATTTGTGTGGCATATACGAATATTGTTCTCCTGTATATATATGTTGTGGCTAAGAAAATATAAAAATTTGTATCAAATTATTGGCATAGTATGGATAAAAGAATATGTTAGGCTCCTATGCAAATATTTCTGAGCAGGTACCGACGTTGAAATCAGTTTTAATTTACCCATATTTTTGGGTGTGTGATTAATTTGTGATCAATTGTGCTTTATGTTTTAAGTAATCTATTTTAGTGTAATGGGTTCTCACATAGCTTCACCTCAATGAAGAAGAAGGTTTAATAGTTAGAAACTTGGAGAAGGAGACAGGAATGACAAAATTATTACCTGAGATACATAATTGTCCAAGGTTGAATATGATCATGGCATCACCATAGACAAGATGCTCGACCTTCCTATTGCTCCTGGAGATCCTAGGGTCGTTCACCAAGAAGGAGATGGTATGAGGGTCAAAATGTTCACTAGTAGGTGAAAAGAGAGGCTTATATAGTTGAGGCTCATGATAGAGAGTGTATGTGAAGTGTCACCACCATATGCACTTAGGTGAAACATGTTCATGCATGGTGACACCATGCAACCATAATTATCATGACATGAAAAACCCTTATGGATAATTCAAGGATGAGATATCGGTCATTGGGTATCTTGCTTGATAAGATATCACAACTCAACATCACTTTATGTGCAAATCGATACAACTTTTGCAAGGAACATCTAAACCGATATGCTCCACTTTGTTGAGGTGCTTATCCCTATATGAATACATTCAAAAAGTTTCTAAACCGATATGGTACCTCCTCTATGGTTTCTAAATCGATAGACACTCCCAAATACTCTTCATAACTCGACACAACCTTATCTAGGGTTCAAGATACTCAACATTCTTTGGTTCTTTCACCACCAAGAGTGGTATCACTCAACCAAGACTCAAACAAGGCTCCCTCTCCTTGATCCCTCCTCTAAATTATGATAATATAGAGAAGGGATAATCTAGAGAGATGGTAATTTGCACTTTCAACCCCACAATTTGGGTAAATTGCAATTTGCACCAAAATTATCATATATAACATAAACAACCTTTGAACGGGCTCAAACTTGAAACGAGATCTCTCCTTAAGTATTAATTAATTTTTTCAAAAGATTTAAGACAAATTTCTAATCATATTACTTAGGAAAAACATCCAGGGTTACTTTATAACCCAGACCAGGGGTCTTAGAAGTCATCAACCCTTAACAAGGATTTCATCCCCGAAATCTCAAGAGAAAAGAGAAAGTTACTTGCTCTGTTAACTCTCCATTAAGATTTTATGAAGCCAACCAAAGGAATCTCAAAATAGTAAACTTACTTATGACTAAGAAAGATTCTTATATTAAACATCTTCTTTTGTCTATAAGTCAATTTGAAATTAGCTTAGGTTCCATCTTATCACAATTAGAATGTGGTAGGAATTTATGTGCCACATTTCCTATGTCATTATACTCTTTAGATTGTATCAAAATGACTACTAGCCAGAGTAATCAGAAAGATAGCAACCTAAGAGTCCCAGACTTACCTTCCCATCAATAATTGAATACCTCGCCAGGGTATTCAAGCACTGAGATAAGGTAGTATGCACTTTATTTTATATCATGTTTCTTACCTTAAACATCTCTTTTAAAGTTCTAAGACTTAATATCTCTAGTTTTCTACAGGTGTCTCTTTCTCATGTTCCCATAAGACTAATTCAAAGGAAACTCAATAACAACTATCTTTCCTATGATTAACAGGCAGAATAATGAGAAAATAAGTCAGAATAGAGAAGTTTTATCTGACCTATTACTCGTTATGGGTCGTTTAGTGTCTCATGTTGATTCAATGCATAGAGTCTAGCTGTTGCCTACTATCGCCCATGTCCTCTACTACCTGAAGTAGATGAACCAATATGCAATGCTTATCCATGTCCATGTCTTCCTGTTTCACTGGACTGTGGTCCTTGTGAACCTTGAGGATTCTACCTTGGTTGTTGTGTCTTGTCATTGTGCCTTTGTGGACGAAATGGACTGGTATGCCAAAATTGTTCACACCTATAACATGTCTTACTCTCATACCATGGTCTTGAAAAACCACTAGAAGGGGGTGAATAGGGTTTTATAAATATTTTAACCTTAATTTAACTCAAGCAGCCACAATTGAGATAAGAAGAAGGAGACAAGGTGTTTAGAGTGGTTCCACCCTTAGCAAAAACTAAGGGAGTCAGTCCACTACCCAATTGTTTTCAATTGGAATTTTTAAAGTATTTAAATTTTATTACCTCGCAAGGATGTTACATAAAATTACAAATACTTTCACCACCCTTTGGACAGCCTTCACCTAGAACCAGTCCCACCAACCTCAAAGCAGCCTTCCTTGAAGTGACTTCAAGCTCCCCCTTGAAGTAGCCTTCCTCTTGAAGTAGCTTCCCATTGAGACAACCTTCTTGAAGTAGTCCAAAGTCCTCCTTCTCCAATGAGAAGATCAAACCCTCTCCAATCCACAGCCTCCAACCCTATGAGTAGCAAGGAGAGTACAAGCAATAAGAAAGAACTAGAAGGGAAAATGGAAATTACAATTACCGTTGTAGCACAAGGATTGATTTCCTATATCAAGCATTTTGATCTCCTAACCAATGTGTATGTAAGTGGAAGTGCAGTGGGTAGGAGATGCTAGCCTCTAGGACACGAATTTATAGCAATGGAAAGGATTAGCAAATGCTAGAGTTGCTCAATTGCTCACAAGAATAGATTGCCAATTGCAAGTATGTATGCTCAAAGGTTGCATAAGTGTGTTATGGGTGTCCTAAGGCATGTCCTATTTATAGGAATGGCCTATGAGTGGTTAAGGACATTCTAGACACTTTCTAGGGGGTTCTTAGTGTTCAACTAGCCAGTAGTTGTCCACTAATTGCTTTAGTAATGGCTAGTTTATTAATTCTAAAAAGTGCATACAAAGTTCTTCTCGGTCGAGAAATTGTCGGCCGAGACATCAGTCGGTCGAAGACTTTGTTGACAGATGGATGGTATGGAGAAAGTGTATATAACATTTGATTCCAACTTCCAACCACCTTGTCTACTGGGTCTAATGACTATTTGGGTCAATTCTCGATCGAGGAGTTTGTCAACCGAGAGTATCTCGGTCGAGAAGTTTGTCAGCCGAGAATGACTCTGTTTCAATGTTTTGAACTATGTACTAAGTGTGTGTATCAGTGTGCAGTTGTGACACTATTATAGGGGATGACCTATCTAAGTGTTGTGTGTGGCTAGGGAAGATCAAAATGCTTGATTTACATGACATCTAAGTACTTGTACATTATATACTTTTACAAGTTTTTACATTTGATTACAATCATGAAATTAACACATTGTGAGCATTTAGATCTTCCAAAGGTTAGTCATCCACCTTGTTCCTTCAACACTCAAGTAGCATGTTAGATCCACAAGAATGAAATGTTTGTCATTATCAAAACAAAGGGATTTAAATGATGTCCATTTAGCCAACAATCTCCCCCTTTTTGAAGATGACAAACATTTCCAAAATATAAATCAAATAATCTTAAAATGAGTTGAGTTTCATACTTGAGATTTACCTTGTGTATTCCTTCTCTTGTTTATGGAATGTGTTCTTAATATTCTCAAAGAAGTATGGAACATCAAGTCCAACTCTTAGGGAATATAGCAACTTTTAATGTAAAGCCTAGAGATTATGAAACTCATTGATTGAGTATTTAAGATTTATATTATTTCTCCCCCTTTGTCATTTCAAAAAATAGTCGTTAAAATCATGTGTTAAAACTCCCCCTTAATTTGTTCTCCCCTTAAAAAGATAACCATCAAATCATTTGAAAGGATGTCCATTTGAAGCCAAAATGTAAGGATCAGAAAAACAAACCGATTTAAGAAGCACAAATGTCAAAGAAAATATCTTCTAAGGGAGTAATGAGTAGTTGCTTCCTTATTTTATTGAATTGATCTAATGGAAGAAATTTTGTGAAAATATTAGCCAATTGATCTTCCGTATCAACATGATGAAGGGATACATGATTTTTAGAGATATGATCCCTTAGAAAATGATGACATATTTCAATATGTTTGGCACGAATGTGTAAAATAGGGTTATGTGCTAAGTCTATAGCACTTGTATTGTCACAAAAGATAGGCGTGGATGAAAATGAAAAACCATAATTGTTTAAAATGTGTTGCATATAAAGTAGTTGAGTACAACAAGACCCGACTGTCATGTATTCAACTTCAGTTGTAGAGAAGGTAACTGTGTTTTATTTCTTGCTAAACCAAGATACTAAGGTTCTTCCTAACAAGAAACAACTTCCTCTTGTGCTCTTTCAATCAATTTGACAACCCACATAATCGACATCAGTATAAGCTTTAAAGTCCAAAGATTGTCCTTTAGGATACCATAGACCATAACTTGTAGTGCCGGCTAAATATCTTAAAATCTGTTTGACGGATTGAAAATGACTTTGCATAAGTTGTGATTGAAATCTAGCACAAAGACCAACGGAAAACATGATGTCCGGTCTAGAAGCGGTTAAGTAAGGCAAGCTACCAATTATGGCCTTATATAAGGAATCATCAATGGGATCCCCATTTTCATCCTTATCAATTTTAGTGGAGGTAGCCATTGAAGTGGTTGCATGTTTGCAATGTTCCATCCCAAAACATTTTAAAAGTTCATTTGTATACTTCTCTTGGCTTATAAAAATCCTAGAGGGAGTTTGCTTTATTTGAAAACCAAGAAAGAAAGTCAATTCTCCCATGAGACTCATTTCAAATTCCTATTGCATAATTTCACTAAATTGTTTACATAAAGATTCATTTGATGCACCAAAGATAATATCATCAACATAAATTCAAACAACTAGAAAGTCAGATTCATATGTTTTGAAATTTAAAGTAGAATCTGAATTTCCAATTGAAAAACCATTGTCAAAGAGATAGTTTTTGAGCCTTTCATACCAATTTCTTGGTGCTTGTTTTAAATGATAAAGTGCTTTCTTAAGTTTGTATAAATAGTCACCTTTTTCTAGATTTTCAAAACCAGGTGGTTGGGAAACATATACTTCTTCTTGTATTATTCCATTTAGAAATGCACTTTTTAAATCCATTTGGAATAGTTTGATGTTTTTGTGGGAAGCTATAGCTAGTAGCATTCTAATGGCTTCAAGTCTTGCCGCTGGTGCATAAGTCTCATCAAGGTCTATTCCTTCTTGTTGATTATACCCTTATCCTACCAACCGAGCTTTTTTTTTTGATAAACCCATAGAGATTAGTTATTATTCATCCCGATCTCTAGTTCGGGCCAAATTATAGAAAGTTAGATATTAATATCCATTGGGAGCCAGATAGGTTTTAAGTGAGAAAAGATACACTGAGAAGCGGAGTACAAGGAGTGTTTTGCAATACTATCTGCCACAGAATTGTGCTTCCGACTTATATAGGAAAGCTTGAGATTGGGCAATAAGGTGAGAATATGGCAGAATTCTCTCCGTAAAGGTTGGAACTTGCATGCAGGTCTCTTCTCATGTAGGAGGATATCAATGGCCGTCGAGGAATCAGAAAGAATAACCGGCGAGCTCCAGTTGTTTTGAACACAAACGGACAGAGCAAGAATGATGCCCTTGATTTCTGCCTCCAGAGCAGAGGTGGCATAACCAAAGGCACCTTGACCCCATAAGCAGGCTCCATCACCTTGAGTAATGTGAACTCCGATGCCCATTTTTAGAGTGTGGAGTTGAAACGCAGCGTCGACGAAGACCACCTGTTGGTGTGGAAACAGCCGAGAGGGTGGACTACACTGAGCTGCAGCTGCAAGAGATACGTGCTTCGAAAGATTGAGGATAGTCATGGAGGTGCTACGAATCCTTGAGGCCAGCACATGTGTTCGGGTGCGCGTGCCACCATGAATAAGATCGTTGCATGCGCACCAGATAGCCCAGCACCCCACACAACGTAGGGTCTTATCCCCGATGTTGGCGGGCCCATGAATGATGTTGGTGATCCACTCTTCCTCTGACTTCATTTAACTTATTTCTAAAAACCCACTTAGTTCCAATAATGGTTTTATCTTGCTTTATTTCTTACTACTTCCCCGACTTCATTTAAGTTATTTCTAAAAACCCACTTAGTTCCAATAACAGTTTTATCTTGAGGTTTAGGAACTAAGTCCCATACATCATTCTTAGTGAATTGGTTTAATTCTTCTTGCATTGCCATTATCCAATAATCATCTTTTAGAGCTTTAGTCACCTTCTTAGGTTCAATTATAGATACGAATGCCATATTTGCAGCATCTCTAAAAGATGAACGAGTTTTTATTTTATCATTAGAATTTCTAATGATGAGTTCTTGAGGGTGATCCTTAATGAGTCTAGGAATAGGTTGTTGTGTCTCAACTTGTTGATCATTTGTAGCATTTTGATCATCTTTATTTGATATGGTTATATTTTCTACTTGATGAGTAATATCAACTACATCATAATTTTCAGTTCTTAGTTCTTCATGAAAAGTAATGTGAATGGATTCTTCAACTTTTCTAGAGATAGTGGTGTAAACTCTAAATGCTTTACTAAAAGTTGAATATCCCAAGAAAAAGGCTTTTTGTGATTTAGAGTCAAACTTTTCTCTATCATATTTTGTGTTCAAGATATAGCAAGTTAAGCGAAAAGTATGAAAATAGTAAACCCTTGGTTTCTTAGTATACATGATTTCATATGGTGTTTTCTTCAAATTAGAGTGTACGATTACTCTATTTAGCACATAACAAGTTGTGTTTACTGCTTCAACCCAAAATGTTTTAGGTGTATTATGTTCAAGCATCATAGTCCTAGCCATTTCTTGTAATAACCGATTTTTCCTTTCAACTATGCCATTTTGTTGTGGAGTGTGTGGAGTAGAAAAATTGTGTGTGTAGCCTTGACATGTGCATAGTTCTTCAAATAGATGTTTCTCAAATTCTCCACCATGATCACTTCTAATTGTGCATATTTTGTTTTGTAATTTATTTTCAATCTTTGAACCAAATTGTATGAAAACTTGAATACTATCATCTTTATTTGCAAGAAAATGTACCCATGTATATCTACTGTAGTCATCAACAATAACAAAACAATATCTTTTCCCACCAATAGATTGTGTCCTCATAGGTCTGAACAAATCCATATGAATAAGTTCTAGTGATCTACTGGTGGTAAGCATGTTTTTGGGTTTAAAAGAAGTTTTAGTTTGTTTACCCAAAGTACATGGTTCACAATTTTTAGATTGATCAAAAGATAACTTAGGCAAACCATGAACAATATCATATTTAACTATCTTTTTTATAACATATGAACTAGCATGACCTAATTTTCTATGCCATATTTGTAAAGAATTTTCTTTTGCAAGTAAGCATTTTCCAACTACAGATTGCATAGAGTTAGGTCTAAGGATATATAGATTTCCAACTCTTTTTCCTTCATAAACAACATTTGTAGTATTTTCTATTAGTAACTTGCAGCAATTTTTGTTGAATAAAACATCATATCCACTATCACATAATTGACTGACACTTATTAAATTATGGTACAAACCATCAACAAGTAAAACATTCTTTATTTCAAGGTTTGTACCAATATTACCTATTCCGACAATTTTACCTTTACCATTGTCTCCAAAAGTGATTGTTCTGCTTTTCTTTTCCTCAAAGGTTTGAAATGCATCCTTGTTCCCGATCATGTGTTTGGAAAATCCACTTTCAACTACCCAATCCTGCAATAAAATATAGGTTTTGGTACCCATGTGATGGTCCATTATGGTTAGGTATGTTTAATAACAAACTGAACATGTTTTAACAAGGTAAACTGAATAGAACTTCATTCGTTCAACAAATATTTCGACTGAAAGATGTCTCAGTCGAACAATTTGTCGATCGAGAAAGTTGTTGTTTTACATGTTGAAACTGAACTAAAACAGAAATTCACTTGGTCGACAATTTCTCGACTGATTTTTGCTCCGATCGAACATTCTTCGACCAGAAGAGTTGTTATTTTCACTATAAATTCTGCAGTAGATTTCAGATTTGTCACAGGCATTCCCTTCGTCGAATATTTTCTTAATCGAGGATGTCTCGATCGAACTATTTGTCTTGTCTACCAAGAATGTTTCTGTTTGTTTCTGTAAATTGTTTGTATCAATTTTGAATTTAAATCAATACATGAAGCTATCTACTTAGTTGAGATAAGACATTTAGATGTTCAAATGAATGTTAGATCAAATCTCAACTAAATTACATTCAAATCTTCTTAGTTTGAGGTTTGGAGACCCAAACTAATTCAGAATCCTTCTTCTTATAAGGGCATGCAAAAGAGTAATGTCCAAGACGCAAGCAATAATGATAGAAAATAGAATCAATTTCATTTCGCTTTCTAGGATTTTGATTTGTGTTCTTGCATACAAACATGATCATGGTCTTGGGTGCTTGAGTTATCCTAGGTTTTGGTTGATAAGAGTGTTCTTTTGGAGCATATCCTAAACCTCTTCTTCCACTATAACCAGAAGAGTTCTTTAGGATCTTATCAAGAATACCATTATTTCTCAAGCTACTAACTTCTTTTTGTAACTTAGCAATATCATCAATTTTCTTTTGGATATCTAACTTCACTTGATCTAGATTAGATGATAAAGCATCTCTTTCCTTAACAATAACATCATAATCTTGATGATTACGTAGGATAGGTTGAGTCTGAAAAGTATTTAGTTTTGTAAGCAAATCAACTTTTTCTTGAGAAAGAAGATCATGATTTGTTTCTAAAGTAAGCAACTTCATATTGCAATCATTTAAAGATGATTTCAAGGTCAAATTTTCAAAAGAAATACTATCCTTTTCAAAAGAAAGATTATTCAATCTAGCATATAGATCCTCATTAGTTCTAGTAACCTTCTTTAGTTTCTTTTTGCAATCAATATATTTGTCATGAGTATCTTGTAGACTAACAATTATATCTTCTTTTAGCAAATCAAGAAGGCTTACCTCTTGAGAATCATCACTATCATCTTCTTTGGCCATGAGGCACTCCACATTCTCTTCTCCACTTTCACTATCACTTGACTCATCCCATGCAACTTTGTATGCTTTTTGTCCCTTCTTCTTGGATGAGCTTTTCTTTCCTTTCTTTGCTTTAGGACATTCATTCTTGATATGTCCCTTCTTTCCACATTCAAAATACCTAGGAGAGGAAGAAGAAGAACCATCAACTATGTTAGATCTAAATCTTCTATATTTCTTACCATTAACAATTAGAGCTTCTTCTCCTTCATCTCCATCACTTGTTTCATCACTTTCTTGAGTTCATACTTGTTGAAGTTCACGCTCTCGTCAATCTTCTTCCTCTAAGGTTGCCTCGTGTTCTTCTAAGTTGCCAATTAGTTGCTCCATCCTTAGGCGGGTGAGATCATTTGCTTCTTCAATAGCAGTCACCTTGGGCTTGTACTTAGGAGGAGGAGACCTAAGGATTTTTGATACTTGATCTTCTTCTCTGATTACTTTACCTAAATCATCTAAGCCATTCACAATAGAAGAAAATTTTGCATACATTTCACTAATAGACTCATTTTGATCCATATGAAACTGTTCAAACTTTTGCTTAAGCATTTTGATTTTAGAATTCTGAACTTGAACAATTCCTTCATCGGTTATAGAGAGTCTATGCCATATCTCATATGTTGTCTCACAATTTTATATTCTTTTAAATTCACTAATGGAGATTGAACGATAGATTATAGTTACAACTTTTGCATTCATTTGGGTTGATCTTACCGTATTAGCATCCCAAGTTGCATACTCTGTTTGAGGAAAGTCATATGGATTTGACACCATCCTCCAAAGATCCCAGCTAATTCCCTGGAAGTAGAACTGCATCCTCCTCTTCCGATAGGTGTAGTTAGTGCCATCAAAAGGTGGAGGTCTAGCCACAAGTGTCCCTTCCAAGATGAGGTTGTTGAGTACCCTGTCACCCATTCTTCAAGACTTTGTTAGAGTTCTTTGAAGCCTTGCTCTGATACCAAATGAAAAACCACTAGACGGGGGGTGAATAGGGTTTTATAAATATTTTAACAATAATTCAAGTCAAGCAACCACAATTGAGATAAGAAGAAGGAGGCAAGCTATTTAGAGTGGTTCCACCCTTAGCAAAAACTAAGGGAGTCAGTCCACTACCCAATTGTTTCCAATTGGGATTTTGAAAGTATATAAATTTTATTACCTTGTAAGGATGTTACATAAAATTACAAATCTTTTCACCACCCTTTGGATAGCCTTCACCAAGAAGTAGTCCCACCAACCTCAAAGCAACCTTCCTCGAAGTAACTTCAAGCTCCCCCTTGAAGTAGCCTTCCTCTTGAAGTAGCTTCCCGTTGAGACAGCCTTCTTGAAGTAGTCCAAAGTCCTCCTTCTCCATCGAGAAGATCAAACTCTCTCCAATCCATAGCCTCCAACCCTAGGAGTAGCAAGGAGAGTACAAGCAATAAGAAAGAACACGAAGGGAAAATAGAAATTACAATTACCGTTGTAGCACAAGGCTTGATTTCCTATATCAAGCGTTTTGATCTCCTAACCAATGTGTATGGAAGTGGAAGTGCAGTGGGTAGGAGATGATAGCTTGTAGGACACGAATTTGTAGCAATGGAAAGGATTAGCAAATGCTAGAGTTTCTCAATTACTCACAAGAATAGATTGCCAATTGTAAGTATGTATGCTCAAGTGTTGCACAAGTGTGTTTTTGGTATCCTAAAGCATGCCCTATTTATAGGAATGGCCTATGAGTGCTTAAGGACATTCTAGAAACTTTCTAGGGGGTTCTTAGTGATCAAATATCTATTAGTTGTCCACTAATTTCTTTATCAACAACTAGTTTATTAATTCTAAAAAGTGCAGACAGAGTTCTTCTCGGTCGAGAAATTGTCGACTGAGACATCAGTCAGTCGAAGACTTTGTCAACTGAGGGATGGTCTAGAGCAAGTGTATATAACGTTCGATTCCAACTTCCAACCACCTTGTGTACTGTGTCTAATAGCTATTTGGGTCAATTCTTGGCCGAGGAGTTTGTCGACCGAGAGTATCTCGGTCGAGAAGTTTGTCAACTGAGAATGACTCTGTTTCAATGTTTTGAACTATGTACTAAGTGTGTGTATCAGTGTGCAATTGTGACACTATTGTAGGGGATGACCTATCTAAGTGTTGTGTGTGGATAGGGAAGATCAAAATGCTTGATTTACATGATATCTAAGTACTTGTACATTATATACTTGTACAAATGTTTACATTTGATTACAATCATGAAATTAACACATTGTGAGCATTTAGATCTTCCAATGGTTAGTCATCCACCTTGTTCCTGCAACACTCAAGTAGCATGTTAGATCCACAAGAATGAAATATTTGTCATTATCAAAACAAAGGGATTTAAATGATGTCCATTTAGCCAACAAGTCTTACTAGTCCCATCACTATCTTAGAAACTATGATTGAGGATCCTAATGGAGGTAAAAACCATCCTCTTCCCTTACTAGATACTTGTTGAACTGGTGGTATTAAAAACTTTGGTTGTTTGTAACCCACAAATGATTGCTCCTAAGATTTTATAGGCCTCTTTTTAATACTTGCCTCATGCTTCCCTATCATAGATCTTTCTATCCTCCTCACAAATTCCACAAATTTTGCAAAACTTTCCCTACTTTCCAAAGCAGTTGCATCTCAGCATTCAATCCTTTCTCAAAATGTAGAATTATTTCTAACTCAATAGTATCCATATGAGGACAAAATCTTAAAAGTTCCATAAACTTAGCCTCATATTCATTAATTTGTCATGGTCCTTTTTTGTACCTTCTCAAACTACAAGATCTATTCATCTAAGTACGTTTGTGGAAAGAACTTATTGATGAATTCTCAACAAAATTCCTCCCAAACAACCTCTTCACTATTCCTTTTTTCCTCTTCTATGGCCCACCAGTGGCCAGCACTACCCTTCAAAAGGTACACAACATGCTTGACTTTGTCATCATCTGGGATACTAAGGATCTAGACAGCACTTTTTTAACTCAGTGAGCCATAGATCAACATCTTTTGGGCCATCTGTTCCAGCATATTCTACAGCTCCTACATGTCATAGTCGTTCAAAGGTCTTACTAGAACTCAAAAATTCTACATTGTGGACTGGTGTCCTAAGTTGTATTACTATTGTCTAGTCCACTATATGAGTCAATGTTTTCATAACCTACCCAATGAGAGCATGAAAAGCTAGGTTCTCTTTCATGATTGGATCAGGTTGGGGATTCTCAGGCACTCATTCTTCTCTTACATGATCCCTTGCACCTCCTCTTGGTGAAACAACATTTCTTTCAGTAACATGTTCATCATGTTCTCCATACATTTTTTCCGCTTTACCCTTTCTTCTGCATAGGTAGAAGTCACTATAAGATATATTGGAGGACACTAGAACAGACTTAACACATTAGTCCTATGTCCCTATAGACTCAGCAAACCTATAGCTCTGATACCAACAATTGTAACACTCATTATCACATAAAGAAAAAGATTACACAAAACCATGTGGAAATAACCACTAGCAGAGAATTACCGAAAAAGAATAAAAATTAAACCCATTTTCTATAAAGATCCACTGCCAGAAAACTCTTTACCAGAAGGCCCAAAGCTATATATACATCATGGTTCACTTCATACATACATCATTCCTTTACATAGTAAAGATATGAGATACCGATTCCTTTACCAAAACACATACAAAAGCAACATATATCGAGGCGTTCAAGCCGAAATCTTAGATCGATTATAAAATCGGATACAAAACTATCCCCCCAAGGACCTAAGAGTACATAATGACACATAGGACTTGTATCTACAACAAGACACATCTGACAACACACCACCTCAAAATTTTAGGTTTTCTTCCTGCTACTATCCTGCCTCAGCTCACACAATCTTTGTTACCTCGTGCACGTCCACCTAAAAATTTGTGGAACCCACAAGGTGAGACAAAAGTCCCAGTAGGAGATATAACTCTCTTCCAACAATATTATTATCATAGATATACTATTATTTAAAATAGAAAGTAAAGCTACATCATATTAAAAAGATCTGGCCATATATTATGAGCATGGCAGAATATTTTCATAACTGACTAGTTTAAATAACTATGACCGAATAGTGATTCAAGTTATCACTTTATATGGAATATGAATAACATGTATGACCACTATCCATTATGTCATACAAATACAATTGCAGCCTCATTCAATAGTTGTGTATCCCATTCTCAAGAGAAATATGATACATAGCTAATTGAATCTTTTGACCACCAATCTCATGATTTTGCACACACTTAGGCACACAATGCTCAAGCTTATAAAGCACACACTCACATTCAAACACAATCATATTATAATCACACACACATTAGATCCTATTTTATACCCCTACTCTTGCCCTGAGGATTTGAGTCGTACCACCCAAATCCAACCGCCCCCTACAAAGGGCTACCAACGGTTCCATACAAGGTCCAAGGAGAGTCATGCTCCAAGACCCGACCCACTACTCTAGGTCAGTATGAGAGACAACGTAGAGACATATTAGTCAACTATTAGTAGTGACATAAGTCAACTATTTAATCAACTAGCCTGCCTTAGTATAGGTCACAATGCTAGAGAATAGCTCACTCATGGCTATTCAGACAAATATAATTGGCTCACTCATGACCATTCTCATATATAAAGAATTGGCTCACTCATGGCCATTCTTATAAAAGAATTGGATCACGAATGGCCATTTTTTAAAGAAATGACTGGCTCACTCATGGCCATCCATATTATAAAAGGATTGGCTCACACATGGCAATTGAAAAGGATTGTCTCACTCATGGCCATCCATATCACATAATTATTTTATGGATGTAGGAAGATTATTAAGTATACATCCATGCATATTCAACAATATGTGTTTCGAGTTAAACTCATTTCACCATCCAACAAGTTCTGACACTGAATGAATATATGGCCAGGGCAACCTACAATCTTAGGTGTACCACAACATCATTCAAGTTACAAATATACCACACAAGTAAAGGCTACAAAGAAAAGTCTAATACATCCTTCAAGCGATAACATAACATTTGTAACACATACTTGGTACTTTATCAAACTTAATATTGGGATCTCATTCTTTTAAAGACTATTGAGAATCTCATATCATTATCATTATCACATGCTTCTGGGTTTCAATCCCCTTAGTTAATTATTGAACCATGTCACATCCAACTAGGAAACAACCATCTCTAGGTCATAAGACCCATATAAACATCATACTTGTTGTACAAGTATTTCACATGGCTCACGCATGGCCCATGCAATCTATGTAATGTCACATCACTATAGCCCGTAGTTGGCTATGCTCATTATCTCAAAACACTTGCATGGTTAAGATCTCATGATAAAAGAGATATCACTTTAAATATCAGCACCATGCCATAAAAGAAAAATCCCTCAATCAAGTTACAACCCTCTCATGATTAGGGTTAAGGTTTCTATTGTAGTTGATTAGAGTTTTTAGGGTTATATTCAACATCCAGACCCTAGTTCATAAATCATCACATCTTGGAGATTATTTCATTGCCATAAGTATTCAATCATGCTTGATTACTCTCATTAATTATGATTAATTGATTATCAACATGAGTAATATAATTTTCTCTCTCATCCTAATTAGGATACTAAATTCAACTCTAACTTGTGTTATTGACTTGACCCTCGTGAGGGTGTATTGACCTACACTTATCAAAGTATATCCATCTCACTACATCATAGTGTATCAACTTGATTATACTCCTCATGTGTCAGCCTACACTCATATAGGTGTATCGACCTACACACTAACCCTTGTGTTGTCCTAGACACATTTACTTGTGTTGGCCTATACACTCTTACTTGTGTCAGCCTAGACACTATCACTTGCGTCAGCCTAGACACTATTACTTGTTTTGGCCTAGACAATTGTGTCGGCCATGACACTTGTGTTGGTCATAGCACATTCTAGTGTATCGGCCACACTAACAACTTGGTGTGTCAGCCAAGGTGTGTAGGGAAACACTACTTGAAGTGTGATGGGTTGTTAGGGTTAAGTCATATCGGGTTGACCACATATCTTCACTCATCTTCAAGATATTGGCATGCTCTCATCTTTAGCCTTAGGTGACATGCTAGATAATAGCAAGACCAATAGTCCTTTACATGTATCACAATGTTAATGGCTTAGGACCTCATATGTATTGGTTTAGCCCTATTTGAAGGGTGTGACAGGCAACCCTTAGTGTGATGGTTTAGGCATCTTCATGTCAGCCTCTTGCTCAACCAAGTGCATTAGAATTTGGCACTCCAACTCACGAGATATCCTCCTGGTCATGACAGGATAACACTCTCAACCTATCGGTCTAAGATGTCAAGCATAACAATATATCTCTTCTAGGGCATGACGGGTCAGCCCCATCAAAATATATCAGTTTCCCAAGTGTGACGGCTTGTTACATGATGTGTCATGTTAAGCATCACAAGTCATGATGACCACTCACAACATTGTGTATGTATCAGCTTGTAATCTTCAAACTTCAACCCTTCGTCCACTAAATACTTAAGTTCATGGACAACATCCCCATATATCCATTAGATCTCATAGAATGATCATTCAATCAATAAAAGTTAAAATGAAAAAGGGATCACCACGTATTGCATGATAGAAGATGAATAATAAAGTTGAGTTCAAGTTATATAACCTGCCTCAATATCATGACTAGAGCTTCAAGCTTCAAAGATCCACATTCCCAAGGTTGAATATGACTTATCAAAAGTCCAAGACTTGGCTATAGCTTCACCTCCATGAAGAAGAAGGTTTCATAGTTAGAAACTTGGAGAAGGAGAAAGGAAAGAAAGAATTATGATCTAAGACACATAATTCTCCAAGGTTGAAGATGATCATGGAATCACCTTAGACAAGATGATCGACCTTCCTCTTACTCCTTGAGATCCTAGGGTCATCCACCAAGAAGGGGATGGTATGAGGGTCAAAATGTTCACTAGTAGGTGAAAAGAGAGGCTTATATAGTTGAGGCTCATGAGAGAGAGTGTATGTGAAGTGTTACCACCGTATGCACTTAGGTGACACATGTCCATGCATTATGACACCATGAAATCATAATTATCTCGACATCCAAAACTCTTGTGGATAATTTAAGGATGAGATATCATCCATTGGGTATCTTTCTTGACAAGATATCACAACTCAACATCACTTTATGTGCAAACTGATACAACTTTTGCAAGGAACATCAAAACCGATATGCTCCACTTTCTTGAGGTGCTTATCCAGATATGAATACTTCCAAAAAGTTTCTAAACCAATATGGGATCTCCTCTATGGTTTCTAAACTGATAGACACTCCCATATTCTCTTCATAACTTGACACAACCTTATCTAGGGTTCAAGATACTCAACATTCTTTGGTTATTTTGCCACCAATAGTGATATCACTCAACCAAGACTCAAAAAGGATCCCTCTCCTTTTTGTATCCTCTAAATGAGGCTAAGATATAGAGGGATACTCTAGATATGGTAATTTGCACTTTCAACCCCACAATTTGGATAAATTACAATTTGGCCCAAAACTATCATATATAACACAAGCAACCTTCAAACAGGCTCAAACTTGAAACTTGAGATCTCCTTAAGTATTAATTACTTTTTCAAAAGATTTAAGACAAGGTTCTAATCATCTTACTTAGGAAAAACATCCAGGGTGACTTCATAACCTAGGTTAGGGGTTTTTACAAAGAACCTTAGGTTGCATTAAAAGATACAATACTAGATAGATGTAGCAATTTAGAGCACAAGGGAAGCAATTTAGATCACAACCAAGACATTAAAAGAGATCATCATAAAAAATTGTAACACCTCAAGATAGGTAATTTCAAGATATAGATATACCAATTTATATCAATTAGACATATGGATTTGTTTGCATGAAAGGCAAGCTAAATCATGGCAAAATGCACATTATATAGGTACTAAGGGGCATGCCATAGAATAGGCTATTGGTTGAGAAAGTCTAGTTGAGAGGGAAATTCTCACGAAAAAAGACATATGTGTATTCTATGCATAGTGTTATCGATTGAGTTTCTTAGTTGAACCTCTCGTCCAACAACATATGTTCAAAACACCCATTAGTACTTGTTGGTCAAGTATCATCAAGACAAACTCGGCTGACAACAATTGTTGTTGAAAAGCACATATATTTCAGAAAAACATATATAGATGCATAATAAAAATATAAACCATATCCAACCATGTATGGTCAAGATAGTAATGCACTATGAAAGCGTCAGAAATACTTTTTTAGCAAGAAAGTGATGAGAACCACAACATATCACTTTTGACTCAAAAACTATATCTAATGCATATGAACATTCTAAAAGAAAACAATGATTGTATATGAGCAAAAATAAAATACCTCTATTCTTATCATTTCTTCTTTTATGTGGATTGAGAAGTCAGTTTGCAAATCAGTAGCTAATGTCAATCCATTAGGTCTTCATTTGTACTTCCCATGGCATCTTCATCTTCACATCCACTAGGTCTTCCACTATTGCTTTCATTTTTGTCGATGGATCCTTTGTGATATTTTTCCATCTTGTCTTCGTTGAAAGGGTATTTTCCTTCTTGATAGGTTCCCATCTTATCCTACTTGTAGAAGTATAGCTTGGAGAAACCCACTCTAATACCACTTTGTGGATCATATGATGATAGGCACTAGAAGGGGGGTTGAATAGAACTAAAACACTTAAACCAAATTCAGTAAACCTTCAAGATATATCACAATATAATGTTTATAACATAGAATTTGAGTGTAAATAAACATACATACAAAAGGAGAGAGAGATTGAACAAATACAAAAATAAAAGCTATGTATAGTGGTTCCAAACTCCAAGCTAGGAGAGTGTAGATCCACCACCTAGAGAGGTCAACCTCTATGATATTTTAACCATTGAACCTTCCTTATATTCCATTATAAGATATATAATAAGACCTTCATTTTCCAAGACAAGAATACCCAACCCTCCTTTTAAAGAGAAGGGAGCCAACAACCTACCAAACAACTTGCCCATCCATGAATAAGAGTTTTTGATCTCACCAAGAACTTATCCACTTTTGCAACGAGTCTTTTGCCTTCACCAAGCAATCTTGCAACAAGTCTTCTACCTTTAAGGAATTACCTACTCTTCTCTTGTATCTTCCACCTTTGACTTCACCTTCACCAAGGAGAAGTTTTAACCAAGGGACTCATTCCTTATTCTTCTTCATCTCTCATAGGAAAGAAAGAGAATCTTCACCTTCAAGGTTGAATGATAGGGTGGGGGTGGAGGAAGTGAGAGCCTCACAATATATACATGTAGGACTACCTCTCTTACAAATCTACTCCTCGTTCTAATGGATGTAGTGATTAAGCTTATGATAGTGGAAAGAGGCAAATTTCTCTCAACTATAGTATAGGGATCTTCATGGCACTTGTCCAAGCATGGGATGTTGCCCAAGGGATACTACTTATGTCTGAGGAAGCCTACTAACCAGTAGAAACACTTAAGGACGAATTCTAG
Source organism: Alisma plantago-aquatica (assembly GCA_963693085.1). NCBI lineage: Eukaryota > Viridiplantae > Streptophyta > Magnoliopsida > Alismatales > Alismataceae > Alisma > Alisma plantago-aquatica. The sequence continues at coordinate 133,039,357 of OY856414.1, read as the reverse complement.
TTGTGTGGGGTGTTGCAACAAATATATTTTTAGTTTTGCAACACTCAAATGATTTTCAAAACACTTTTAGTGCACATGTGGTTGAGTTTCAATAAAGGTAACTCGACCAATGGCACTATTTGACAAAAAAATTGAGTTGTTGGTCGATTTCATCCTAGATGAAACTCATATGATAACTTAAAGTTGTTTTGCATGTATAGGGTGTCGGTCGAGTTTGTCCTGAGGAAAACTCAACTGACCCTAGAAAATCCCAAGATCCATCAAGGGTGTCAATCGAGTTTATTCTAGATGAAACTTGACCGAAAAAAGTCTCTATGATGAATTTTGGAAAGTTCCATAAAAATGCTTAAAGATTTAGTTTAAGTGCTCCTAATTTTTTAAAGCTTAATTACAAGGCATACAATCATTAAAAGTAATTTACAACATGATTTTAATGGATATAAATCATATTCTACAAAAGTGCACTTGCATTGATTTTGAATTATTTTTCTCCATGTTAGTATGTGTAAGTTCAGGCATTTGGAGAGTGTCTATACCTAATCTGAAATAAGTTAAGTAAAAGCATTAGAGACAAATAAGTGGAATGGTTAGTCATCATCAAAACAAGGGTTTAGTCAATTTGACTTTGAGAGTCAATTAGACTTTGAGTCAACATCAATGACCGTCAAGCTAGTTTGCTATCAATAGGCAAACACTAATCGAACAACTATTGTCATTTTTCCACAATTAAGGTAAACTTTTCTATTTGAACTTAAATTCAAAACTACAACGAGATCGTCATTGAAATATATTAAAATGAGAAATCCAACAAAAATATTTGTATAGACTGGTCCAAATCCTAATTATCAAGAATGCTTCAATATCCATATTTTGATGATCAGAGTTTGGTTAATGACGATTATTTATGATTATGACTCTATGACCGTAGATATGATAAAATAAATAGCTCTAATTTCTTGTATCATCCTTTGAAATTATGGTTCAGTTTTAGTTAATCTTTCTTGTTAACACCAAGTATTCTTTGAAGTATGATGAAACATGTAACTTATGTTTATTTACCTAATATTGATCATTATGTGTTAAACCTAATATTGATAACTTATAGAGACTAATATGCCCCTAAACTTTGGGTCTAATAATGTGATCAAATTTAAATCCAATTAGGGTGAATCATGAACGAAAATAATGATAACATGTTTCCCCATAATGTAAATACTACATATTTGTTCAATAAGGTGAATAAAGAAATTTAGGTTTTTATTTGTTAATTAGGGTTTCTTGAAGGGAAACCACGATTTTCACTTCAAACCCAAGATCATACCACCGCTAAAATATATCCTTGCTAAAACCCAGAACACTAGTAAGGAACTTTTGAGAAGATAATAACATTTTGGTGTGTAAATTTATTTTCATATTGAATCTTTGTTGGACAATATTCTAGAGTTGTTTGGACATCATATTTAACACCTATAAGATACGTGGGTTAGTTATGAGTAATCTCTCTTAATCATGGTTTGTTTTCAAAGATGTATAGAGTTTATTTAGAGTTCATTTTATATATAAATTGACTTGGATTCAATGCTTGTAGTTTATAAAGATCTATGTACATCATTTATATAGTCTAAATGGTATTTGAACCCAACAATGAGTAACATAAGGGTCATTCAGGGAGATGATCACTCTCAAAATAAAAAAATATGATCATTATGAGAGTGATAATAGACTAACATGACAAGGTCACATTAGTCCAATTGGAACAATCACCATGGATTCCATTGATGCATAACGATATAGATATTATCATAATATAATAGCTTTTTACTTGTTGATGTTTGAACTTTACTATAATAAATTTTGTTATATACACACCTTTTGAATAATGCACACACATAAAAAACATAGTTTATAGTAACACACATTTTTTATGTAGGAAATTTAGGCTAGATGCAAATATGAAGTGTGAAGAAATGGATTGTAAGTAACTAATCAACAAAGTCTAAAGTTGGAGATACTTGGAGGATTATATAGTTTAGTTTTGTAATGCTAGTTTTTTCGCATTCCAAACAATTATGTAACTCCGTAGGGGATTTCTTATCTTCTATAATTATGGTAAAAATAGTTTTGGTTGAAAATATTTATTATTATGAATTGTTTATTTTCATATAGATTTTGGAAGAATTACACAATGATCCCTGGATCTCTGGTCCACCTCTAATGCTTATAACGAGATGATGGATTGTTACAATGGATATTAGATCCAGGATTTGTTCCATTGAATTTTGATAGTTAATAGTTTCAAAAACACTATAAAATTGTAAACGTTTATTAGGGTTTATCCATAGGGCCATGGTGTCTAGAATTGGGGTACAATGTGAGTGTTGGTAATAGTTTCTTCGTACCACTAGTTGGTTCATGTGGACTCTCTGGCTACTATGTACCCTACATATCCAAATCCTTAGGATTTTCCTAAAATATCATACCTTTTAGGCTTAACTATATAAAATGCATATCTTTCTTGTTTCTATCCTTTTCAACCCTAAAATTACCTCTTTGTATATATTTCTTCTCTCCTCATCAAATATAAGGATTCATGGAAAATTTGGATTAAGACATCCTCCCCCAACTAAAGCAAATGAAAGGGAAATTAAGAATTTAAATGTATATTTGTGAAACATGTTTGATATTATGTATGATTCTCATATATGAGAAAATTCTAGAAACTTTTAAGAGACTAGGGATCAACAATTATAACAAAGTCCATCTACGAAGCAACTAAGTAAGATAGAGGAATAAAAAAAAGTTTAGGAATAACTTAATCCTTTGAGTTTAATATAAAAAAACCATGATCTCGTGTATACATATGACATAAAATGTTCATATATGAGTAAAACCCAGTGAAAGATGAAGAACAAAAACAACAAGGAAATGAAATTTGACACTTCGAATCAGATAAAAATCATGATCAAGGATGAATAAAAGTTAATGGAAGGTAGTGCATAAGTATATGCAAACCCAAGTAGTTAGTGGAGATAGTTGTAATACTAATCAGTATGCCCCTTGAAGTCCAAGGAAAGAACCCATGATCCTTGAGTCGGATAAACCCTAGACCAATACCAACCAAGTATGGAACCCTATGCCTAGAAATGCCCTTTTATCATGCACATAAGAAAGGAAATAGTGCCACCTATATGCTGCAATGAATATTGATCTATTGTGAGAAAATAAATAGGTTGAGAAAAACCTTATTCTCAAATCTAGCCTTGGTGAATTGAGGGCATAGCCATTCATGTATAGTGTTATCATAAGTTGTTTATTTGTTAATATGCTTAGGCCCATTATATTTTTAGTTCATTTTATTATGTAAGTACTTTAAAGTGAGGATCCATGTACCCACTTAAGTGTACCCATCCATCCCTAGACTCATGTATATAGTAGACTCAAAACCTTTTTACAAAATGATAACAATATTATAATTTCCTTATGCATGGTATCAGAAACATGACCCTAACCCTAAATCCCTCGAACTCTTCATCTTCCCCTTTGTCATTTTTCTTTCTTTTTTTCCTCTCCCTGATAGATATCGTATCCACTAATAGAAGCAAGCACCCGACAGCCAGTGACCACTAGCCACCCACCACTATCAAGGAGTAGTTGATGGTCAGGCACTAGCAATAGCCAACCACAGCCAAGAGACCAACACACCATAGGCTGACACAACAACCAACTTCTAGTGGGAAGAATGCAACCTAGAATATCTAGCCTCCCATCATTGGAAAATTTCTCTGGAATCACCTCATGTGATTCCTCCCCTTCCTCACTTTTCTCTCAAGATTTTTATGCATGCCTATGTAAAAGAAAAAGACCTTGTGTAATTTTAAAAGCACTAAAGAAAAGAGAAAGGGCACTTCTTATATCTTATTCCTCCCATATGTTCCCCTAATCCAAATGGTTGATTTTATTTATCTAATTAGAAGTTTTCTTAATGTTGCATATCACATCATTTTTATTCATGGGATTGTATCATTTTCCTATCTCTTTTATAAATTCACAGTGAATTTTTTTTCCTACATTGTTGTTATTATGGTAGTGCCTTTTTTCTTCACACTATTGTATTATTTTGATAATAACTTATTCATGTACCACACCTTCTATCTGGTACTTAATTTTTTTTATGTCTAGAGATATAATGGTTATTTATAATGACATGTCCCATGTCACTAATATTAATCTTAATGGTCGTAAATTTCTTTTATGGATGAAATGATGCTCAAACATTTCTAGAGTCGCGTCGAAAATTTATTCACTAAAGAAGCTTCACCTAAAGAACTTGATGATGTTTGGATAACAAGAAACAACCAAGACCTCTTGGACTTCAGGGATGGGTGGAGCCTGATGGTTGATTGAAACATATGACATAGGAATGCCAAACTCATGTTGTAAGAAATGAAATAGTTTTACAAGCGGGAGGACAAGTGCCTATGATATACAATTACATAGGAAAAGTTGTCTCTAGACACAAAGGAAATATTTCCTTGCCCAAATACTGTGATTTCATTAAGGATCTTGCCAATAAAAAAAGTTTCTTCTCACCTGCCAAAACTTCTGAAATTACCATGGAGAGAGATAGTCTTATTATTGGAATCTTCCTTAGAGGTCTTCATCCCTTCTATGTTGTAGTATACAAACTTCATGTTGGCACCACTATCACATCCATGGATCATGATTATGCCTACCTACCCTGCTCTGAGCTGTCTTTGTTGGATCAATGGGCTCTAGAAGGGGGGGTTGAATAGAGCTTCACAAACTTCACAAAAGTGATTAGACCACCAAATTATATTAAGTGCAGAACTTAATTCAAAACAGCAATTTGATGTCCTAAACTAGCATACAAAGCAAGGATAAGAGACAAGGAAAGCATACACTTGGACAGGTGGTTTAGAGTGGTTCCATGTCCTAAACTTAGGAGCAATGTCAGTCCACTACCTAGAGTTGGTTAGGCTCTAGGATTTGTAACTTGGTTCTCTTATATATATATCACACAATAAGATTACAAGTTACAACAACCAACCATCCAAGGACTTATATATCAAGCCAAGATCTTCTACCTCACCAAGGACTTACCCACCAAGCAAGTAGTCTTCATCCTTCTTCAAAGGACTTACCTACTCTTGCTCTAGTCTTCGGCCTTGCAGGAATTACCCATCTTGCTTGAGCTTTGCCTTGCACCTCTCCTTCACTTGGAGAGCTTTAGCACCTTCCTCCTTCACTCGGAGGCCTGGAGCAGCTAGCCTTCTTCTCCTTCACTTGGGGAAGAACAACAACCTTCTTCTCTTTCACTCGGAGAAGAAACTTCAATCAATCTTCATAGAGAATGGAGATAGGAGAAGTGGAAAGGAGAGCTTTACAAGATTACAAATGATAGCTCTCATACATGGGATCCTAACTCACTCATACTCACGAATTTGCTTTGAAGGTAGAGAGAGAAAGGGGCTCAAAGGATTAGAAACCACTCAACTAAGGCTAGGACCAAGCATATGTGAATGAGCAACCTTGGAATGAAGTCCAAGAGGTCCTATTTATAGTTGAGGGTGTCCCTTTGAGGTTGGGTGAGTTAAGTGGCACAAACTAGCCGTTTTACAACTTGCAACGGATCTATTTTGAGTCCCACCAACTCCTCCAACGGTTGGAATTGCTTTTTCTGCATTCCAGTACAGTTCGATCGGCCGAGTTTCATTAAAGGCAACTCGGCCGACACACTAGGCGACAAGTCTGAGAGGCAGACTGTCGGCCGAGTTTCCATGGGGAAACTCGACCGATCGGTCGACCTTCAGTCTTGACCAACCAGTGGATCGGCCGAGTTTCCTACCATTGAAACTCGACCGAACAGGGGTCGGCTGAGTTGGAAACTCGGCCGACAGCCCAGAAAATTCCAGAATATATGGATCGGCCGAGTTTGTAATTCGGCCGACAAAATCCCTGTTAAGGGTATTTTGGAATTTTCATAAACTGTACAAACGATGGATTTTTGAGTCCCAATCATTTTATCCATCTTAGATACAATGCAAAACATGATTATGAGTGATTACATAAAATGTTCTAAGCCTCTAAGGGCTATATTACAAAGCGGTTAAAAGTCACATGTTTTGCATGTGCCGGGAGAGTAGCTTTGGAGATAAAGGAGATTCTTTTCTTGTATCTAATATCTGTAATGATCTCAAATAGATTTGTTAGATACATATGAATGGAATGGTTAAGTCATTATCAAAATATGGGCAATGTGCGACACCTAGGTCAACATTCTCCCCCTTTTTGACAATGACAAACCATTCCTCAACATATTGAAAAGAATGTGAAAATTATACCTTTTCTTTAGGGAATTGCAAGGGGATGCAAATATGATCAATTTGTAGTGCTCCCCCTCAATTCATGCTTACTCGTTCCTGCATAGTTAGTTAACACACAAGCAGACATAGCATATATAGATACTATATGATTCTAAACAAGTCTAGATGCATTTCAGTTTATAGACAAGAAAAGAACCATACAAGCAATAAAAACAATATGATTGAGAGCTTTCTCCCCCTTTGTCATCTCAAAAAGGCAGGGGGGGTAGAAGAGCGTAAAAGCAAGGTCTTCTCCAAACACTCAATCAACCAAAACACAGAGAAACAGATAAAATATCAAGATAAAGCACTAAAGCAAAAACCTGTCATTCATCAAAATATGGAACACACTATAAGATAAGCCATACCAAGTGTTTCCAAAACCAAACATAAGACAAAAACTACACGGACAAACGGAGTAGCAATAGTACAACTCAGATGATGTGCCTAATGTAAATAATACAATCATAGTCCAAAAGAAATATATCATGGTCATCCAAGACTAAACAAGACACATCAACTCTAAGCTACACTAATCTATGTCAACATCATCAACGACAGCCTCCATGTCCTCGTCGGGCTGGTAGTCCTCATCTCCATCATCTGAAGGAGGAGCAGCAGCAGGTGTAGCCTCGTCTTCAGCATCGGCACCGTCATCGTCGTCTTCGGCATCCGTCGCAGTAGCCTCATCAGCGTCAGTCTCAGCATCGTCCTGGTCAGCCATATCCTCGTCGGGAGGACCAAAAGCACGCCCGGGCCACCTCGCACTCTGCTCGGCCCAAGACATGCCTAGAGCATGTAACTCATAGGCAACCTCAATAGGGGGAGCAGAAGAAGTGTACTGGGCCAGAAGCTCAGACATACGACCACCTGGGAGTGCCAGAACCGGAGAAGAGTGAGTGTACCCACCTGCAGAGTGATCAGCGGAAGCAGAGGGTGGTGGAGGTGGGTAGAACTGACTATACGCATAAGAAGCGTAGTCGCCACCGGGGTAGGGCTCATAGGTGGGGTAGGGCTGAGGGCAAGATAAAGACATGGATGACATGATGTGGCACAGATCCTGATGGTGATGTTGCTGGACCTGCATGTTGTAGGCTTGCTGATGCATGAGGTACCCCATGAGGGCCTCATTGGAGACATGGAAGTCAGCAAAAGCCGGCTGCGGAGGAGGTCGGAAAGATGGCTCAGGAGGTGGTGCAGCAGATGATGATGGAGGTGGAGGTGGAGCAGAAGAAGATGATGCACCAGAGGTAGGGACACTCTTCTGAAGAGTGGTCTCACTGATATAAACCCCTTTACGATCGGGGCGGTAGAGTAAATCGGAAAAGAGAGATTTTCCAGTGGCATGCTGGAAAAGTCCACAAATTAGGGCAGGATATGGAAGATGCGTGCCCTTGGTGTTCTTTCCCGAGTCAAAACAAGTCATATGGTGAAGGATGTAACGAGCCCATTTGACTCCTTGGTTGTTCAAAAGCAGATACATCATCATAGCTGTGTTCTCAGCGATGTCCGTTTGGTTTTTCTTTGGATGGACATTGCAACTGAGAATGAACGCCAAAACACGGCGAGGAGAGGACAGGGCAGAAGATGGCAGAGTGCCCTTCTTTCTATAAGGAAAATCGGGTTGCTTGAGAAACTTATGAATATCGGTCAAGTCAACCTCGATGGTCTTATAGACGTCCTCGGGATACAAGAGATCAAGATAAGCAGGGTAATCGGTAATCCACAACGCCGTGCCAACATTGCCATTGAGATAGAGATTGAAAGATCGTTCAGTAATATGGAAAGGTTGGCCGGCAATCATAGACGTCAAAACGATTGAGGTGTCCGAAGGGGGAACCAAAGAGTCGTAATTCCACCGCAAGTTAGCGTAGAATTGACGTACAGCTTTGGTGCTGTATTTTAGGTTATAAAAACGGGCATCCTCAATACTAAGAGCTTCAAGATGATGTGTGCGAAAGAGTTGACAAGCTTCGAAAAGGTCGGCATGATAGCTATGGGGCTGATAAAGAGCTCGAAAAGGAAAGGGAGAGCGAGGAAGGAGCTCTTTGTAGCGAGCAATAGCAGCATTGTCAACAAAAGAAAGATTATCAAACACCATATACCTAGGTGCAAGAGGCACCGCAGGAGCAGGGGCGGGAACGGCACGTTTCCGGCGTTGGGACCTCATAGGAGAGGAGAACGGAGAGAAAGGAGCCGATCCACGCGGAGAGAGAGAGCAGGCAGCACGCCAAGAGCAGCAAGAACACACGAACAGGTCGATTTGGGAAGAAAATCGGCCGGAGAGAGAGAGAGCAGCACCAGGGGAGGAAGGGTCGGGCTGGGCGACTAGGGTTCGGTCGACTTTGCTCTAGTTGAGAGGGAGCAAGTCGGCCGATTCCTATATATATTAAACCAGTCTGCCACCGATCGGCCGAGTTCCAGGGAGAGGAAACTCGGCCGACAGAACACACAGGTGCCCTGTCCCCGACCGATCGGCCGAGTTTCCAACTCGGCCGACAGAATCCCTGATGTGGGAAGAACCTAGATTCTAGTCCTAGCCTCAAATGACCTAAAGCAATTTTTCTGGTTGGACTAGATTGTATATTAAGCATATTTAGGCACATTCCCATCATCATAGGGTACTATTTGTCGATTAAAACCCGATTTGTGAGAAAAGCCCGAAGAAGAGATAGAAACAAGATAAATTTTATCAAAAACAAGCATTTTGAGCAAACAAAGCATTTATAAGCAAGAGCAACACACATAAGATGTAACCAACTAATTAGAGAGCAATTCAACATCATCAAGAGAGGTTATAAGCAATTTTGATCTAATAAAATTAAATTGTTCTCTAGCAAGCGGTTTAGTGAAAATGTCCGCCAACTGATTTTCCGTATCCACATGTGTGATATAAATATCCTTTTTGACAATGTGATCACGGAGAAAATGATGGCGAACTTCTATGTGTTTAGCTCTACTATGCAATATTGGATTATAAGAAAGATTTATTGCACTAGTATTATCACAGTAAATAGGAGAAGCATCAAAATGAATGTTAAAGTCTTGGAGCATTTGCTTCATCCATAGGACCTGGGCACAACAACTTCCGGCTGCAATGTATTCAGCTTCGGTAGTTGATAATGCCACTGTGCTCTGTTTCTTGGAGAACCAAGACACCAAGCATGGTCCCAAGAGGAAGCAAGTGCCACTTGTGCACTTTCTATCAATCAAGCAACCTGCGTAGTCAGCATCACTATACGCTACAAGAGTAAAGTCCCTTGACTTAGGGTACCATAGTCCAAAATTTGGAGTTTTGGCTAAGTACCTCAAAATCCTCTTGACAGCAATAAGATGTGATTTCCTAGGGCTTGATTGAAAGCGGGCACACAAGCCAACACTAAACATTATATCAGGTCTAGAGGCAGTTAAGTAAAGTAAACTTCCGATCATACCTCTATAGAGCTTCTCATCTACCTTCTCACCTTCTTCATCCTTGTCAAGTTTTGCAGTGTTTGACATGGGTGTATCCATTGGCTTCATGTTCTCCATCCCAAAGCGTTTAAGAAGTTCAAGTGTGTATTTGCCTTGGTTGATGAAGTTACCCTCCTTGGTTTGTTTGATTTGGAAGCCTAGGAAGAAGGTCAGCTCACCCATCATACTCATCTCGAATTCACTCTGCATAAGAGAACCAAACTCTTTGCAAAGATCAAGGTCAGTTCCGCCAAATATAATATCATCAACATATATTTGAATTATGAGAAAATGGGTAGAAGTGTGCTTTAGAAACAAAGTACAATCAACTTTGCCCATGATATACCCGTTATCTAACAAAAAGTTCTTTAGTTTCTCATACCAAGCTCGAGGTGCTTGTTTGAGTCCGTAGAGAGCTTTTTGCAAGAAGTAGACATGATTGGGTAACTTATCATTTTCAAAGCCTGGAGGTTGAGCAACATATACTTCCTCCTCGATTGTACCATTTAAAAACGCACTTTTAACATCCATTTGATAAAGCAAGAAATTTTTATAACTAGCAAAGGCAAGTAGCATACGAATAGATTCTAATCTAGCAACAGGAGCATAGGTTTCATCAAAATCAATACCTTCTTGTTGATTGTAACCTTGTGCTACTAACCTTGCTTTGTTCCTTACCATTTTTCCTTGCTCATCAAGCTTGTTGCGGTAGACCCATTTGGTACCAATGATCTTTCTATCATTTGGTCTTGGCACTAAGGTCCACACACGGTTCTTCTCGAACTGCTCAAGCTCTTCTTGCATGGCAAGGATCCACTCATCATCGCCAAGGGCCTCTTTGATGTTCTTTGGCTCCAGTTGAGAGATGAAGGCACTGTCTGCTTGTTCTTTGTTGTGTGCAGCTCGTGTCCTCACTCTTTCAAACGGGTTGCCAATGATCAACTCCTTGGGGTGATTCTTTGCAAAGCGGGGAGTGGGATCCTTCCTTTCTTCTTCCTTTTCTTCTTCTTCAACCTGCTTGCCTTTGTCTTTGATGTTGAGCTCTTTTAAGATAGGAATGATTTCATCTGCAACATCATCATCACCCAAATGCTTGCCAATACCAGGGTTAGTTTCAATAAATTTAACATTTATAGATTCTTCTATTTTAGATAGTTCAATGTTAAACACTCTAAAAGCCCTGCTAGTAGTGCTATAGCCTAGGAAGAAAGCCTTGTAGGATTTCGGATCAAACTTGTCGAGAGAGTCCTTGGTGTTCAAAACAAAACATGGACATCCAAACACATGAAAGAAATCAATTGACGGCTTCCTACCACGCCATAGTTCATAGGGGGTTTTCTTAAAAGTCGGATGAGTGAAAACTCGGTTTTGCACAAAACATGAGGTGCTAACGGCTTCAGCCCAAAACTTCTTAGGAGTGTCATACTCAAGAAGCATGGTCCTAGCCATCTCTTGTAGCGATCTATTCTTCCTCTCAACAACTCCATTTTGTTGGGGTGTGCGAGGAGAAGAGAAATTGTGCGAATAACCCGATTTTTCACAAAAACGTTCAAAAAGATCATTTTCAAACTCTCCCTTATGATCACTACAGATGGAAACAACATGACAAGAAGCCTCGTTTTCAACTCGTTTACAAAAGCTCGAGAAAACATCGAGTGTGTCGCTTTTGGAAACAAGAAAGAAAGTCCAAGTAAATCTAGAAAAATCATCGACAATAACAAGACAATACTTGGAGCCGCGAAGCGTTTGTGTGTTCTCATAGGTCCGAAAAGATCAATATGAAGAAGCTCTAGAACTCTCTTGGTACTCATGACTCCTTTGGATTTGAAGGAGGCTTTGGTTTGTTTCCCTTGAGTACAAGGTTGACATTCCTCATCCTTTTCAAAATCCAATTTGGGAAGTCCTCGAACCAAGTCCTTTTTGTTCAGTTTCTTCATTTGATGCAAGTTCACATGACCCAAACGTCGATGCCAAAGCCAAAGATCGTTTTTATCCACGACTAAGCATCTATTTAGTATGGGCTTTAAAGCATCAAGAACAATCACATATAGATTACCATTTCTAGTTCCCTTATATATGACATTATAGGACAGGGAATCTAGAAGCAAGCATTCTAAGGAAGTAAAGAGCACAAGATAACCATTATCACATAATTGGCTAACACTGATTAAGTTGTGATGTAGGCCATCAACAAGCAAAACATTTTTAATGCACAAATCATTACCTACATCACCCTCACCTATAACCTTACCCTTTTTGTTGTCCCCAAAGGTTACCGATCCTCCTTTCTTCTTCACAAATTTGTTGAAATGGCTGATTTCTCCAGTCATGTGCTTAGAGCAGCCACTATCAACAATCCATTTCTTTGTGACCTGCAAGAAAAGAGGATGTCGGAACCCAACTCAAACTTTGGGGTCCGGGGTTAGCTTGGGGACCCATTTCATATTTGGGTTGGTCCCCTTAGGCTTGTAAGGACAATAGGTAGAATAATGATCATCACATTTGCAATGCATACATACCATGGGATTTTTAGAGCCGGAAGACTCTCCATTGAAAATTGGAGTTTCCACACTCTTTTTCTTACCCTTTTTCTTCTTCTTACCTTTTGGAGTAGTCGCATTGTATCCTAGACCACTAGTACCAACTTGTTTGGTAGAGTGCTCTAGAACATCATTTAGAGACTTCTTACCCGAAAGAAACCTTTGCAAAGTAGATCTTAATTTAGCATTATCATCACTAAGATTTGTAATGGTAGTAGATAAACTAGCAAGATCTTCTCTAGCATGCAAAAGGTCGGCCTCAAGACAGAGGGCTTTAGTAAGAAGAGAGTCTTTTTCAAGAGTTAAGTTTGCAACTTCATTTCTAGGCAAGATAGGTCTAGAAGATAAATCATTTGTTTGTGCAAGAAGTTTAGCATTTTCAGATTTAAGGACTACAATTTCCCTTTGATAAGCATACACTTCATCTCTCCTAGCATCATCAATAAGCTTAAGTTCAACATTTTCAGTTTTTAGAACATCTAGCTCATCTAGGCAATTTTGGTTCTCTATCTTAAGATTTTCAATAGTTTTAAGATAAGTACCATTCTCAACCTCTACTCCATTATATTGAAGTTCAAGGTCTAGAAATTGCCCTTGTAAAGAATCTATGCTATCAAGATGTAATTTCTCATTTTGATCTAGAATGTCAATCTTGGCATAGAGATCATCAACTATCTTTCCTAATCTTTTTCTTTTAGCCTTACATTTAGCAAAAGATGATTGACAATCATTAAGCATTTCAATGAGGGTTTCCTTAGATAAATCAAGTAAACTTTCGTCACTTACCTTACTTACCTCACTTACCTCAATTACTTCTTCACTAGTAGAAGCCATAAGTGCAAGGTGACATTCACCATCCTCGGAGCTTGAGGAACTTGAAGTAGAGGACTCCTCCCATGCCGCATGAGCTGCATCTTTGGGTCTTCTCTCCTTCTTGTTCTTCTTCTTGTACTTGGCTTCTCTTTTGTATTTGTCATCCTTCTTGTGGCTGCTCTTATGATAGCCCTTCTTGGCTTTTGGGCAGTCATTCTTGTAGTGCCCCTTTTGACCACACTCGTAGCATCTAGGAGTGGAGGATGATGGTTTGCCTTTGAAGTGTCTTCCTTTTGAATAGTTGGCCTTTGAAGTGTCTTCCTTTTGAATAGTTGGCTTCATGATCATTTGCACCTTCATCTTCGCTTGAGGAAGGGCAGGGAGACTTCATGGCAAGTTGTTGTTGCCGCATCATTTCTTCAACTTGAGCTTTGAAGGCTGTGTCCTTCATCTTCTTGGACTCCTTCTCTTCTCTTTTCTCCTCTTCCTCTTGCTTGTCGAGCCTTGGTTCATGTGCTTGGAGATTACCAACCAGCTCCTCGGTTGACAACTCGCTCAGCTTGTAGACTTCTTCAATTGAAGTGACCTTTGGCTCCCATCTCTTTGGAAGAGATCTCAAGATCTTTGCATTGATGGTACCTCTATCCATGACACTTCCAAGGGCTGCAAGACTGTTCAAGATGACATTCAACCTTGTGTACATGTCCGCAACTCTTTCATTCTTCCCCATCTTGAAGTTCTCAAGTAGGCCGCCGAGCATATAGACCTTGGCCTCCTTGACTTGCTCCGTCCCTTCATAGGTGACACACAACTTATGCCAAATCTCATGCGCCGTGTCCCAAGAAGAGATGCGGTTGAACTCCGATGGTGAAAGGGCGGCGTAGATGATGCTCACAGCTTTAGCATTGAGTTGAGCATGCTTCATCTCATCTTCCATCCACGTGGTGATGTTCCCCTTCGGCTCTTCATACTTGAGATGGACTATCTTCCACATCTCGTAGCTCACGCCTTGGATGTAGAATTGCATCCTTCTCTTCCAATATAGGAAGTTTGTGCCATCGAAGACCGGGGGTCTCGTGGAGTAGCTTCCCTCAAGATTGAGTGACCCAAGAGCTGAATCGCCCATCTTCTCCTACTTGTTGAAGTAGCTTGGAGAAGACCTGCTCTGATACCACTTGTTGGATCAATGGGCTCTAGAAGGGGGGGTTGAATAGAGCTTCACAAACTTCACAAAAGTGATTAGACCACCAAATTATATTAAGTGCAGAACTTAATTCAAAACAGCAATTTGATGTCCTAAACTAGCATACAAAGCAAGGATAAGAGACAAGGAAAGCATACACTTGGACAGGTGGTTTAGAGTGGTTCCATGTCCTAAACTTAGGAGCAATGTCAGTCCACTACCTAGAGTTGGTTAGGCTCTAGGATTTGTAACTTGGTTCTCTTATATATATATCACACAATAAGATTACAAGTTACAACAACCAACCATCCAAGGACTTATATATCAAGCCAAGATCTTCTACCTCACCAAGGACTTACCCACCAAGCAAGTAGTCTTCAGCCTTCTTCAAAGGACTTACCTACTCTTGCTCTAGTCTTCGGCCTTGCAGGAATTACCCATCTTGCTTGAGCTTTGCCTTGCACCTCTCCTTCACTTGGAGAGCTTTAGCACCTTCCTCCTTCACTCGGAGGCCTGGAGCAGCTAGCCTTCTTCTCCTTCACTTGGGGAAGAACAGCAACCTTCTTCTCTTTCACTCAGAGAAGAAACTTCAATCAATCTTCATAGAGAATGGAGATAGGAGAAGTGGAAAGGAGAGCTTTACAAGATTACAAATGATAGCTCTCATACATGGGATCCTAACTCACTCATACTCACGAATTTGCTTTGAAGGTAGAGAGAGAAAGGGGCTCAAAGGATTAGAAACCACTCAACTAAGGCTAGGACCAAGAATATGTGAATGAGCAACCTTGGAATGAAGTCCAAGAGGTCCTATTTATAGTTGAGGGTGTCCCTTTGAGGTTGGGTGAGTTAAGTGGCACAAACTAGCCGTTTTACAACTTGCAACGGATCTATTTTGAGTCCCACCAACTCCTCCAACGGTTGGAATTGCTTTTTCTGCATTCCAGTACAGTTCGATCGGCCGAGTTTCATTAAAGGCAACTCGGCCGACACACTAGGCGACAAGTCTGAGAGGCAGACTGTCGGCCGAGTTTCCATGGGGAAACTCGACCGATCGGTCGACCTTCAGTCTTGACCAACCAGTGGATCGGCCGAGTTTCCTACCATTGAAACTCGACCGAACAGGGGTCGGCTAAGTTGGAAACTCGGCCGACAGCCCAGAAAATTCCAGAACATATGGATCGGCCGAGTTTGTAATTCGGCCGACAAAATCCCTGTTAAGGGTATTTTGGAATTTTCATAAATTGTACAAACGATGGATTTTTGAGTCCCAATCATTTTATCCATCTTAGATACAATGCAAAACATGATTATGAGTGATTACATAAAATGTTCTAAGCCTCTAAGGGCTATATTACAAAGCGGTTAAAAGTCACATGTTTTGCATGTGCCGGGAGAGTAGCTTTGGAGATAAAGGAGATTCTTTTCTTGTATCTAATATCTGCAATGATCTCAAATAGATTTGTTAGATACATATGAATGGAATGGTTAAGTCATTATCAAAATATGGGCAATGTGCGACACCTAGGTCAACAGTCTTCTACTCCAACCCCCTACATTGAAGTGTTTGAAGCCCAACCCAAAATTGTTGATGTTTCTAGGGATGCTTAAGGTGTCAATGTGCACATACTGGACTGCTGCCAAAATTCACTTACTATGGTAAGCTAGACATGTTGAGGATGTGTGACATTCTAGGATTGGCTACCTTTCTCACTACACTTGAGAGATTGGTAATGGTTTTGTACATGTTGCTCAAGACTCGATATTAGCCACTAGCTAGTTCTGTTCAGCAACAATTGTGGCTTCTAATCTAACTGAACAACTCATACATGTTTTACTAACAAAGGAAGAATATGGATGTCTTCATCAAAATGCACACTAGTATGGTGGATATCCTCTTCACAATAAAACATAAACATCCTCTCTTGATTGGAATATTGGTGACCCACCCAAAAAACACCTTCATCTCATATGACTTCTCACCAAGGTACCCAAGGTTCTCTATGAATTCTGCAAATTCTAGTTGCATTATGTATTTTTGTGCTACTCATCCCATGAATATGATGCCAATCCTCCTTATCTCATTCGAATATTTCATTCCACATTGCATTGTCACTTTAGTAGATGGATTGGTTAAAAAGTCCCCATGGGTCTCACACTCTCTCACAATTATTTAAACTTAAATGATCTATTATTCACTTTGTTCCTAATTTTCCATGTAATCATATATAAATGGCTAAAATTGTTGGTTTCCTTCATTGTTTTGTTAGTTTAAGGTTGGATGCTTTAGACTATAGGATTGGTAGAATTTAATAACTGGAAAGGGGGTGCACTTTGGTGATCTTAACTACTTCTACTTTCATCTACTACCTCAAACCAATGCTCTTATTGTAGTCTCTCCTCTCTAGTTACATCTATTCTTTGGCCACCCTTCACCAAACAAGCTCAAGATCTTAGATCAATCTCTTCATAACTTTTCATCTATTTTATAGGATGCATGTCAAATGGGAAAACACCATTGTGTGTCTTTTTCATCTCGTGTTGAAAATAATTATTGGAAAACTTTTGATTAATACATAGTGATGTATGTTTCCCTTTTCTTACAAAAACTTATAATGATTTCAAATATTTTCTTATGTTTTTTGATGATTTCTCTCAATTGGTATGGCTTTATCTTCTTTAAACGTGTTATAAATTTTCCCCTTATTTTTTCTTTTTATAAAATTATAAATTATCTTTGTCCATTAAGATCATATGCCCATATAATGCCCTTTGATACACCAAATGCACAATTTCCTCTATTTGTAGAGATATGTGAATCATCCATGAATCTTAAATTGTCTACTCTCCAAACCAAAATGATATTCTAGACCATAAAAGTTGTCATCTTCTTAACTTTACACACTCTCTTACCATTAATGTCAACTTCTACAAAAATCTTTGGATTGATGTTTCCTCAAAACATGCTTTCTAATCAACCAAAAACCATCCTCAGTTCTCATAAAGCAGACACCTTTTTCCATTTTGTATTTGCATGTCAAACCTTTTTCTTTTCGACCTTGGGTTTTTGGAAGTGTCGCATTTGTTTACAATTTTGACCCTAAGGCCAACAAGCTATCCTCCTTTGCAATTAGGAATTGTTTTTTGGGATACCCCTTCTCTCATAAAGGATAAAATGTCTTGATTCCCCAACTGGTCGTACTTATGTCTTGCTGATGTAACTTCTCATAAGGACAAAATCTTCTTCTCTTTGTTGCCTTTGCCCTATGCACCCACTCATGACTTGATCTTGCTTCATATACCTTTTCCTTCAATACAATTATCCTCAAACCAAGATACTGACTGGGGCATGGAAGTTGATCCCCAACCAGTAGCCTTGAACACATCATCTGATTCGGTTCAAATTTGACATACTAGTGGAACTTTGCAAAGATAAATGCTCCTTAACCATTAAACATCCAATTTCTAGCACATGGTACTTATCTCACCTCTTTCCTACTACTTTCACATTTGCTCCTATTTTTATACAACTTCCATTCCCCAATTTTCAACCGGTCCACTAAGACATCTTGGGTGGAAATCTACTATGTTGGAAAGGATGTGATCTCTACATGACAATCATACCCGACCATAAGGCACCAGAAAAAAAACATTATGCATTGTCACTAGGTGTTATCCATCAAGCATCATTCTCATTGATCCATTAAGTGACTAAAGGTGCAACTAGTTGTTAAGGGTTTTACTCAAACCTTTAGAGAATTATTTTGAGACCTTTCTCCTAACAAGGATTGCTTTAGTCCACATTATAATTTATTTAGCAATTCATTTTTATTGGCCATTATTTCAATTAGATATCAAGAATTATTTCTTACATGAAGACCTTGTAGAAGAGGTATGTAACAACCCCGCCTCCCAGTAACCCCCACTTAAGGGAGACTAAGAGGTCAGAGTCGTTATCCCAATAAACTGGATTAAAGGTTTGACAATTAATCAATAATAATTATGAAATTCTACTATTTAAACTGAAATTTGGTATTAAAATAAAACTTTGCATAACTTTTAAAAACTTTGGAAATCTATCTATCCACAACTTGTATCGACTCTATCTAATCCTCCTTGCACTTTATTTCTTATTTTCACAATGTGTCACTTTACTATTTGTTCATTTCAAGGTTATACCTAAAACGTCGACAAACAAAAACATGATCAGCATACGGGAATATGCTGGAATGTGGGGACAACCGAAACTTCACTAATAAGGCTAACAATTTAATTATCACAATCAGGGTAATTTAGCAAACCAATTTACATTTTCAATGTGTCATTCTCCACCGCTTTTTCCCTAACCCTGGACTACCCCTCTAGGGTTTCTCTTTTTCCATTGACATAAGGCCACCTTCTCAATCTCGAGCTTGGTGCCTGGGGGTCACCTCTCATGGTGCCCCATAGTCATTCAACATAGACCACCTTCTCATTCCAAAGCTTGGTGTCTGGGGTAACCTCTCATGGTGCCCATTGGTCTACCCTCTTAGGCCTGAACTTTATGGCATTTTCCATCAGGGTGGCATGTTGGTGTGAGAATACACATATGTTTATAATTGTGATAACTATAGTGACTTTATAATTGCAGTATGAACATCCAAATTGTTTAGTTTCAATCAATGTGATTAACCATCCGGGAAACCTTCGGGAAAACTAATGTGATTAATCATAATTAACCACATACCTATCAAGTTGTATTGAATGCATAATTAATCCAAACAATCAAGTAATCCAAAACCAAGCAAGCAAGTACAATTCAGTCCTGAAATAGACATCCAATATTTTCTATCATGGATCATGGTATCCAAGTCTAATAGACCTAATCGTGCTCTAGGGTTACTAGCCCTTTCTAAGGTTTCGACCATAATTAGGGTTTCATTTCCTTTTTACCACTTTTATTTTACTTTTATCAAAATCTCTATCAAACCCTAATTATCTTGTCTTATTTTCCATTAAGATCCTTAAGATCAGGTTTGGACCACAAAAACCCTAATTTTCGGGTTACTATATCTTTTCTTCCCTTTTTCCTCACTTTAGGGTTTCTAAGGGTACTAATTACATTATTAGGTTTAAAACTGTAAACTTTGCAATTCCATCATAAAAATAGGTTAAAATCTAACTTTATCGTTAAACAAGTTAACCATGCTTGAATTAACCTAATTGCAGTATTAAATCTATCCTTGATTAACAAATAGGGTTTCTAACCACAAATTAATACCTTTTCCATAAAAATTAGATACTTTTTCCAAAAGAGATAGATATAGGCCTTCAAACTATTTTTTATGTATTCCTCATATTTTCCTGATCACTTTTCATGTATTAACTTTCCCCATCTGAGTTTTCTATCAAAAGATATGATTTTACAAGAAAATTCCTTTTATTGATTTACTTGCTATTTTTGGAAAAACCAGGATCGCCCGATCCATGGTCCGCGGGTCCACTGAGGATCCAACGGCCGTGGATACACGTGCCCTTTATTTGTGATTAGAAATAGGCGAAAGATCGAACTAATATCAATGTGATTGTAGGAGGCGAGGGGCACTTTGGTAAAAGACAGTGAGGTCTTCTTCTTCCTCGCGCTGAGGCACATCAAGCCCACGATGGTCAACCTTAGGGTTGACTTGGAGCTTTCGGCCACCAGCGAGCGCGCCAAACTTCCAAGAAGCTCCACCTCCCTCAGACGAACTTGATCGCAGTCTCAATTGCAGCCGCAATCACGTCGTGAGTCTCCCCTTCTCACCGGACTCTGGTGAGGTTCATGGTGGTGACGAGGGTGAAGGTTAGGATGAAAAGACCAATTGGATGCACGGAAATGTTGCTCACAACAAACCAAAGCGATTGGGATATAAAATAGAGGCGATGGTTCCCTCTTCACCCCTCCCTATATATAGGGTTGGGCCAATCCCTGCCAGATTGGGAACTTTCCCAATCGGCAACCAATCCTCATCAAACCTGGGATGTTTCCCTTCGGTTTCCATCCCTGAGTCCAACAGAATCATCATCCAACTTGCACATTCAGTGGATCGTGAGGAATCCATGAGGGAAAATCCCTCTATCAATGGTAGAGTCCCATTCCCAGTGGAACTTAGACAATGAGTGTCTCATGTTGGATCATGATCCAACGACCTTCGTTGCACGCGATCAAACAAAAGAAAGCACCTTTTTCAATTGCCAATTAATGCCTTATTTTGGACAAATCTTGAGAAATTGATATCTCCCAAACCATAAATCCTTTTTTCCTCAAATTTTAAGGGAACTTTTGTCTTTACATTATATATTTATGTATGAAATTTGAGAAAAACATTACAATGTATGAGAAGGTTTCATTCCCTCCTAAGATATCCTTTAATTAATCCAAAATTAATTGGTATTTCTTTTCCCTTTGCTATTATTTTGTTATTTTGGGTCCCTTGGACCTCAAGAAAACCTAAAGGCATGAACTCCAATATTTGATAATATTTACTTTCCTTAATTCTCTTATCTATTTCTATTTCACTTATTCTCCTTTTATTTAATCAAATCAATTTCCTTTTCTTTTTAATTGGGCTCAATGGCCAACAAGGCCCATTATCAATCAATCAAGGCCATTTCACACGGAATCCATCACAAATCAAATAAATAGATTTCTTTTATTCTTTAAAAGAGAATTACATCTTTTTACTACATTCTTTAGAAATTGAGGGTATAACATCATCCCCTCCTTATAGGAATTTTTCCCTCAAAATTCAAGCAATCAAACAAACAATTCAGGGTATGCTTTCTCCATGTCCACCTTCAGCTCCCATGTGGCCTCATCCTCCCCATGGTGCTTCCAAAGAACCTTTACCATCTCTATTTTCTTACATCTGAGCTCTTTCACCTTGGTATCTAGAATCCGCAAAGGTGTCTCAGGATAAGTCAGCTTCCCTTGAAGCTCAATAGGTTCAATGCTCAGCACATGGCTCGGATCTTGCACATATCGCTTCAGGTTGGACACATGAAACACATCATGCATCATGCTATATTGAGGGGGTAATGCCAAATGATATGTAGCTTCACCAATCCATTCTAACACCTCAAATGGACTCATGTATCGAGGATTCGGCTTTCCTATGTTCTTAGCTATAGCTCAGAGCGGTCAGATTTTCAAAAACACATGCTCTCCCACAGTGAAATGCACATCAGTCTGCTTTTTATCAGCATATGACTTCTATCGATCCTGGGCTCTCTTCATCCTTTGCTTGATCAAAGCAACTTTATCAGCATACACTTGGAGCACATCTGACCTCAATAGGGTCCTCTCACCCACATCATCCCAGTGAAGTGGGGACCATCACGATCTCCCATACAAAGCTTCATATGTAGGCATCCTGATACTGGCTTGGTAGCTGTTATTGTAGGAAAACTCAGCTAAGGGTAAGTACTGCTCCCATGAACCACCCCAATCAAGCACACAAGCTCTTAATAGATCTTCTAATGTCTGGATTGTCCTTTCTGACTGACCATCCGTCTGGGGGTGGTAAGTTGTACTAAACTTCAACCTGGTACCCAGTTCTTCTTGAACTTACTTCCACAGCTTGGAAGTAAACCTTGGATCTCTATTTGAGATGATCGATTCGGGAACACCATGCAAACACACTATCTCTCTGATATACAACTCAGCTAGGTATGACACCTTAGTAGTGGTCTTGAAGGCAAGGAAGTGTGCTAACTTGGTAAGATGATCTACCACGACCCATATCGCATCATAACCTTTCTTGGTCCGGGGTAGACCCACCATGAAATCCATGGTGATCTTCTCCCATTTCCACTCTAGAATCTCGATTGACTGTAAAAGCCCATCGGGTCGTTGGTGTTCAGCCTTCACCATCTGGCATGTAAGACAGCTGGCCACACATGGCGCAATGTCTTTCTTCATTCCTGGCCACCAGAAAAACCTTTACAAGTCCTTGAACATCTTAGTAGTAGTTCCTGGGTGCACTGTGTATTTGGATCCATGAGCTTCTTGCAAGATATGTTATTTTATCGATGAATCCACTAGAACCCATACGCGATTCTCAAACCTGATTCCTCCGTCTACTCCCACGGATAGATGAGTCTGTGGCTTCATCATTAAACCTTTCATCTTGTCTACCTCTTTACTGGTCAACTGTGCTACTATGATCTCACTCAACAACTCAGATTAGATCTAGATATTATCCAAACAAACTCGATCTTCTAACGGTTGTGGATTCCACTCCACCAACTCCTCCAAACTCTTCCACTGACTGGACAAAACAACTGCACACTTAAGTTGTTTCCGACTCAAGAATCTGCTATGACATTCGCCTTACCAAGAAGGTAGGTGATGGTGAAGTCATAATCCTTCATACACTCCATCCATCGTCATTGTCGTAGGTTCATTTCTCTCTATGTCAGCATATATTTTAAGCTCTTATGGTCGGTGAAGATCTTGAAGGTAGCACCATACAGGTAATGCCACCATATCATAAAAGCATGGATAATAGTAGCTAGCTCTAGGTCATGTGTCGGATAATTCACCTCATTGGGCTTGAGCTATCGGGAAGCATATCCAACCACATGTCGATTCTGTTCTAATACATAGCCAAGTCCCATCTTGTTAGCATCAATGAATATCATGAAACCCTCATTGCCAGAAGGTAGAGTCAACACAGGGGTGGTGGTCAACTTCTCCTTCAACTCTTGGAAGCGAGCTTCACATATGTTAGACCACACAAACTTCACATCCTTCCAAGTTAACATGGTCAACGACAAAGCAATCTTTGAGAAATCCTTGATGAAGCGATGATAGTATCTGACCAACCCCAAGAAGCTACGAATCTCAAAGGGGTTCTTTGGTGTCGGCAAGTCTCAAATTGCCAATACTTTGGCTGGATCTAGGGTGATTGTTCCTCCTGAGATGATGTGTCCAAGAAACATGACTCGGTCTAACCAAAACTCACATTTTGAGAACTTTCCAAAAAACTTATGCTTTCTCAGGATATCAAGGACTCTACCCAGGTGGTTACGGTGTTGGGCTAGGTCATCCGAGTACACTAAAATGTCATCTATGAACACAATCACAAAAGAGTCAAGGAAAGGCTGGAACACACTGTTCATGAGGTTCATGAAGACACTAGGTGCATTGGATAATCCAAACAGCATGACCACAAACACATAATGGCCATAGTGGGTTCAGAAAGCCATTTTGGGTATGTCCTCACTCCTTACTCTTACCTGGTGGTATCCTGGCCTCAAATCGATCTTGGAGAAGACTCGAGCTGAATTGAGTTGGTCAAACAAGTCATCTATTCTAAGCAAAGGATACTTATTCTTAATGGTTGCCTGGTTAATCATTTGATAGTCAATACACATCTGAAGCGATCAATCCTTCTTTTTTACAAAGAGGACTAGTGCTCCCCAAGGTGATGTACTGGGCCGGATGAAGCCTTTATCCAACAACTCTTACAACTGGGTTTTTAACTCAAGCAACTCAGCAGGGGATATTCTATAGGGTGCCTTAGATATAGGGTTAGTCCCAGGGGCAAGCTCAATAGAGAAATCTACCTCCCTATCAGGGGGAATTCCTAGTAGATCATCTGAAAACACATCTGCATACTCCCGGACCACCTCTATCTCCTCTAAGGATCGTCCCTTAACTTTAGGTACGGTAACTATGGCTAGGTAGGCTCGAACACCCTTGGATAGCATATGTTCTTCTTTCAAAGTGAACACATAAAGGCTGGTTGTCACATCCTTCCTTCCTCAAATGGTGAAGTGTGGATGGCCAGTCTTCCTAATAAGAATCTTCTTCTCTCTACAGTCAATCTGGGCTATGTAGGTGGAAAGCCAATCCATACCGATGATCACATCAAAATCATTCATATCGAGGAGGATAAAGTCAGTGGGAAGCTCATGGTTCAGATACTTAACTGGAAAAATAGGGGTGTTCAAAAGAGAGGTATAAATATGACCACTCGAGGTTGCGACATCCAGAACATAACCCAAATCCTTGATATCCATACCAAGCATAGTTGCCAGATTTCTCGAAATAAAAGTATTAGTAGAACCAGAATCAAAGAGTGCTTTTACATTTTGTCCCATGACTTCCAACATGCCTACATAGTTTATACCACATCAGAAAACTATTGCATGATATACTAAACTAAAAGGAAAAAAAATCTAAGGGTTATTACCCTCGATCATCCTATTAGCATTTTCCTGAGCTTCTTCATTGTTGATGGCGAACACTCTAGCTTGTCTCCTTTTTGGAGGTGCTCTGGTAGGAGGTGTTGCAACTACTGGTTGTGTTGCCATAGGTTGAGACCCCAAAGGTCCCCTTGGGTCGGGCTGAGGGCAATTGGCGATGAAGTGTCCTTCTTTCTGACATCTGAAACACACCTTCTTCTCAAAACGGCACTTCCCAGGATGTGTTTGTCCGTAGGTGCGACACTGCTGGAGGTGACCACGGGGCTTTCCTTTGTTCCCATGCTTTCTCTTGTTGTGGTTGCGTCCTTATCCCTTCTTGTGTTCATTAATCTACCCTTGAGCTCCTTTAGTGAAACCCAGGTATCCTTTGGAGGGATTCTGTGCAGGCATCACCATCCTTTCCATGTCTAAGGCGGTGTTTTAGGCTTCAGAGCAGGTCTTTGGCTTACTAGCCATCACATGTGGCTTGATGGTAGGGTGCAAGTGCTCTATGAAGTGGTCCACCCTTCTTTCTTCATCCATCATGTGACTGAAACGTTCCAGGATGCGAAACTTGTGACCGAAGTTTGCAACTGACGAGCTTCCTTGTATCATGTTGGTGAACTCTTGCTCCTTCTCCTTCTTGGCTGATACGAGAATGAAATTGGTGGTGAAGATGGTCTTAAAATTGGTCCACGCCATAAATTCTTCACTTATGTCTCTTCCTGTGATATGGTTCTCCCAGCATATCTTGGGTGCACCTTCCAAAAGGTGAGTAGCAAACAGAACCTTCTTGTGTGGTTGTACTTCAAGCACACATAATCCCTTCTCGACTGCAAGCAGCCAAGCTTCCGCCTTGTCGACTAGTTTAGACTTATCTTCTCCCCAGAACATCTCGATGTTCAGCTTGACGAAGTCTAAGATGGTGGCTTCTAATCGAGGACACACAAGCAGTAGCTCACCATTCTCATCTCTAGCTATGTCCTTGAGGGCTAAAGCATGGATAGCCTCAGTCATCCATTTCTTCTGTTCCATCCATTCTGTAGTGTGAACTACCATGGTCGGTTTCAGACCTCTAGACTGGTCCTCCTCCATCTGAGTGACTTCCTCGTACTCATTTTGTTCCTCATATCTTGGTCCTTCCTCTTACGCAAGGTTGTTGAAGGGTATCGGGTCAGGATTGGGGGCCTCATGAGAAATTCCTTCAGGTCTCTTTCTCTTCTTTGAGGTTTCACCACCACGGTTTCGCTTTCTCTTATCAGAAGACCCACTCTCTTTGTGGGGAGGCCCACCACCGTTAGTGGCAATCGGGATAGACACAGTCTTTGTATGAGACATCTACATAAGAACACAAACAGACCTTTAGTCTATATTTAACTAATTATACTTATGTTCATGACATCTTAATTATGTATCTTTTATTACTTTGGTGGAGGATTCCTTAAACCTTATCAACCTTACCCATACCTCAAGAGGGTAAGGAAGAGAGAGAAAATCCTAATCCTTCAAATCCTTAACAGAATTTGAGTTGAGAAGGGATGAACAAGATGAGAGAGTCCTAAAGGTATCTTATTTCGATTCAAATCCTAAGACATTGGCCAGGTAGTCACAAAATCTGGGAGTCCTTGTATTCCGACGAGTGGTGCGAAGGAAAATATTGCCAGCCCCCAGAAGTGATCCTTTTCTAGACACCTCAGTCTTTCAGAAAATCCTCTAATAACTCCCTCGGTTCTATGGAATATGTAAAATTTAATAATTATTAAATATTAAGTGAGGAACCTAGGCTCTAATACCAATTGTAATGCCCCCGCCTCCCGGTAAACCCCACTTAATGGAAACCAAGAGGTCAGAGCCATTATCCCAATAAACAGGATCAAAGGTTTGACAATTAATCAATAATAATTATGAAATGCTACTATCTAAATTGAAATCTGGTATTAAAATAAAAATTTGCATACCTTTTAAAAACTTTGGAAATCTATCTATCCACATCTTGTATCTACTCTATCTAATCCTCCTTGCACTTTATTTCTTATTTTCACAATGTGTCGCTTTACTGTTTGTTCATTTCAGGGTTGTACCTAAAACGCCGACAAACACAAACACGATCAACATACGGGAATATGCTGGTATGTGGGGACAACTAAAGGTTCATTAATAATACTAACAATTTAATTATCACAATCAGGGTAATTTAGCAAAGCAATTTACATTTTCAATGTGTCATTCTCCACCGCTTTGCCCTAACTCTGGAATACCCCTCTAGGGTTTCTCTTTTGCCATTGACTTAAGGCCACCTTCTCAATCCCGATCTTAGTGCCTGGGGGTCACCTCTCATGGTTCCCCATAGTCATTCAACATAGACCACCTTCTCATTCCCGAGCTTGGTATCTAGGGTCACCTCTCATGGTGCCCATTGATCTACCGTCTTGGGCCTGACCTTTATGGCATCTTCCATCAGGGTGGCATGTAGGTGTGAGAATACACATGTGTTTATTATTATGATAACCATAGTGACTTTATAATTGCAGTATGAACATCCAAACTATTTAGTTTCAATCAATGTGATTAACCATTCAGGAAACCTTCGGGAAAACTAATGTGATTAATCATAATTAACCACATACCTATCAAGTTGTCTTGAAAGCAGAATTAATCCAAACAATCAAGTAATCCAGAATCAAGTAAGCAAGCACAATTCAGTCCTAAAATAAACATCCAATATTTTCTATCATGGATCATGGTATCCATGTCTAATAGACCTAATCGTGTCCTAGGGTTACTAGCCTTTTTTAAGGTTTCGACCATAATTAGGGTTTCATTTCCTTTTTACCACTTTTATTTTACTTTTATCAAAATATCCATCAAACCCTAATTATCTTGTCTTCTTTTCCATTAAGATCCTTAACATCAGGTTTGGACCACAAAAACCCTAATGTTCGTGTTACTATATCTTTTCTTCCCTTTTTCCTCACTTTAGGGTTTCTAAGGGTACTAATTACATTATTAGGTTTAAAACCATAAACTTTGCAATTCCATTATCAAAATAGGTTAAAATATAAATTTATCTTTAAATAAGTTAACCATTCTTGAATTAACCTAATTATAGTATTAAATCTATCCTTGATTAACAATTAGGATTTCTAACTACAAATTAATACCTTTTCCATTCAAATTAGATATTTTTGGCAAAATGAGATAGATTTAGGCCATCAAACTATTTTTTATGTATTCCTCATATTTTTCTGATCACTTTTCATGTATTAACTTTCCTCATCTGAGTTTTCTATCAAAAGATATGATTTTAACAAGAAAATTCCTTTTTATTGATTTACTTGCTATTTTTAGAAAAACCAGGATCGCCTGATCCATGGTCCAAGGGTCCACTGAGGATCCAACGGTCGTGGATACGCGTGCCCTTTATTTGCGATTAGAAATAGGAAAAAGACCGGACTAACCTCAACATGATTGCAGGAGGTGAGGGGCACTTTGGTAAAAGACTGTGAGGTCTTCTTCTTCCTCGCGCCGAGGCACAACAAGCCCACGATGGACAACCTTGGGGTTGGCCTGGAGCTTTCGGCCACCAGCGAGCATGCCAAACTTCCAGGAAGCTCCGCCTCCCTCAGAAAAACTTGATCATTGGTTCAATTGCAGCCGCAATCATGTCGTGAGTCTCCCCTTCTCGTCAGACTCCAGCGAGGTTCGTAGTACTGACGAAGGTGAAGGTTAGGACGAAAAGCTCAATTGGATGCATGAAAACATTCCTCGCAACAAATCACAGTGATTGGGATAGAAAACAGAGGTGTTGGTTTCCTCTTCATCCCTCCCTATATATAGGGTCGGGCCAGTCCCTGCCGGATTGGGAACTTTCCCAATCGACAACCAATCCTCGTCAAATCTGGGATGTTTCTGTGACGTCCCCGAATTTTCTAAAACTTAATATGATGTGTGACATCCAAATTGAAACCCTCACCTCAGTGAGAATCCCAGTTCAAACATCACACACTAGGCTAAGAAAGAGAAAATCAAGGGAGTCAGAAGGAAACAATCAGTAGCACATGTACATGAATAATAATAAAACCATACACACATGTTCACCATTCAACATATAATTACAACATGAATTGTTACAACATTTGATATTATATATTGAACAACAAACTACTACATATACATGTACTACCACTAAACTACAGGATCTTAAGACAACAGGTCCACTTGTACATCAACTCACCACACAACTCTGAACTATCCTGGATCTTCAAGAGCATAACCACAACCTAAACAAAAGATTACATGCGATACATGTCAGCACAATATTCAAGAATATTGTACTGAGTACGCCTATGTGTCTTTTATATACCTCTCATGATATCTTGGAAATAACATAAAACTAATACTTGGTAGTTATAAAGAAATATAAGAAAATCATATACTTGCACAAAGATGTTCATTAACAAAAGAGAACACATATTTTACCACGACTTTCCATTATATGTAAAGTTGATCAACCACATGCACTATTCTACCAAAGAGATTTAGTGCTCACATGTACTATTTTGCCAAAGAAATTTAGTACTTCATAAATGCACTATTCTGCCAAAGAGATTTAGTGATTTCATCAATGCACTATTCTACCAAAGAGATTTAGTGCTATCATATAATGGATCAGATATTTTATGTTTCATGTGTCCATAACCATAAGTACAAAAAATCAAGCAACATATCATGCGGAACAATCATTTCATCCAATAGCATATGCCAAGTATTTTACTACACATATAACATAAGCATATTGTATAATAAGCCAAGTAAGAGGTAATGGCGTACCTTCCAAAGAGATATTCCTAATCATCACATATACTCCTGATGTCAACTATATCCTTGGTTAATCCTGATTAAGACAAGATCACATACTATCAACAGGTTCTCATCATCTTACATCTCATCTTAACCCTAATTAATCCATTTTAAGGTTTCACTTAGTTCATTAGGATATGTGCATTATTACTTGTATTCTAGTCTTAGAATTATCTTACTGATGTCATATTCCAAATTATAGTTCATCAAGTTGATATACTCATGTGTCACATTAATATGTGAATGTATTTAACATTATGTCACTTTCATTAACCATATCAGGGTTACATCACATGTATTAAGGGTTATCTTCATATAACATGAATTTCACATACAAAACTGATCTCATATTTACATATTATCTTTCAGTTACATATATGAGGATGTTCTGTGAATTTCATCATTTATTGAGCATATATATATATTTATTGCATTTAACTTAGAGTTATTAGCCCTAATTAGCCATATAGAGAAAATTACATAATTTTGTGCATCAACATGATCATCACTGACATCAGGTGCACTATAAACATTATTATGGAGTTACTGACATTTTCCCATAATTTTATATCATCCTTTGATATTTATTATCCACAAACTGAGCATTACATATCTTACATGATATCAACTATATTAGTTACTCAAAAACCTGATATTATACTTCCATCTTGTTCTACGCATTTTTCTAAACATTTTGGTACCTTATTTGTATTTGTCTGATGAACAGGCTATTTACTATGCATTTTGTAAGATCTAAACATTACTAAACTATTTACCTTTTTTCAGCCACTCAGGATCCGCCACGTGGCCACTAGGGCACGACTTCCTTGTTTGCTATAGGTCAGTTCTTTGTTGAGCCATTTGGGTTCAAGATGGATTCAAGTGATTCTACATCTGAACCCGGTTCAGCTCCCTACCTCCCTTCGCTTCTCACGCGATCAGTCCCAAGCGAGACTTTGTTCCTCTACAACATCTACCGCCACCTAGACTCTCCTCCGGTGAGGGATCAACAGAGGTGCATGGATCCTCATTAGCTACCATGGATGCAAACAACTTCGTACGTGATTTCGTAGTGCCAACTTCTGGGATCTCTTCTTGGGTGCCTCCTGGTGAGCTCGAGGAGCTTGTAGCCGCAGGCTACTGCCATCGTGGCACAAAAAAGGGGGAAAAGACCTCCACTGGTTCTCCCTATCAGTTGAGATGATCAACATGAATGCCGTGTTTCCCTGAAGTATTACACACCCTCCATGTGTGGTGAGATGAACTCCTTATAGCCCCCGACTTCCATCATCCTCTCTGAATGACTTGACCTCACTAACCATGAGGAACCTTCACGGGAACCACCAAAATGCTAGAATCCTTCTCCTCATACATTCTTCCTCATTTTCCCTCACTTCATCTTCTTCTGATCACCCCTCTACCCCCTGTTCTCCACCTCTGAATACCTCCTGTAGGCTACGGTGGAGAGACACTGGGGAGTTGGCTTCTGTTCTCCTTATTGGAGCAGTCACACATCTTGTTTTAGGGGTCTACACACTCCTCTACTTGAGTCAAGAGCAACTGACCACTTCATTTCCTCATTGGGGCCATGACCACAACGTGGGGCAAGGCTAAGGCTTCCCGCTCATTGTAACCCCACGATCTCCAGTCTGACCAGAGGTAGGGGATGAGGATCTAACCATCCAAAGTACATCCAAAGACTACTAAGGAACTCACCCACAGTAGGATCCGGGGATCACTTGAGTTGAAGGCCTCAACCACCCGATTAGTCATGAATGGCCATGATTTGGCTGTGCAATTTGCTCTCAAACAATGGGGTGTGTGACACCAGATTATACTCAACTTAGGTCTATAAATCCTCCATAAATTACATTATTTCCCAATTTTCAAACCTTAGTAACTTCCTCTAGGATACTCCAATTGCCACCAAATTTTAACCATAGCTTCACTACCTCTCAGGATACATTCTACTCAAATTTGGTGACAAAAATCAACTATTTGATCATCCAATTAAATACCTAAAAAGGCATTAATAGAGATATCTTAATCATGATGTCAACCTCACATCAACACACCTACTTTGTCAAAAGCTTGGAACTCTTAATATAACTCGACCATATGATTTCACTTATGTCATTGGACATTTAGGATTCCAAAAGTCCACTCCATCACATCATACACACCTTAAAAGAAATTCCGTCCTCGGAATTAAGCTAGAAAACTACTTTGTCACATTATATACATCTTAAAAGAACTTTCATCCTCGAAAGTCAACCATACTTGTACTCCAAGGAAAACTACCACGTCTTCATCCACATATAGGCACTATTCGATGTATAACATATCCACAAAGGTTACCTAGAACCATGTATCTAAAGCATTATTAGGGGGGTTTTACAACCATCTTGGCGCACAAACACTCCATTCAAGGTTAAACTCAGGGTTTAGGAACTTGATCAAATTATGACATATTTCATATTTTAGGATTTTCATCCTCATTATAGCCAAGCATCAATATTCCCAATTTTTTTTCATATAGGTCATAACAAGGTGCCATCATCATTACATAGTGCAAGATTTTTGGATCATATTCAACATATTTATTAAGCACTATGATTATCACTATTTGGCATTATATCACTAAGATGAACTCATTTCACTTTCATATTAAGTTACAAGTTTATTAGTGAGTTCATCACTACATTCACCAACCATATCACATCATGATTCATATAACATGTACCATTAGTGTCATCTCATTATACTTTCTCATATTAGATTATAAACTCTTTTCGAGATTCCTCATGAGATTAGACAACTATTCACATTATCATCATTATTCATGTCTCTGGTTAACCATATATGCATTAGCATCTAATAAACCATCTCTAGGTTGTTCCACATGTCATTATATCTACATCTCGAGATTATATAACATCCTTACATATATCATACTATGGTTAAACAAACTTATACAAGTGTCTTGTCAAACATGTATCAAAACTTTATATAGTCTGAATGAGGTTCTTCTAACCCATACTGTGAGGGAAGTTTCGTGCTCAGTCTCTCTAAGCTAACTCAACTCTATGAGTATCTCATATGCACAAACTTTATCCTCCCTCTCATAGTCTATGGTTTCCGGATTACCTCATTGGCACTAGTGATAGCTTTACAAGCTCTAGCCACATAAGCACAAACCAAAACATGCTATGACATTCTATTCTCATCTCTATACCCATGAAAACCATTTCTCAACTCTCTTATATACACCCCTAGATTCCTATGTGGGAAACCACCAACCCGAGCATGAAGCTTCACAGAAACTAACATAGCTACCTCCTCCAGGGTCTTGGGCTCTCTCCCTCACCCAGATGGTAGGCACTCGTATTCATGTTCACATATGCACATATAGCCAGCCTCTCTCTCACTCTAGGGTTTAGGGTTTGGTCTTCCCAAGGACATCTAGGGTTCAACAAGAATATAGGAATCATGCATTAAGCAACACAACTCATTCACTCAGGAGTATTCTAGTTTAGGACATATCATATCACATATCTCATAATTATCATATCATGGAGTTTAGGTTCTCTGACCTTCTCCCAATGGGTCTCATTCTCTCTGGATTTAACCCCAAAAATAGTCCTAACACTAGAGGTCCTCCTTCGTAAAAGAGATTGAGGCTCATGATGACTCACAACCTAGTCTTAACTTAAGACATCTTATCTCATAAAAGCCTAGTTACTTGCATCATCAAAACTCATCTTGCATCCTCAAACTAAACTCAGGTCCTCAAAGGCAAACACATATCATCATAAACATCTTATGTCTTCTATACAATACTTACATCATATCATCAAAACTTATATCATCTATGCGATCTATCATATATTCTAACAAGGCTCTAGACATCTAATCTAGAACTATCCTCTCTTCTAGACTGATGTTATTCACTTTCACTTAGGTTGCATGATCACCTCATACTCGTACATGTGTGGGGACACATTTTTATAATACATATACATAATAAAATATTATATAGTTTTTCTCTGATAAAACAAGCGTCAGAGAAAACTACTGAGTTTCAATCCGATTGGAATCAACAACCAAATCCAGAAACGAGTGTCCCACGCATAGTAGAGAGTCTAGTGTCATAAAAACTAGTAAACAGGGTGAGAACATGGTGTCGACTAGCATAGATACTCTAGACAACGAGCGCCATATGTCTAGGGTTTCTCTTCCCTTGATGCACGTCATTTCTAAATAGTGCAACGTCCCATACCACTGCACTACAAGGAAAGAATGACATCTAAGGACTTGCTACTCAATAAACACCAGTCTAGACCTAGTTCTCGGACATCTAGGTTCTAACCTAGAAGCTAGATCAGATCTAGTCTCTAAAAGTCGACTAATCTAACCCTAAAGATGTTTTTAAGTTTAAGGTTCTTTAGTTTTGAGTTGCATAATGAGAAAATGTCAGGCTTTGCTATTGTTCATGCTCTGATACCACCTGTGACGTCCCCGGATTTTCTAAAACTTAATCTGATGTGTGACATCCCAATTGAAACCCTCACCTCAGTGAGAATCCCAATTCAAACATCACACACTAGGCTAAGAAGAGAAAATCAAGGGAGTCAGAAGGAAACAATTAGTAGCACATGTACATGAACAATAATAAAACCATACACACATGTTCACCATTCAACATATAATTACAACATGAATTGTTACAACATTTGATATTACATATTGAACATCAAACTACTACATATGCATGCACTACCACTAAACTACAGGATATTAAGACAATAGGTCCACCTGCACATCAGCTCGCCACGCAACTCTTAACTATCCTAGATCTTCAACAGCATAACCACAACCTAAACAAAAGATTACATGCGGTACATGTCAGCACAATATTCAAGAATATTGTACTGAGTACGCCTACGTGTCTTTTATATACCTCTCATCATATCTTGGCAGTTATAAAGAAATATAAGAAAATCATATACTTGCACAAAGATGTTCATTAACAAAAGAGAACACATATTTTACCACGACTTTCCATTATATGTAAAGTTGATCAACCACATGCACTATTCTACCAAAGAGATTTAGTGCTCACATGTACTATTCTTCTAAAGAGATTTAGTACTTCATAAATGCACTATTCTGCCAAAGAGATTTATTGCTTTCATCAATGCACTAATCTACCAAAGAGATTTAGTGCTATCATATAATGGATCAGATATTTTATGTTTCATGTGTCGTTAACCATAAGTACTAAAAATCAAGCAACATATCATGCGAAACAATCATTTCATCCAATATCATATGCCAAGTGTTTTACTACACATATAACACAAGCATATTGTATAATACGCCTAGTAAGAGGTAATGGCGTACCTTCCAAAGAGATATTCCTAATCATCACATATACTCCTGATGTCAACTATATCCTTGGTTAACCCTGATTAAGACAAGATCACATACTATCATCATGTTCTCATCATCTTACATCTCATTTTAACCCTAATTAATCCATTTTAGGGTTTCACTTAGTTCATTAGAATATGTGCATTATTACTTGTATTCTAGTCTTAGAATTATCTTACTGATGTCATATTCTAGATTATAGTTCATCAACTGGATATACTCATGTGTCACATTATTATGTGAATGTATTTAACATTATGTCACTTTCATTAACCATATCAGGGTTACATCACATGTATTAAGGGTTATCTTCATATAAGATGAATTTCACGTACAAAACTGATCTCATATTTACATATTATCTTTCAGTTAGATATATGAGGATGTTCTACGAATTTCATCATTTATTGAGAATATATATATTTATTGCATTTAACTTAGGGTTATTAGCCCTAATTAGCCATATAGAGAAAATTACATAATTTCGTGCATCAACATGATCATCACTAACATCAGGTGTACTATAAACATTGTTATAGAGTTACTGACATTTTCCCATAATTTTATATCATCCTTTGATATTTATTATCCATGAACTAAGTATTACATATCTTACATGATATCAACTATATTAATTACTCAAAAACCTGATA
Organism: Alisma plantago-aquatica; assembly: GCA_963693085.1. Taxonomy (NCBI): domain Eukaryota; kingdom Viridiplantae; phylum Streptophyta; class Magnoliopsida; order Alismatales; family Alismataceae; genus Alisma; species Alisma plantago-aquatica. The sequence goes on along the minus strand of OY856414.1, from coordinate 133,003,830 downwards.
CTATACATCCATCTTGTTCTACGCATTTTTCTGAACATTTTGATACCTGATTTGTATTTTTCTGATGAACATGCTATTTACTATGCATTTTGTAAGATCTAAACATTACTAAACTATTTACCTTTTTTCGGCCACTCAGGACCCGACACGTGGCCACTAGGGCGCGACTTCCATGTTTGATGCAGGTCGGTTCTTTTTTGAGCCATTTGCGTTCAAGATGGAGTCGAGCGGTTCTGCGTCTGGACCCGGTTCGGCTCCCTGCCTCCCTTCGCTTCTCACGCGATCAGTCCCAAGCGGGACTCTGTTCCTCTACAACATTCTCCGCCACCTAGACTCTCCTCCGGTGAGGGATCAACAGAGGTGCATGGATCCTCATCAGCTACCAAGGATGCAAACAGCTTCGTACGTGATTCTGTAGTGTCGCCGGCTTCTGGGATCTCTTCTTGGGTGCCTCCTAGCGAGCTCGAGGAGCTTGCCGCCGCAGGCTACTTCCATCGTGGCACAAAAAAGGGGGAAAAGGCCTCCACTGGTTCTCTCTATCATTTGAGATTATCAACATGAACATCGTGTTTCCCCGAAGTATTACACACCCTCCATGTGTGGTGAGATGAACTTCTTGTAGCCCCCGACTTCCATCTTCCTCTTCGAACGAATTGACCTCGTTAACAATGGGGGACCTTCATGGGAACCACCATAATGCCAAACTCCTTCTCCTCATACCTTATTCCTCATTTCCCCTCACTTCATCTTCTTATGATCACCCCTCTACCCCCTCTTCTCCACCTCCGACTACCACTTGTAGGCTACGGTGGAGAGACACTGGGGAGTTGACTTCTATTCTCCCTATTGGAGCAGTCGCACAGCTCATTTTAGGGGTCTACACACTCCTCTACTTGAGTCAAGAGAAATTGACCACTTCATTTCCTCATTCGGGCCACGACCACAACGTGGGGCAAGGCTAAGGCTTCCCGCTCATTGTAACTCCACGATCTCCAGTCTGACCGGAGGTAGGGGATGAGGATCTAAATTCCAAAGTACATCCAAAGACTACTAAGGAACTCGCCCACAGTAGGATACGGGGATCACTTGAGTTGAAGGCCTCAACCACCCGATTAGTCATGAATGGCCAGGATTCAGCTGTGCAATCTGCTCTCAAACAATGGGGTGTGTGACACCAGATTATACTCAACTTAGGTCTATAAATCCTCCATAAATTACATTATTTCCCAATTTTCAAACCTTAGTAACTTCCTCTAGGATACTTCAATTGCCACCAAATTTTAAACATAGCTTCACTACCTCTCAGGATAGATTCTACTCAAATTTGGTGACAAAACTCAACTATTTGATCATCCAATTAAATACCTCAAAAGGCATTAAAAGAGATATCTTAATCATGATGTCAACCTCACATCAACACACCTACTTTGTCAAAAGCTTGGAACTCTTAATATAACTCAACCATATGATTTCACTTATGTCATTGGACATTTAGGATTCCAAAAGTCCACTCCATCACAGTTTCCTTTTGGTTTCCATCCCTAAGTCCAACGGAATCATCATCCAACTTGCACATTCAGTGGATTGCAAGGAATCTAAGAGGGAAAATCTCTCTATCAACGGAAGAGACCCAGTCCCAGTGGGACTTAGACGATGAGCATCTCACGTTGGATCAAGATCCAACGGCCTTCGTTGCATGCGATCAAACAAAACAAAATACCTTTTTCAATTGCCAATTAATGCCTTATTTTCGAGAAATCTTGAGAAATTGATATCTCCCAAACCATAACTCCTTTTTGCCTCAAATCTTAAGCGAACGTTTGTCTTTACATTATCTAGTTATGTACGCAATTTGGGAAACAAATTACAATGGATGAGAAGGTTTCCTTCCCTCCTAAGTTATCCTTTAATTAATCCAAAATTAATTGGTATTTCTTTTCGATTTGCTATTATTTTGTTATTTTGGGTCCCTTGGACCTCAAGAAAACCTAAAGTCACAAACTCCCATATTGGAGAATATTTACTTGCCTTAATTCTCTTATCTATTTCTATTTCACTTATTCTCCTTTTATTTAATCAAATCAGTTTCCTTTTCTTTTTAATTGGGCTCAATGGCCGACAAGGCCCATTATCAATCAATCAAGGCCATTTCACACGAAATCCATCACAAATCAAATAAATAGATTTCTTTTATTCTTTAAAAGAGAATTACATCTTTTTACTACATTCTTTAGAAATTGAGGTTATAACAAGGTCAATATGTAGCAACCTCATGACTTTGTTGTTAAGGCGAATTCTTCTCACAAAGTTTGTCACCTCAAATGATCTTTATATGGACTTAAGCCATATCGGAGTGCCTACTTCAGTAAAATCAGCACATATCTTGAGAAGTTGGGTTTTTATCGATCAACCTTATATCATTCACTATTCTCATATAAATACTCAAGAGGTTACATTGTCCTTGATATATACATTTATGACATTTTGATCAAAAATATTGATAGTATTGGCATCAACAAACTAAAATAGTCTCTACATGACCACATACATACAAATGATTTGGTATATTTTGCTGGTTATATTCCCTGAGAGTCATCAAGTAATAATTGTAAAGGGGGTATTCTATACTTGATTTGATTAATTTGAAAATGTGATTCCACTTATTATGTTTGTTTCAGTATTGAGATAATAAATAAACCTAATAATTTCCTAAGAATTTTTTGACTCAATGACATGGTTTAGGTTAAGTCCTAAACTTGAGATCATATGTATAATAAGATTATTCATTTTTTTTATGTGTGTAGTCAGTTACTACTGTGGATAGTATATGAAAAAAAATACATAAGATAAGCATGTATCATGAGTGATGAATGTGTGTCTTTAGTCATGGTATTGGATATCAACTCATATTAATGGGTACTTGTTAGAGAATAGGTTGTACTTGACAAAACCACCTTGAGATTTACATGTGTAATTCATGCAATAACATGTTTGAGTTATATCTCATTGTGAAGAGGGTGATTGTGATCCTTAGACCTGAAATCATTGGTGTAACACATGTTGTGATGTGTACTTTGACACTAGCCCAACGTTCTCCAAAATATGAGTTGCCAAAAAGGTGGTGAGTGGATACAATATGACACATGGGGCATATTGTTAGTGATGTAGATGGAATTTTTCCCTCCTTTGGAGTGATATACCTGAACACTTAATAAGCAAGACTATGAAATGCATGGTCATGCTCATGTGAGTCAAAATATTATATTGAGCTCACAATATCTCAAATAGTTAACTCTATGACAAGGAACAAGATTGAGTGCTAAGGGGATGATGTTCCATAATTCAATTTCAATCTGGATATCTATGACAAAGGGATTATACAGTCACATTAACATTGTTCACTTTACATGTTGTAGTTGTTCTCTAACTTATTCTTGTATATTGTGTGGTAATGATGTGTGGCTAGACATCAATCTTTTTTGTGTTGTTTTGAACATCACTACCAACGTAATTAAGAACCTACCAAGTCATGCATGTAAGGATACATAAGGGAATTAAATTTCTGAATTAAACATTTGATTCAAATGGTTATAAATCATAAATAGGTTGATTAACCCTCTAATCAGATGACCGGATTGTCTGATTGGATAATCAGATTGATTAGTTTAATGCATTAATTGATTTTTAATTGGTCGAGTATGCTTTCCACTGGGCAAACATTATCGGCCAATCAGGAAGCCTAGTTAGGCAAACACAATGTAACAGGGAAAGTTAGAAATTGTAAAAAAATTCATATCTAGATCTGAATGGACATGATCAGTCAGTCAGCTAGAATGATGTTCCAATGAAGGACCATGTTTGGCCGATCTGGACATGTGATTGGGAGATGACAATCAAATATGAGTTTTTCAACATTAAACATTTTTTTGAGATGGCAATTAGGAAATGATTTGGAATCAGGTTTTTCCAAGTTCATGACTCTCCTATATAAAGGGGACACTCCCAAAGGGTGAGACATATCATTTGAGACAAGTTTTGAGCCAAGTTTTTTGTCAAACTTATCTCTTGGAGAGAGGAAGTTACTCCTAGGACTGCTTCCCAAGTTAGGAGAAGAAAGGGAGCTCTAGGATGCCTCACACATCCAAAACTCATGTTCCTCTTCCGCTTGGTGGTTAAGGAGGTGTATTGTGTTCTCCCTCATCCGTATATATGAAGTAGATGTTGAGGCACACATGTTATGGCTTGGAGAAACTGTTCGACAAGAATACAAGTGTGCAATAGCTTATTGGCCAATCTGAATCTTCTTCTTCTCATTTATCCATATTTCATAGTGGTCGTTCCACATCTAAATATAGAAGATTTTGTTTTTCACTAACATAAGATGTGTCTATTTGTTGGACAACTAACATGTGGAATATTATCATCTTTATCCCTTCTTGTGTCTTTTGTTCACTAATGTTTTCTAAGTATAATGGGTCTAATGACTAGTCATAAAGGGAAGACTAAGTTTTGTTATTGCACTATGACCCTTCTTGAAAACCCAAGAGTTGTATCGAAGCCCATGTCTTACACTACAACATGAATTTGGGTTTAAATCACAAATGATTCATTGGATAAATAGTTTGCAAACATGTATCCACAATAACCACCTAGTATCATAAATGATATGTACCTAATATCATGTATTACATCTACATATGCAACATCATAAAAGTTTCTTTGTTTGGTTGATGTGGATATGGTAGTTAGATCGTTCTGGTGTGATCTAAAACATGTAACATTAACTTATTGATTATGAACAAACATCATCTATCATGTATATTTCTTGCATGCCATGACTCTGTGTATGAATTCTCCATGTAAATTTCTTTTTGGAAATAGGTAAATATATTGCCAAAAGGGACTAAAAGCCCAAAACCATCTTTCTACAAGACATATACGTGGGGATGTTATCTACAAAAACCCCAGTATCTTTTAGCTTGCTCAGACAGACCTGAAGTGAAGCCTTCTTTACATTTAAAAGTGCGGCCTAAAGCCACAGCAAGCTTAGCAATGATTTTATCCTCGTCACTAGCCAACCCACCAGGATTCCTACTATTTCTCTCCTCCCACACTAAGTAGCAGGCGCCCGTCAGGAGAAAACCTCCCACTGCTGCGCTGCTTCTATTCTTAAGCTTCTCGTTGAGTTTCATAACCAAGCTCATGAGATCCTCTTCCACCATTTGCCCCCATTCACACTTCAGGCCAATTAAAGTCCATATTCTTCTAAAGAACCTGCATCCGCCAAAAATATGCTGGTGGCTTTCCTCCTCGACGTTACAAAGGCTGCACTTTGCTTCAATCGGCAGCCCCCATCTTCTAAGTCTGTCAGCAGTAGGGAGTTTAGAGAGAATAGCCCTATACGTAGTTGTGCTCCACTTAGGCATATGGAATTGGTTCCACAACAGCTTATGCCAAGCTACCTCTTCATTAGTATTGATGTTGATCCATGGTCTAGTCTTGGTAGAGCTGACCAAACCATGACTATCAACACTATACCATTGATGCATATCCTGCCACTACTTACACATACCCCTCCATATCCTAGAAGAGTTACTGTCAAAACCATTCTGCAGGTCTCCATACCTTTCCGTCATCCAGCTACTCCAAATATTTTCCTTCTGTCTAAGGAACCTATCAACTCTTTTACATTGACTCCGATTCACCATCCACTTGGGATCGGTGACATTCAGCCCACCACTACTGAACGGTTTGGCAATAGTAAGCCACACCACTCCATGGCCTTTACTGCCCCAAATGAAGCTTGCTATAAGTTGTCTGCATTTATCCGCCAAAGGGAGGGGCAACTCACAGACATCGCACCAAAAGCTAATCATCGCCTGGAGGACTGTTCAGACCAGCACCAACTTCCCTGCAAAAGAAATCCTACAGGCTGCCCAGCCATCAATCTTTGTTCTCAGCATATCCAGGCATTGAATGAAATCTGTAGTAGACCCTTTACCTCCCGCCACTGGGGCACCCAGGTACCGTGTGGGAAGCTTCCCCACCTTGATTTGAATAGCATTTCGCATCCTTCCTCTCCTAGCATCGCATGACCTGGATAGGTACAACCTAGACTTAATAGTATTTATGTAAAGTCCCGTCAGGTGTCCAAACTTCATCATCACAACTTTAAGCTCCCGAACTCTCTTGGCATGGCCGGTAGAGAAAAGCATAACATCGTCGGCAAAGATGAGATGGGAATAGACTTTGACATTCTTTATTTTGAAAGGCCTAACCTTTCCTACCTCTTCAGTAGCCTTCATCATTCTGGTAAGTCCTTCCATAACAATGGTGAATAGCATAGGGGACAAGGGGTCGCCTTGTCTTAGACCGTTCGCAGCAGTAAACAGACCCACCGGGCCACCATTCAGCAAAATAGAGAAGGAAGTGGTGGTCACACATTGTTCAATTATGTGAACCCACCTCTCACAAAACCCAAGAGCTTTCATAATGGACCAAAGGGCATCCCATCTCACATGATCGTAGGCCTTAGTCAAATCCACCTTCAGGCAAGCTCTTGCACCAAATCTTCTGTTCTTGAACCCCGTAAGGAATTCAGCAGCAAGCAGAGTGATGTCCTCTATCCTTCTCCCTTTTATAAAAGCACTTTGTTCTTTGGATATGATATTCGGTAGGATGTTCTTCAGTCGACCTGTAATGACTTTAGAAATAATTTTATACAGCACATTACAGCAGGCTATCGGCCTGTAATCCGCAATGCTCTCAATCTCCTTCTTCTTAGGAATCAGTTTAATAAACCCATGGTTGACCGCCCTCACCATACTATGACCCCCCAAGATCCATCTAACTGCTTTGACTATGTCATTCTTCACAAACTGCCACATGTGTTGAAAGAACTTCGCATTCATCCCGTCGGGTCCTGGAGCTTTGCTGGGATTGATGGAGAAAACGGCATTCTTGACTTCCTCTTCGGTGGCTTGAGCACAAAGCATCTCATTAGTTATGTCATCCACCCTTCTATCAGGCAACAACTCCTCAAAGTTATGATTATAGTTCACTTCTTTGTTATACAAATCTTTGAAGTAGTTAATAGCATTAACAGCCACCTCTTCCCTGTTATTCACCACTTGCCCTTGTTCATTGATTAGCTCATGTATGGACTCAGCCATTTCTTTCTTCTTTATAGCTCTATGGTATACTTTGGTATTACGGTCCCCATCTTTTATCCACTCCATACGACTTCTCTGCCAACTAAACACTTCCTCGACTTTTTTCAAATTCAGCAGTCTGTTTTCGGTTCTTCTCTCTTCTTTTCGGTTCTCTCTCCATGTAAATTTCAACTCTACAATTAGATGATGTGAAAAAATCTGCGGTGGACCATGGTGGAGAGGAGGATATAATAAAAAGAAAATGCAAAAGAGGAAGGTCCTTCAAGGTTTTGTGATAAAAAAGAGACAATGGATCAACATCAACCCAAGGACTGCCCAAATAATGGACTTTTGATCAGATGATCATCTTGCATGATTGGGCAACCAAAACCCTAAAAGGGTAGATTGAGGACTACATCAAGATGTTGATCTCTTAGTTGTTTTTCTACAACACTTGTTGGCTAATGTTGTTTTACTAGTTTTTGAATCTTGTTTAATTGCATGTGGTGATTGATGTAGTATACAATATGTATAATAATGTATATGTAATGGTGATCGGATACAAAAGGATGGATATACAAATCCCTCAATATAATATCAATGTTGAAGACTCCTTCCAAGTGTGATACACATGAAGACCTTTCTCAAATAAGTGTGGGAATGGTAAGCCATGGTGCAAGATGTACCTCCAAGAAGTGTGATAACAAGTATGTGGGCCTACCAAGTAGGGTTGGACTTGACTAGGTGGTCTGAATGAGATTAAGAATTTGAAGAGTTAGAGATGGTATATAACTTATATGATGAATTATTGACACATATTTTTGAAATTGTCTATCCAAGAATTGCATATGATACAATTGCTAATCCTACCTCAATAATTAAGTTTTGGGAATCATCATTGGTTGAGCAATGTTTTAAATGTATTTTGGATCTTGGTCCACTAGAAAACTCATTATGATATTCAAAATTAATGGTGATGGCTATCAATTTGAATAAAATAGAGGGAGTGTACTTCATTAAAGTCAAAAATATTTCGGTGAATAAGATTCTTGAAATTAATTTATTGACATGTACATAATATCTTTTATATAGAACACAACCCGTAATATGTGCTCACTGTGATCCGTCCTTAAGAAACATATAATTTATGGAAGTAATTTTAACAAAAAAATAATATCTATGCCCTGGACACACCAATACTTAATGAACCAACCCGAATACAGTTAAGGAAAATAGGGAAGCTTACAATAAGCATTTTTATGACACTATGGACACAAAATGTCTAATGCTTTGTTCCATGAAAACTAACCTTTAGAAGTAGCATGAGCTCATGGTTATTATTGATATGACAACAAATATTAGGAACATGTATCAAGAACAAGGAAGGCAAGAGAGATATGATGTCTTCAAGGCCCTATTTAAGTACAAAATGACGAAAGGTGGTCCAGTTGGACCCCATGTACTCGAGTTAATCATATATGTGGAAAGTCTTGCAAGACCGATATTTATTTTAGGTGGAAACATAAGTAATCTTGCAATGATTGACAGTTCCATACAACCAATTTTTCATGAACTACAACATGAACAATTTTGATATGCTATTGACTGAGCTACTTGGAATGTTAAAAATTTCTAAGGGGTAAATGAAAGATAGGCTCAATTCCATGTTCAATGGTTATAAAAGGGAAAGGAAGGGGGAAAGTCAAATATAATAAATGTTCTAAAGCTAGAAAAACTTCTTATGTACTTAATGCAAAAGGAGGAGTGGATAAAGAAGGCAATTGTCACCATTGTCACCAACCTGGACACTAAAATAAAATTTCCCTCACTACATGGAGGAACTGAAGAACAAGAAGCAGGGGTCAGATATATCCACTTCAGGAACATATGTTATTGAAATAAACTTATATACTTCACCATAATTGGTATTGGATATCGTATATGGATCTCACATATGCTAAAATATGAAGGGCCTAAAAAGAAATATTGTAAGATCCTCAAATTTTGCAAATTTATGTTCAATTCAAGAAAATATGATTGAGTTTTATCAATGAATATGAAGTTCATTAATGTGACACTAGAAGGTAGGTAAAGGATTGAGAATACTATTAGTAGAACCATAGTTATGCAATTAAGGGTTCAATGAACACCTTAAAACCACTTTGTGCCAAGTGAGACCCATGAGACTATTTATTTTTTGAATAGGTCCTTGTGGCACAAGTCTATGAGAATTTGTGGATAAATGAATGATAATGGATTTAGGAGTTGTTTGATAATTGAAATTTGGGATAATAAGAAAGTTTCAAAATATCTAAGATAATTTGTGATTTGGATAATTAATGGAGTAATTATCTAACCCCGACTTGTAATACAAGTTTTGGACACCAAATATGGATATATCGAGCTTATTTTGGAACACTTGAAGATAATAAGGAAACAAAGATAATTATGGAATTTGATATAAAATAAATTTTCATGTGATGTGGGTAATTGATTTAAGGAAACACTATAAGATAAAGTTTTGTCTATAAGAGTCATTCTAATAATCCCAAAAATTAATTATAATTTTGGGAAGGCATTACTGATATGTTGTACAAATTTCATAACAAACAGATGTTGCTAGTTGACTATAGAAAATTGTGAAGGATGAGGGACCTACTTGCAATATATACATGCTTTGATATTTTTGAAAGCCAATTTAATGGATACAACTTAGGCACAGAGCAGTCCACATATCATTAATGTGTCACATGGGGTGTGATCATTGGATCATAGATCACGTCTGTGAACCAGACTAGGAAAGGGGGTTACTATTCACCTGAAACCCTAGTTTCCCAATCCCTCTATATGCTTTACTTTAGCATTAACTTATTGAACCTATGAATTCCATGTGCAAAATGAATTAGGGACTCAATTAAAGCAAAGAAATCGGTGCCATGGTGACCATGTATTTCCCTTTTCCATTTACTCTTCTCACCTTTGTGCGGAAATCCCTAAATCAAACCCAAAATCCTATAGATACCCTACCCTCAATTTTTCCTTGAGATTTAGAGAATTAATGCCACATTTTCGACTGATGAATCCCTCTCTTAATCCCACTCCACTCTTCTCTAGAAAGCCCTCCTCCATACAACACCACCACTTGCATGCTCTATTCTTCTGGTGTGCGGGTCTCACAAAGACCATCAGATCTTGGTATTTGCTAGACCCAAGACTCGATCTTGTGGTCAAAGCAAAAATGTGCTTGGGATAGTTGTGAGTGGGTGGAATAACTAATTTCAAATGATCATGATATGATAGAATTAGGTTTTGGTACCCTAATTTCGTAAATGAACCAGAAACAACCTTAAGCACCATATCATGACCTAAGTTAGGTTTAATATGATTATATTGAATGAATGGTGACACGTTAGGGCTTAGATACCTACAGAATGAATGATTGAATGGTTACTTGGATCTGTGCTTAGTTGATTGGATTATATGTGGTTCAAGTATTCTTTATGGATTTTGCATGACAAAGGTACATGATTGTCTTATAAATACTCACATTATCAGTTGCCAATGGTTTCCAAGGCTTTCTCAAAGTTTGAAGAAATAAACGGTTGGATGTTTATTTAATTATAAGTCTGATATGAGTATCCTATAATGGAAGTAATGATATTTTGAATCCAGGGCTAGATAAACTAACATGGTAGTACATCTAATTACTATGATGGATAGAGAAAGTTGATTACACCCATGGTGGTTTGGCAAATATGAGTTAGATTATCTTAATGATAATACTAGTTTATATTTGCAACTATCTTATGGTTGAGAATATATGTTGTTATCTTATATTTGCACATTTTGTTGTGTCACGTACATAGTATCTCAATATACTAATATGCGTCTTGATCGTCACCATTAAGGTAACTACCATATATGAAGACACAAGGATTTGGTGAATCAGATGAAATAAATTGAATCCATTAAAGCTAAGTAAAGGTGGATTAGTTATATGCTTCTTTTCATACATATTATTTTTATTATGAGAAAATCATGTAACTCCATAGAGGAAACTCATTATATGTCATGTAAACAATCTTTGTGAAATGAATGGAAAGTTTTTAATATTATTTCTTATTTGTTGAATTTGGATCCTAGAAACTTTTGGTAATGTATCTCGACATCCCAAAGTGGGGGTTGATATTGTAACATACTTAGATCTGAGTAATTAGCTAAAAATTTCCCCTATGTTGTCTCATTTTCATTAGATTAACAATAAATAGATTTTCCCTTACTTCGAAAAATAAAGAGTTTTTGGAGCCAAGAAACATATATAATACATAAATATATCACCTTCTATATAAAGCTAAAGGTCAAATATTTAATAAAGTCTTCAATTGGAATTTAATTATATTACTTCACCAAAATTGGTTTTGACCACAAATTGGCGATATAGAACATCCTTCATATAAATGATTAAATACATCCAATAAAAGTGAAACAATTCCTCCAATTGAACAAGAAGGACATTAAATGAATTACTTGAGTAGTTAACTTAAAATAATTAGATAAAATATCAAATGTTCTTAAAAGGGGAAATTGATGTTAAAACCATACTCCTCACACCTTATATAACATACACTCTAATTTTTGAATCGATTAAACCTCCATTGACCATTCATTTAAATACATTAAAAAACTATTCTTTAATACACATGATTGTAATGAAATATTAACATTAATTTTCCCTTTCTCCATGAGACCCTCTCCCTATAAAGTTCGTGGTTCAAAACTTTGCAGGATCGAAGGCCAATGATGAAAAGGTCGTAATTCACTACCCTTTCCCCCATCATTTCATTTCCTTACCCTTCAATTTCTCTTCCTCTACCTTCCTCATATACTTCTTCTCCTATACCCTTTCCCACTCTATATCCTTGCCTCCTCACCATCCTCATTTCTCTACCTACCTAGTAGCATCAAGAAACACCAGGAAGAGTCGAGTATTGCCAAGAAATGCAAAAGGACCATCACCCCTCCTCATCCTCCAGTCTCCTCAACCAACCCTTTTTCCCTATTCTCGATGCCCAAGGCAGTAGACCTACAAATCTATCAGGCTTCTTCTACAATCTTCCTCCACCATGTTGTTGTAGAAATCCATCCATTGCCCTAGATATTTCCATTTTCATCACAGACAACACCAATCTCACCAGCGAGCCTCACACCCGCCACCCAACCATCTTCCTCCCTTATCTGCACTGGAGCCAACACCACTGCCTCCACCATTGTCACCCACCATGATCCCTTCCTCCTCATCGACCTGATGTTGATCACTCCATCACCACCACTCAATCGTAGAGACCTCCATTGCTCATCTGCAATTGAAACGTGCTAGATTGCAGATGCTTCATAACAACACCAACCACCACCACTCCTTCCTCCTCTCTATCTTGATAATATCTATGATAGAGTGCTCTTATGACACCTTTAATCTCCAATGACATAAGTGAATTCACGAATGCTGAGTTATCTTGATAGTTACAAGTGCTTTGGTAAGGTTTGGATGGTGATTGATGTTGATATCACAACTAAGATCCCTAACGTTATGACTTTTTGAGGTATTTGATTGATAGATCAAATATTTAGTTTTTGTCTTCAAACTATAATGGGATGTAGTTGTGATTGTAATGAAACAACATCCCAAATCTCATGATGTAATGAGGTTCCTAGAAGAAGTTATTTAGGTTAAAATTTATGAAATCATGAGTATTATTGAGCAAGATGTTCAATTTGAGCTATGTTGGTTGGTTTAGGGAGATGTCACGTGGGCAGAGCCACCCTTCAATCTATGCAGTGAATGTGTGACTTCGGATAAGTGAGGTGGCTTGTTTTTGTCTGTTGGATAAATGATTGAATGTCTGGGACTTCATCCCTTATCTCTGGCCAAACTAGAGATTGTGGGGAAGGAAGCCACGCTCCTCCCTCCCCTCCATGATGTGGATCATGGATTGAGAGTAGAATATGAACGAATAGTTGGCCTAGACTGGTTGCGAAGAACATATCCCTTAGCCTAGGAGGTGAGGGTAGAGGGTGAACGACTCCTCAAACACTTCTTACCTCTTACCTATCGACCCATGACATCAGATCATGTGGGAAAGCAAGGAGAAGACTTAGGAAGGAAGAAGGGAACTCCAGTTCTCATTAGAAGGGAACCTCACGACGGCAGTAAGTAGGCTCGTAGTTACGTGGAGCCATGAGGGGAGGTAGGGCCAGGTAGCCACAACATCGTTAGATGACAGAGAGGAGGGTTTTTCTCATAGTAGAGGAAGCTTAGTGGCGGCTCTTGGATCTCATGCGAACTGCTCGCTGGAGTCGACCATACTGACAACACATGTACAAAGTTCCACAGACTATCAATAGTGGAAAGAAGGTCACCCTATAGGGCTTCAGTATAGAGGAGGAGTTGGCCAGTCCAACGCTCCAATCTAGTGGCGGCACTCATGACAGAATGCTTGTGCATGCCTAGAACAGAGAGCCTCGTTGGGAGGAGCTTTGGGTTGAGCATGACCTCTCCGATGATGTTGTGAAGGACCTGAGTATTGGAAGCCAAACAAATGTAGGGTTGGAAGTCAAAGATGATCAGAGCAGTGCCAGTGTCTGATCTCACGATGGCAGTCAGGCAGGAGGACTCATGAGAGCAGAACTGAGACCCAGTGATTAGAAGAAAATTGTGACACATAGATAAAAGGAAAGGAGACCCCAAACCAGTTGAAGCAAACTATGAACTGGGTTCAAAGGCAATGAACCACCAGCTGACCTGACTCAAGTGGACCAAAGAGGCACGGACTAGGGTGTGCATGTGGTGCCCACTGATTGGCCACAAAGGTAAATTGTTCAGTAATTTCAAAAATCTTAGATAATTCATAGTAATTACATCCGATCTCTGGAAGAAACAAACAAGGTATTGTTTTTCTTAGGGAAATGAGTAGAACAAGATAGAACTGTAATATCAGTGATTCAATACTTAAATATCAGAGTTATCATGTAATATGTAATATGGTATTTTCATGTCTAATAAATAATAAATGAAGACCTAAAATTTATAAGAATGTATTAGTATCTCAAAAATGATTTATAATCCATATGATGTTGGATATGATGATATTTCAACATGAAATCATGTATTTTCTTAATGTGGATAACCCTAATTAATGTGCAATAATTACAAATATGCTCAAGACATCCTGGAAATTATAGAGTAAGCTCATATCAATAACTAGAAGCTAATATGTAAATCTGAGATGAGTTTTATACATGAAATCCATGTTATATGAAGTTGACCCTTAATACATGGTCTGAAATCCTAATTTAGGTTAATGCATGTAACCAATGGTTAATATGTTCACATAATAATGTGAAACATAATTATTAGTAAATGAAATATAATACAAAATATGACATAAGTAAGATAGCTCCAAGATAAGAATACAAGTAATAATGAGAATATCCTAATGACCTATGCTTAACCCTAAAACTGGACATACTAGGGTTAAGATGATGAGAATCTGATGATAGTATGTGATCTTGTCTTAATCAGGGTTTGACCAAGAGTGGTAGTTGAATCCAAAAATATGTCATGATTAGGCTATCTTGATCAAGGTACGCCATTACCTCTTACTTGGCTTATTATACATTATGTTTTCATTATATGTGTAGTAAAATACTTGGCATATGATATTAGATGAAATTATTGTTCTTGTATGTTATCTTTCTTGATTTTCCATACATATGGTTATGAACACATGAAACATAATATATTTGTTCCATTATATGAAAGTGATATATCTCTTTGGTAAGAATAGTGCTAGTGAGTGATCTATCTCTTTGGTAAGGAGTTCACATGTACAATGATCTATCTCTTTGGTAAGTAGATCATAAGTCTTGATTGCATCTACTCCACTAGTTGGAAGATGCATGAGCATATAATGGGAAAATGTGCCTAAAATTTGTGTTCTCTTTTATTAATGAACATCTTTGTGCAAGTATATGCTTTTTTATATTTCTTTATAACTGCCAAGTATTAGTTTTATCTTATTGCCAAGATTAGTAATGAGAGGTATATAAAAAGACATGTAGGCGTACTCAGTACAATATTCTTGAATATTGTGCTGACGTGTACCACATGTAATCTCTGTTTTAGGTTGTGGACATATGATCGTGAAGGACCAAGATAGTTGAGAGTTTTATGGCGAGCTGATATACAGGTGGACCTGTTGTCTTAAGATCATGTTGTTTGGTGGTAGTACATGTATATGTAAACGTTCGTTGTTCAATATGTAATATAAAATGTTGTAGCAATTCATGTTGTAATTATACGTTGAATGGTGAACATGTGTTGTATGGTTTTATTATTGTTCATGTGCATGTGCTATTGTTGTTTCCTTCTGACTTGCTCTGGTTTTCTTTTTTCTTATCCTAGCGTGTGGTGTTTAAATTTGGGATTCTCACTGAGGTGAGGGTTTCAATTTGGACGTCACACATCAAATTAAGTTGTAGAAAATCTGGGAATGTGACAGGTGGTATCAGAGAATGAACAATAGCAAAGCCTAACATTTGCTCATTATGCAACTCAAACTAAAGAAAATCTTGAACTTTAACAATCTTTAGGGTTGGATTTGTTGTCTTTTATAGACTAGAACTGACCTAGCCTCTAGGTTAGAACCTAGATGTCTGATAACTAGGTCTAGACTAGTGCTTCTTTAGAACAAGTCCTACGATGTCATTCTTTCCTTAAAATGTGGCGGTATGGGACGTTACATTATTCGGAAATGATGTGCATCAAGGGAAGAGAAATCATATACATATGGTGCTCATTGTCTAGAGTATCTATGTTGATCTATACTTTTTTCCCACCCTTTCACTAGGTGACCTGACACTAGACTCTCTACTATGTGTGGGACACTCATTTTGTGGATTTGGTTTTTGATTCCAATGGGATCGAACCTCGATAGTTTTCTGACACAAGTTTTATTGAGGAAAAACTATATCATATTTTATTATATATGTAAGTATTACAAAAATGTGTCCCCATACATGTATGAGTAGGAGGTGGTCATGCAACCTATGTGAAAGTGAGTGACATCAGTCTAGAAGGGAGAATAGTTAAAGATTAGATGTCTAGAGCCTTGTTGGAATATGTGATAGATGGAATAGATGAAATATGTTTAGATGATAATCTCTAAGTGTTATTTAGATGATATAAGACGGTTTTTGATGATATATGTTTGTCTTTGAGAACTTAAGTTTAGTTTTGAGGATGCAAGATAAGTTTTGATGATGCAAGTAACTAGGCTTTTACGAGATAAGATATGTTAAGTTAAGACAAGATGTGAGTGAACATGAGCCTCAAACTCTTCTACAAAGGAGGAACTTTAGTGTTAGGACTAGTTATAGGGTTAACTCTAGAGAGAGTGAGACCCCAGGAGAAGGTTAGAGAACCTAAACTCCAAGATATGAGAAATATGAGAAATATGTGTTATGATATGTCCTAAACTAGACTACTCCCCAGTGAATGAGTTGAGTTGCTTTATGCATGATTCCTATAGACCTATTGAACCCTAGATTTCCTTAAGGGAACCAAACCATAGAGTCAAATAGAGGCTAGTTATATATGTGCATGTGAACATGAATATGAGTACCTACCATCTGGGTGAGGGAGAGATACCCAAGACCCTAGAGGAGGTAACTGTGTTAGTTTTTGAAAGGCCTCAAGCCCGAGTTCATGGTAACTTGTAGGAATATAGTGGTTGCATATATAAGTCAGAGTTTTGGGTAAGCATGTTTTGTGGGTAAAGAATATGTGAAGAGAATGATGTATCATGTTTTGGCTTGTGCTTGTGTGGCCAGAGCTTGAAAAGCAATTAACTAGTACCAACGGGCTAGACTTGAGAACCCTAGAGCGAGGGGGAAGATAATGTTTGTGTATATGACATACTCATAGAGATGAGTGAGCTTAGAGAGACTAAGCATGACAATATTCTCATGATAAGATTTGGGATAACCTCAATTGGACTAGATGAAGTTTGATATATGTTTAATTAGCCACTCATATAAGTTTGTTTAGAACAATCATGGTATAATATGTGTTCATGATCTAATCTTGAGAGGTAATGTATGATGGCATAATAAGATTGGAAAACCCTAGTGATGTTTTGACATAGATATCTATTACTTGGCTAGCCACATGTATGAATTATGATAATGTGAATAGTTGGCTTATATCATAATGAATCTCAAATAGAGCTTTCAACCTAATATGAGAAACTACATTGAGATGACACTAATGATACATGCTACATGAATAGTGGTGACATAATATGGTTGGTGAATCTAGTGATGAATTCACTAATAAACTTGTAAGTTAATATGTAAAGTTAAATGAGATCATGTTAATGTTGGTGCTTAATAAAGATATTTCAAATAATTTGAAAAGTTAGCACAATGAATTGACGATGGTGATACCTTAATATGATTTAGACTGATAGTGTGGGTTAGTTACAATTAAGTCCATCAAAAAAATATGGAACCCTTAATGCATGGGTGAAATGAGTATGGAAATATGACACGAAATAACCTAAGATTCTAAGCCTTTGTTTCAACCTTATATGAGGGGGATTGTTGATCATATATTCTTTTGAAATTGCCTAGATATATATATATATATATATATATATATATATATATATATATATATATATATATAT
Source organism: Alisma plantago-aquatica (assembly GCA_963693085.1). Taxonomy (NCBI): domain Eukaryota; kingdom Viridiplantae; phylum Streptophyta; class Magnoliopsida; order Alismatales; family Alismataceae; genus Alisma; species Alisma plantago-aquatica. The sequence continues at coordinate 132,985,934 of OY856414.1, read as the reverse complement.
ATATATATATATATATATATATATATATATATATATATATATATATACTTTTGAGATTTTGTTTTCGGATATGTTGCAAATAGACTGGTGTCCTAGAAATGGATGAAGACCTTTTGGTTTATCCTTGAAGTAAGAGCATGTCTTAATTTAGGGGACGGAATTTCTTTTAAATGTATATGATGTGATGGACTGGATTTTTTTGGCTTAATTTAGAGGAAAAAATTTCTTTTTTAAGGCATGCAGGATGTGATAGAGTGCTCTTTCGAAACCTTTAATCTCCAATGACATAAGTGACTTCATGCATGTTAAGTTATCTTGAGAGTTACAAGTGTTGTGGTAAGGTTTGGATGGTGATTGATGTTGATATCATGAGAAAGATCCCTAACTTTATGCCTTTTTGAGGTATTTGATTGATAGGTCAAATATTTCATTTTTGGCATCAAACTGTAATGGGATGTAGTTGTAATTATAATTAAGCAACATCCCAAATGTCGTGATGTAATGAGGTTCCTAGAAGAAGTTATCTAGGTTAAAATTTATGAAATCATGAGTATTATTAAGCAAGATGTTCAATTTGAGCTATATTGGTTGGTTTAGGGAGATGTCACGCGGATAGAGCCACCCTTCAATCTATTTAGAGGGTGGGTGACATCAGAAAAGTGAGGTGACTTGTTTTTGGCTGTTGGATAAATGACTGAAGGCATGGGACTTCATCCCTTATCTCCTGACAAACCGGAGATTGTGGGGAAGGAAGCCACACTCCTACCTCCCCTCCATGATGTGGATTGTGGATTGAGAGTAGAACGTGAATGAAAAGTTGGCCTAGATTGGTTGCAAAGAACATACCCCTTAGCCTAGGAGGTAAGAGTGAAGGGAGAATGACTCCTCAAACACTTCTTACCTATTACCTCTCCATCCACGACAGCAGGTTGTGTTGGAAAGAAAGGAGAAGAGATAGAAAGAAAGTAGGGAACCCTAGAGAAGGTTGCCTTGTAGGGCTTCAGGATGGAGGAGGAGACATTGGTCGGTCCAACACTCCAATCCAACAGTGACACTCATGACGGAAGGCTTGCGCATGCCCAGAACAGAGAGCCTCGTTGGGAGGAGCTTTGGGCAGAGCACGACCTCTCCAATGATTTTGTGAAGGACCTCAGTATTGGAAACCAAAAAAATGTATGGCTAGTAGTCAAAGATGATCAGAGAAGTTTCGGTGTCTAAGCTCATGATGGTGGTCAGGAGGGAGGACTCGCACGCACAGAATGAAGACCTAGTAATCAGAAGAAAAGCGTGATGCAGAGAGAAACAGGAAGGAGAGCCTGAACCAGTTGAAGCAAACCCTAAAATGGGTTCAAAGGCAGTGAACCACCAGCCGGCCTGACTCAAGCGGACCAAAGAGGCATGGACCAGGGTGGCCAGGTGGTTCCCACTGATTGGCCACAAAGGTAAATAGTTCAGTAATTGCACAAATCTTAGATAATTCAGAGTAATTACATCCAATCTTTGAAAAATACAAATAGGGAATCATTTTTCTCAGGAAAATGAATAGAACAAGATAGAACCATAATATCAGTGATTCAATTCATAAATATCAGAGTTATCATGTAAGATGTAAAATGATCTTTTCATGTCTAATAAATAATAAATGAAGATCTAAAATTATGAGAATGTATCAGTGTCTCAAAAATATGATTTATAATCCATATGATGTCAGATATCATGGTATTTCAACATGAAATCATGTAATTTCCTTAATGTGGCTAATTAGGGTTAATAACCCTAATTAATGTGCAAGAATTACAAATATGCTTAAGAAATCCTATAAATTACAGAGTAATCACATATCAGTAATTGGAAGCTAATATGTAAATCTGAGATCAGTTTTATATATGAAATCCATTTTATATGAATTTGACCCTTAATACATGGTTTGAAACCCTAATTTAGGTTAATGCATGTAACCAATAGTTAATATATTCACATAATAATGTGAAACACAATTATTAGTAAACAAACTATAATATGAAATATTACTTCAGTAAGATAACTCTAAGACAAGAATACAAGTAATTATGAGAATATCCTAATGACCTAAGTTGAACACCAAAACTAGACATACAAGGGTTAAGATGATGAGAATCAGATGATAGCATGTGATCTTGTCTTAATCTGGGTTTGAGTAAGAGTGGTAGTTCAATCCAAGAATATTTGATGATTAGGATATCTTGATCAAGGTATGCCATTACCTCTTACTTGTCTTATTATAAAGTATGCTTGCATTATATGTATATTAAAATACTTGGCATATGATATTGGATGAAATGATTGTTCTTGTATGTTATCTTGCTGATTTTCCATACATATGGTTATGAGCACATGAAACATAATATATTTGTTCCATTATATGAAAGAACTATATGTCTTTGGTAAGCATAGTGCTAGTGAGTGATCTATCTCTTTGGTAAGAAGATCACATTTACAATGATCTAACTCTTTAGTAAGTAGATCATAAGGCCTGAATGCTTCTATCTCATTGGTAGGCAGATGCACAAGCATATAATGGGAAAATGTGCCTAAAATATGTGTTCTCTTTTGTTAATATACATCTTTGTGCAAGTATATGCTTTTTTTATATTTCTTTATATCTGGCAAGTATTATTTTTATCTTATTGTCAATCTTATTAATGAGTGGTACATAAAAAGACACGTAGGTGTGCTCAGCACAACATTCTTAAATATTATGTTGACATGTACCGCATGTCATCTCTATTTTAGGTGGTGGACATATGATCATGAAGGACCAAGATTAATGAGAGTTTTATGGCGAGCCGATATACAAGTGAACATATTATCTTAAGATAATGTTGTTTAATTGTAGTACATGTATATGTAAAAGTTTGTTGTTCAATATGTAATATCAAATGTTGTATCAGTTCATGTTGTAATTATATGTTGAATGGTGAACATGTGTTGTATGGTTTTATTATTGTTCATGTACATGTGCTACTATTGTTTCCTTCTAACTTCCTCTTTTCTTCTTCTTAGCCTAGTGTGTGCTGTTTAAATTTGGATTCTCACTTAGGTGAGGGTTTAAATTTGGATGTAACACATCAGACTAAGTTTTAAAAACTCTAGGGACATCACAATCTCTTCCTCCCATCCCCCTTCCATACTGCATACCTATGGATGCCAGAAACCTCCATCCCCCAAGCCACCTCTTCCCAAGGACCTCCTTCCCTTTGCCCCTAGACCTTAGGCCACTTCAGAGGTCCACCACCAAACTGTAGAAGGTGACAACCAGTAAAGGAGATGTGACCACCGTCTGACAAAGGGAACCTAGTGACACCCTTCTTAACCATATCGTGTATGCCTCCTCTCCATCTCCTACTCTTTCTTCTTCTCATCAATTTTATCCATCCTCCTTTCTTTCCTACTAGGTGACTTTTTGCCATTTCTTACTGATTGAAAGTCACCACCTAGCAGACCATCATCTTCTATCTTGCTCCTCATCACCTTTAGAATCCATGGCCACAATCTTCCATCCCATTGTAGTGTATCCTTTGTCTATTGTACCTCTCTCTCCCTTGATATGGCTACCACAACTACAACATGGCCTGACATGGTGAAGATTTAATCTCAATGACCAATGTGCAACTAGAGATTTGCAAATTCTTGAAGTAAGATCTATATATGTGCCATGTATCGTGTGCAGAACTGCAACCCCTACAACAACACCACCATGGAAAGCATTCATTCTCCTTCATGAGCGGTGTCTGGACAACTACCACCTTTGACCAGAATGCCACCTAAGTGGACACTGATCAAACCTGGAGAGTCAAGCAACCATCAAAGACAACAACTTTGTTGTGTTTTGTGGGACATAATAGGTAGCGGAAACAAAAATATTATCTAACCACAAACCCATAACTAGCAGATTGCATCAACAACTATGCAATAGGAAAGATGGTTTAACATGATATACCTGGTACTGAGGCTTGCTCAATGAAAATACCTCACATCTAGTGCGGTCTTCAACCGCCTAGTCTTCGTCGACGTCTGTGCAGCTCCTGGTGTAGACCCAGACTACGGTTGATGGACGTCCTCCTGAGCGGTAGAAATCTCCCGCCTCTATAGATAGTCCCAATAGACTATCGGGAAGACAAGAAGGAGTTGTCCCCTTTTGTCAGTGTACTAGTCACTGATACATTCTCCCACCACCAGTCACTTTTCTACAATTGCCTTTCCCTTGATGTTACTTCTTGGATGGGTAGAACTTGTTTGGGATCTCTCAGTTACCACAACCAGAGAGGACAACAACTTTGCAGAGCATCTGATGTTCTGAGTTGTGTGTTCAGAGAAGCACCATGTACCCCCATATTTATTGTAGAGGGTAGGGTCAGGGTTTCCAGTCTGTGCGGGAGTAGAAGGGTCATCATTTTCCACAAACTGATTGTACTGTGGTAGATGAACCGATCGTTTCACAACTCAACCAGTCATTTGGGCAAGTGAGCCGATCAGTTCATAACTGAATCAGTTGTTTGGGCAGGTGATCCGATAGGTTCACCTAGTGAACCAGTCATTTCACTACCTAGACTTTCCCACAATTCACTTTCCTTATTCATTTCTAATTAATGCAAAGATTAATTCTTGTCCCAATCAAATTGAACAAGAGAAACGATGATCTTTTCTCACGAATCAGGAGACCCCAACACATGCTTGTTTGGTCCACGTGAACCGATCAGTTCACTAGAGTGAACTAGTGGTCTCACTGACCACTAGCCGATCGGTTCACCCAGTGAACTGGTTGGTTGGTGCTCCAGGTTGTGCAGAACTCAGTCAATGTAGTTCTCAATCAATCAGACACTCTAATCAATTGGTTCAACACTTGAACTTGATGATTCTGAGTCAAATCTATTGATTGAATGTTTAATTAAGTACCTAAACACTTTAGTAATCAATCTAAACATCATTCATGGATAAAATCCTCTTCTAAGTTAATCATATGTGTGTGACCCTATAGGTTCCATTTCACATTGGCAATGAATTTCCATAACTAACTTATGACATCACAAGCAAAGAGTGGTTCCTAGTCACACATCAGTGCTACCCAAGTGAAGAGGAAAGTTGGAGAACAACTTTTAACCTACAATCTGTTATTGGTGTTATAGTGAATGTATAGTCCCTATGTCACTGATATCCGGATTGAACTCGAGGCATGGACTTGTCATCCTCTACAAATGTCCAATCCATGTTTCTTGATTCAGAGTAGACTGTCTGAGATATATGTAAGCTCAATATCACATATTGACTAACATGTGCATGGCCATGCATTTCTTAGTCTAACTCCTCAAGTGGCCAGGATATGACACTCCCTTAGGAGGGACAAATTCCATATCTATCACTCACAGACAAGCCCTCGTGTGTCAAAGTCTCCCAATCATCACCATTATAACAGCCCATGTTTTAGGACTGCATTTTATGATGTCAAAGTGTACCCAATCACATGTGATGAGTGTAGTGATTTCAACTTTAAGAACAACAGTGACCACCAATACAATAAGAGATGATCCTGACTAACCAAGTGTGGTTTCCATGCATCACTCCTATGGTGGGTCTCTCTGATACACTATTGTGTAACATGTATCTGTGTGCTTGGTTTGATATCACATATCATAACTAATGAGACTTTTTCATCAACCAACACACACTCTAGTCTTTTGTGTTATTGATGTCTATGGTTATTTCCACAATAACAACTGACTAGGGACATAATAAGAATGTATACTCTTAACATCCATATGATCTCATTGTTTAGGTCCTCAACCCGAAGACATATGTCACTGAGTAATACAATTCTTTAGACATCTAACATGTTATGTCATTATCTCAAAATAGATTAAACATATAGATGGAAATTGCCTTTATTATTATTCAAATCATTTACAAAGTATGCCATTACAATCATCATATGACTGGCTCTATGGGCATACATACCAACAGACTCCCACTTGCACTTAGATCCAATCACCCATGAACCTTGGTCCTTGTTATCTAGCATGACCATCATGCTACTGCAGTAACAGTGCCTTAGTCAAGGGATCAACTATATTGTCTTCAGTTGGTACTCTACAAATCTTTACATCTCCTCACTATACGATCTCTCGTATGAGATGGAAGCGTCGTTGTTTGTGCTTGGACCGCTGATGTGATCTAGGTTCTTTAGCTTGTTCTATAGCTCCATTGTTGTCACAATAAATCTCAATTGCATCACAGATTCTAGGAACCACCCCAAGTTCAGAGATGAACTTCTTGATCCACACATCCTCCGTTGGTGCATGGGATGTAGCAATATACTTGGCCTCTGTTGTAAAATCCACACTTGTCTCTTGCTTAGAACTCTTCCTACTCATAGCTCTGTTGTTGAGGCAAAACACAAATCCTGACTGTAATCTATAATCATCTTTATCAATTTAGAAGCTAGCATCAGTGAAACCCTTTACCACCAACTCTTCCTCACTGCTATAAACAAGGAACTGATCCTTAGTCCTTCTCAAGTACTTTAGGATGTTCTTCATGGCGATCCAGTGAGCATATTTTGATCTAATAGTTATCTGCTCATCATAATGAGTGCATATGAGACATCGGGATGTGTGCACAACATTGCATACATTATGGATCCAATTGTTGATGCATATGGAATCCCATTCATACGTTCCCTGTATTCACAAGATTTGGGACATTGAGCTCTAGAGATGGGAACTCCATGCCTAATGGGTATGCTTCCTCTCTTAAAGTTCTCCATGATGAACCTCTTCAACACTTTTTCAATGTATGTACTTTAACTTAGTCCAAGAAGCCTTCTGGATCTATCTCTATAGATCTTGATTCCTAGGATATAGGATGATTCTCCTAAGTCTTTCATTGAGAATGTATTTCCAAGCCATGATTTTACCTTTTGTAAAGTAGGCATGTCATTCCCCATCACTAGTATGTCATCTACATACAATATGATGAATGTAGTCATGCTCCCACTGAACTTCTTATACACACAAGGCTCATCTTTATTTTGACTAAAGCTAAACTCTTTAACTGCTTTGTCAAATCGAAGATTCCAGCTTTGAGATGCTTGCTTCAATCCATAGATTGACCTTTGCATCTTACAGACTTCATTTGCATCCTTTGGATTTATAAAACCTTTATGTTGTGTCATGTACACATCCTCGACAAGATACTCGTTAAGGAATATGGTTTTAACATCCATCTACCAAATCGTATAGTCATAGTAGGCTGGAATAGCAAGCATGATCTTGATGGACTTAATCATGGCAATTGGAGAAAAGGTTTTGTCATAGTCAACACCTTGAACTTGTCTGAAACCCTTTGCAACCAATCTTCCTTTATATGTTTGCACATTGCCATCCATGTCAGTCTTCTTCTTGAAGACCCACTTGCACCCTATGGGTTTTACCCCTTCAGGTGGATCCACCAAGGTACATACCTTGTTGGTATACATGGATTCCATCTTAGATCTCAAGACCTCAAGCCATTTCTTAGAATCTAGTCCATATGTAGCTTCTAGATAGGTATTTGGCTCATCATCTATGACCAACTCACCACCTTCTTGAGTCACAAGATATCCAAATCTTTCAGGCTCAAGGTGTGTCCTACTAGATCTATGAGGTTCATGTGTTACCTGAGGAATTTGAGATTCCACAACAACTTGTGATTCTCTATGTTCCTCTTGTACATCTATTGGTTCAATGTTTTCTTGTTGGTCTCGAAACCTCTTCAAGCTCTATTTTCCTCCCACTGATTCCTTTGGAAATAAATTCCTTTTCTAGGAATACATCGGTTCTAGAAACAAACACTTTATTGTCAGATGGAGTGAAAAAGAAATATCCCCTAGTTTCCTTGGCATATCCAACAAGGTAACACTTATCTGATTTGGGTCCAAGCTTTTTAGGAAAAAATTTCTTGACATAATCTTTACATCCCCAAATCCTCATAAAAGACACATCGGGATGCTTCCCATGCCATATCTCATATGGTTTCTTTTGAACCGATTTATATGACACACGGTTAAGTGTATATTCGGTGATTTCAAGAGCATAACACCAGTAGGAAGTTGCAAGATCGACAAAACTCATCATAGATCACACGATGTCAAGTAATATGTGATTCCTTCTTTCTGACACACCATTGTGTTGTGGTGTTCCAGGTGGAGTCCATTGTGATACAATACCACAGACTCTCAGAAGGTCTTCAAACTCTTATCTTAAGTATTATCAACCTCGATCGGATCGAAGTTCCTTAATACTTTTTCCAAGTTGGTTCTATACTTCATTCATGAAATCCTTGGACCTTTCAAGGGTTTTGGATTTATGTATCATCAAGTAAACATACCCATACCTACTGAAATCATGAGTAAAGGTAATGAAGTATTGATACCCACCTCTAGCATTTGCTCTAAAAGGCCCACATACATCAGTATGTATGAGTCCTAATAGATCACTCGCTCTTTCACCTTTTCTTGAAATGGGAGCCTTGGTCATCTTTCCCAATAAACAAGATTCGCATGTCTTTAATGATTCAAAATCAAAAGAGTCTGGATAACCATCTTTATGGAGTCTGGATATGGGATTCTCATTTATGTGTCCTGGATGACAATGCCAATGTTTTGTTTTATTCATTTAGTTTTTGTCTTTTGGTGTTTACTTTGTAAACATTTATTTGTATATCTATCAAACATAGACCATAAGACATTGGGGTACTTCCATAAAAGATCCCATCTTTAGAAATGGAACATTTCCATTAATAATAAGAAAGTCAAATCCATCCTTGTCCAAACAAGATACATAAATGATATTCCTATTAATGGCAGGTACATAATAGTAGTTATGTAACTCTATTATCAGCCCACTTGGTAGAGACAACTCATAGGTTCCTACTGCACCACTAGAAACTCTTGCTCCATTAGCAACATGTAGTTCAACCTCGCCTTTCGCTAAAGGCCTACTTCTTTTCAGATCTTTCACATTTGAACAAATGTGTGGTCCACATTCCGTATCAAGTACCCATGATGAAGAAGTAGTAAAGTTAATCTCAATTACATATACACCGGAAGTAGAGATCTCTATCTCTTTCTTCATCTTCCTTTATTCCCTTAATCCTCTCCATATTTTGAGTGCAGAAGAGTTGGACTTCAGCTTGGCAGGAGAACACTTCTCTTCCTTGCATGTGTCCTTGGACTCCATTCCACGGAACACTGTCATGGAACTATCCTTCTTCATTTTTGCTTCAACATTTGTCAAAATGTCAAGAAACTCTGACAGCAATTTAGCTATGTTACACAAGTAGTAATACTTGACAAGCATGCTATATGCTTTAGGAAACAATAGTAAAATCATATATGTTGCCAACTCTTGACCAAAAGGAAATCCCAATTTCTCTAGATGTTCTATATGCCCAATAATATTGAGCACATGGGGTCTAACTAAATCTCCCTCTATCAATTTGCATTAAAACACCACCTTAGGCGTATATAGAGAAGATTCTACAGGCACCGGTATCTTAGGAATATGTAGAAAACTTCTCATAGTCCTTAACCGGTTATGGAAATTTATCTCAATTATTGTCTGATTTCAACGATGACTTATTTGTCATTTGATTCTACAAGAGAAAACATTTGCATTTTGTCAAAAATCCTTCTGATTTGTTTTAATTTGAATAAAATTGATGACATTAATTAGGTATTTAATTAATTACCACTCCCACTATTTTGATCAAATTGATAACCATCACGTATCATTTCAAAAGATTGCAGTGTACAACCTTCTAGATAGCAAGATCCTGACTTCCTCTAATTTATGGACCAATGAGGGCTGTCACCCACAACTAGATTATTTCAGGTAGGCAACTTTTTCGAATTGCATCATATGCAACTCTTGGTAGATGTTATGCACAACTCTTTATCATGAACATATCCATGCCTCAAGGTGCTTAATCTTATCAAAATCACCTTGTTAAGTTTGTTCCTAGAAGCCAACACAATGAGTATGCACCCTACGAAGGCAGACCCACATACCCACTATCACACTTCCACAAGATAGAAGGTGCACCACGTGAAGGCAGTCCCACACTTAGTCGATCAAACTTTTCATGTGTATTGCTTTTGGAAGGCATCTTAAACTTAATATTTATATTTGAGGGGATGGATATTTATATACTTATACATACCCAATCACCACATATACAGTATGTATCATATACATACTATATCACACAAGAAAACATGTGAAGCGATAAAGTGATGATTATGGCCATCCTATTTGTAATTCCTTGAGGCATAAGGCATTACGGTCATCTAGGTCTATATCATATGCAACAACCTATTGTTGATGAAGATCTGTGCTTGAGTCATTCCAGGTTGAACAACTCATTCTATGGCTGATCAGATCGCCTCCTGGCCGGTCGGTTGGTTGTCACCAATTGATTGTCTGGTTCCTCCAGACAGTAGGTTCATCGGGTTGTTGTGCTCCTCATTAGGCCACCAGATGCTCGTCTCACACCATCATCCGGTCATCTCGGTCCTCCAATCGCTCATCTGGGCACCCATCATTCTTTGTCATAATAGGAAATAAAACTATCCTACTTTTACAAATTCTTTGGGAAACCCTGAGTTACATTCGTGGGAGCAAAGGTAAAAGAGAAAGCTCGAGTTATCTCAAGTTAAATATGTAATAGAAGAAATGACTCAGTACACAGACCAAGATGCAAACAACCACAACCAACCAAGCACACACATAGGGGTTTATAGGCCATAACCACGCTACACATCCACCATCAAAACTATTTTAGGGCGACGCGTATAGATTGCATATATATATATATATATATATATATATACATATATATATATACCATATCATATATGCATATAGGGTGTTTAATCTGATATGCACATTAGCCAGTTAAAGTATTCACATCGCATGTAATAAATAAATGAAAAAAAAAATTTGATCATATCGATTAATCCTAAAACATAGTATGTTGATGTGGCGCTGATACCACTATTGTGTTATGAGGGACAAAATAGGCAGTGGAAACAAAATTTTTATCTAACCACAAACCCAACCATCAGATCACATCAACAACTATGTAATAGGAAAGATGGTTTACTGAGATATACCAGGTCCTGAGGCTTGCTCAACGACAATACCTCACAACTAGTGCGGCCTTCAACCACCTAGTCTTCGACGGTGTCTTTGCAGCTCCTGGTGTAGACCCAGACAATGGTTGACGGTCGTCCTCCTGAGCGGAAGAAATCTTCAGCCTCTATAGATAGTCCACACAGACTACCGGGAACTCTTGTCATCCTGATGGACAGACTAGAAGGATTTGTCCCCTTCTATTGGTGTACTAGTCACTGACACACTCTCCCACTACTAGTAACTTTTCTATTGTTGTCTTTCCCTCGATGTTCCTCCCTGGACCGGTAGAACTTACTTGGGCTCTCTTCGTTACCACAACCAGAGAGGACAACAACTTTGTAGAGCAACTAATGTTCTGAGTTGTGTGTTCTGAGAATCCCCCTACACCTCTATTTAGAGTAGAGGGCAGGGTCAGGGTTCCCAGCCTGAGTGGGAGTAGAAGGGTCTGGATTTTCCACAAACGGGTTGTACTACAAAAGACAAATCGGTCATTTTATAACTCAACCAATCATTTGGGAAAGTGAGCCAGTCTATTCATAACTGAACCGGTCATTTGGGTAGGTGAGCCGATCGGTTCACATAGTGAACAGGTCATTTCACTTCCCAGACTTTCCCACAATTGACTTTCCTTACTCGTTTCTAATTTATGCAAAGATTAATTCTTGTCCCAATCAAAGTCAACAAGTGAATTGAGGATCTTTTCTCACAAACTAGGAAACCCAAAACATGTTCGTTTGGTCCATGTGAGCCGATCGGTTCACTAGAGTGAATTGTTCATCTCATTGACCATGAGCCAATCAATTCACCTAGTGAACTGGTCAGTTGGTGGTCCAGGTTGTGCAGAACTTAGTCAATGTAGTTATCAATCAATCTGACACTCTAATCAATTGGTTCAACACTTGAACTTGATGATTCTGAGTCAAGTCTATTGATTGAATGTTTAATTGAGTACCTAAACACATTAGTAATCAATCTAAACATCATTCATGGATAAACTCCTCTTCCACATTAATCCTATGTGTGTGACCCTATAGGTTCCATTTCACATTGGCAGTGAATGTCCATAACTAACTTATGACATCACAAGAAAAGAGTGCTGCCTAGTTGCACATCAGTGCTACCCAAGTGAAGAGGAAAGTTGGAGAACAACTTTCAACCTACAATCTCTTATTGGTGTTACACTGAATGTATAGTCCCTTTATCACTGATATCCAGATTGAACTCGAGGCATGGACTTGTCATCACCTACAAATGTCAAATCCTTGTTTCTGGATTCAGAATAGACTGTTTGAGATATATGTAAGCTCAATATCACATTTTGACTTACATGTGCATGGCCATGCATTTCTCAATCTCACTCCTCCAGTGGCCAAAATATCACACTCCCTTAGGAGGGACAAATTCCATATCTAACACTCATAGTCAAGTCCCCATGTGACAAAGTCACCCAATCATCACCGTTATAACAACCCATGTTTTAGGACTGTGTTTGATGATTTCAAAGTGTACCCAATCACATGTGATGAGTGCAGTGACTTCAGGTTTAAGAACCACAGTCACCACCAATACTATAAGAGGTGATCCTGACTAACTAAGTGTGGTTTACATGCATCACTCCTATGGTGGGTTTGTCTGACACAATGTTCTCTAACATGTATCTGTGTGCTTGGTTTGATATCACATATCATGACTAATGAGACTGTAATGCCTAGGCCCACTGTCCAAGGCTCTAGTAGAGTTTCAGGAATGACGATTGGCCCTACAGACCACCACTAGCCTTAAATGCACGCTTTATCCACACTCACGTGCAAACTAGGATAAAATTCCCGACTGGTCACCCATCCTAGTACTACTCCAAGTCGAGCACGTTTAACTATGGAGTTATTTAGTGATGGGTTCCTAAAAAAGGAGATGCACCTTGGTGATATGGGTAGTCCAATCATTCCTTATAAGATCGTTTTATTCGAGGCCTCAAATCTTGGGATGTTACAACCTCCCCCACTTAGACTCTTGATGTCCTCATTAAGGCTTAACTATATGGCCTCACAATATTTCCCCATTTCAGCGTAGACCTAGAATGGCCCATGGACACCCAACTCCCGATCACGAAATAACATGGCAAGGGTGTCTACGTCAACCATGGATAGCCCTTTCCAACATGCCTCGACCGCACAAGTCAAGACTGGCATGCCACATGCCCATGTGGGCCCCACCTACTGGAGGGGTTATGGCTCTAATATCATTTGTAATGAGCCTGCCTCCTGGTGACCCCCAATTATGGGAGACCAGAAGGTCAGAGGCGTTATCCCAATATTTTAGGATCCATGGTTTGACATTTAATAAAAAATAATTATGAAATTCTACTAATACTAAACTGAAAAGCTGGAATAAAATAAAACTTTTTGCATAACTTATAAAATTTGGATCTTGACTTCTATCCACAGTAAAAGGCTAAGCTAACTAATCCTCCTTTCACAGGTTATTTGTATCTTCACAATAATTTGATTTACTATTTGTCCATTTTCAGAATTGTACCTAAAATGCCAACAAACAAAATTTTGGTTAGTATATTTCTATACTGGTATGTGGGGAACAATCAAAATTTCCACAAAATTTTGCTAAAAACCTAATTATCACCGATTAGTTATTAACAATCCAAATTACATTTTCAATGTGCCATCCTCAACCGCTTTTGCCCTAAACTGTGGATTACTGTGACAAAGTAGAATTTACATAAGTATGATGAAATTACTATCTTACCCTCATTATACTCATGATCCTCAATTATTTTTCTTGGCTTCATATTTAATGTTGAGACTCAAAACCAAAATATGGTGACCAATGTCGATTCTATACACAGTATAATACTTCAAATTGGATTCATTCATCACTTTGTCCAAAGAATCAAATTGGTCAATCAAACTTTATATTTTGATTCTCAAACATTTTCTAGATATTCTCCACATTATTTTGAAGCTTTGGTCCAAATTTGAGTCCATTTGGACATTCCTATGATTTTCTATGAATTTTTGAAGTTCTGGGCTAAAAATCCCTTTATTTGCCTTTTTAATTACTCTTTTTCCATGTCAGCGATCCACCTGCAAAGGGAGGGGCGAACCCCAGCCCTTAGATCCAATCCATGCGGATCCAGGCCAGATCGGGCAGCCATTAACCCGTCACCTACATCCCACAATCAACGGAGAGTGGAGTGGCGGCCAAAGTGGCAATTGATCGATTGCAAGCCTGTTTTGAAAATCAAAAGGGGCAGGCATGTTCGCCCCGCCAAACCGAAGAGTTTTTTCCCTTTTTCTCCCTCAATTTAGCAGGTTTTGAGAACTTTTTAAATTGCCGTTTGCAGCTCTTGGCCTCCACCATGGCCACCTCCATGCAAACCCTAAACCTAGCCCCATCTAGCTATAAAAACCCCACCATCAGCTTCGGCCTGCCCCCAAGAACTGAACTGGCACCTTCTCTTCCCGTCGTGTGCTCTCTCTCTCGTTTTCTCCTTCTACGCCACCACAGTGCCGCCACCTAGCCCCAGTTGGGCATCCTTCCTCCTCGCCCCCTATCCTCTTTCACGGGAACCCATCAGGTCTGCGGGGCCGACGTAAACTCCACCGTCCTTCTTGTGTGCTCTCCTTCCCTCTCCTGCTCTTTTTCCCCTTGTTCCAGTGAGAACCTCCGCTTGCCTATGTGGCTCGCGTGAGGCCTACACAAGGAAGGAGAGGACTGAAGAATGGCCGGTCCAGAAGGGGTCCATGATGCGATGATTTTGAGTCGCAATTATAGACCTGTTTTATATGTGTTTTATGCTTTAATTAGTCATTTCTATGGTTAATATCGCATAATTCATCCATTTTGGTCTTTGCCATCATTTTATGTCAAATCCCCTTAGTTTTATCATTTTGAGCATTAATTATCACATTATTATTATTTGTGTGGATTTATTTGATCTTGTCTTTGAATTTCAGAACAAACGAGTATTTGCTTCTGTCGATACCATCGACGGAAGTCGATACCATCGACATGGTCACAGGTTGCCAGCCGAAAGGAGCAGCAAAGAGTCGATACCATCGACTTGATGTCGATGGTATCGAGACACCTTCAGGTTGCTGGCGAAGAAGCAGTCGATAGTATCGACACCCAGTCGATACCATCGACACACGGAGGCTACAACGTCGCAAAATGACAAAACCGACGCCAAAAGGAAGTCGATACCATCGACCCGAGTAGATGGTATCGAGATGATGTCGGGCGCGACAAAGGAAGGGTTTGCAGCCAGCCGCTACTATAGCGGGTCGATACCATCGACTCGCGTCGATGGTATTGATGCCGTAGGATATGAGTTTGCTTTCTAATGATCTCAATCGGACGGCTGGAGTTAATTAGCGACCTAATTAGGGACTTATACCTAATGACGGCCGCTCATACAACAGGGGCATCGGATTAGCCATTGCACAAGTGCCGAGGAGCGAGAGAAAGGAGAACGGAGGCCGGAAGTTCATACCAGTCGATCTGGACACTGCTGAAGACAGATTTCACCACCGAGAGGTGGGAAATCATGTGTTCTACGCAAAGGATCAATCGGTTCTTCTCCGTTCAGGGGTTTTCCCATTCAATTCACAGTTTTCATATGATTTTCCCTATTTCTACCATGTACTTGTGTGAGATGAACATGCGGGGCTAATCCCCTGCATCTTTAGGACCGGGAGTAGCCCGGGAATTCATTGTATGACAGTTTTATAATAGTAATTCATATTTTCTCTCTTAAATCCGTGGTATAGTTTCGTTTTCTCCATATATTGTTATGCTTGATCACCATAATAATAATCTAATGCCCTTAAACACTTCGACAGAAGGATTAACGGCTGAAAAGAGACGAAACCTACATTAATCGATAAATCCCTTGAACAAGGTGGTGTAAAATTAATGGTGGATATTGAGAGATCGTTCGTAATGCACTTAGTTTAGGGGATAGGTTACTACGACGGTGGAACTGACCTAAACCTAAGTAGTGAATTGTACCACGATAGTGGGCAATTCTGTTTTCAGGCCACTACACGGATAGAGAGAGAAGATTGAGGCATTATATAAAATCTAATACAATGAAAACCCACGGTGAAACTGCAATCCTAAAGATACCTTTTTGAATTGATTAAATTAACCTTTAATCGATTGTTTGCTTTATTTTATTTTTTTATTTTCTTTTACTTTTATTCAACAACCCCA
Source organism: Alisma plantago-aquatica (assembly GCA_963693085.1). Taxonomy (NCBI): domain Eukaryota; kingdom Viridiplantae; phylum Streptophyta; class Magnoliopsida; order Alismatales; family Alismataceae; genus Alisma; species Alisma plantago-aquatica. The sequence goes on along the minus strand of OY856414.1, from coordinate 132,969,498 downwards.
ATTTATTATTCGGCTTAGCTGATCGCAAATAGTTAGTAGGAGTCTCCAACAATTCCGAGTATCCCTGTGTTCGACTCGGGCCTCACAAGGCCTGTACTACTCGACGCGTACACTTGCGTTTTTAGCGCGTAGTAAAATACACGTCAAGTTTTTGGCACCGTTGTCGGGGATACGGCGAATTGTTGGCACTTTGAGTGCTACGAGCGGCCACTCTAGGCCACATTTGTTTTTATTTTTGAAACAACTTCAATTATTTCTAAATTTTTCAATAATTATTATATTTGTCAAAGCACTGTATTGCACTAAATTTTCCTATTTCAGGTACGTTGCATGGTGCAGACGCGTAGTACTGACTACGCGGAACGCGCACCCGAAGTTCCGTTTCCGGGACCTGAAGACGAGGATTATCAAGAGCAAGAGCAACAAGAAGAGGAAGATTCCGAATCCGAATCCGAACACGAAGAGATGGCTGAAGAACCAATGATATGGGCGAAGATCAAAGCTTCTTCCGCATCTGCCTCTAAAGGGCCGATAAAAAAGCAAGCAATCAATATACCAACGTACAAGATTGATCCAGCTCTTATTAATTTGGTTAAGTCCAATGCTTTCCACGGGTTGAAAATGAGGATCCCATTGCACACCTGAGTCAATTCGTGGAGAACTGCGATATGGTGAAAATTGACCGATTTCCGCAGACTGCACTTTATTTGAAGCTCTTCCCGAGCTCTCTAGACGGAATTGCACGAGAATGGCTACACAACCTAGATGACGAATTCATGGAGTCTTGGGACCATATGGTGGAGGTCTTCTTTGAGAGGTTCTTCCCTCCTGAGAAGACTAACGACATGATCCGAAAGATTCGTAATTTCACCCAACAGGCTGGTGAAACATATTCTGAGACTTGGGAGCGATTTCAGGTTATGTTGAGGAGGTGTTCGCATCACGGGCTGGACAAAGAGACGCAGGTGAAAATCTTCTATTTTGCTCTCTCCGAGCACGATAGAAGTAACCTTGATTCAGCTGGATCCGGATTCTTTCTGAATAATACAGATACCAGATGTTGGGAGATATTAAAGAACATGGCTAGGAAACAGTCATGGGGTGACAGAGGTGTCGTGGAGCAGGTCAGAGCTGCTGGAAAATCCAGAGTAGTTAAGGAGCTGAATGATAAGTTAGATCTCCTAGCCAAGAAGCTTCTATCTAAGGAAGATGCATCTGAGGATGAGGAAGCCCAAGTGAAATTCATGCAACAACAGGGTTACAGAAACAATGACTACGCATGGAGGAAGGATAAAAAATTCTCATGGAAGGATCCAAATAACTTTCTACAAGATCCGGATGCCAAGCCACAGCCTAGAGATGAGGATAAGAACACGGAACTACTGAGTCAAATGGTACAGCAGAACCAGGAGATGATGGCCATGTTTGGTAAGCAATTGCAATCTCAAGGTGATATTCTGACCAAGTTTGGACAGACGCTGCAAAGCCATGGAGCACAAATGCGGGCATTAGAAACCACCGTGGCACAGATTTCTAGTGAATTGGCGGCCATCAAGCATGCCAATCAACAGAAACCGGCCGAGAATGAAAACGTGGCCCAAGCACCAATATCAGGTCAAGTATATTTATGTGGTAAGCAATGAGGAGGAATCTCAGGTGCAAGAAACTAAAGAAGAAAGAAAAATGACTTTTAATACGCATGCGACACCGGAGATACCATATCCACGCACTTACTATGGACTGCCGGGCAGAAACCCTTTCTTCAGAAAATCACAGCGAGTTATGAATATTGCATCTCCATCTAGGAAAGAAGAACAATTGAACGGTGTTTGTGCACGTGTGGAAACATCGAATGCGAGAGAGGAACCACAACACGCTATTACTGTTGATGATGTCTCGCAAAAGCCCACGTCAGAGGGAGTGATTGAAGCAAGCTTAGGGGAGTTGACCCCGAAAAGCTCATATGTGCCACCTCACAGGCGTGTTGATGCAGCAGATGTTTCAAAACTGGACAATCCTAAGTCAAAGAAAGAGCATCGTCATTTTAGGAAATTCTTGGAAATATTCCGAAAACTCCACATCAATATTCCATTAGTGGAGATGATAGAGAAGGTGCCCACATATGGGAGGTTCGTCAAGGAAATCATCAATAAGAAGAGGCAGATAAAAGACAGTGATATTTGTCGGATGAATGAGACGGTGAGCTCTATGATTCACGGGAGTTCGCCTAAGAAGAGAAAAGACCCAGGGGGCTTCTACATTCCTTGCTCAATAGGTGATCGACATTTTCCTAAAGCACAATGTGATTCCGGCGCCAGCATAAATCTCATGCCTCTGGCGACATTTCATAAGCTTGGGTTAAAAGAGATAAAGAAGTCAGCCGCAACAATTGAATTAGCGGATGGGTCTATTGTGAGACCATATGGTGTGTGTGAAGATGCTCTCATCAAAGTGGACAGATTCGTATTCCCTGTGGATTTCATTGTCATGGATATGCCACCGCTTCAAAGCTGTGAAATTCTTCTAGGAAGGTCGTTTCAAGCAACGGCGGATGTCATGACTTCCTTAGGGAGAGATACTTTGTCCTTGGGAATTGGAGGAGATCGAGTTGAATTCAAATTACCACATGATCCTCTAAGATCAGTTCCCAAAGTGAAAGGGTGATGAGCTTCATACCGTCTAGCCTAAGACGTTAAATAAGGGCGCTTGTTGGGAGGCAACCCAACCATCGGTACACTAGGATAGTTTATTAACAATCGTAGGTTGCTTTAATTTCGTTCAATTTTTAGTGTAAAGAAGATACCTTGATCCATTTGTTCATTGTGCAGGCTGAGGCAGATTCGATACCATCGACACACAAGTTGATGGTATCGACAAGGGTACAGGTTGACGACTGCAGATTTCGTTCTTAGTCGATACCATCGACGGCCTTGTCGATGGTATCGACACACCTACAGGCAGGTCGCCAAGCAAAAGTCGATAGTATCGACAAGGGTGTCGATACCATCGAGATCTCTGGAGAAGTTCAGACCGATTTGTCTCAGTCAACTCGATACCATCGACGGCCTCGTCGATGGTATCGACATGGTTACAGGTTGAAGTGCAAATTGGCGGTGTCGCAATGAAACTAAGTCGATACTATCGACATCTGTCGATGGTATCGACCATCCATGTCACCGATCCGCACAAAGAAATCGACGACAATCACGGATTCTACGTCATTGATCTGGGTGCAGAGTCGATACCATCGACCGATGTCGATGGTATCGACACATCAGCAATTCGGGTTAAAAGATCAAGCTATCGTCAGCCGTCGATACTCGCGATGGGGGCGGATAGCATCGAGACGTGTCGATACCATCGACCCGCGTCGATGGTATCAACGGGTCAACAGTGGCGCCGATCAAGTCTATATAAGGAGAACCATTACGTCATTTGACGTCAAACCTTCAGAGTGATCTCCTTCCTTTGCGCCGAGCACTCCCCCGAGCCATCCAAGAGCAAAGAGCAACAGCACCGAGCGACGATCTTCACCGAGCGGAGACTCATATCTCCATTCTTCTCCGAGCTCTCCTTCTAATCCCTTTCTCTTCGTCATCATGGTGCGTACCGCTGGAGCTTCTTCCTCGCCTACTCATCAGGACGACATCCCCGAGTTTGTGCCACCACCGCCATCATCGGTGGCACATCCTCGACTTGTCCACCCTTCTGCGGAGGTGAAGAAGATCTTCGACAAAATCATGAAGTGCAAGATCAAGCCAACCCGGTATGTGGACCCGGAGATGCTCGTTGATCTTGGCTTCAAGGCAAATTTGGACTATGTGCTAAAAGGACAAGCACACCAAATGGGCCGTGGCCACGACGAGCTAGAGTGCCACGAGGACGGTCAACCTTTCTTTGGTGAGTGGCCGACGTACAAGGAACTGGTGGCAGAATTCATGGCGTCCCTTGACGTCAATGTCGTGCCCAACGAGATATCTGCCAGCGACCGTGAGTGGGAGAAGGGCCGAGTGTCTTTCCGGCTCTACAACCACGACTACATCATCACCCTAGAGCAGTTCAATGACATCTTCAACTGGAACAGCTCCCGGTATGACTACAGGCGGCCGGACAACCGCACCGACTACGCCACCATCTTCGCCGAGTTGGTGACGGTTCCGCATGGGAGGTCGGTGAGCTACCACAATGCCGCGGTAGCTGACTTCAAGCACCCGTTTGCGCGGGTCTTGCATAGGATGTTGAGCTCAACCATCTTTGCTCGAAGCGATCTGGCTTTGAGCAAATTCCAGGAGCCCGATCTTTTCTTTCTCTACAAGCTCCTGACGAGACAAGAATGCAACTGGGGTGCATTCTTTCTACACCGAGTGTTGGCGGTGAAGAGGAGCACGAGGAGAGCCCCGATTCATTTCGGCGGGCTTGTCACCAGTATAGCCCTTTACTTGGGCTTGAATCTCGATCAGCTGACTCCTCTTTCCACGAGAAGCAAGGTCAACTTGCAACATCTTCACCGGGCCAACCTCATTCTGCTCCGGGATGGCGTGGCATTTGCACATTGCCACGTAAATCAAGCATACCAGGAGTGCGCACTGCCGGATCCCGTCTTCAACATCGAGGGCGTACAGCATTTCAGATGGCCGATCATAGCCATCGTCTCTGATGATGAAGAAGGCGGAAATGATGGCGGCGACGACGGACAGGGCGACGAGGCTGAGGAGGAAGAGGCTTTCACACCTCTTCGAGCAAGAGTAGCACCGCGGAAGCGTCCTCGGATGCATCCAGCTGCATCATCTTCATCGCAGCCAACACTGCCTCCACCACAGCCCTCGCAGCCAAGCGGGGATGCCTATTCCATGCAAGGCATGTATACGGTGTTGCAGGACATTCATCAGACGCAGCAGCAGCACATGGCGATGTATAACGGTATTCAGGACACGACGAACCAGATACTTGACAACCAAAGGGCGATGTTCGAGAATGAACGTCTTCTCCTTGACAACCAACAACAGATACACAATCGGTTGCAGCGGATGGAGATGCAGCAGGAGCCCTTCTATGACCACTACTGGAGTCAGAGTTACTTTGGAGGCTATCCACAACCTCCGCCGAGGACCCATTATGATCCAAGCTTCCAGGGGGAGTATCCTTCTTGGGATCCTACGACTCCACAATACCTGTCTCCACCACCACAGGACTGATCTGGTATCACTGTTCCAATCTTAAGTTTGTTTTTGACTATGAGGCCATAGTCAAATTCAAGCTTAGGGGGGTAGTTGGAACAGCTCTATCTTTTATTGTTTTCAGTTTTTAGCATTATTGCTTTTGTTCTCTTATTATTTTTTTTTCTTGCAATTTTAGTTTTTGTAGGATCCACGTGCTATCTAGTGTAATTGTGGACGTCATAAAAGTGTGTCATCTTGTTGTTAGTGCATGGGAAATTCAAGGGAAATTTGAAAATTTTGTGTCTTTGGATAGCTTGTTTTGTTTTGACCTTGGGAACACATCCTATGAAAATGATTGATTATGTCAACTTTAAAACAACATTTCATACCTGTACTCCTAATGATTCATGAAAGTGGACGGTAATGGTTGTTTGAACCTAACCTAACCAAATGGTAATGAGACCTTAATTGTATGTAAGAGAGAGAACCCTCTAAGCTACTACACAGGTCAGTAAGGAGTGACGCATAATATCTTTCTAAGGTTCAGTCATCTAGTCTTGTGATCGTTCCACTTCATTTTTTCCATAATCCACCCAAGAATTGGAAGTAAAGTGCAGTTTTAACTCTTTTTGCTTGCATAGCATCTAGATAGGACTTGCATTGCAATTGTCTATACGATTCTGCATAAAAAAAATATATAGTGATTCATGCACATTACCCTTAGGTGCATGCCATGTAGTTGTATTCATGATTTTCATGCATAAAGGATATCATGTATCTCAATTTTTCCCCAATGGTGAATTAAATCGTTCCATACCTTCTAAATAGTGCAAAAAATTTCTGAGTATGAAGGAAATAGCCCGATAAAATTATCCTTAAGCAATTATGGATATAAGGTCTGAAAAAAAAAGAAGAAAAAAATTCTGAAAAATCTGCATAAAAAAAGAGTTATTTAGAAGCAATTAGCATAAGAAGGAGAAAGGAATGTGATATCACCTGCATTTAAAGGATAATTGATTACATGATGTATCTTAGCTAGATATCCATCTCATTTTAAGATGGATGGTTTGAGCATACATCATTCCACCCAGTTTTAGGCATTAAGGCATTTCTCATGTGCACTTGCATCATATAGGACATTTTTGTATTATGCATTTTGAAACTGTACAATAATTCCATTTTCTTCCATGAGCCACCCATCTTCATCCACCCGTTGCTCGGATTGGTAGGCCACCGTGAATTTCTCCTCACCAATGAATATCAGGAGAACTGCTTCCATGTAGATGGTAGTTAGGACGAGCAACGTAGTATAGGCGATCACAAGATGAACCAATGCTGAATCGGAAAATTTTATTATGTTAACTGCCTTATGTGATAGTGTTCATCGATTAGGAGGTTAATTTCTTTTATTGATGATTACTGTCGCCTTTAGGGTAATTACCGTTCTGTGGTTAGAGAAGGCCGGTTTGTGAATGTTCAGTGGGAGTCATATGGGATGTTGGGTTGGTGTGTTGTTTTTCAGTTGACATTTGCAATTCTATTATAAGGATGAGTTGCTCGAGGGTGAGCAATGTTCAAGCTTAGGGGAGTTTGATGCGATGATTTTGAGACACAATTATAGACCTATTTTATATGTGTTTTATGCTTTAATTAGTCATTTCTATGGTTAATATCGCATAATTCATCCATTTTGGTCTTTGCCATCATTTTATGTCAAATCCCCTTAGTTTTATCATTTTGAGCATTAATTATCACATTATTATTATTTGTGTGGATTTATTTGATCTTGTCTTTGAATTTCAGAACAAATGAGTATTTGCTTCCGTCGATACCATCGACATGGTCACAGGTTGCCAGCCGAAAGGAGAAGCAAAGAGTCGATACCATCGACTTGATGTCGATGGTATCGAGACACCTTTAGGTTGCTGGCGAAGAAGCAGTCAATAGTATCGACACCCAGTCGATACCATCGACACACGGAGGCTACAGCGTTGCAAAATGACAAAACCGACGCCAAAAGGAAGTCGATACCATTGACCTGAGTCGATGGTATCGAGATGATGTCGGGCGCGACAAAGGAAGGGTTTGCAGCCAGCCGCTACTGTAGCGGGTCGATACCATCGACTCGCGTCGATGGTATCGACGCTGTAGGATATGAGTTTGCTTTCTAATGATCTCAATCGGACGGCTGGAGTTAATTAGCGACCTAATTAGGGACTTATACCTAATGACGGCCGCTCAGACAACAGGGGCATCAGATTAGCCATTGCACAAGTGTCGAGGAGCGAGAGAAAGGAGAACGGAGGCCAGAAGTTCATACCAGTCGATCCGGACACTGCCGAAGACGAATTTCACCACCGAGAGGTGAGAAAGTACGTGTTCTATGCAAAGGATCAATCGATTCTTCTCCGTTCAGGGGTTTTCCCATTCAATTCACGTTTTTCATATGATTTTCCCTATTTCTACCATGTACTTGTGTGAGATGAACATGCGGGGCTAATCCCCTCCATCTTTAGGACTGGGAGTATCCCGGGAATTCATTGTATGACAGTTTTATAATAGTAATTCATATTTTCTCTCTTAAATCCGTGGTATAGTTTCGTTTTCTCCATATATTGTTATGCTTGATCACCATAATAATAATCTAATGCCCTTAAACACTTCGACAGAAGGATTAACGGCTGAAAAGAGACGAAACCTACATTAATCGATAAATCCCTTGAACAAGGTGGTGTAAAATTAATGGTGGATACTGAGAGATCGTTCGTAATGCACTTAGTTTAGGGGATAGGTTACTACGACAGTGGAACTGACCTAAACCTAAGTAGTGAATTGTACCACGACAGTGGGCAATTCTGTTTTCAGGCCACTACCCAGATAGAGAGAGAAGATTGAGGCATTATATAAAATCTAATACAATGAAAACCCGCGGTGAAACCGCAATCCTAAAGATACCTTTTTGAGTTGATTAAATTAACCTTTAATCGATTGTTTGCTTTATTTTATTTTTTTATTTTATTTTTTTATTTTCTTTTACTTTTATTCAACAACCCCAATTTATTATTCGGCTTAGCTGATTGCAAATAGTTAGTAGGAGTCTCCAACAATTCCGAGTATCCCTGTGTTCGACTCGGGCCTCACAAGGCCTGTACTACTCGACGCGTACACTTGCGTTTTTAGCGCGTAGTAAAATACACGTCAGTCCAACAGGACTGAACCGGTCGAGAACCAGTCTGAACCGCTCAATTAAGATGTGAACTAGACGATTACTGATTGAACCAAATCACTGAGCCAACAAGCCACCTCGCTCATGTGGCACAATCTGGACCGCTCATCATGAATCGAGCGATTATGGATTTTCCTATTAAAAGGTATTTTTCTGCCTCTCTGCTCAAAAATCATATAAATGGATAGATCTTGCAGAAATCGTATCTCATGCATCCTAGCTCAAACATTTACAAATAAGTAGCCCATCTTGATCAGAAAAATCCATTGGATCATTTAAAAATAATTTTGAAGCCTAATTATTGATATTTGTCACTTATATTCCTAGATCTTGTTCATTTCCCTATTTAATTTGTCTAATGATGCAACAATGATGATTAATCCTTGAGAAACCTAATTATGACTCTAATGCTCATATTGAAACTTAACTTGACTATGTATGAGTTTAGATCTGATCTTGAAACTCATCTCTCCTAGAATGTGAATTATATACTTTGAACCAAGGATTAACCTTAATGTTGTGATAATGGATATAAATCTTGTGGAAAGATTGATCATGTGTATGATTCATGACTCTACTTTAATCAAATTGATCCTTGAACTCCAATGTTGTTAGTTATCATGATGATGATCTAGAAATGTGATGATGACTTGAATAATAATCATAAATTTAGGGTTAACACATATGATCCTAGAAAACCTAGTTAAGTCATTCGCACTCGAATATATTGTACACTTGAAATAATGTTGGACATATTGAAATATTGATGACCGAACCCTAAGTTTGACATAGGAAAAGTGTAACCCTAATATCAAACATTGAAACATGATATCCAAATATCTTGATCTTGACCCTTGATCCAAACATTGTGTTTTAGGATCTAACTCGAAGGGTGGACCTATTACTAGTGGATCTATACTCAAAATCTTCGGTGAAAGGTACGCTATTATATAATTCCTCCTTGATTATATTGAAGATACTTTTATGTATCTCTTGACCATATGCTTGGCTATTTACTTGGATGAGCTATTGTTCCCTATGATCAGTCTTCTGTTTTTCTATACTATATTTTGAAAAACATGAAAACATAAATTGCATGCCCATTATGACTGCCCATATATTGATAATGATGATGATATTGATAATGTTGATATTGGGTACAACAACTCCCTCATTTGGAGGTGGGACTTGTACATTGGCCTCCTATGTTCCTATGGTGAGAAGGTGTCACAGAACCATATATCCCAGTCCCATGAACCAAACGTATACCAAAGGCGAAATGTGGAAGCGTAAAGCTTAGAACACATGAACAGATAACAAGACAAAGGCACCAACATAGTCTCAACATTCAACAATATATATAAAGAAACATCATTATATTACATGATTTTGAATTACATGTTCAGGAGTCACTTTGTACAAGTCTGCTCATGTATACTATATTTGGATCTTACAATAAGTACACCTAGCATAGCTCACCAAGCCCATCAACCTTCTAGCCATCTCTGAACCTAAAAACAACATACGAGAAATGGATCAACACATGAGGTGTTGAGTATGGGGCTGAAAAATACACATATATATAAGCTTTGCATAATTTTGACATCCTAAGCACATGTCGCGAGTCATGTCTAGGGAGGTAACTTTCACAAGTCTACACCTAGTTCTAGAACATCTAGGTTCTAATCTAGAGGCTAAGTCAACCTGATCCACAAAGGATATTTCATTAAGTTTCTAGGGTTGAGATGTAAGGTGAGTTTAGTTTGTGTTTCATGTGAGCAATGTTTGGTGTAGTTATTGTTCATGCTCTGATACCATCTGTCACGGAACTGGATATCCCAGTCCCATGAACCAAACATATACCAAAGGTGAAATGCGGAAGCGTAAAGCTTAGCACACATGAACAGATAACAAGATAAAGGCACCAAAATAGTCTCAACATTCAACAATATATATTAAGAAACATCATTGTATTACATGATTTTGAATTACATGTTCAGGAGTCATTTTGTACAACTCTGCTCATGTATACTATATTTGGATCTTACAATAAGTACACCTAGCATAGCTCACCAAGCCCATCAACTTTCTAGCCATCTCTGAACCTAAAAACAACATATGAGAAATTGGTCAACACGCGAGGTGTTGAGTATGGGGCTGAAAAATACACATATATATAAGCTTTGCATAATTTTGAAAGGATTTCAAGACTAAGCGAACAAGAATAAACATGTTAATTATTTAACAAATTAGAAACCATATTTTATGTCATTTCACTCCATTATATCAACTATATCAAACATGTTTAAGGCCTTTGACCAACTTCCCGTCGGAAGGGTCCGTAAGGGTGCTCAAGCTTAGCTAACCCTTTTATACGAGAGGGACCTCAAGGTCATAACCAAGAGCCCTTTATCAAAAATATTATAATGGAGTTCCATATATATATGTGTTCAAGTTATAAAACGGATGAAGCAAACATCGAGTATGACATAGCAATGCTACATGGCAATATTTGAGAAAATAGACAAACAAGCATATAATATATGTCTTTTCAAGCAAGAAAGCGGTAGTCATATAACTAGATAAGGCCCATACCTGATTCTGAGATTCATATCCTAACTTATCCTTCATCATCTAGCCATATTCCAAACCTGATTAACAACAAGATTACATATATGCATTAGATTCTCATCATTAACCCTAATTGGATGCATTTTAGGGTTTTGGCCAAGATGAGTTCCAAGTTGCTTATTGGTTCATTATATGATATTGTACTGATCTAAAGGTCATCATGATGGTGTGTTTCAAGTCTCATGCCATTATGACAAACCATGATCTTCCTATTATCATATCAAGGTTTAAGGCATTTACATGCATTCTAGGGTCAAAAGACTCACAATAGAGTAATCAAGGTAGGAGAACCCATCATCAAACATGGTTTAGATCAGAAACATAAGGTCATAAGAAAGATATTCCAAAATTAGGTAGTTTTCCACTAGCAACAAGTTTAGTAATCTAGGCAGAGTTCATCAATAAAGTCCAAACTACGCACATATGTGCAAAAGGAGTAATTTATGATCAATAGGGAGAGTAGGACATTCATTAGGGCTGCGAAGAAATTATTGTTACTGCTTTTAAGAGTCAAGGATAGATTGAGTAGCCAAGATCCCATTTTGCATCATGATCATACATAAACTATATTCCAAATGATTAACATATGCATCTTTTAGAAAAGCAGGGAACAAAAGATAGAATTAGACTCTGAAACCTACTCCATTGTGTAGATCTCATTGAGTAGATGAATTTTCATATATTATATGCGATATTTGGCCAAAGGAATGTAAAGGTATCAATTTTAGAAGATTACAAGTCAACTTTAGAGAAACGAAGCAACATACCCTTGATTTGCAAGGATCACAACCGTCGGCTCCAGGATCAAGGGTCGGCATCGCCTCCCAAGATTGCACGCACACCCGATCACAATGGGGCCCCGGGTCGACGTGGCGCACTTTCTATGGCCGCCTGGGCTTGACTGGTCCGCAGGGTTGTGAGAGGAGCCGGATCTTCATGGCCCTCCGATCGATCCTGGTCAAGACAATGCTGGGATCCAACGGTTGTGACCTCCCTAGGCCTCTCGCAGTAGCTGCCCACGAGGTAGACCCGCACAGCGGTGGCACCGCGGCAGAGCTCACCGGAGACAAAGAGGGGTATGAGAAGCGACTCGCGTGGGGAAAAGGGAAGGCGTTGCCAGGGTTTGTGGGAGCAAATCGAACGTGGTTTGGGGTTTTATTGGATGGAAAGGTGCTAGGGTTAGGGTTCCCGGAGTGGTGCAGATCACTAAGGGTGGCGGTGAGTTTTCCTTGGCTCCCAAGGCAAGATTCTGAGTATTTGAAGGGTGAGGAAGGTTCGTGAACGTGAGGGGAACATACAGACCAAGAATCGGGCGAAACGAGAGACAACCTGGTGGTCGAGCGTAGGGGGGTCTCACCCAGTCCATGGGCGGACCTTCCATTTTGGGCAGGAGCTAGAAGACGACCCCAGCATCGTTGGATCAAGATCCAACAGCTGCCGGGTCACACGAGCGGGCGAGTTGGGTCGGGGCTCAGAGCCCTTTTTGCATCTGACCAGCGGCCGGTTCAAGAGGACGGAACTCGGTTCATGGCCAATTAAGGGTGGTTCAGCGGGATTAGATCCCAGTTCATGAACTCGCGGTCGGGCCGAGGCAAACCAGCGCCCAGACGCTAGATGGGCCGAGCCCAGAAACGTATAAAAAGGGAAAAACAAGGACTAAAAAGGGTGTATCTTAGAAAAATCATAACAGATCATGGGAAGGTTAAAATGGTCTCAAATTTGGACCATAGCTTCATAATAGGGTGTAGAACAATTGTGCAAAATTGCAAATAAAACTATCATGTATGATCAATATTTTAATCAAAGGATTCAAGGGTATAAAAACACTAACATTTCATGCATATATGTGTATCTTATTGACTCAAAATGTGGAATCTTTGACTTTGGTGGTCATTGTAGAGTTCTGAAGTCTTAGGAGACATAAAGGGATTGAGGACATCAAGTAACAAGAGTAATTATGCACAAACAGGAGAAAATCCACTTTATCACATCCTTCCCTCCTTAAAAGAAATTTCGTCCTCAAAATTATTCCAAGATCATAGTCGAAAGTCAAAGTTCATACATCACCATGCCTAAAAATCCTACCATGGTTGTCATGGGATTCCCCATAATGGGATGCACACTAGGTTATAATCATCAAGGATGTGGTCATCACAGTCATATACATATTACTTAGTGTTCCCTCATAACATGGAATCATGGCATTAGTGTTTTCCATTACCTAGTATCCATACATTAAGGTTTTTTTTGTTCATATATTTACATGAGACCAAAGGGTATCATCAAAATCTATGTTATCAATTCTCAAATGAATATATGCATGGTTATGGCTTCAAACAAGACTATCATCAAGTGTTTAACTCATCTTTACAGTAGATTTCATGCATGTTTTTTCTTTCCCAAAATTTCTACCAACTCTATTCAATTATGTTCTTTCATTTCCATTTCAAATCTAAAATTAAACAATTTATTCATCATGTTTATTTAGGATATGATTCCAAGATCGTTGGCATATCGAGTTAATCATTTTTTTCCATTTAGGGTATGAGATTAGGCATGTTACCCCTGATTATTTAAGCTAAGATCTCTAAACATCATCATATCAAGTTTATGATTTCAAAGCTACATATTTCATGTATAGTATGATTTTGGATTATGTCAATCTTACAAGAGTGGCCATTGCACATTTATCAAAATTTTAACTAAAGTGAGATTCTTTCACATATCGGGCATCATTCAAGGAACAACATTGTCATCAATATCGAGGTTTTGTAATCTTTCTCACTTATATCTAGAAAGAGCTTCAAGCCACTGAAGCTAAGACATATATGTGTCCAACAATGCATGTTAACCACAACCTTGTACCTGTAACAAAATTTCTACCCATCTTTTGAGAAACAGGGATAACCACTAGGTTCCTTTATGTACAACTACTAACCCGAGTATGAGTCTCATCATGGATATCACACATCATATACATCATCTTAGGTCTTGGGACATCGCCCTCACCTATATATATCAAGCATCAAATCTTCAATTTCCTCTTTCTCTAGGGTTAGATATTTTCATAGGAAATCTAGGGTTCAAAATTTTCAAGGGAACCACATGTTAGGTCACTCAACTCATATACTTAGAAGTATTCTAGCTAGGGACTCATCATCAAGTATTTCATCATTCATATTATTCAACATTTCAAATATTTTGGAGTTTAGGTACTCTAACCTTTTCCCGATACGGGTCAACTCATATCAACATGTCACCATATTCATATGTCCCATGCTAGAGGTCTTCCTTTGTAAAGAGATTGAGGCCCGTGTTGGTCTTGAACCATATATCATATCTCCCCACATACAAGACTAGGTACAAGCAAGCATGTCCACCCACTAGCTATGTTTAGCACATCAACCAAGTGGTATGTATCATACAAGGTGCTAGGTTTATCTAGGGTTGCATGGTCAAACTCATCTCATATCGTCAAACATACTTAACCTTCCTCAAACATCTTGGGTCCTATAAAACATCAACATCATCATCAATATCATAATCATCATCTTAGGTTTCTAGGTTATTCACTTGCCTAACCTATATCATGGCTCTAGACAACTCTAGATACTAAAGCTATCATCGAAACTCTCATCTAGACTTGATGTTACATCTCTTTCTCTTAGATTGCATGGAAACTCACTGCCTTTCTAAGTGTGGTAACATTTTTCATATGTACATATAATAATACTTGAAATATGTTTTCTCCAACATTTAAATAGGTGATGAAAGCCACCATACTCCATTCGAATAAAACCAAAACCAAAACCAAAATGAGTTACCACACTCATTAGGCAGTCTAGTATCATGACACCTAGAGAACTAGCAAGAACATGGTGCACACATGTGTAGACATCCTAAGCACATGTCGCGAGTCATGTCTAGGGAGGTAACTTACACAAGTCTACACCTAGTTCTAGAACATCTAGGTTCTAACCTAGAGGCTAAGTCAACCTGATCCACAAAGGATATTTCATTAAGTTTCTAGGGTTGAGATGTAAGGTGAGTTTAGTTTGTGTTTCATGTGAGCAATGTTTGGTGTAGTTATTGTTCATGCTCTGATACCATCTGTCACGGAACCGGATATCCCAGTCCCATGAACCAAACGTATACCAAAGTCAAAATGCAGAAGCGTAAAGCTTAGCACACATGAACAGATAACAAGATAAAGGCACCAACATAGTCTCAACATTCAACAATATATATTAAGAAACATCATTATATTACATGATTTTGAATTACATGTTCAGGAGTCACTTTGTACAAGTCTGCTCATGTATACTATATTTGGATCTTACAATAAGTACACCTAGCATAGCTCACCAAGCCCATCAACCTTCTAGCCATCTCTGAACCTAAAAACAACATATGAGAAATTGGTCAACACACGAGGTGTTGAGTATGGGGCTGAAAAATACACATATATATATGCTTTGCATAATTTTGAAAGGATTTCAAGACTAAGCGAACAAGAATAAACATGTTAATTATTTAAGAAATTAGAAACCATATTTTATGTCATTTCACTCCATTATATCAACAATATCAAACATGTTTAAGGCCTTTGACCAACTTCCCGTCGGAAGGGTCCGTAAGGGTGCTCAAGCTTAGCTAACCCTTTTATACGAGAGGGACCTCAAGGTCATAACCAAGAGCCCTTTATCAACAATATTATAATGGAGTTCCATATATATATATATGTTCAAGTTATAAAACAGATGAAGCAAACATCGAGTATGACATAGCAATACTACATGGCAATATTTGAGAAAATAGACAAACAAGCATATAGTATATGTCTTTTCAAGCAAGAAAGCGGTAGTCATATAACTAGATAAGGCCCATACCTGATTCTGAGATTCATATCCTAACTTATCTTTCATCATCTAGCCATATGCCAAACCTGATTAACAACAAGATTACATATATGCATTAGATTCTCATCATTAACCCTAATTAGATGCATTTTAGGGTTTTGGCCAAGATGGGTTCCAAGTTTCTTATTGGTTCATTATATGATATTGTACTGATCTAAAGGTCATCATGATGGTGTGGTTCAAGTCTCATGCCATTATGACAAACCATGCTCTTCCTATAATCATATCAAGGTTTAAGGCATTTACATGCATTCTAGGGTCAAAAGACTCACAATAGAGTAATCAAGGTCAAAGAGCATCAAGGTAGGAGAACCCATCATCAAACATGGTTTAGATCAGCAACATAAGGTCATAAGAAACATATTCCAAAATTAGGTAGTTGTCCACTAGCAACAAGTTTAGCAATCTAGGCAGAGTTCATCAATAAAGTCCAAACTACGCACATATGTGCAAAAGGAGTAATTTATGATCAATAGGGAGAGTAGGACATTCATTAGGGCTATGAATAAATTATCGTTACTACTTTTAAGAATCAGGGATAGATTGAATAGCCAAGATCCCATTTTGCATCATGATCATACATCAACTATATTCCAAATGATTAACATATGCATATTTTAGAAAAGCAGGGAACAAAAGATAGAATTAGACTCTGAAACCTACTCCATTGTGTAGATCTCGTTGCGTAGATGAATTTTCATATATTATATGCAATATTTGGCCAAAGGAATGTAAAGTTATCAATTTTAGAAGATTACAAGCCAACTTTAGAGAAACGAAGCAGCATACCCTTGATTTGCAAGGATCATGACCGTCGGCTCTAGGATCAAGGGTCGGCATCGCCTCCCAAGATTTCACACACACCCGATCACAGTGGGGCCCCGGGTCGACGTGGCGCGCTTTCTATGGCCGCCTGGGCTTGACTGGTCCGTAGGGTTGTGAGAGGAGCCGGATCTTCATGGCCCTCCGATCGATCCTGGTCAAGACAATGCCGGGATCCAATAGTTGTGACCTCCCTAGGCCTCTCACAGTAGCCTCCCACGAGGTAGACCCACACAACAGTGGTGCCGCGGCAGAGCTCACCGGAGACAAAGAGGGGTATGAGAAGTGACTCGCGTGGGGAAAAGGGAAGGCGCCGCCAGGGTTTGTGGGAGCAAACTGAACGTGGTTTGGGGTTTTATTAGGTGGAAAGGTGATAGGGTTAGGGTTCTCGGAGTGGTGCAGATCACTAAGGGTGGCGGCGCGTTGTCCTTGGCTCCCAAGGCAAGATTCTGAGTATTTGAAGGGTGAGTAAGGTTCGCGAACGTGAGGGGAACATACAGACCAAGAATCGGGCGAAACGAGAGACAACCGGGTGGTCGAGCGTAGGGGGGCTCACCCAGTCCATGGGCAAACCTTCCGTTTTGGGCAGGAGCTAGAAGGCGACCCCAACACCGTTGGATCAAGATCCAAGAGCTGCTGGGTCACACGAGCAGGCGAGTTGGGTCGGGGCTCAGAGCCCTTTTTGTATCTGACCAGCGGTCGATTCAAGAAGATGGAACTTGGTTCATGGCCAATTAAGGCTGGTTCAGTGGGATTAGATCCCGGTTCATGAACTCGTGGTCGGGCCGAGGCAATCCAATGCCCAGGCGCTAGATGGGCCGAGCCCAGAAACGTATAAAAAGGGAAAAACAAGGACTAAAAAGGGTGGATCTTAGAAAAATCATAACAGATCATGGGAAGGTCCAAATGGTCTCAAATTTGGACCATAGCTTCATAATAGGGTGTAGAACAATTGTGCAAAATTGAAAATAAAAAATATCATGTATGATCAAGATTTTAATCAAAGGATTCAAGGGTATAACAACACTAACATTTCATGCATATATGTGTATCATATTGACTCAAAATGTGGAATCTTTGACTTTGGTGGTCATTATAGAGTTATGAAGTCTTAGGAGACATAAAGGGATTGAGGACTTCAAGTAACAAGAGTAATTATGCACAAACAGGAGAAAATCCACTTTATCACAGAAGGAGCCCAGTGACCTTCCCCATCGCGTTGGGGTAAGAGAGTCACACAAAATATATAAGCATGCTTCTCGAATTACAGCATAATGGGAACTCATAATAAAAGTTGAATTGCTTGAAAAAACTTGTAGAATAAATGTTAGATTGCAAATTGCTTATTATTCTTTTAAATATAAGTCCTGCCAAGTATACTATTTTGTTATAAATCGCTTTTCTTGTTTTTGATAGCGTACCGTGCAATTGCATGATTGTGTCTTGATTTTATTGATTTTAGGCAATACTGAATAAGATCGCTTCTGCACTCATACACTCTGATGACAAAGATAAATTGGTTAAATCTCCATATTTGGTTAGTTTGTTTATTTATATATCCATTTTTTGAGTTATTATTTCTTATTGTATATGCCAGTGTGATAGATCCTATTGGGCCACTCAGGGACGAGCGCTTCAATCCCTTTATCACTATCTAGGCGGTGTGATTGGGATTGGGGTAAGAACAGTTTCGTGACAATTACCCTCTCTTAGAGTTTTGTCCTTGCAAGGGACATAAGGCCACCTTCTTCATCCTGAGCTTGGTGCCTCGGGTTACCTCTCATGATGCCCAATGGTCTTCCCTCTGGGGCTTGACCGATTAGACCTTCCCTTCGGGGCTTCATTATGCAATGTACATTAGGGTGGTACGTAGGTTTGAGAATACACATATATCCTTAATTGTGTTAATCATAGGGACTTTATAGGATTGCAGAATTAAACATACAACATTGTAGGTTGCATCTGATCGATAAAATGTTCGGGAAATGCCATGAAACTAAATTGATTATTCATAAATAACCACATATCTGTTCAGTCGATTCAACAAGCTAACAATAATCTAAGTAAAGAAATATTTAGGCAAGCAGGCAGTTCACACAATCAAAGATCTTGAAATAATCATATAATTTAATTACTATTCACTTCCTCGTATTACACTCATATGAACTCGCTTCCTAGGGTTTCCTATTTCCTTTTAGGGTTTCATTAGGGTTCATCCTCAATATTGATACTATAAACCCTAATTCAGTAAATATAAGCATGAACCCTAATTAGCTTATCATATTCCTCCTAATAGGCTTAGGATCAATAAATAACATTATTATTCCAATTAATTCAGATTATTCAAGTTAATTTCCTTCTTTACCCTAGATTAGGGTTTTTTGAATGTATTATCATAGATTCATGGATCAAAACCCTAAAACAATCCAATTATAATCTAATTTCAGATTCAAACCTTTCTTTTCTTTTCAATAGGTCAGTAATACTTGAATTAACCCATTAGGCACCTTAGATTTGATCTCTAATCATCATTAGGGTTGTTAACCTAAATTTAATGCACTTTATGATCAACTTAAGGTACTTTTGCAATTAGGAACGAAATCAGATGATAAAACTAATTTTATCATATTACACATATTTTTTTATCATTTTTCATATATAAAGCTTCTTCATTTGAACTTCCTATTAATAGAGATTGTAACATCCCAAGATTTTAGGCATCAAATAAAACGATCTTATAAGGAATGATTGGACTACCCATATCACCAAGGTGCATCTCCTTTTTTTGGAACCCATCACAAAAGAACTTCATAGTTAAGCGTGCTCAACTTGGAGTAGTACTAGGATGGGTGACCAGTGGGGAAGTTTATCCTGGCTTGCGCGTGAGTGTGGATAAAGCATGCAATTAAGGCTAGTGGTTGTCTGTGGGGCCAGTCGTCATTCCTAAAACTCTACTAGAGCCTTGGGCAGTGGGCTCGGACATTACATTTGGTATCAGAGCCATGGTTTCTCATTTAATCCTTAGTAATTATTAAATTTTACAAACTCTGTAGAACTGAGGGAGTTATTAGTGGATTTTCCAAAAGATGAAGGTATCTAGAAAAGGATCATGGTCTGGGGGCTGGCTATATTTTTCTCCTCCTCACTAGTCGGTCATAAGAACTCCCAGACGCAGTGTGACTGCCTGGCCAATGTCTGAGGTTTTGACTTGAAATAAGATACCATTAGGACTCTCTCATCTATTTCGTCTATTCTCAACCCTAATTCAATTAAGGATTCTAGAATTTAGGGTTTTTTTTCTCTCTCTTCCCACCCTCTTGAGGTCAGGGTCAGTATGATAATGATAAGGAATCCTCCATCAAATTAATAAAAGATACGTAAACAAGATGTCATCGATGTAAGTATAATTAGTTTAATGTAAACTAAACTTTGATTGTACGGTCATGTAGATGGCTTGTGTGAAGACCGTAGCTGTCCCTGAGGCCACCAAGAACCCTGCTAAGGGTTGGCCTCCCACAAGAGGAGGGGATCTTATGATAAGAGGAAGAGGGGCCAGGGTGATGGGTCCCCAAAGAAGAGAAAGAGACCCGAGGGAGCTTCAGAAGAAGGCCCCGATCCTAAGCCAGTACCCTTCAACAACCCCGAGATGGACTAGGAAGAAAAACACATGTCTGAGGACGAGGTCATGTTTGAGGAGAACCAGACCGGTGGTCCAGGACCAGCAATGGTGGTTCACACCCCTGATTCCCTATGGATGGAACAGTATAAGAGGCTAACTGAGGCCATTAGTGCCCTGGCCCTCAGGGATATAGCCAGGGATGAAAATGTTGAGTTGATTTCCGTTCGACCCCGACTTGGAGTCACTATTCTGGACTTCATCAAGAAGAGCATCGAGAGATTCTGGGAAGAGGATAATACCGAAGTGGTCGACAAAGCGGATGCTTGGTTGTTAGCAGTCTAGAATGGTTTATGAATGGTTGAGGTACAACCAAACAAGAAGGCTCTTTTTTCTACTCATCTCTTAGAAGGAGCAGTCAAGATCTGGTGGGAAAACCACATCATGGGACAAGATCTAAGTGAAGAACTGATGGCATGGACCAACTTCAGGACTATCTTTACTGCCAGATTCATCCCCACCTTAGCTAAGAAGGAGAAGGAAAGAGAGTTCACCAACATGATCCAAGGTAACCTATCTGTTGTGGATTTTGGCTGCAAGTTTCGCATCCTGGAGCATTTTGGGAACATGATGGATGAGGAAAGATGAGTGGACCATTTTGTGAAGTGTCTACACCCCACAATCAAACCACATGTGTGGGAAAGACGAGTGGTGAGAATTGCTTTCAGAAGTGTCGTACCTACAGATTAACACATCCTGGAAAGTGCCACTTCGAGAAGAGGGTGTGCTACCATTTCCAACAGGAAGGACACGTCATCGCCAACTGTCCTTTTCCTGATCTGAGAGGTCCAGTGGAAGAACAACTAGTGGCAATAGCACCCCCAATAGGAGGAGGAGTGCCAACTGAAGGTCCACCTATTGGAGAGAGAAGGCAAGCTAGAGTATTCACCATTGACAATGAAGAAACCCAAGTGAATGCCAAAAGGTTGATTGAGGGTAATAACCCATAGAGTATTCCTTTCAAATTAGTTTGATCATGTAATAGCAGTCTGATACATTATGAAACTATGTAGACATGCTTGAAGTCATGGGACAAAATGTAAAAGCTCTTTTTTATTCTAGTTCTACTAATACTTTTATTTTAGGAAATATGGCAACTATGCCTTGTTTGGACATCAAGGATTTAGGCTATGTTTTGGATGTCACAACCCCAAGTGTTCGTATATGTACATCTCTTTTAAGAACCCCTATTTTTCTAGTTAAGTACCTGAGTCATGAGCTTCCCACTGACTTCATCCTCCTCGATATGAATGATTTTGATGTAATCATTGGTATGGATTGTCTTTACACCTATAGAGCACAGATTGACTGTAGAGAGAAGAAGATCCTCATTAGGAAACTCGATCATCCACACTTTACCATTCGAGGAAGGAGAGATGCAACTACCAGCCTTTACGTGTAGGCTTTGAAGGTTGAGTAGATATTTCCAAAGGCTTCCGATCATATCTAGCCATAGTCACTGATCTTGAGGCCATGGTACGGCCCTTAGAGGAGATAGAGGTTGTTTGGGAGTATGCGGATGTGTTTCCAGATGATCTGCCAGGGATTCTCCCCGAGTGGGAGGTATATTTCGCCATTGAGTTAGCTCCCAGGAC
The DNA here is from genome assembly GCA_963693085.1 of Alisma plantago-aquatica. Taxonomy (NCBI): domain Eukaryota; kingdom Viridiplantae; phylum Streptophyta; class Magnoliopsida; order Alismatales; family Alismataceae; genus Alisma; species Alisma plantago-aquatica. The sequence continues at coordinate 132,947,470 of OY856414.1, read as the reverse complement.
TAGCCCTATATCTAAGTCACCCTATAGAATGGCCCCAACTGAGTTGCTTGAGTTGAAAACTCAGTTGTAGGAGTTTCTAGATAAAGGTTTTATCTAACCTAGAACATCACCATGGGGAGCACCAGTCCTTTTTGTGAAGAAGAAGGATGGATCACTCCGGATGTGTACTGATTACCAAATGATCAACCAGGCGACCATTAAGAACAAGTACCCCTTACCTAGGATAGATGACCTTTTTTACCAGCTCAAATCATCCCGAGTCTTTTCCAAGATTGATTTTAGGTCAGGATACCATCAGGTGATAGTAAGAAGTGAGGATATACCTAAGACGGTTTTCCGAATCTGATATGGCCATTATGAGTTTTTGGTCATGCCATTTGGGTTGTCCAATGCACCCAGTGTCTTTATGAACCTTATGAACAGTGTGTTCCAACCCTTCCTTGACTCTTTTGTGATTGTGTTCATAGACGACATCTTGGTGTATTTCCATAACCTAGTTCAACATTGTGACCATCTTGGTAGAGTCCTTCATATCCTGAGAAAGCAGAAGTTCTACAGAAAGTTCTAAAAATGTGAGTTTTGGATAGACCGAGTCATGTTTCTCGGACACATCATCTCAGGAGGAATGATTGCCACAGATCTAGCTAATGTGTCAGCAGTTCAAGACTGGCCTACATCGAAGAACCCCTCTGAGCTTCACAACTTCTTGAGGTTGGTCAGATACTATCAGCACTTTATCAAGGATTTCTCGAAGACCACCTTGTCGCTTACCATGTTGACTCGGAAGGATGTGAAGTTTGTCTCATCTGATATATGTGAGGATCATTTTTAGGAGCTAAAGGAGAAGCTGACCACCGCCCTAGTAATGGTCCTACCTTCCAGCAATGAGGGTTTTGTGATATTCACTGATGCTTTGAAGATGGGACGTGGTTGTGTGTTGGAATAGAATCGGCATGTGGTTTCATATGCCTCTCGACAACTCAAGCCCAATGAGGTGAACTACCCGACGCATGACTTAGAGCTAGCTGCTATCATACATGCGTTGAAGATATGGCGACATTACTTGTACGGTGCTACCTTTGAGATTCTCGCCGACCATAAGAGCCTGAAGTACCTCCTGGCATAGAGAGACTTGAACCTGCGATAGTGATGATGGATGGAATACATGAAGTATTATGACTTCACCATTGCCTATCATCCTGGAAAGGCGAACATCGTAACTGATATGTTGAGTCGAAAATAGCTCAAGTATGCGGCTATTTTGTCAAGTCAATGGAAAATCGTAGAAGAGCTCATGGGGTGGACTTCGTAGCTGTTAGAAGACCGAGTTCGATTGGCTAATATTTAGATTCAGTCAGAGTTGTTAAGCGAGATAGTGGCAGCACAATTGACCAGTTCAGGACTCAATAGGATGAAGGGCTTCTTAGAGAAGCCACAAACCCATCTCTCGGTTGGTATAGATGGAGGGTTCAGATTCTAGAACCATATATGGGTTCCTGGAGATTCACCATTGAAGGAACATATCTTGCAAGAGGCTCATGGTTCTAAATATACAGTACACCCGAGCACTACAAAGATGTTTAAGGACCTGTAGAGGTATTTCTGGTGGCCAGGAATGAAGAGAGACATTGTGGCATATGTGGCCAGCTGTCTTACGTTCCAGATGGTGAAGGTTGAACACCAACGACCCGGTCGAATTTTACAGTCGATAGAGATTTTAGAGTAGAAATGGGAACAGATCACCATGGATTTCATGGTGGGTCTACCCCGAACCAAGATAGGTCATGATGCGATATGGGTTATGGTAGATCGCCTTACCAAGTCAGCACACTTCATTTCCCTGAAGACCACTTCTAAGGTGTCAGACCTAGTCAAGCTGTATATCAGGGAGATAGTACATTTGCATGATGTACTCAGTTCCATCGTCTATGATAGAGACCTGAAGTTCACTTCCAAGTTGTGGAAGTAGGTACACGAAGAACTTGGTACAAGGTTGAAGTTCAATACCACTTACCATCCCAAGATGGATGGTCTGTCAGATAGGATGATCCAAATGTTAGAGGCTCTATTGAGAGCTTGTGTGCTTGACTGGGGTGGATCATGGGAATAGTACTTACCTTTAGCCGAGTTTTCCTACAACAGCTACCAAGCCAGTATCGGGATGCCTATGTATGAAGCTCTTTATGAGAGACTGTGTCAGTCACCGCTTCACTGGGATTATGTCGGTGAGAGGACCTTGTTGAGGTCAGATGAGCTCCAAGTGTATGCAAATAAAGTCACTTTGATCAAGTAGAGGCTGAAGAGAGCCCAGGATCGACAGAATTTGTATGCTGATGTGAAGCAGACTGACATGCAGTTCACTGTGGGAGAGCATGTATTCTTGAAAATCCGACCACTCTGAGCTATAGCTAAGAATAGAGGGAAGTTGAGTCCTCGATATGTGCGTCCGTTTGAGGTGTTAGAATGGATTGGTGAAGCTACATACCATTTGGCATTACCCCCTCAGTATAGTATTGTACATGATGTGTTTCACGTGTCCAATCTGATTTATATGTGCAAGATCTAAACCATGTTTTGATCATTGAGCCTATTGAGCTTCAAGGGAAGCTGACCTATCCTAAGTCACCTTTGTGGATTCTAGATACCAAGTTGAAATAACTTGGATGTAAGAATATAGAGATGGTAAAGGTTCTTTGTAAGTACCATGGAGAGGATGAGGCCACATGGTAGCTGAAGATGGACATGGAAAAAGCATATCCTGACTTGTTTGTTTGATTGTTGAATTTTGAGGGAAAAATTCTTATAAGAAGGGGAGGATGTTATAACCTCAATTTTCTTAATTCAGAATTGAAATGTAATTTCTCCTTTTAAAGATATATGAACACATAATTGTAGGATTTGATTTAAATGAATGGATTTCCTTGCTAAAAGCCTTGCTATTTGATTTGTGGGACTTATTGGCTATTGGGCCCAATAACAAGAAAAGGAAATAAAAGGAAAAATAAATTTAGTTAATAAAAGGATAATTAAGAAAAGAAGAAAAGAAATACATAAAAGCCTCTAGAAGTAAAAGAGGTAGCCTCCAAATGTATATTTCATGTCTTTGGGATTTCTTGGGTCCCAAGGAGCCCAAGTTGCCAAGATAATAAGAAAGGAAATAGAAAATATCGATTAAATTGGTTTTCTTAAAAGATAACTTGCTTATGAAGGAAATACCCTTTTCCTTTGGAATTTGGGTTTCCAATTTGATACATGAGTAGATAATACCAATCCAAAGTTTCCTTTAAAATTTGAATGAAAAAGGATAAATGTTGAGAGAGTTATGTATTTTGCAAGTTTTCAATGCATTGAATTATATATTACTAGCTTTTCTCAATTTAAAGGAAAAAAGGATATATCGGGGGCGATGACATCCATCGGATCCCTGTGTCACCTAGAGGACCATGGATATGATGGTGACTGCACATCGTCTACCCTGAGTCACAAAAGGAAAGGGAGAGGGGAAAAACTGAGAATTGCTCGTGTTTAAGGCAATAGGCAGAGATGAGGACAAGTCCATCATCTTCGGGAGTCTATTCCAAGGACATCTACCCCAACTTGTGGGTGGTTTCGTGGAAAGTTGAGAGAGTCTCCAATTCATAGGGACCTTCGATGAATCCTATAAATAGGGTAGAGCAGGTGGCCATACGAGCAACCCCATAAACCCTGCCCTCGAGTCCGGAGCATTGTGACGATCGTGCTCGTGCTCCCAATTTAGCCAACTATCATGTTCTCCCCCCTCGTCTAGAAGCAACCATCACCGGAGGATCCGAGCTTCCTTGGTGGTGAAGGAGCGTTGCGGAGAAGGAATTGATCGGTCGAGCAGGTTCGTGGGAGGTAGACGAAGCTCCCCGTGTTCTTGAATTGCTCGCAGACGCATGGAAGCCCGAAGTCAACCTTAGAGTTGACCTCGACTCACGGCAGGAAACTCACGCGAGGTTGAAGAAGACGACCAGTCAAATTACCGTTCTGCCCTCCCACTCCTTCAGCCCAGGTAAGGGCATTCTCACCCTTTTCTTTCTTTTGCTCACGAGAGAGATATGCGCCGCAGATCATTGGATTTGTGTGTGGTCCAGTGGACCATTGATTGAACGGTTGACAATTTTCAGAAAATAATAGATAATCCAAGAAAATGCTTTTCTTTGAAAAAATCATAGTAATTAATAGGAAGGTCAGATGAAGAAACTTTATATATGAAAAATGATAAAAAATATGAGTAATCAGATAAAAATAGTTTTAGCATCTGATTTCGTTCCTAATTGCACAAGTACCTTAAGTTGATCATAAAGTGCATTAAATTTAGGTTAAAAACCCTAATGATGATTAGAGATCAAATCTATAGTGCCTAATGGGTTAATTCGAGTATTAATGACATGTTGAAAAGAAAAGAAAGGTTTGAATCTGAAATTAGATTATAATTGGCTTGTTTTAGGGTTTTAATCCATGAATCTTTGATAATACATGTAGAAACCCTAATCTAGGGTAAAGAAGGAAATTAACTTGAATAATCCAAATTAATTGGGACAATGATGTTATTTATTGATCCTAAGCCTATTAGGAGGAATATGACAAACAAATTAGGATTTATACTTAGATTTCCTGAATTAGGGTTTATAGTATCAATAATGAGGATGAACCCTAATGAAACCATAAAAGGAAGTAGGAAACCCTAGGAAGCAAGTTCATATGAGTGTAATCAAAGGAAGTGAATAGTAATTAAATTATATGATTGTTTCAGGATCTTTGCTTGTGTGAAATGCCTACTTTCCTGGATATTTCTTTACTTGCATTATTGTTAGCTTGTTGAATTGACTAAATAGGTATGTGGTTATTTATGAATAATCGATTTAGTTTCATGGAATTTCCCGAATGTTTTATCAATCTAATGCAACCTAAACTATTGGATGTTTAATTATGCAATCCTATAAAGTCCCTATGATTATCACAATTAAGTATATACGTGTATTCTGAAACCTACATGCCACCCTGCTGTACGTTACATGACCAAGCCCCAGAGGGAAGATCTAATTGGTCAAACCCCAGAGGGAAGACCATTGGGCATCATGAGAGGTGACCCCAGGCACCAAGCACAGGATGGAGAAGGTGGCCTTATGTCCCTTGCAAGGACAAAACCCTAAGAGATGGTAATCCAGGGTTTAGGGCTATAGTAGTTGAGGATGACAAATTGAAAATGTAATTTGGATTGTTAATAACTTGTCTGTGATAACTAGGTTGTTAGAAACTATTTGTGGAAATTTTGATTGTTCCCCACATACCAGTATAGAAATATACTAACCGACGTTTTGTTTGTCGGAATTTTAGGTACAATTCTGAAAATGGACAAACAGTAAATCAAAATATTGTGAAGATACAAATAACCTATGAAAGGAGGATTAGTTATATTAGACTTTTACTATTGATAGCATTCTAGATCCAAATTTTATAAGGTATGCAAAAAGTTTTATTTTATTCCAGCTTTTCAGTTTAGTAATTTGAGAATTATTTTTTATTAAATGTCAAACCATGGATCCTGAAATATTGAGATAATGTCTCTTACCTTCTAATCTCCCTTAATTGGGGGTTACCGGGAGGCAGGGTCATTACAGAGACTCTTTCATCAACCAACACACACTCTAGTCTTTTGTGTTATTGATGTCTATGGTTATTTCCACAATAACAACCGACTAGGGACATAACAAGAATGTATGATCTTAACATCCATATGATCTCATCGTTCAGGGCCTCAACCCAAAGACATATGTCATCAAGTAATACAATTCTTTAGACATCTAACATGTTATACCATTATCTCAAAATAGATTAAACATATAGATGAAAATTGCCTTTATTATTATTCAAATCATTTACAAAGTCTGCCATGACAATCATCATATGACTGGCTCTATAGGCATACATATCTTCAGGAGACCTCAACTGACATTGATCAGTAAACACACTTCTGCATTTAGATCTATAAATGAATTTTGGAGTATAAACTATCGACATATTAGACTTTAATGGTGTTTGTAGTATGCTAAATATAAACATAACAAATGTACCTTAATTGATTGGACATGTTACATTGTTTCATAGTTATGCACATGCTAGTCTATCAACATATGTGAATTTCATAAGATATAAGTCAATATATTAATTAATTGTATGTTGTAAATCCTAACAAAGTTATACATGGAACCATCAAATCTTTAAAAAGATGTCATAAGTATATTTTAGATGCATATGTACCAATGATAGAATAGTGAGGATAATCCACATTCATTGATCTTGAATAAAAGAAAATATAGTAGAAGTTTCTTTTATATCTTTCATGAGTCTAAAACTCGAGGGAAATATGTGAGAGGCATCTTGTAAAATATGAGTTAAACTTAGTATATCAACTTTAACATTTATATCTTGAAAATCAATTAGTATGGTCAAGATTTTGAATACCACTCTAAATATGTTCAAAATTGGTTATAATTATGTTCCAACTTAGTTGATGCACTATCTTAATATAAGTCATAGTAAATTGGAAACATGAATATATAGACCCATGACAACAATTAAATATAATAAATTAAGTGTGTTTATATAGAGAACTATTTTGAATGACATGATGGAACAAATAGTAAATATATTTGTATGTATATCTAGAGAATATTCAAGAATTAAATAACAAGAGTTGCACATACTAGTATGTATGCAAACTGTTATGTAAGGAATACTATAGAGAGTATCTCATTTCAAAACCTAAACTTGACAAGTGTATACTAATACCAACTCATGTAACCTAAACATAATTAAAGTTATGTGACTAATTATGGGCATTATAACAAAATAGAAATGTAATGGTTCATAACCCACTTAATAGGATTAACAACCCTAATATGGCATTAAGTGATCAGGACTAGGATTAGAACAATACAAAAGCTATAACAAGAATATAAACACTTGTTCACTATAGTTTAACTCATGTATATAATGTGTTCCTAGGATGAATTCTCGAATTCATGGAGTAGGTATATTTATTAAGTTGACCTTTAGTCGTGAAGACCATGTATATACTCCTCCCTATTTTTAACTGGGCATTTATATCACTAAATTATCCCATAATGAGGCAATCCTTAAAATACTTTTTCTTTTGCTCCACTTGTTGAGATGGAATATTCTCTCAGTTGACAATTATTGTTACTTTTATGAAATCATTGTTATCATGTGAATCTGTGTTAACGACCCCACCTATTATTGTGCTTGTATTATGACACATATGTCTAATGAATAATGCATGTTTCCATACTATATTATGCATGGTAGACAATTTGACTAGCTAACTATCATAGACACTTATGTGTAACCATTACGGTGTGCTTTTCTACCCTTATATATATAGAGGCGTGCATTTCGGCCTATGGGTGTGCTTTTCTACACAATATATATTTAGGCCAGTGACTCAATGGTGTCTTGGCAGTACTATAGTTAATTTAGTCCAATATATCTACATCTAAAATAAATATTGTAATGTGATGATTGATTGTGGCAAGGTGTGTTGTTTATTGGATTATTTATACTGCCTCATTCTTTTGGAAATTCCTTCTCTTATTACTTCTCATTGAAACTTAACCAGATTGAAGCGCCCCCTCTTTGATTAGAACATTTTACTCTACTTTTGAAATAAATAATGCCCTAGTAAATTTTCTAATGTGCATACTCAGCTATTGCCAATGCATACTCTTTTGTTTCCTATTTTTCTAGGCGTTCCCTCCACGCAGGTGTAGGTTCTTTAAGGACCGACACTAAGGTTGATCGTGAGCTCATTGGTGAACTTAAGGACAGCTTGAGATAGATGTGTTAGCCTCTGCATATGGGATTATGTATATATAGATGTAACATTTTCCATTTATGTACCACCCTTATAGTGAGAAAGTTGTGTACATAGAAACATTTTGTAACTTTGTAAATAGTTATGTTTTCAGTTGCTTAAATATTTCAAGGCTCATGTTTGTACCATTGAGTGGGCCCACTATCAGTTCCCACTCCTTACAGATACATAGACGCTTAAACAATGGGCGTGTGGAACAACACATTGCAAATGGATCAATAGTTGCTTTCACTACATTAGGCACCTATTGTTTATCTGTACCCAGATGGAAAGTAGTAGAATTTGAGAAATACTATCATATAACATCCATAAATAGAAACATTATTTCCGTGTCTTGTTTGGATAAGAATGGTTTTGAGATTTCAATAAATCATGGTAGTAATACCATTTGTAAATATGATATCATTTATGGTAGTGGCTCTATATTTTATGGTTTTTATTTATTAGATTTTGATTCACATGTATATTGGACAAATAACAAGAAGTTGTTTTTAGGGAAGTCAGGAGGTGCTCTATTCATCCCACCCTCCTCATGTGGGCTAATATCGCAAAAGGAAGTACAACTCCTGCTTATATAACGCATGTATAATCCCTCAATAACGAAACCCAACTAAAAAACAAGTAGTATAACTCAAAAGACACTAGGTGTTCAATGGGACCTAGGCACTTGGTCGATGTGTAGCAATATATGGGATGCCTCTTCTTTCAAGGATAATAACTCCTATAGTTTTCATCGATAGTAAGGAAAGTTATGTGCAAATGAATGGATCCACCTGGGTATTACCCCAAATACCCAACTCTCTGGGAGCAGAATTGATGGGCTTAGGTACGTGATAGCCAATAATGGCATATTCCTCAATGATGTCATGGATCTCCCTTGTGAAGGATGTGGCTCTCCATAAAGATGTTAAAAATAAATGACTCAAAAAATATATCATTGCCACTATCATTTATGGCACATATAGGAAAAATGCATTTTTAGACTCCATAAAGATGGTTATTTGGTCGCTTTTGATTTTGAATCATAAAATACATGTGAATGTTGTTTATTGGCAAGATGAAAAGACTAACTTCTATTGGAAATAGTGAGAGAGAAAATGACTTATCAGAACTCATACATACTGACATGTGTGGACCTTTTCACACAAGTGCTAGAAATGTGTATAAGTACTTCATTAATTATTGACGACTTCAGTAGATTTGGATATGTGTATTATATTTGGATATGTACTTCATTAAGACACCATCAAAGCTATGGATGTAGATAAGGAACAAAAGGAACTACAAACAATTGTGGAGTCTCAAGACCCTATCACACAACAAGATCCTCAAAGGTCTAGTAGGAGACATCTTCAACCAAAGAGATATAGATTTCTCATGAGTCAAGAAGATAATGTGTTGGTCATAGAGGATGATGAGCCAACAACCTACAATGAGGTGGTTGAGGGACCAAATTTTGAGAAATGGATTGAGGCCATGATACCTGAGACAGACTCCATGTATACCAACAAGGTATGGACCTTGGTGGATCCAGATGAAGGGGTAAAACTGATAGGGTGCTGTTACGACCCCACCTCCTGATAACCCCCAATTAAGGGAGACCGAGAGGTCGAAGCCCCACCCATAACTTTCAGATCAAAGGTTCGGCAATTAACCAAGAATAATTATCAAATTTTAACATACTATACTGAAAAGCTGTAAGAAAATAAAATTTTGCATACCTTTTAAAAACTTGGATCTATAAACTTCTATCCACTTAAGGATTCTACTCTAGCTAATCCTCCTTGTATTTTACTTCATGTATTTCACAGTATGACGATTTACTGTTTGTCCTTTTAGTTTGTACCTAAAACGCCAACAAACAAAACATCGGTCAGCCGAAGCTGGTATGTGGGGAAAACAATAATTATGTAAATATGTTAACAATGTAATCATTCAATTAATCATTTAACAACCAAGATTACATTTTAAATATAACTCTGCAATCCAAGGGTACCCTATCCTCTGTGTTGTCCCCATTAAACCCCTCATGATCCACATATCAAGTGAACCAGTTTCTAGGGTTGAGTCGCATGGCACTACTCACAGGTAGTCCAATCTCTAACTCAATGTGACTTGATGAACCTACCCCATTGGTAGCCATTTACTAAGTCATTTAGTGACCTGATGGGCCTACCCCATTGGTAGCCTTCTACTAGGTCAACCCATTAAGCTACAGAGGGGACTGGGATATGAGCTAGTAGGCATAATTCTTAGGTGGTAGTCATATTCACATTAGAATTTGCATGAATTGAAACATCCAACAGTTTAATTCAAGTCACGATGGAAACTGTGACAAAATCCCAGAAAACTAATTCGGGTAGTCATAAGCGTAACCACATACCTATTATGCAGGCTTGAATGTAGAAAAACTCAATCAACCAGGAATCAAGCAAGTACACACACAATTTGTTCCTGAAAAAGGCATTCAATTTCTATATTATTAATCATGTCATCATGACTCATTAATTCTAATCCTTTCCTAGGTTATTTGCCCTTTTTAGGGTTTTAACCATAATTAGGGTTTTATTTCCTTTTTATTACTTTTACCTTACTTTTATCAAATATCCATCAAACCCTAATTATCTTGTCCTATTTTCCATTAAGGTCCTAAAGATCAGGTTTGGACCATATAAACCCTAATTTTCAGATTGCTATATCTTTTTCTTTTTCTCTAATTTAGGATTTATAAACATATTAATCAACATATTGAATTAAAAACCCTAAACATGTAATTCTATCATCAAAACAGATTAAAAAAACCATCTTAATCATTAATCAGGTTAAACATATTCGAATTAACCTAATTGCAAGACTAAACATATCCTTTATCAATCATTAGGGTTCCTAATCACAAATTAATACATTTTCCTCCCAAAATATACTAATTTACAAAAATGTACAGATTTAAATGTCCAAACTATTTTTAACATATTCCTCATCTTTTTCTGATCATTTTTCATGTATTGACTTTTCTCATCTGAGCATCCTAGCTCAAGATACGATTTTTATAAGAAAATCCCTTTTATAGTTTAATTGCTATTTTTAGAAAAATGACGGGCGTCGGATCCGTGGTCCGCTGGTCCACTCAGGATCCAACGACCAGGATCATGCACACCATAAGCGATAAAAAAGAAGCAAAGGACTGAACTGTCCTTACTAGCAAAAAGTGGTACGGAGGGCACGTTGGTAATTCTCCAGTTCTTCTCTTCTTCTACCTCTCATCTCTGTTGTTGTAGCAACGTCGGTCAACCGTAAGGTTGAATCTGGGATTCAGGGCACCTTTGCTCGTGTCGATGGTCCAGAGAGCTCCGCCACCCCCCTTCGAACTTGACGACGCTCCCAATTGCTCACTGAGGACACACCAAGGTCATCCACCACCCGCCGGACTCCGGCGATAATCTTTGAGCAGTTGAGAGTGCAGGTCGACACGAATCGAGCAATTGAATGCACGTTCACGATCCTTGCGCCGTTCCGCAGCGTTTGGGATAGACAAAAGAGATGTCGGTGCCTCAGATCATCCTCCCCTATTTATAGGGTCGAGGTAGGGTACATGCTGGTTTGGGCGTTTCCCAAAGCCAGGACCAAAGTGCATCAAACCGGGGATGTTTCCCCGTTGTTTCATCTCCTAGATCCAGTGGAAATCTCAGTCAGTTGGCAAAACCAAAGGATTATGAGAAAATCAAGAGGGAAAGTCCCTCTGGTGTCTCGCAGAAACACAGTCCCAGTGGGACTCAAGCGAAGAGCGCCCAGTGCTAGATTAGGATCCAATGGATCAGATTATTTGCGGTCAAAGCAAAGGGAGGTCTTATTCTGTTAATTCAGAATTAATTCCCAAAACCAATATAACTTGTAAAATTGATTCCTCCTAAAAAATAACTCCTTTATTTCTCAAATTTTAAGGACAGTTTTGTCTTGTCATTATCTAACTTTATACAAAATTTGGGAAACAGATTGCAATTGATGAGAATGATTACTTCTCTCCCAAGTTGTTCATTAATTTATTCAAAATTAATTTATATTCCTTTTTCCTTTGTGATTACCTTGTTGTTTTGGGTCCCTTGGACCTCAATAAATCATAAAGGCACGAATTCCCATATTGGGGAGTATTGGTTTGCCTTTATATTCTTTTAATTGTCAATTTCTCATATTTCTCTTTTATTAATCAATTTCTTTTCCTTTTTAATTCCCTTTTCTTTTCAATTGGGCTTAATGACTAACAAAGCCCACAATCATTCAATCAAAGCCATTTCACACGAAATCTATCACAATTCAAAGAAAAGGATATCATTTATTCATTAAAAGGGAAATACACCTTACATTATATTTTCAAGAAAATGGGGTTGTAACATTCTCCCCTCCTTATAGGAATTTTGCCCTCAAAATTCAAACAATCAAACAAACAATTCAGGGTATGTTTTCTCCATGTCTGCCTTCAGCTCCCATGTGGCCTCATCCTCTCCATGGTGCTTCCAAAGAACCTTTAACATCTCTATATTCTTGCATCTGAGCTCTTTCACCTTGGTATCTAGAATCCGCAAAGGTGACTCAGGATAAGTCAGCTTCCCTTGAAGCTCAATAGGTTCAATGCTCAACACATTGCTTGGATCTTGCACATATCGCTTCAGGTTAGACACGTGAAACACATCATGCATCATGCTATACTGAGGGGGTAACGCCAAACGGTATGCAGCTTCACCAATCCGTTCTAATACCTCAAACAGACCCACGTATCGGGGACTCAACTTACCTCTATTCTTGTCTATAGCTCAGAGCGGTCGGATGTTACAACCCCATTTTCTTGAAAATATAATGTAAGATGTATTTCCCTTTTAATGAATAAATGATATCCTTTTCTTTGAATTGTGATAGATTTCGTGTGAAATGGCTTTGATTGAATGATTGTGGGCTTTGTTAGTCATTAAGCCCAATTGAAAAGAAAAGGGAATTAAAAAGGAAAAGAAATTGATTAATAAAAGAGAAATATGAGAAATTGACAATTAAAAGAAGATAAAGGCAAACCAATACTCCCCAATATGGGAATTCGTGCCTTTATGATTTCTTGAGGTCCAAGGGACCCAAAACAACAAGGTAATCACAAAGGAAAAAGGAATATAAATTAATTTTGAATAAATTAATGAGCAACTTGGGAGAGAAGTAATCCTTCTCATCCATTGCAATATGTTTCCCAAATTTCGTATAAAGTTAGATAATGACAAGACAAAACTGTCCTTAAAATTTGAGAAATAAAGGAGTTATGGTTTAGGAGGAATCAATTTTGCAAGTTATATTGGTTTTGGGAATTAATTCTGAATTAACACAATAAGACCTCCCTTTGCTTTGACCACAAATAATCTGATCCATTGGATCCTGATCCAGCGCTGGGTGCTCTTCGCTTGAGTCCCACTGGGATTGTGTTTCTGCGAGACACCAGAGGGACTTTCCCTCTTGATTTTCTCGTAATCCTTTGGTTTTTCCAACTGACTGAGATTTCCACTGGATCTAGGAGATGAAACCGTGGGGAAACATCCCCGGTTTGATGCGCTTTGGTCCTAGTTTTGGGAAACGCCCAAACCAGCAGGTACCCTGCCTCGACCCTATAAATAGGGGAGGATGATCTGAGGCACCGACATCTCTTTCGTCTATCCCAAACGCTGCAGAACGGCGCAAGGATTGTGAACGTGCATTCAATTTCTCGATTCATGTTGACCTGCACTCTCAACTGCTCAAAGATCATCGCCGGAGTCTGGCGGGTTGTGGACAACCTTGGTGTGTCCTTGGTGAGCAATTGGGAGCGTCGTCAAGTTTGAAGGGGGGTGGCGAAGCTCTATGGACCATCGGCGCGAGCAAAGGTGACCTAAAGCCCAGAGTCAACCTTGCGGTTGATTGACGTTCCTACAGCAACAGAGACGAGCGGTAGAAGAAGAGAAGAACTTGAGAATTGCCAACGTGCTCTCCGTGCCTCTTATTGTTGGTAAGGACAGTTCAGTCCTTTGCTTCTTTTTGATCGCTTATGTCACGCGCGATCCTGGTCGCTGGATCCTGAGTGGACCAGCTGACCACGGATCCGACGCCCGTCGTTTTTCTAAAAATAGCAATTCAACTATAAAAAGGGTTTTTCTTATAATAATCGCATCTTGAGCTAGGAAGCTCAGATGAGAAAAGTCAATACATGAAAAATGATCAAAAAAGATGAGGAATATGTTAAAAATAGTTTGGACATTTAAATTTGTACATTTTTGTAAAAGAGTATATTTTGGGAGGAAAATGTATTAATTTGTGATTTGGAACCCTAATGATTGATAAAGGATATGTTTAGTCTTGCAATTAGGTTAATTTGAATATGTTTAACCTGATTAATGATTAAGATGGTTTTTTTAACCTGTTTTGATGATAGAATTACATGTTTAGGGATTTTAATTCAATATGTTGATTAATATGTTTATAAATCCTAAATTAGAGAAAAAGAAAAAGATATAACAATCTGAAAATTAGGGTTTATATGGTCCAAACCTGATCTTTAGGACCTTAATGGAAAATAGGACAAGATAATTAGGGTTTGATGGATATTTGATAAAAGTAAGGTAAAACTAATAAAAAGGAAATAAAACCCTAATTATGGTTAAAACCCTAAAAAGGGCAAATAACCTAGGAAACGATTAGAATTAATGAGTCATGATGACATGATTAATAATATAGAAATTGAATGCCTTTTTCAGGAACAAGTTGTGTGTGTACTTGCTTGATTCCTGGTTGATTGAGTTTTTCTGCATTCAAGCCTGCATAACAGGTATGTGGTTACGCTTATGACTACCTGAATTACTTTTCCGAGATTTTGTCACAGTTTCCATCGTGACTTGAATTAAACTGTTGGATGTTTCAATTCATGCAAATTCTAATGTGAATATGACTACCACCTAAGAATTATGCCTACTAGCTCAGATCTCAGTCCCCTTTGTAGCTTAATGGGTTGACCTAGTAAACGGCTACCAATGGGGTAGGCCCATCAGGTCACTAAATGACTTAGTAAATGGCTACCAATGGGGTAGGTCCATCAAGTCACATTGAGTTAGAGATTGGTCTACCTATGAGTAGTGCCATGCGACTCAACCCTAGATATTGATCTACCTATTCGGTAGGATCATGTGGGGTTTAATGAAGATCTACCATGTGAGAGAGGTAGTATCCATGTCCACTGCAAGGACAACACAGAGGAAGGGGATAGGAAGGGATTGAGTAGGATTAATATAGTTGGTTGAATTGGTTGTTTAAATTGTTAATATAGTTGTAAATTGAATGTTAAATGATAATTGGTTGTTTAAATTGTTAATATAGTTGTACAAATTTTTGTAATGCCCCACATACCAGCTTTATGCTGATCGCGTATTTGTTTGTCGGCGTTTTAGGTACAAACCCTAAAAGAACAAACAGTAAATTGTCACCTTACAAAATAAGAAGTAAAGTGCAAGGAGGATTAGATAGAGCAATTCCAGTAAGGGATAGGTAGTTTCCCAAAGTTTCAAAAGGTAAATAAAGTTTTAAATTTTTTTCCTGCCAATATTCAATTTAGTAGTAGAATTTCATAATTATCATTGATTATTTGCTGAACCTTTGATCCTGTAATTGATTAACGATTCCGACCTTCGGGTCTCCCTTAATTGGGGGTTACCGGGAGGCGGGGTCGTTACAGGTGCAAATAGATATTCAAGAAGAAGCTCAATATGGATAGTAATGTACAAGCCCACAAAATTAGATCATTTGCAAAAAGTTTGTAACAAGTTCAAGGTGTTGAATGTAAAAAATTTCACAAATTTTCATGGTGAAATTCGTCAACTTCTTCCTTGTCATTGTAGCTTACATGATTATGATATTTAGAAAATGTACACTAAAACTGCTTTCCTTAATGGGAATCTTCTAGAGGATGTGTATATCACCCAACATGAGGGTTTTATAACTCCAAATGAAGCTAATAAAGTTTTTATAAGCTACCATGGTCAATCTATGGACTGAAGCATGCATCATGGAGTTGGAATCTTCATTTTGATGAAACAGTCAAATAGTTTGACTTTATCCAAAATGAAGAAGAACCCTGAGTCTACACGAAGATTAGTGGGAGTGTGATTGTATTTCTCAATTTCTATGTAGATGACATATTATTGATGGGAAATGACATATCTATTGTATAGTTGCTTAATAAATAATTGGGAAATATGTTCTCTATGAATGACTTAGGAGAAGCATCCCATATGCGAAGAATCAATATCTAAAGGATAGATCTATAAGGCTTCTTGTCCTAAGCCAAAGTGCATACATGAAAAAGTATTAAAGAGGTCTAGAATGTAGAATTTTAAGAGAGGAAACATATCCATATCTCATGGAATTATCCTCTCTAAAACTCAATGTACCATCTCTTCAAAATAATAGTCACACATGAGTAAGATTCGATATGCTTTGGAAATTGGATCTATCATGTATGCAATGATTTGTGCACACCTGGTGTCTCATATGCTTTAGGAATGATGAGTAGGTATCAATAGGATTTGGGTGATGGACATTGGATAGTAATGAACATCTTTAATTACCTGAAAAGCAATAATAATCAATTCCAAATTTATGGTGGTGAGAAGGACTTGATAGTCAAAGGTTTTGCTGATGCAAGCTTCCCAACCAACATAATCGATATTTGTATTTTTCTTAAATAATGGAGTTGTGAGATGGAAATGTTTGAAGAGAATGACAATGGTTTATTCTAAAATAGAGGTTGAGGACATTGTTGTCTCCAGCATAACAAAGGAAGACAATATGGATCAAGACATTTTTAGTGATCTAGGGGTAGTTCCATCCACTGAACACCCAATAGAGCTTTACTGCAACAACAATGGAGCTATTTCACAAGCTAATGAGACCATATCACATCTACATTCCAAGAACATACTCATATGCTACCATCTCATATGTGAGATCATACATCAAGGAGATATAAAGCTTTGCAGAATATGAATAGAAAGCATTGTTGTTAATCCTCTAAAGCATTTTCACAAAAAAAACATGATCATTGTGTTAGATCAATTAGACTTATATTCATAAGTGGCTTTCTCTAGTTCAAGTGCGATATTGTTGGCTATGTGCCCTAGGAACCATCATGTGATAATTTAAAAGGGATATTTTATACTTTATTTGATTATTAATAAAAGGAAATTCCATTTATTATGTTTGTTTTAGTATTGATATAATGAGTAAAACTAATAATGTCCTAGGAATGGTTTAAATCAATGACATGGTTTAGGCATAGGAACTAAACCTAATATCATATGTATTAGTAAGAGTTTTGATTCTTGTTTTGTCCTTAGTTGGTTATTAGTGTGGATATTATAGTATAACAATAATACACAAGACTACAATGTATGGTGAGTGATGACTATGTCTCTTTAGTCTTGGCATTGGAGATCAATGTATATGCTTGGGTACTTGTTAGAGAAAAAGTTGTATTGGAAAAACCCACCTTGATATTGACACATGCAAGTCATGCATGTCAAGTCATAAATCAATTTGATAGTGGTGATTGTGATCCTTATACCTAAAGTCACTCCAGTAAGACATGTTATTTTGTATACTTTGAGAAAAGAAAATTTTATATTCCATTTAAAGCTTAGTAGTAGTAGAATTTACTAATTATTTTTTATTATTTGCAAAATCACTTGATCATATTTTGGGATAACGGCTCTAGCCTCTTGGTTTCCCTTAATTGGGGGTTACCGAGGGGTGGGGTCATTACAGTAGGTATTAGTGCGATGGTTTTCCATTTAATCTCTAATAATTATTAAATTTTAGAAACTTTTTAGAACCCAAGGGAGTTATTAGAGGATTTTCCAATGATGGAGGTGTCTAGAAAAGGATCACGATCTGGGGGATGGCAAGATTTTCATCCGCCCCCCTTGTCGGTCTATGAGGACTCTCGCATACTATGTGACTGCCTGTTCAAAATCAGAGGATTTGACTCAAAATAAGATACCTCTAGGTCTTCTCTCATCTATCTTTGTCCCTTCTCTACCTCATTCATTGAATAATTTTATGAGATTAGGGTTTTGTTTCTCTCCACCACCCTCCTGAGTTTTGGGATCAAGAATGATAAGGATTTTAGGAATCCTCCACCAAATAATAATAAGCATGTAATAAAGATGTCATGGACATAAGTTTTGATAATTAGAAACTCAGACAGGGTTTAATTACATGCTTAGGTTGCATGGCATGTGTAGTCGTGCCCTCAGGAGAGCCCTGAGGTTAGACCTTCTCATAGGATGGGGAGGAGAGGGTTAGCTTTAGAGGGAGAAGACCTCAAGGAAGAGACTTGACACATCCTCTGAGGGTGATGCTCAACCCAAAACCTTAAGTGGTGGATAGAGAAAGAGAAGATATGATGAGTTGGATATCGTAGTTGACCATGCATGCATTTACGTGCATTTGGCATGCATGCATTACATAAAGGCTTTGAGTATGCAGGAGACGCATAGACTATGAGTGTTTGCTTGACCTCTAGTGCCTTGTGGTGACCCGACCTTGGGTGGGTCGTGCCCTTTAGGGTGAGGGATAGTTCTCTCATTGAGAGGGTGGATGTTGACCATATAGGAACCCTAACAGGCATATATGAGCAGAAAGAGGCATGTATCTACATAGAAGAGTGGAAGTAAGGCTAGCAGTGGGTGTTAGACCTAAGCCAGATAGGTTATGACTAATGGTTATGAGATGAGAATGCAGAGCTCTGGATGATCTTGTCCAGATATAGGACTTGATAGTATGTTACACCCAAGTAGGAATGGATGTGTAACCTTAAGAGCTTGACCCATCTTTTAGGAGAGAACCTCCAGTGGTAGGACTAGTTGTAGGGTAAGCTTTAGAGAGAGAGTGAGACCCGATGAAGAAGGTTGGACACCTTGACTCTAAGACATGAGGAATCATGAACAATTGGGTATAATATGGCCTGGAATAGACGACCCTAAGTAGATATATGTGGTTTCCTCATGCATGAACCTTGGAGGCTTGTCGTACCTTGGTTTCCTTTAGAGGAACCAAATCCTAAAAGAGAAAGAGACTTCTTGAACCGATGTTATAAGTGTCTATCTTTTAGGTGTAGGAAGGAGAGTTCCATAAGACCCTAAAGAGGTATGGTATGAGAACAAGTTGTGAGGTCTCACACCCTGTTGGTTTTCATTGTGTAGGACTCTAAGGGTTGTTCATGTGGAAGGGTGTTAGGGTGTATATGCCCTATCTGGTATAGGTTTAGTTCATGGTTGAATAGGTGAGCATGCAGTTAGACTGATGATGCATAAGAGGTGAACCTGGGGCTCCTAGACCAAAGAGGGGAAGTAGTAGTATCTGGTGCACATGATGCTCACAAAGATGTTTGAGTTCCTAAGGATTCAAGTATGGCACCCACCATCATATTTAGAGAAAAAGGAACCCCCCCTAGATGAAGGTATATATTTGATGAACCCCTCACACATGTTGGTGACATATGTATGATATTGGCCAACTTCAAGGAATGAGGAACAAGAATGGCATACCAAGTAACTTAGCATGGGTTACTAGGTTGTCTTCTTGATAGCTACATGCATAAGTAGCATGATAGGGCTAAGCATGCACACGATGATGTAAACCTTGTAAGCAAGGATGTTTGTGACCTTTGTTACTATCAATAGATAGTTTTCTCCCATCCTGGGAAGGGACCCTTCTGTAGGGTGAGTACCAACTTTTAGTTAGGTTTGAGGTAACCTAAGGATGTCTCGCATAGGAGCTTGATGAGCTAAGTTGAGAGAACATTGTATGAGTACGACTCTATAGACCCATGTGTGACCATCTCTAAGGGGCATGAGGATATGTTGCCATAGAGGTAACTTGTATGGGTCTCGACTGAGTTAGGTAGGCTGCCATAATTCCTATGAGGGGTAACAATGAATGCCCAGAAAGAGGATGGAGATTCAGGTGAGGATTCAAGAATGAGATGTGCTATGATGGAATCCTAAGTCAATGCTAAGGTCAGGAAGGGATAAGACGATGGAAGTAGGAGTTGTTTGTTCCCTAGATGCACGAGACCATAGGGTCGGGAGGTAACAACTATCTTTTCCCAAGGACCATGGGTTAGGAGGTTGGCCACCTTCATGCGTTCATGGGGCCTAAGGGATAAATGCGAGAGGCACTCCCTAGATGCATAAGGGTCAGATCACCCCAAAAGTACTGACACCCTAGAGACCTTGAGGTAATGATTAAGGATTGTACATAAGAGAGATGTTTTAGACCCAAAAGTGTTTGGGAACAACCTTTCCATGGATGTGAAAATAGTTTTGAATTATACATGGTGTGGAGACATGTGAAGTATGTTTCAACTTAGATTGGAAAGAGTGATGGTGATGTGTGATGCACCATCTCTACTCTTAGAATGGGACGAACTCTGTATTTGGACTACAGCCAAATGCTTATTTCCTCTCGTTATGAGTGTGAGAGACAGGACAAAACGCATGCCATATATTAAAGATAAAGGTGATATGAGTTGAAACCCTTCTATGATGTTTGAGGATTGAAGGAAGTACCACACCATGTATAGAATATATTGGATTAGGTGATTTGAGAGCATAAGGAGAACAAGGGAATATGAGAATGTACATATCCAGAGTAGTTTGGAATCTATGAGTTATAAGTTTGGGTTTGATAACAAAGATTATGAGCTCAAAGTTTTCTTCACCTAGTTAGACCTAAACCCGAGATGAGGATGATGAGTGGAGTATATGAGGTTTATGTCTTCTTTATCTCCTAGCCCGTAAGGAAGCTTATGTGGTAACGAGATGTTCTCAGCTGAATACAGCTCAGGTGTATAGTTGTCTAGTATAGCCAGTAGAGAGGCTAGAAGAGGTTGCTAGGTGAACCCTACAATCGTTAGAAGACCAGACCTATGTGGCTAACATCTAGATACAACCAGACCCTTTGGTCAAGTTGGTGGTTGCTCATTTAGCCAGCACAAAGCTTGATGAGATAGAAGGATAGTTCTCATAACCTTAGATACCCCTCTCAGGAAAAAGAAGGTGGTGAAACCCACTACTAGGGTGTTTTAGGGTTTCTGAGGAGTCAACCTTGACGAATTATTACATGCAGAAGTTCATGATTTTACATACACTGTACATCATGGTACTAAAAAGATGGTTAAGAGTTTCACTAGTACCTGTAAGAAGGATATAGAGTTGCATGTGGCTTGTTGCCATACATGCTTGAGGATGGAGGCTGAACACCAGTAACCTAATGAGTTTCTATGGATAATGAAGAGTCCCAGAGAGGGAATGGGAGCATACCACCATGGACATTGTGGTAGGATCTCCCTTGGACCAAGAGAGGTCATGATGCAATATGGGTTATGGTAGATCACCTTACCAAATCAACACATTCCAGTATGACAAGATCTGGTTGAACCATATATTTGAGAGAGAGATGGTTCATTGCACAGTGATTCGAGTTCAATATCTTGAGCATGACCTCAAGTTCACTTCCATGTGGTGGAAGTAGGTACATGATGAACTCAATGCTAGATTGAAGTTTAGTACAACTTATCACCCCCTGACTGATGGACAGCCGAGAGAGTATGATCCACACTTTAGAGGGTCTGATGAGAGCATGTGTGCTCATTCAGAGTGATACAAGGGAGCAGTTCCTGCCCCTCGAAGAATTTTCTTGTGATGATAACCACCATAGCCAGTATCAAGATGCATGCATCTCTATAAGGGAGGTTGTGTCAGTCACCGCTTCACTTGGATGATGTCAGTAAGAGGAGCTTGTGAAGGTCATTGAGACCACAATGTATGAAGATGAAGACGCTTTGATCAAGTAATGGCTGAGAAAGCCCAGGATCAACATGAGTCATGATCTGATGCGAAGCAGACTGACATATAGTTCACTGTGGGTGAATATATGTTATGAAAACACAACCCCTATGAGCTATAGCTATGAAAGTCGAATCCCCGATACATGAGTCCATTTGAGATGCATTGGTGGAGTTGCATATGTTTAGCCTTACCCGTTAGGATAATATGATGTATGATGTGTTCCATGTGTCCGATTTGGAGTACTATGTGATGTACCCAAGCCATGTGCTGAGCCATGAACCTATTGAGCTTCAAGGGAGGTTGAAATATCCTGAGTCACCTATGAGAATTCTAGATACCAAGGTGAAAGAACTCAGATGTCAGAATATAAGATGATAAAGGTTCTTTGGAAGCACCATGGAGAGGATGAAGCCACATGCGAGACAATGATGGACATGGGAAAGTCTTATCCCGATTGTTTTTATGTTTGATGGAATTTTGAGAGCAAAATTCCTATAAGAGGGGAAGGATGTTACAACCCCAATTTATGGGTTCATATGGTTGGAAATGCAATTTCCCCAATAAATGTATGATTATGGGAATTGTATGAATTATATGTATTGAATGGATTCCCTTTGCAATATTTTCTTTGTGCATGTGATTTCATGGATCATAATATGTTAATGAGTCCAAGATGATAAAAAGAGAAAGAAAATTGAAGGAAATCAAATAATGCATAAATAGGAAAAGAAATTGATATGTGGAAAGAGGTATGATTGACTCATCATGGATGAGATTTCGAATCCACATAGTTTCTATTGGTAAAACGAATCCAAATAAGGAATATAAAAAATAGGAGAGAGAAAATATGCATAAAATATGCCTTAGAAAGTGATAACTTGAATATGAAGAAAAGTCTCTCATACTTTTGAGTTTGCAACCCAAACATGGCAAACAAGTAGTTTGAGTCATTATAGACTTCCCTTAAAAACTTGAGAAGAAAAAGAGGATTCATAAATCAATAATAATTTCTTTGATGAGATGGCTAAAAGAATAAGCTTTTTAAATCCCACGATTAAATAAAGATTTGTGTAGTATATATATATGTATATATATATATATATATATATATATATATATATATATATATATGTTGATATAGATGGAAAGAAATTAATACAATCCTTCTACAACTATGTATGCCCTTAAGATAAGTTTCCTTCATCACCATGAGAGAGAGAGAGAGAGACTCATGGTAAGAAAAGGTCTTTTAGAAAGTTTATACATATACATGTATATTTATCCACAAGGCAAAAGAAATCAAGAAAAGAGTTTTTGGGAAGGTGCGTGTATGGTGGCCCTTCTATATCCATATACCATGTTGTTTCAACCGTGAGTGAAAGGAGGAAGGAAATGATGTTTTCTTCTTCTAGAACATGGGCATCGTACTCAACCCCTTCCTTCCCTTCCCCGGCTACTAAGGTTCCCTAAAACATGTATAAATAGGGACCCAAGATCCCTCGTTGGAGAGTATGGCGTTCATCCTCCATAGACCACATAGAGGATCCACAAACTCCATGGTTACAACCTACACCAGCATGGGAAATTTGAGAGGTTCCCTAGAAGAGAGGCATGTCTTCTTCCCCATTTGTAGTCGCCACAGACTCACCCTAGAGTTGGGCCATGATCTGGGGTGGAGTTTGGGAGAGAACAAACCACAGCGGCATAGGCTGGTGTGTCTAGGAAGCTACAATGATAGTAGATACCTAGTCATCAGAGTAATCATCTCCGACTAGCTTTGGCCGAGAACAATGCCCTGGTTAACTTCGTCGGTGCCTAGGGGAGTCGCTTCAAGCTTCTCTACGTCTTCGGGGCCCAGGGGGAGGGGCCGACCACGTGGTTGGCTCACCGATAGTGTACACAAGTCGATGCTGCGAGCTAGAAGAAGATTCTATGACATTTGACTATTTTGTCCCTGATAGAGTGATTATGATGCTAGGGTGTGAGTGTCTTTCCACCTGAGCTGGCCCAACAAATAAGAAAGTAATCGCATATGACGTGTCAAGCCCTAATTGGTTCAGGTATTATAAATCTTAAAATAAATCTAGAAATTATATGGTAGCTCTGATGAAGAAATGCTATAAATGAAAGTTGATCAAAAAATGCATGGAATCTATTAAAAATATAATTGAAGCCTAATTTTTCTTACAATTCAAAAAGTATATTGAGTTATAATCTTTAATGGTTTAATTAATGAAAAACCCTAAGAGTTGATGATAATTAGATCGAATAATGTTCGTTGGATTTTATGAGCAAATATTAACTTATTGATAATAAAAGATAGAATTAGGTCTAAAAAACGATGATCTTTATGCATAATTGGCTTAATTTAGGGTTCCATGTACATGAATATGCATTAATGGGCCTAGAAACCCTAATTTAGGTGAATATGACTTTTAATGGTTTTAATTGTGCAAATCCATGAATAAAATAAAGATATGATGATCCTAAGACAATTTGAATATAAAAGATCCTTAATGTGGATAATTTGAGCAATTAGGGTTTTTATGAGTAGGAAAGCTATTTTAGGTTTTGTTGACCTAAAAAGGATAAAGTTTGAGAAATTGATCTAAGAAGCCCTAATGAGTCCTAATGAGACTTAGAAGCCTTGGAACGGTGTCCCAAGTCAACAAGTAGTTGTTTGGGATATGTTTGTGACAATTAGACATTATACATGTTTTCAGGAACAATGTTTGCTTTCTTGATTGATTGGCTTGCTTGATTGGACATCTGGTTGGATTTGGATATATATTGCTTCTTTGAGATCTTCAAAATAGGTATGTGGTTACGCTTATGGTTAAATCGCTCTAGTTTCATGGTGATTTCTGAGGTTTTATCAGTTGCATGGAAATAATTACTTGGTTGACTTTTATTTCATGCAACTATAAAGTAACTATGACTATCACCATAAGTATATGTACATGACTAGATCATATCCTAGTTCTCCTATGTATCTTTGGTGATGATGAGATGGATGACCTAGTACATGGTATACCCTTTGGGTAGGATCATCAGGTTATTTGTAGTCAATGTGTTGGTCTACCATTGGGTAGGACTGTACGACTACACAACCCTATGTCATGATCTACCTGTAAGGTAGGATCATGGGGGTTACTTGAGATCTACGATATGAGAGAGGTAGTATCCATATCCACTACAAGGATAGCACAGAGGTAAGCATATGTAGGGATTGAGTAGTTATGTTTAAAGCATAAAGTTTATTTTGTTAAATCATAATTTGATTGTAATATGTTGTCACAATTAGATGTGAGATTCTGGTTCCCCCACATACCAGTATAATTCATTATATTGGTCATTTTGTTTTTCGGTGTTTTAGGTATATCAAGAAAATGGATATTCCTTTAAAGTGACATTGATGGAATAAAGCTTAATAAAGAATTAGAGGATTGTTGATAGATAGATCTTATTTGGGTAAAGTCTCTCAATTCCTATATTTTGCAAGGTATGAGAAAAGAAATGTTTTTATTCCATTTAAATCTTAGTAGTAGTAGAATTTACTAATTATTTTTTATTATTTGCAAAACTATTTGATCTTGTTTTGGGATAACGGCTCTATCCTCTTGGTCTCCCTTAATTGGGGGTTATCAAGGGGTGGGGTCATTACATAGGAAGTCACCCTAGGGGTTGCTTCCCGAGATAGGATAAGAAAGGGAGTTCTAGGTTTCCTAGCATGTCGGCAACTCTTGTTCCTCTTTAAATTTGTTTCCAAGGAAGTGCACCACATTTTCCTCATTTGTATGTATTAATTAGAGGCTGAGACACATGTGTGGAGGCTTGAACAAGTGTTCCATAAGAATATAATTGTATAGTAGATTAGTGGACAATCAATATCCTCTTCTTCTCAACTATCCAGATTTCTTGTGGTCATTCTGGATCTAAATCTGGAACATCATGGTCTTCACCAAAATAAGTTTCATCTAGTATTTGTAAAACTAGCATGTGTAAAGGTATCACCTTTAACCTTCTTATGTATTTATTCACCAACATTTAATATATACAAAGGATATGAAAGTTAGATACAAAGTAAAGACCTTTTTGTTAGATACAAAGTTAGTCCCCCTTCCTGAAAACCCAACAAACCTGAGATAATTCCTGGGGGAAGTAGACGCCTCTCCTCCATTGGGAACAAACTATTTCAAAGGCGATATGTGTTAGACCTACTTCAATAGACTAGGATGACATATGCTAAATCTTCCTCCACACCCATGGATTATCACACCAAGGTTCCTCTTAAGTGAGAGATATAATTAAATATCTAAAAAAGTATCATCATGTAGTTGAAAATTTACTTATTTAATAATTATCAACCACACATAACCTATGTTGTGGGAGTCTTAGTCATCATATGAGTGCACCTCTCCAACAACATCATATGTGACCTAGTCAAAGATATAAATATTGTGGCTCCTTACATACAAACTAGCAATCAAATTATTGATCTCTTAATCAACCCACTTCCTCCAACATGTTTTATCCTATTTGTGCCGGGATGGAACTACGCAATGTCTACTCTCCATATTGAGGGGGAGTGTTACCATAATTGTTTTATTTGTTAATTGGGCTTAGGCACATTGTATTTGTACTTTATGTCATTATGTTGGAACAATTATGGTGAGGATCCCTTTACCCACTTAAGTGTACCCATGTACCCGTGAACTCTTATTTATAGGATACCCCAAATCACTTTAAAATCTTTGATAATATTGTTATTTCTTTCTACATATATATGCCCTTATTATATGAAAACAAACAAGATGTAGTATATTAAACTTGGAAACATGGATAAGTATATGTTAGTCTAGATGTATAATTGGTATCTTCTGAAGCAATTCTCATACACTATAAGAAGGTAGAGTTTCTTAAATCACCTATCCATTACCTTAAGTGTAGTTATAATTGTTTCACCACTAGCTATAATAAGACTAATAAATCAACAACATAGTAGAACACATACATTAGGGTTATAAATGACATGTAAAGGGTGAATTAGGCCCTTTTATGTCTTAAACAAGGATACCTAGGACTCCATTATGCTTAGAACCAAACCAACATAATAGAACCACATTAAAGGAAGTAAGAGTGGGAGTAATAGTAGAGATTACTAGAATTTTATGACTACATATGACACTACACTAAAACATGGTGCTATATGACAAGCTAGTATGTTACAAACATTGAAGGAGAGTACATAATGACTGATACACTAAAGTATTCATCATGACCCAAAGTGAAGGTAAAAAATGAAATCACATCTTCCCTTAATTTTGAGTACTTCATTGTAGGGTGTCTACATAGAAGATTTTAGAACAACCTTGTGATATATTATGGCTGCGGTGGATTGTGCTTAGATAATGGATACTTAGATCCTGATGGGGTTTGATCTAGGAAAGGACGTGTAAAGACCAAAAGTGAAATCTGAGCACATGTTTGGTATTTATAGTCTTGCTAGGAAACTCCATTCTAGCGCATGATGGTTCTTCACATGAAAGCCCTTTGGATAACAAAAACTTGAATAGGGTGGGTAACAAAGCCTTATCACCAATTTTATATACATATAGTGTTTAATGCATGTAATGTAAAATCACTCATGAAATTACCTAAGGTGCAAATATTCATCCAAGTATGTAACATACATGCATCCATGCAAGTACATAACGTAATAGCATTCATGCCAGTACTTAAGGTAGACATATTGGTCATGTCAATATGTGAAACACAAGACACAGATTGTTATATAAGGATTTGTCTGAGACTCAAACTCTCTTTTAAAGTGGTGTTTAGATATCTGAAGGTCATACTATATATATGGAAGGACCTTACATACTAAGAATAATCTGAATTTGAATATTATAAACAACAAATGGTGACTGTAATTCTAAATAATAATTTAGCATTTAACATATACTAGGAGATATGTAACACTTACACCTTTAGTTTATGTTTGAAGTGATTTTTCTCCCCTAGTATAATAACACTATCCTACAAACACAACGTTCCAATTTATTTAGGTGGAAAATGTGTAATATGCTCTCTTCTCAATCTTGGTCGGAATTTTTTTATAGATAATTAATAATATACAAAATAAATTAATTATACTTTTCTATAGATCAAGACATTTACTTTTCCTAATTCATTATGAGATATTGAAAGTATTAAATGTAATTAGTGCATCATAACTACTACTGTCATATATGAGAGTGTTTGGACTATTATATTCTGTTGGAGACATAAAATGCCTTAAAATTCCCTACAATAAATAATGGTATAAACTAATTCACAATCATAAGTAAATAATTTATTTGAGAACTACTAGATCTAATCTATCTTAGAAACCTCTTTAAACAAATTTATCTACTTTGTATCTAATTATCTTCCGTAAATCATATTAGTTGACATGTCGAGGAATAATCCATTATATTCTTGAAGTATACTCCACGTCAACCCAATAAATTGTGCATGTTATCGTGAATATATTATATGTATAATTCATATTTTGTAATTGCATTAAATCCATTATCATGGATGGTGTAGTATAAAATCTAAACCTTTTTATCTATTGCATAATCTTTCATTTATTGCTTAATCAAAGTAACCATTATGATATTTTATATTCTAGATGATACTTATATTCTATAAAATAATTAAAAAGTATCACTCTTTAAATCTGTCAAATCGTAGTTCCATGTTGTCAAACCTAGGTGACTTTTAGACACCATACAGTGAAAATATTAGTGATCACCATTCCAGTAATGTTTCTTAAAAATTAGCCCAATAAACCTAATATTCTATTAGGAGTTTATAGTAGGTTTAGAATAATATATACATGTACTTTGAATACAAATGATCAACATCATATAACTAACATAAATGATCTATTTTGAGGAGGAAAATGTGATATTGTGGACCAATGTACTTTATAAGCATTATATATTGAAGTGGCATGTATGTGTTTCACACTTGAGATCTTGGGGAAAGAATCTCCTTTACATACCCTTCTCTTTTTCATTCTAATTGAAAGAAGTATAACCATTTTATTGTTCTTTACAGTCGAATACTCCTTTAAAAGTTACTCTTATTTGTTCGTAATAATCTTGAATAATTCTTGATCTAGTTGAAATCCTCATTAATGTTATAATCATTTGAAATGGTATTTTTGACACATACCTAGTGCTATTCAATTAATATTTAATTTATTATAATGATTTTTACTATTTTCCATACTCTATTGAACAAGCAATTGTAATGCTAACCGTGTCATATGTATGGGATTTAGTTGCACACACTCCTTGAGCTTAATCCTTGGATTTGGGGTGTACGGTTTTAGTTAGAAAAACTAATTGAGCTTAGTCTCTACATTAGGGGTATATGTCCATGTTTGTACATGCTCCTTGGATTTTAGTTCCTGAATAGGTAGTTTCTTGTGATGTAGCTACCACTATCTACACTGTTAGATATTACTAGTTGAGTTTTTCATTTGTATGTTACTTGTTCTCTATTTATGCATAATTTATTTATTTTTAATAGAAAACAAAATTATTTATTAATTCTATGTTTCTTGAAATGCCTCAAAATCTTATTTTACTTAAATCTATAACTATATCTCATATTGATTTGTCTCCTATCTTACTTTGTGTTATATGCATGTTAGGTTCTTTACTCAAAATTACTTTTCAGTCACAAATAACATTTGTAGAACATTCCGACCATTTTAGGATTATGTTACGGACTATATATATGCATGTTGGACCTGAAGATACCCTAGACTATTCAGATTGAGACTTACATGAGGGATTCATATATTGTCCTCTACAAGTTTTCCAAGATTGGTGTAATCGTAAGAATTTTAAATATCATATATTTGATGCAATATATATTGATGTTGCCAAATCTTATTTAAGATTTTTGATATCTTTATGATACCTCATTTGTCCTTTTCATTCGTAACACTTTGAAACCCTTAAAATCAAATCATTCATATGATAATCCTCTAAATAAACTAAATAAATGGAAAAGAATTAGTGTGATTCTAGTGCATTGGATTACCTAAAGTCAAGGACCCCAAAACACTGCCTATACAGTGGGAATGAGATATACGGATAGAGAGCTTAACCTCATAATGAGAAATAAGAGAACACTCTGGACTAGAATCCTCTAAAAATTAATTAAACCACCTTGTCTTTGGTTTTGATTGATAAAATAACTCTAGATGTCCTAGGAGGACGCAAACCTAAAATATGAGATGCAATATATGTCATATGAGACATGTAAGTACTTACAAATACCTTACAAATATTATATATACAATATGTTTTGATGTTTTGAACAAGTAATTTTAACCTACATATATTAATTCGTGATGGTTGAAGCTAGTAAATAAATTTGTTATGTAAATGTATAGATAAAATGGAGTTATACCACAAGACATGTGATATTGAGGGCTGATTTTTCTAGAATGAGTCAGTGAAACATGGAATCTATACAATTCAAGAGACCCTTATTTTGAAACAAAAACACGAATCATGATAGATACAAAGTAAATCCTATAACATTTTTGGTAAGCCTATACATTGTAAAGAGCTAAGTAAACCCTAGGGTCAATTAGGGACGATGTCGAGTTATGTGAGACCCGAAAGTCTAAGAGAATATTTGTAACACCCCTGGCCTAGGTTTTGAAATTACCCCATTTGTTTTTCTTAATTAATTTGTTTATAACTTTAACATAATCCTTTGAGGTGTTTTACTAACATGTGACATGCCTATGTTTCAAGTTTGGTCACGTTTGAATAATGTTTGAGCAATGTTTTCTTATTTTGAACCAAAGTGTAGTTTATTCAAGATAAGGGGTTATCTTGCAATATGATACATGTTGAGTGTGACTTTAGTTCTTTAGCATCATAAGGAGAGGATGATTCTATGGGGCGTCTTGTGGAGAGCTTAAGTTTCAAGTTGAGCATGTGTGGATGATGCTTGTGCTTTGTGTGCTAGTTTTGATGTAAATTGCAATTTACCCAAAGTAAGGGGTTAACATGCAAATTACCATCTCTAGAGTGTCACTTGTCTCTCTTCTCATCATAAATATGAGAGACAAAGGAGGGGCACCTTGTCTTGGTTGAGTGATAGCACTCTTGGTGGTGAAAGAACCAAAGAATATTGACTATCTTGAACCCTAAATAAGGTTGTGTCGAAATATTAAGAGTATATGGGAGCGCCTATCAGTTTAGAAACCATAGAGAAGGTTCTATATCGGTTTAGAAACCTTTTGGAAGTATTCATATCAGGCTACGTACTTCAAGTAGGTGAAGCCTATCGGTTTAGATGTTTCTTGCAAAAGTTGTATCAGTTTGCATATAAAGTAATATTGGGTTGTGATATCTTGTCAAGAAAGCTACCCAATGGCCGATATTCCATCCTTGAATTATCCACAACAGTTTTGCATGATGAAATAATTATGTTTGCATGATTCCACCATGCATGGACACATGTCACTTAGTTACATATGGTGATGACACCTCTCATATAGTCTCTCTCATAAGCCTCAACTATATAAGCCTCTCTTTTCACCTACTAGTGAACATTTCAACTTTCATATCATCCCTCCCTTGGTGGATGACCCTATGAGATCAAGGATCAAAAGTAAGGTTGATCATCTTGTCTAAGGTGATGCCATGACCATCTTCAACCTTGGATAATTATGTATCTCATATCATAATTCTTTCTTTCTTTTCTTCTTCATGAAGTTTCTAACTATGATGCCTTCTTCTTGATGAAGGTGAAGTTATAGTCAAATCTTGGACCATTAAATAGGTCATCTTCAACCTTGGGAATGTGGATCTTTGAATCTTGAAGCTCTAGTGGTGATCTTGAGGCAGGTTATATAACTTTACTTCAATTCTATTGTTATTCACTTTCAATTGTAAAATACTTGGTGATTCCTTCTCAATTTCAATTTCCCTTGATTAAATGATGAATCTATGAGATCTAATGGATATATGGGGCTGTTTTCCATGAACTAGAGTGTTAATGGACGAATGTTTGGAGCTTTAAGATGATAGAAACTGATATCACCATAAGCACCTCTGAACCCATATCACTTTGAAGTACCTCTAAACTGATATCACTTTGAAGCACCTCTAAACTGATATCACTTTTTAGAACCTCAAAACCGATATCACTTTTATGTGCCATAGGAAACACAAGTGATAGTGTCATGACTGATACACACCCAAGATGATAGAGTGGCCGATACACTAGAATGTGCTATGGCTGACACACACACATGTTGATATGCATAGGGCGATACAAGTGTATATGCATTAGGTGACACACATGTATACACATAGGGTGAGTGAGATGCGTTAAGGTGACACAAAGGGATTTTCTTAGGCCGACACAAGTGTCATGGATGACACAAGTAAGAGTGTCTAGGCTGACACAAGTGATAGTGTCTAGGTCGATGTAAGGGATAGTGTGTAGGCCGATACACCTAGACGTGTGTAGGCTGACACATGAGGAATATAATCAAGTTGACACAATATGTTGGAATAAGATGGATACACTTTGATAAGTGCAGGCCAATATACCCTAAAGAGGGTCAAGTTAATACAACAAGTTAAAGTTGAATCTAGTATCCTAATGAGGATGAGGGAGAAACTTATATCACTCCTGTTGATAATCAATTAATGATAATTAATGAGAGTAATCAAGTATGATTGAATACTTATGTCAATGAAATAAGCTCCAATATGTGAGTATTTATGAATTAGGGTTTGGTTGTTGGATATAACCCTAAAAACCCTAAAAGGCTACAATAGAAACCCTAATCCTAATTATGAGAGGGTTGTAACTTGATTGAGTGATTATTTGTAATACAACTGAATGTAAAGATAATAATATAAGATCCTAGAGATGAGGAGTTATGGTCTAGGGTTGGTTATTGAAAATAACCCTGGAAACCCTAATCGGTTGAAAAGTGAAACCCTGGAAATCCCAATTGGTTGAAAAGAGAAACCCTAACCCTAATCACAAGAGGGAGTATAACTTGAAATGGCATGATGATAGTAATCAATGGATATAATAATATAATGAAATCTTAACCATGCAGATATTATGAACACGGCCAAATGAGGACTATATTGATTATAATCTAATATAGCTTGAATATGCCTTATGAGGCATACAAAATATGTGTATCACAGGAAGGATGTGAATAGGTCTGATGACCTGGCAGAGGCATGGTTCTTGGTAAGCTGATGTGGTACTCAATAATGACATTAAGGGATTGATATCCCATGATGAAAGTAATAGGGTAGCACAAAGGTGTCTCAACTGTTAAAGAATTATTGACAATATGATATACCTTTCATACTTATAACTTGATTGATACTATAAGATGTTGTAATGCATTTGACCCATCACTTGGAAATAATCACTGGATTGATAGAGGTCAATACCTGGCAATGTAATCAGAGGAATGACAGAGGTCGATACCTGGTAGTGTAATCATAGGATTGATAAAGGTCAATACCTGGAAGTATAATCACAAGACTGATAAAGATCAATACCTTGCAATATAATCATTGGATTGATAAAGATCAATACCTGGCAGTATAATCATAGGATTGATAAAGATCAATACCTGGTAGTATAATCACAAGGTTGATGATGATCAAAACACATGGCAGTGTAATCATAGGATCGATAAAGGTCAATACTAGGTAGTATAATCACACGATTGATAAAGATCAATACCTGGCAGTATAATCACATGATTGATAAAGATCAATGCCTGGTAGTATAATCAGAGGATTGATAACGATCAATACCTAGAAGTATAATTACAGGATTGACAGAGGTCAATACCTGCCAGTGTAATCACAAGATTGATAAATATCAATACCTGGTAGTATAATCATAGGATTGATAACGATCAATACCTTGCAGTATAATCATCGGATTAACAGAGGTCAATACATGGTAGTGTAATCACAAGATTGACAAATGTTAATACCTGGTAGTGTAATCACAGGATTGATAGAGGTCAATACCTAGCAGTATAATCATAGGATTGACAGTGGTCAATACCTGGCAATGTAATCACAAGATTGATAGAGCTCAATACTTGGTAGTATAATCACGAGATTGACAGAGGTCAATACCTGGTAGTATAATCACATGATTGATAAAGATCAATACCTGGAAGTATAATCAGAGGATTGATAACGATCAATACCTAGAAGTATAGTCACAAGATTGACAAAGGTCAATACCTGGCAGTGTAATCATAGGATTGATAAAGATCAATACCTGGTAGTATAATCATTGGATTGATAAGGATCAATACCTTGCAGTATAATCATCAGATTAACAGAGGTCAATACCTAGCAGTGTAATCACAGGATTGACAAATGTCAATACCTGGTAGTATAATCACAAGATTGACAAATGTCAATATCTGGCAGTGTAATCACAGGATTGATAGAGGTCAATACATGGCTGTATAATCATAGGATTAACAGAGGTCAATACCTGGCAATGTAATCACAAGATTGATAGAGCTCAACACTTGGCAGTATAATCACAGGATTGATAGAGGTCAATACCTGGTGGTATATTCACATGATTCACTGATATCATACCATGGTAATATGATCACGGGATAAGCTTGAGATGCTGGTAAAGCACGATTGATAAATGAATATACAATCAGGATTAGTTGTGGACCATACACTGATAAGAGTGTGTCTACATGCCATGACTCATTGATACAGTCAGGATTGACTACATTTCATACCCTGATAAGGGAACAACTACGGGTTGTATCTCTCTAGCATTGAGCATTTATACTCAGGCTAGCTAATTGTAGTTTGACTCATAATGTCACTGCCAGTAATCTCGTACTGACTGAGAAAGGAGAGGTCATGGATTTTGTCTCTTCCTTGGACCGTGTATGGCACTAATTCTACCCAATTTTCGTTGGTTGGAGCATGAGTGGTATACCTCATCTCCTCAGGGCATAAGATTGACTGTTGAAAGATGCTTAAGGATCAAATACGGAAACATTGAATACGGTTGCAATTACTTCTATATGTCATAGTTTATAAATGATATACACATTCTTCATATTCCTTCTAAAAAGATAGAATAGCCTATTGGTCAATCATAGATATCTATTTTTCTCATTTATGGAAATACCTTGCTAATGTTCATATTATAATTGGAACTGCCTAGCATAGTTGCTTCTTCATCATTATCTTTGAACAAAGAATTATATTTGTGATAATAATATTGTTGGCGAAGAGTTACATACCCCACTGGTAATTTTTCTCACCCCGTGGATTCCATAACTTTGTAGGTGGACATGCACGGGGTATAAGAGATCGTGTAGCTGATATAGGATAGCAACAAGAAGAAAACCTAAAATTTTGAGGTGGTGTGTTTTCAGTTGTGTCTTGTTATAGATAGAAGTCATATGTGTCATCCCTCTACTCTCAGGTCCTTGGGGGATAGTTTTGTATCCAGATTTACAATCGATCTGAGTTTTTAGCTAAAAGGTTGTTATTGCTAATAGTTTGCTCATGTACATGTTTTTGGTAAAAGCAAACTAATATCAGATGAAACAGGGATGCTACTGAGATAGCACATGTGTGATGTATCATGTTGTATATGACAGGCTTTGTTCCCTTCTATAATAAATTTCATGTTAATGGATATTTATGAAAATTGGTTTTAATTTTTAGTGGTTTTCAGTAATCCGCTATTAGTGGTTGTTTCCACACAATTTTTTGACATGTAGTTATCAGTATTGATAGCAGTCGTCATAATTTTAGTATCATAGTGGTAGGTCTTCTGAGTCTATAGGAACATAGGACTAAGGTTGTTGAATCTGTTCTAGTGTCCTCCAGTATATCTTATAGTGACTTTTGCCTACACAGAAGAAAGGGTAAAGCTCAAAGATGTCTAGATATCATGATGAACATATTGTTGAAAGCAATATTACTACACTAGGAGAAGGCTCGAGGGACCAGTCAAGAGAAGAATGAGTGCATGAGAATCCCCAACCTAATCCAATCATGATAGAGAACCCTATTTTTCATTCTCTTGTTGGGCAGGTTCTGACAATAGTGATGCATATAGTGGACCAGACACTAGCAATACAACCTAGGGCACCAGTCCCTGATGTAAAATTTTTTGGTTATGGTAATACCTTTGAATGGATATGCTGTGTAGGAGCTATATAATATGTTGGAACAACTAACCCATAAGATGATGATCCATGGCTCACTGAGTTAGAAAAGAACTTCAAGAACCTTAGTATCCTAAATGCTGACGAAGTCAAGCATGTTGTGTACCTTTTAAAGGGTAGTACTAGCCATTGGTGGGATATAGAAGAGGTAAAAAGGAATGATGAAGAGGTCGGTTGGGAGGAATTGCGGCGATAATTTGTCAATAAGTACTTTCCACAGACTTACTTAGATGAAAATATCTCACATTTTGAGGGGATTTGGCAAGGAACCCTACCTATGAATGAGTATGAGGCCAGGTTTATGGAACTTCTGCAATTTTGTTTTCAAATGAATACTACTGAGCATGATAGGATCTAGCATTTTGAGAAAGGATTTAATGTTGAGATGTCTACCTTGGCAGCTGCTTTGGAAAGTAGAGCGAGATAAGCCACATTTGTGGAATCTGTACGGAGAATAGAAAGGTCTGTGATAGAGAAACATGAGGCAAACCTCAAAACAAGGTCTACACAGTCACAGGAAAAGTTGTTTGGTGGTTCTAAATAGCCAAAATTTTTAGTACCACTTGGACATCAAGCAATTAGTACACCAATACAGTGGTCACCGAGTAGGGGTAGAGGTCAGAGTTCACCTCCACCAGGAGTTCCAAGTGTACCTTTAGTATAAATGAGGAGCATTCCTAGGTGGACTGAGCTTGCCACAAGTGTGAACGATAAGACATATGAGGTGGCAGTGTCTAAGAATAAATAATGAAGTAACTCAACAAACAAGGTAGAATCTACAAGGCTTACAAGGACCGCAGTTTAGTGGAGTAGAAGGATGAGGACAAGTCTTGTAGGTTGGTTCATCTACTCTAGGTAGTAGATGATGAGGGAGACAACAGGAAACAGCTAGACTCTATGTGTTGAGTCAACTTGAGACACCAGATAACCTGTAATAGGTAACAGGTCAGGTAGAACTTTTCCATTCTGACTAATCTCTCTTTATTCTGCCTGTTAATTATAAGAAGGATAGTTTTTGTTTAGTTTCCTTTGGTTAGTCCTTTAGGGACATGAGGAAGAGATGAAGAGGTTTAGAATTTATATTCTATCCAATATTCTCTAAAATGATTTATGATTTCTTCTGTTCGTGTAAAAGAGGAAGAGGTGTAAAAGAGACACCTCGAGAGAACTAGAGATACATAGTCTTATAACTTAAAAGAGATGTTTAAGGTAAGAAACATGATATAAAACAAAGTGCATACTACCAAATCTCAGTGCTTGAATACCCTAGCCAAGTATTCAATTACTAGAAAAAGGGAAGTATGCAACTCTTAAATTTTTATCTTTATCATTACTCTAATCAAGTAGTCATTTTGAGACAATCTAATGATCATAAAGACATGGGAGATGTGTCATAGATATTCTTACCACATTCTAATTGTAATAAGGTGGAACCTGAGTTAATCTCAGACTAACCTATGAGTATAAGAAAGTATAGAGTGTAATTCTCATGATATGTGAAAGGGAACAAGGACGATGACCCCTACTTAATAAAGAATATGTAAATAATAATGATCATTTCCATGATTTAAAGATAAAGAATGTGGCAAGGCAAAGAAATGTTCATGAACATAAAGAGAAAAAATCAAAGGAGTAATGACATGTAATCATATTTACAAATTCTATGCAAATGGCAAGGAAACCAAGATGAAACCAGATTGAATGACACATGAGAAGTGAAAACTCATATAATAACCAAAGAAATTGTTAATCTCCTTCTATCTATTAGCAATCCCTTGATGGTGCAATGGTGATAAGGGCAAGTATGTTTTCTTTATGTACTTCCTATTCAAGGATGTGATGTTCAAGTGAGTCTCAGGTGACCCAGAGATGGATACTTGAAAAGTATCAAATGGGGCTTGGACTTTGGTTCTGAAATGGTGACATCTGGGAATAATTATGTTTGGTGGATCCTCCAAGATGATAGGAAGATTCTTCTGACATGTTTGGAATCAATAGTGATAGTTGAAAAGCTGAATGAACATGAACGTGGTGCATTTTGGCATATATCATGGATACCAAGGTAAGGAATCCTAGTATCCAAGAGGTTTCAATGGTAAGTGAGATCAAGAAAAAGTTTGATAATTAGAATTTGATGGTTAATACCCTTGAAATTTAGGTCTTTCCTTTTCCCTCGGATAAATATAATGACTTCTAGGTATGTGAACCTCCTCTTATATTGTTACAAGTTGTGAAGGTGGATTAAACATTAGGGTTGCCATCTGAGTTGTACAAAGTACATACGGTGTTTCTATGTTGCGAAAGTATGACTTGACATAGTGTTAACTCTACAAGTCAGAAGTGGTAGAGTTAACTAAGGGTGTATCCTATGTGATAAATCTTGTGTTAAGCTTGGATAAAGTTCCATGATGTCACTGTGACATAGAAGATGTTTCATATAAGAATCTTGCTTAGTCATAAGTAATTTTACTATTTTGAGATTCCTTTGGTTGGCTTGAAAAAAGTTTAATGAAGAGTTAAAAGAGGAAGTACCTTTCACTTTTTTCTTGATATTTTAAGGATGAAATCCTTGTTAGGGGTTGATAACTGGTAACACCCCTGACCTGGGTTTTGGGATAACCCCATTTGTTTTTCTTGAGTAATTTTTTTATGAATTGAATATAATCCTTTGAGGTGTTTTACTAACATGTGACATAACTATGTTTCAAGTTTGGTCCCGTTTGAATAATGTTTGAGCAATGTTTGCTTATTTTTGACCAGAGTGCAATTTACCCAAGATAAGGGGTTATCTTGCAATATGACACATGTTTATTGTGCCCTTAGTCCCGTATCATCATAAGGAGAGGATGATGCTATGGGGCACCTTGTGGAGAGCTTAAGTTTATAGTTGAGCATGTATGGATGACACTTGTACTTTGTGTGCTAGTTCTGATGTAAATTGTAGTTTACCCAAAGTAAGGGGTTAATATGCAATTTATCATCTCTAGATTGTCCCTTCTCTCTCTTATCATCATAAAGAGGAGAGAGAAAGGAAGGGGTGCCTTTTTTGAGACTTGGTTGAGTGATGGCACTCTTGGTGGTGAAAGAACCAAAGAATGTGGAGTATCTTGAACCCTAGATAAGGTTGTGTTGAGTTATGAAGAGTATATGGGAGTGCCCAACGGTTTACAAACCATTGAGGAGGTCCCATATCGGTTTAGAAACTTTTTGTAAGTATTCATATTGGGCTAAGAACCTCAAGTAGGTGAAGCCTATCGGTTTAGATGTTCCTTGAAAAAGTTGTATTGGTTTTCATATAAAGTAATATTGGGTTGTGATATCTTGTCAAACAAGCTACCCAATGGCCGATATACCATCCTTGAATTATCAACAAGTGTTTTGCATGAAGAGATAATTATGGTTTCATGGTGCCACCATGCATGGACACGTGTCACCTAGTTACATATGGCGATGACACATCTCATGTAGTCTCTCTCATGAGCCTCAACTATATAAGCCTCTCTTTTCACCTACTAGTGAACATTTCGAGTCTCATATCATCCCTCCCTTGGTGGACGACCCTAGGAGCTCAAGGATCAAGAGGAAGGTCAAACATATTGTCTAAGGTGATGCCATGACCATCTTTAACCTTGGAGAATTATGTATCTCAGATCATAATTCTTTCTTTCTTTCTTTTCTTCTTCACCAAGTTTCTAACCATGATGCCTTCTTCTTGATGGAGGTGAAGCTATAGCCGAATCTTAGACCTTTGAATAGGTACTTTTCAACCTTGGGAACGTGGATCTTTGGATCTTGAAGCTCTAGTGGTGATCTTGAGGTAGGTTATATAACTCTACTTCAATTATATTGTTATTCACTTTCCATTGTACAATACTTGGTGATTCCTTCTCAATTTTGAATTCCCTTGATTAAATGATGAATCTATGTTATCTAATGGATATATGGGGATGTTGTCCTTGAACTAGAGTGTTAATGGTCAAAGTTTTGGAGCTTGAAGATGATAGAAGTCTACATCATCCTACGCACCTCTAAACCGATATCACTTTGAAGCACCTCTAAACTGATATCACTTTGAAGCACCTCTAAACTGATATCACTTTGAAGCACCTCTAAATAGGTATCGCTTTGAAGCACCTCTAAACCAGTATTACTTTGAAGAACCTCAAAATATATATCACTTTGATGTGTCATGGGAAACACTAGTGATATTGTCATGACTGACACACACCCACGATGATAGTGTGGCCGATACACTAGAATGTGATGTGGCCGACACTTACACATGTTGATATGAATAGGGTGATACAAGTGTATATGCATAAGGAGACTCAAGTGTATATACATAGGGTGATACAGGTGAGATGCCTTAGGGAGACACAAAGGGAGGTGCTTAGGTCAACACATGTTTCATGGTCGACACAAGTAAGAGTGTCTAGGCTGACATAAGTGATAGTGTCTAGGCCGACACAAGTGAATGTGTTTAGGCTGACACAAGGGATAGTGTGTAGGCTGATACACCAAGATGAGTGTAGGTGTACACTTGATGAGTATAATCAAGTTGATACACTATGATGGAATGAGATGGATACATTTTGATAAGTGTAGGCCAGTATACCCTAAAGAGGGTTAAGTCAATACAACAAGTTAAAGTTGAATGTAGTATCCTAATGAGGATGAGAGAAAAAATTATATCAATAATGTTGACAATAAATTAATGATAATTTATGAGAGTAATAAAGTATGATTGAATACTTATGGAAATGAAATCAGCTCCTAGACGTGAGAAATTATGAATAAGGGTTCGGTTGTTGAATATAACCCTAAAAACCCTAATCGTCTACAATAGAAACCCTAACCCTAATTATGAGAGAGTTCTAACTTGATTGAGTGATTATATGTGATACAATTGAATGTAAAGATAATAATATAAGCTCCTAGAGATGAGTAGTTAAGGTCTAGGGTTGGTTATTGAATATAATCCTGGAAACCCTAATCGATTGAAAAGAGAAACCATGGAAACCCCAAATAGTTGAAAAGAGAAACCCTAACCCTAATCACAAGAGGGAGTATAACTTGAAATGACATGATGATAGTAATCAATGGGTACAATAATATAATGAAATCTTAACCATGTAGATATTATGAACACAAAAAAATGATGACTATAGTGGTTATAATCTAATATAGATTGAATATGCCTTATGAGGCATATGGAATACATGTATTATAGGAAGGATGTGAATAGGTTTGATGATCTGGCAGAGACATATTGCCTGGTAAGATGATGTGGTACTCAATGATGAGTTTAAGGGATTGATATCCCATGATGAAAGTAATAGGTTAACATAAAGGTGTCTCAACTATTAAAGAATTCTTGGCAATATGATATACCTTTCATACTTGAACTTGATTGATGCTATAAGATGTTGTAATGCATTTAACCCGTCACCTTGAAACAATCATTGGATTGATAGAGGTCAATACTTGGCAGTGTAATCATAGGATTGACAGAGGTCTATACCTGGCAGTGTAACCACATGATTGATAAAGGTGTATACCTGGAAGTATAATCATAGGATTTATAAAGATCAATACCTGGAAGTATAATCATAGGATTGATAAAGATCAATACCTAACAGTATAATCACATGATTGATAAAGATCAATACCTGGTAGTATAATCACATAATTGATAAAGATCAATACCTAGAAGTGTAATCACATGATTGATAAAGGTCAATACCTGGCAGTATAATCACATGATTGATAAAGATCAATACCTGGCAGTATAATCATAGGATTGATAAAGATCAATACATGGCGGTATAATCATAGGATTGATAACGATCAATACCTAGCAGCATAATTACATGATTGATAGAGGTCAATACCTAGTAGTGTAATCACATGATTGATAATGATCAATACCTGGCAGTATAATCATAGGATTGATAAAAATCAATACCTAGCAGTATAATCATAGGATTGACCGAGGTCAATACCTGGCAATGTAATCACAGGATTGACAAAGGTCAATAACTAGTTGTGTAATCATAGGATTGATAGAGGTTAATACCTGACAGTATAATCACAGGAATGACAAAGGTCAATACTTGAAGAGATCTAGAGGGGGGTGAATAGATCCTTATAAAAAATTTAAAGCAATGATAGAATTAAAAATGTAAGCAACCAAATGAAGACGAGATTTAGCGTGGTTCCATCTAAGATGTCAGTCCACTACCTAGTTATTTCCAACTAGGATTTTGCATCAAATAATTTTATTACTTATCTATTAGGTCAAATTACAAAGGTACTTGTTGCAACTAATCCCTCCTCTTTAACGGCCACAGAAGAGCACCATGAAAACCTCTTATTTTACGGACAAAGGAAGAGCACCGATCTCCTCTTTAACGGATGATGGAAGAGCACCGCAACAATATCTCTTCTTTAACAGACGACAAAAGAGCACTGCAACAATACCTCTTCTTTAATGGACGACAAAAGATCATCGATCTCCTCTTCTTTAACGGACGATGGAAGAGCACCGAGTTGAGAAGACTCCTTCTTCTCGCAGGTTTCTAGATAGACTTCACTCCAAGAAGTATCCCAAGATAAATACAATAAATAAGAAATAGAATGGACAAAGAAAGAAACAAAATAAGCTAACAAGATATACAATTCTTCTCTTATGGACAAGTGATGATGATCCACTCCAAAATGGTTTATGCAAAGTATTATTAGGTGGAGACAATAATATAGTTGAACTAAGGGCTTATGCTTATAATAATAGAAACTTGAAGTACTAGACCTAAGCTCTTTGAAAAAGATGGCATGTATCCTCTAGTATATATCAAATGTTGTTGCATATGTAATATTCAAAGTTGTGTACAAAGATGATGTTTAGGTTCCCTAAGACCACTCCTATTTATAAGAAATGTTTACAATTGGTTAGGGTACCTATCATTAGTCTCAAGAGTGTTCTAAGTGTTCAATTAGTTGTTTGGTCGAGGCATCACTTATCCTTACATCATGTCTAAACAAATATATAAGTACATAGTACAACTTGATTTGCAAGTATCCAAAAATATAATAGCAAGGTCTTTGTAATTGGATCTTGACTCAATTCCTTGATCCTCTAAAATAGTTAATACACATGTTAGTAATACATTATAGAAATATTTGCATCATCAAAATATGAGTGTGTGGTATATCTAAAAAGACAACAATCTACCTCTTTTGATGATGACAAATATTTCCATAAGATAAATTGAAATTAGATAAATTTGGAATTTGGAACTTCATACCTTTGATAGCCAATTTATTCCATGGATTATTCTCCCCCTTTTGTCAATATCAAAAAGGATCAACGCAAACCATACTATGTTATTTTGGATAGGAAAACCTTATGCCCAATGTATCAATATAAATAGAATACCAATTGAAGGGAAAATCCAAAAAGATAGTCATCAAGACATAGTGAGGCATAGTCAAAAGGCCATATATGATCAAAGAAGGATTGAAATATTTTCTAATTACCAATGAAAGGAATGTTAAGTCCTTCATGATAAAAAGGACCCAATAAAGCAAAAATATCATAAATATACTCTAGATAAATGGTGAGGAATAGAGATTCCACAAAAAATAAAAAGTACAAAATCAAAAACTGATTTCTCAACCTTTCTCAAAGGATGTTAATCTCAAAAACAATTAGAGTATCCTTTAATATCAAAAAGAGGTCAACAAAATTACCTCAAGACCAAATAGAAGGGATGTTAATCCCATGTTGATTTAGAGAACCAATAAAGCATAGAAAAGAGTCAATAGAAAAATATCTCTAGACCAGATATAAAGGATGTTAAGCCCATATTGATATAGAGAAGCCATTAAGAGCAAGGTTAAAAAAATGATATGCAAGTTATATCAAAAGATTTTGAGCTCCCCCTTAATCTCATACCAAGAAAAAAGGAGCTCGAACATAAGAATAGTATTCATTAAAAAAAGATGACAAAATGAGATCCCAAACATCATGATAAAACTTTCAAGTCAGATGTAAAAACCAAGTAATCAAGTAAAAATATGAATCCAAAGGCCAAGTTTTAAAATCCAAATAAACTCTACACAAATGAACAAATTTTTTTCTTTGAATTATTTGTTCCCCTTTGTCATCTCAAAGGATAGAGAGTATAAATAAAAGCTGACTCATTTTGATAAGCATATCAAGGGATGAATTATTTTCCCCTTGTGTCATCTTTTTTTATCCCCCTTTTAATGTCCCCTTTTTTGAAGATAACAACCATTTCGATAAACAAAACTTGAAATGAAATTTTCATACCTTGGTGAGATATTCCTTGAATGTCACATAATGTGTGTACACCTTACCAATTTGCTTTATGGCAGTGTGTTTCTCAACTCAAAAGCTAAATTTAAAAACATAAATGCTCCAAGAATTTCGTTTTTTAGAATATTTCTCCCCCTTTGTCATTTCAAAAAGTAAAAGAATAACCCCAAAGTTGTATACTCCCCCTTAATATAATTCTTAAAATAATGTGGAATTTAG
Organism: Alisma plantago-aquatica; assembly: GCA_963693085.1. Lineage (NCBI taxonomy): Eukaryota > Viridiplantae > Streptophyta > Magnoliopsida > Alismatales > Alismataceae > Alisma > Alisma plantago-aquatica. Next base: position 132,902,789 of record OY856414.1, on the reverse strand, counting down.
CCATGAATCAATACTCAAGTAAGATCACTTCATTTGATGGAAGAAACAATTTTATATTGAGCATGGATTGAGCTTGACTAAGTATAATGCTAAATTATTTTCAAATAAACAAAAAAATATATCAATCATAGTGTATACAATAAAATCATTGCACAAAGAGATCAAAATATACATCTTCAAGAGGAACGATACTTAACTTATCTCTAATTATTATAAATTGTTCTAAGCCAAGGGGTTTTCTAAAAACATCAGCTAATTCATGTTCAGTATCAACATGGTGAAGACATATTATTTTTAGCAATATGATCTCAAAGAAAATTATGTCTAAATTAAAGTACATGACGTGATGGCACATACTAAGACCAAAACAATGATTTGCAAATAAGGCTTGTGATATTTTTACTTCCTTTGTAGAGAGAAGTTATGGTACCAAAATTATTTTTGATGACATGAGAAGGCATAATATCTAAATCTTTTATACGCAAGACATGTTTCATTACTAGTGCATTTTATAAGATTATGTTAATTAATATAGTCAAATTCATGAGTAACTACATGATATTGTAATAAGAATATTTGAAACCGTTTCAAAAGATAATTTCAACTTTTCAATTTCTTTAGTTGAATATTGTTTTAGTAGTTTTAATCATGGAGCATGACTTCAACTTCGAGTTGACTTCGACAGGTGTGGAAGTGGAAGTTTGTGGAAACATTGAGGAAACATTGAGGATTTCTACAACCAAACAAGATACTTTTTTGACAAAAAATTACAAGCTCAAAATAGTGATTTCATGATGAAAATTTATACATTTTATCAAGTCTATCTTAAAAACCAAATATATGTCTATATATAGCCATCCATACATGCTTACATATAAAGAAAAACAAAGTCACATGCAAATGTAAAAGACATCGCCTTAGTGTCAACTTTGACATGCAAGGAAGTGGAAGTTTGTGGAACATGTAAGGAAACTTTTGAGGAAGTTTTGGACTAACACTTTGATGCAAAATAAGCTAAAAGATAGTGATATTGTGAGGGAATTTGGCATAAAACATCAAATTTTAGTAAACACATACTCCATCTATAATCTACTATGTGAAATGTTTAGAACTTAGATTTGTTCTATAAATGTGTTCAGTATCTACAGAAATACCAATTGGATCATATTCTAGAATTAAAAAACATGAGCTTATTTACAAATACATCAATTTGTCAAGAGGGGAAAAAGTAACGGAGGTCAAATTTTATTAGGTCAACACCAAAATTTGCAAAACTTGTGGAAATCTAGTAGAGGAATAAACTTATCATTGCTCTTTAGTTAGAAACCAAGGAAATAGTCATCTCAATGTGAAGAATGGTTACCTACAACTTCTTTATGCTTTCACTATGTCTACAATAATAATAACTACAAAGATCATTGAGAAGATGGGAGGCTTTGAGCTAGCTAAGTCAATTTCGTCACCAAGTAGGTTGAATTCATTGACATGTGTCAACAAGTAGGCTACATCAATGTCGAGGAAGTTTACTAGGTTTCGGCATCAATAGGCATAGACATATGTAACATCGAAGATATATCGCCAGATGTCGAGGATGTTTAGTACCATTGTTTTAATTTCAAACATTTTCAAGTGAGATCTTATTCAAGCATACAAAATGATCATCAAGTTTTTCTTGAGGAATATGATTGGCTTGAGTACAAAAAGAGGTAAACTATTGATATAAGGCATATTTTATTTTTAATTGAAGGATTTAATTTTTAAAAGAAGAAATTTAAAAAATAAGATTATTGAATTTGTTTATGTTAACAATATTTAAATCAAGTATACTACACAATGTGTTATTATTTTTCAACTTTATCCAATGTAATTACAGCAAGCTATTAATTTTTGATAGAGTAGAGAGAGATACCTCATCATTATCATTATCTTTCAAGTTGATCTTGATTGTGTGCACATGCATGTATTCCTTTTTCTTTTTATTATCACTTACTCCTATGATGGTTCCATTTCCTTCATTTCTCTAATCAAGTATATTCAAGGCGTTTAATTTTTATTTGCCTTTTCTCCTAGTGTATAAAAGGCTTCCTTGTCTTAATTTCTATAGACCATCCAAACCTGCAAAGTAGAAAAGTTTTGGTACCCATTTAGTGGTCCTTTTGGTTAGGATAATTATTAACAATATCTCATCATTTCAAATATTTAGAACAATCTAATATGTAGAGTTCATTACAGATTTGAGTCACCTAAATTAATTGCAAGTGAACTATTTTATTATTATCAAACAGTTCTATCAAAACTATCCTCAAGTTTTCTTCAACCAGAACAATTCTTTGTGCAAAAATTTGTTGACCGGGAAGATTTTCCAGTAAGATTAATTTTGATAGAACTACCTTTGGTTGAAATTTTCTTTGACCGGAAGATCTATATCGAGATCTTTGTCGACCAAGTTGAAGTTCTGCATTTTCAGCAAAAATTTAGAATTTCTAATGTGAACAAATCATTTATATTTAGATAACATAACTAAGCAATCAAATCATACAAGAGTACACAAGTTAAGGCTTATTGTAGTTGAGATAAGACAATATGATTTTCAAGTTAGATTTAGGTCAAATCACAACTAAAATATTCCATGCTTCTAAGTTTTAGGTTTTGGAACCCAAACTAAATCTTTATCCTTGTTTTTCTTATAAGTGCATGAAAATGAGTAATGTCCAAGAAGTAAGCAATAATGATAAAAAATAAAATCAATTTCATTCCGCTATTTGACAATGTGATCATGAACAAGATTGTTTTTAGGTACATACATGAGTTTGGTCTTGGGAATTTGTGTCCTTTTACCTCTAGGTTTTTATATGATTTATCTTTGGGTTCATAACCTAGGCCTCTCCTCCCAATTTAACCAGAAGAGTCCTTTAGGATTTTATAAAGAATGTCATTATTTTTCAAGCTACTAATATATTTTTGCAACTTAAGACATGTGTAATGCTACTATTATTCTGATCCCGAAAGTTCCTCATCCAGAAAGGTGTGAACACTTTCGACCTATTTCCCTGAATAACATCATGTTGAAACTCGCAGCTAGAATTGTGGTTAACAGAATCAAACCGCTCATCCCGGGATGGATATCACCCGAACAAAGTAGCTTTGTTCCTGGATGCAGAGTTACTGATAGCATCGCAGTGGTTCAAGAACTCATCAAACGTATGAAGCCTAAAAATAGCAAGCCTGCTATGGCTATCAAAATTGATCTAACCAAAGCATTCGATCAAATGGACTGGTCCTTTATTGATGAAACAATACAAAAAAACCGGTATTCCAACCAATATAAGGAATTTCATTATGAATTCAATCACTCAAGGCTCCAACACCGTCATTTGGAATGGTTGCAGTTCCCAGCCCTTCAAAGCCAGCAGAGGCCTAAGACAAGGTGACCCACTTTCGCCTTACATATTTGTTTTATGTCTTGAAAGGCTAAGCCAGATGATACAAAAAAGCGTCAGTAATGGTGATTGGAAACCGCTCAAAATTAGCCAGTCCGGACCCAACATTACTCATGTCTGCTTCGCAGATGATATAATTCTATTTTCTGAGGCCAAAGAAGACCAGATTAAACACATCTTGAAATGCTTTGAAGATTTTGGTAATGCGTCCGGACAATCAATTTCATCTGCCAAAACACACATATTCTTCTCAACCTCTGTTGGCAACTGAGTCAGAAGAAGAATCAGCAGGATCAGTGGGTTCCAAGTCACTTCGGACTTGGGTATCTATCTTGGTGTTCCAATCATGCATAATAGAATTAACAAGAACACCTATTCGTCTATTCTTGAAAAGGTTAATACCCGTGTGAATGCTTGGTCATCTAAATGTTTATCCAGGGATGGAAGGGTTTGCCTGGCCAAGACAACACTTTCTGTGCTACACACTTACGTCATGCAAACTGCTAGACTACCCCTCAAGTTGTGTGAACATATCGATGGAAGCATAAAGAAGTTCATCTGGGGAGGAGGATTCAAAGATAAACCAGTTTCCCTCGTTGGTTGGAAGAAACTCACTAGCACTAAGGCTGCAGGCGGTCTAGGTGTTAGATCCATGAGGAATTGGAACACTGCTCTCACTCTCAAGAACACTTGGGACTTGGTCTCTAACAGAAAATCACAATGGTGCATTGGCATGCAGAAACGTTTCAATGGCTATGAGGACAAACGCCCGATCAATGTATCTCGTATGAATATAGAAGCTTTCCGGTTGAAAGACATAATCCTTAACAACTCCAAAATGATACCTGTTAATGGGATGAGCATAAATTTTTGGGAGGACAACTAGACAACCAATTATCGCTATCTTAGAGAGTTAGCTCTCAATGTGATCCCTATTGATCTTACAGATCTGAAGGTTGGGAGTGTTATTAACCTGAATGGAGAATGGGACCGTGAATTCCTTGAGCACTGGTTACCCAATGCTGTTGTGTAAGATATCCTTCAAATCAATGCACCTTTTAACACTTCTAAACAAGATACTCGGGCCTGGATTCACACTAATAATGGCGCTTTCAGCACTGCTTCCTCCTATGAACTTTGTTGTCCCAACCAGGCTCAGTTGGCACAACGCAAATGGGAATCCATATGGAAACTGAAAGTTTCACCTTCTGTCAAATTCCTGCTCTGGACGATGGGCCACAATGCAATCCTTACTAATGTTTGACGAAACGAAAGGCATATGACTACTGACAACCTATGTCCTAGGTGCACCTTCAAAATGAAACTGTGTTACATGCATTCAGGGACTGCGGACATAACAAATTCATATGGAGATCGGTCCTGGACAACAACCTCAATGATGACTTTTGGAATGATGTAGACGACATCAGTTGGATGTTCAATTATATCAGCAAGGACAATCGCCAAGCCAGAATTTTTGCTATCACATGCCACAACCTATAGCGCAACAGAAATGAAGAGGTTTTCAACAATATAAAACCAACTATGAACAGAATCATAAGCCGTATAACTCATCATATTAATATGAATGAATTAGCTATTGGTAATGTCAATCCCATCACAAGAAACTCGGATAACTTGCATTGGTCTCCGACTACTACCAGGCAGTTCACTATCAACTCTGATGCTGCAATCGGAAAAAACAATTCAGTTGTTGCCTGCATTATTAGAAACCATCATGGTCATTGGATGGGGGGTTATGGTGAGAAAGTCGCTACTACTAAAGTCCTCTACGCAGAACTTACTGGTATTCTCAAAGCTATGGAATATGCCATCACCAATCTCTCAGGAACTATTGAGCTGCAGACTGATAGCCTTATTGCGACAAGAATGATCCAGGAGGATGGTATCAACAACCCAACTTTTGCTAATGTTATTGCCCGAATAAATAAACTGATGGAGGAAAAGGACTATTGCGTCAAATATGTTAAAAGAACCAGTAATGATGCTTCTGATCTCCTTGCTAAACATCATCTCAAAACCAATGTAGGCACATGCACCTACTTTATCCCTCCTATTACCCTTAGTAGTTTAATAACTAAAGAGGCCAACTCATGTAATGGTAGTAGTACTACCAGGTTTAATTCTGTTATTAATGCTTGTACTCCTATCTCACATTTGCTTGCAGGGGGAAGGCAAGATGAATAAATAGCTTCCCGACTTCTATAAAAAAAAAATTAATAGCTTGCTGTAATTTCCTTGGATAAAGTTGAAAAATAATAACATATTGTTTAGTATACTTGATTTAAATATTGTTGACATAAATGAATTCAATAATCTTATTGTTTAAAATGCTTCTTTTAAAAATTAAATCCTTGAATTAAAAATAAAATATGCCTTATATCAATAATTTACCTCTTTTTGTTCTCAAGCCAATCATATTTTTCAAGAAAAACTTGATGATCATTTGGTATGCTTGAATAAGATCTCACTTGAAAATGTTTGAAAATTAAAACTACTAAAACAATATTTTGCTAAAGAAAGTGAAAAATTAAACTTATCTTTTGAAAAGGTTTCAAATAATCTTGTTACATTCTCATGTTGTTACTCATTAATTTGGCTATATTCCTTAACATAATCTTTTCAAATGCACTAGTAATGAAACTTGTCTTGTGTATAAAAGATTTAGATATTATGCTTTCTCATGTCATCAAAAATGATTTCGGTACCATAAAAAGAAGTAAAAAGATCATGAGCCTTATTTGCAAATCATTGTTTTGGTCTTAATATGTGCTATCACATCATGTACTTTAATTTAGACATAATTTTCTTTTAGATCATATTGCTTAAAATAATATATGTCTTCATCATGTAGATACTAAAAATGAATTAGCTGCCATTTTTACAAAACCCCTTGGCTTAGAACAATTTATAATAATTAGAGATAAGTTAAGTATCATTCCTCTTGAAGATGTATATTTTGATATTTTTGCGCAATGATTTTATTGTATACACTAAAATTCATATTTTTTTGTTTATTTGAAAATAATTTATCATTATACTTAGTCAAGCTCAATCCATGCTCACTACAAAATTGTTTCTTCCATCAAATGAAGTGATATTGCTTGAGTATTGATTCTTGGCTAAATTCCACATTATTTTAAGAATTATATTAAGGGGAGTATACAACTAAGGGGTTATTCTTTTACTTTTTGAAATGAAAAAGGGGGAGAAATATTCTAAAAAAAAGAAATTCTTTGAGCTTTTATGTTTTTAAATTGTGTTTTTGAGTTGAGAAACACACTTCCATAAAGCAAATTGGGAAAGTGTACACACATTCTGTGACATTCAAGGAATATCTCACCAAGGTATGAAAATTTCATTTCAAGTTTTCTTTATCGAAATGCTTGCTATCTTCAAAAGGGGGACATTAAATAGGGGATAAATAAAAGATGACAAAAGGGGAAAAATAATTCATCCTTTGATATGCTTATCGAAATGAGTCAACTTGTATTTATACTCTCTATCCTTTGAGATGAAAACGGGGGACAAATAATTCAAAGAAAAAAATTCATTCATTTGTTTTTAATAGAGTTTATTTGGATATTAAAACTTGGCCTTTAGATTTAGATTTTCACTTGATTACTTGGTTTCTACATCTGACTTGAAAATTTTATCATGATGTTTGGGATCTCATTTGGTCATCTTTGTTTAGTGAATACTTTTCTTATATTTGAGCCCATGTTTTCTTGGTATGAGATTAAGGGGGATCTCAAAATCTTTTGATATAACTTGCATATCTTTGTTTTAACCTTGATATTTATGGCTTCTCTATATCAATATGGGCTTAACATCCTTTATATCTGGTCTAGAGATATTTTTCTGTTGACTCATTTCTATGTTTTATTGGTTCTATATATCAACATGGGCTTAACATCCCTTTTATTTGTTCTTGAGATAATTTTTTTGACCTCATTTTGAGACCAAAGGATTCTCTAATTATTTTTGAGATTAACATGCTTTGAAACTGGTTGAGAAATCAGTTTTTGATTTTGTACTTTTTATTTTTCATAGCATCTCTATTCCTTACCATTTATATAGAGTATATTTATGATATTTGTGCTTTATTGGGTCTTTTTATCATGAAGGACTTAACACTCCTTTCATTGGTAATTAGAAATTATTTCAATCCTTCTTTGATCATATATGACTTTTTTACTATGCCTCACTATGTCTTGATGACTATCTTTTTGGATTTTCCCTTCAACTGGTATTCTATTTATATTGACACATTGGGCATAAGGTTTTACTCTCCAAAATGACATATTAAGGTTTGCGTTGATCCTTTTTGATATTGAAAAAAGGGGGAGAATAATCCATGAGATAAATTGGCTATCAAAGATATTAAGTTCCAAATTCCAAATTTATCTACTTTCAATTTATCTTATGGAAATATTTGTCATCAGCAAAAGGGGCAAATTGTTGGATTTTTAGATATGAAACATAATAATATTTTGATGATGCAAATATTTCCATAATTGTATTACTAACATGTGTATTAACTATTTTAGATGATCAAGGAATTAAATCAAGATCCAATTATAAAGACCTTGCAATTATATTTTTGGATACTTCCAAATCAAGTTGCACTATGTATTTATATATTTGTTTAGACATGATGTAAGGACAAGTGATGATCCTCCAAAACCTACAAAAATCATATCCTAGACTCACATTAAAACTTTAAGGTTGATAGGTTTCATATGAGTCATGAATAGGACCTCACATACATTGCAAATCTCTTTTACAATGAATTGTCGACCGAGAATTCGGTCGAAGAAAAGTTCGATCAAAATAGACCCATTAAACTGAGCAGATGGATCGACACAAAGTCTTTAGTGCAATTTCACCCCAGAACTTTATCCTATGGACACTATTGTGGACCAAAATTCAATCCAGTCGATAATTTAGTCGATCGAGAAATGTTCTGGAATCTCTTTTGATTAACGATCAAATTAGCCGTTGCAACCCCAATTAATTTTTACCAAACAACTAATTGACCACTTAGAACACTATAGAGACTAATGATAGGTACCCTAACCAATTCTAAACATTTCTTATAAATAGCATTGGTCTTAGGGAACCTACACATCAAATTTGTACACAACTTTGAATATTACAAATGCAGCAACATTTGATATATACTAGAGCATACTTGCCATCTTTCTCAAAGTGCTTAGGTTTAGTACTTCATGTTTCTATCATTATAAGCCTAAGCCCTTAGTTCAACTATATTATCCTCTCCACCAAATAATACTTTGCATAAACCATTTTGGAGTGGATCATCATCACTTGTCCATAAGAGAAGAATTGTATATCTTGTGAGCTTATTATGTTTCTTTCTTTTTTTGCCCATTTTATTTCTTATTTATTGTATTATTCTTGGGATACTTCTTGGAGTGAAGGCTATTCAGGAACCTGTGAGAAGGAGTCTTCTCAACTCGGTGCTCTTCCATCATCTGTTAAAGAAGAGGAGATCGGTGGTCTTCCATCGTCCGTTAAAGAAGAGGTATTGTCGTGGTGCTCTTTTGTTGTCTGTTAAAGAAGAGGTATTCTTGCGGTGCTCTTCCATCATCCGTTAAAGAAGAGGAGATCAGTACTCTTCCATTGTCCATCAAAGAGGAGGTTTGCATGGTGCTCTTCCATGGACATTAAAGAAGAGGGATTAGTAGCAACAAGTACTTTTGTAATTTGTCCTAACATATAAGTAATAAATTTTTTTGCAAAATTCTAGTTGGAAATGACTAGGTAGTGGACTGACATCTTAGACGGAACCATTCTAAATCCTATCTTCATTTTGTTTCTTGCATTTTTCATTCTATAATTGCTTTAAATCCCCCCTCTAGATCTCTCCATTTGGTATCAAATCATGTCTTCAAGGATACCTAACAGGTCTTGAAGTAAGGGGGATGGTGTTTCTAACAACCTTGACATGGAAAGGATGCACGAGAACTGACCATGAACAAGTGACCAAGATTATAGATACTTCCTTGAATGTGAAGTAAAATGCCACTCGACATTCAGTTGTCCAAAGAAGAAGAAAGGAGAAAAGTTACACAAATCTACAAGGGAAAAATAAAGTGAGAGTAAAGAAGAAAAGGTAAGTGGTTTCATTACAACAACTGATGAAGAAGAAAATGAGGTAAGTCTTCTTGATTTATCTAAAGTAGAGCTAGTTAGTAGTTTAAAAGAAATCCATGACAAGTATGTTAAGTGCAAAATGAAATTGAAAAAGGCTTTAAAACAAATGATGAGTTGTATATCAAAATACTTGATCTCTCTTCTAAAAATAACTCCTTGAAAGATTCTATGAATGATTCTCATACCTAATTGCTTGCCCTAGAAAAAAAGTGCATAAAGTTATCACCTTCAATGGTTTAATTAATGAAAAACCCTTATATTCAATGATAGTTGGATTTAATAATGTTCTTTGGATTATTTAAGCCAATATTAACCTATTGTTAATAAAAGTGAGAATTGGATCTAAAAAGATGATCTTTTTATATAATTGGCTTAATTAAGGGTTCCATGTAGATGAAAATGCATTAATGGGATTAGAAACCCTAATTTTGATAATTATGGATTTTAATGGTTTTAATTGTGCAAATCCATGAATAAAATAGAGATATGATGATCCTAATCTAATTTGAGTATAAAAGATCCTTCATATGTATAATTTGTGTAATTAGGGTTTTAATGAGTAGAAAAGTAGTTTTAGGGTTTGTTGACCTAAAAAGGATAAGGTTCGAGAAATTGATCTAAGAAAGCCTAATGAATTGTAATAAGACTTAAAAACCTTGGAAAGGTGTCCCAAGTCAATAAGGACTTATTTGGGATATGTTTGTGACAATTAGGAATTATAGATGCTTTCAGGATCAAAGTTTGCTTGATTGGTTGCTTCTCTTGCTTGTTTGGGCACCTAAGTTGGATTTGGATATATTGCTTCTTTGAGATCTCCAAAATAGGTATGTGGTTACGCTTATGGATAAATCACTTTAGTTTCACGGTGATTCCCGAAGTTTTCTCAGTTGCTTGGAAATAACTGCTTGGATGACTTTTATGTAATGCAACTATAAAGTGACTATGGATATCACCATAAGTATATATACATGACTAGATCAAATCCTGGTCCTCCTCTATAGCTTTGATGATGATGAGATGACCTTTTATATGGTCTACCTGTGAGGTAGGATCATCAGGTTATCATTAGTCGATGCCTTGGTTCTACCCTTGGGTAGGGCCATGCGACTCTTCGACCCTATGTAATGATCTACCTATTAGGTAGGATCATGGGCGTTAGTTGAGATCTACCATATGAGAGGTAGTATCCATGTCCACTGCAGGGACAACACAGAGGCTATGGTATGTATGGATTGAGTAGTTATATTCAAAATGTATAGTTTGTTTTGTTAAATCGTAATTGCTTGCAATATGTTGTTATAGTTAAATGAAAGTTTTTTAGTTCCCCCACATACCAGTATAATTTGTTATACTGACCTGCTTTTGTTTGTCGCCGTTTTAGGTTTATCTAAAAATGGATATTCCTCTAAAGTGACATTGTGGAATAAAGCTTAATAAAGAATTTGAGGATTATAGATAGATAGTTCTCATCTAGGTAAAGTCCCTCAACTCCTATATTTTGCAAGGTATGAGAAAAGAGAATTTTTATTCTATTTCAAGTTTAGTTGTGGTAGAATTTATTAATTATTATTGATTATTTGCAAAACCAATGTTCCTGTTTTTGGGATAACGACTCTGACTTCTTGGTCTTCCTTAATTGGGGGTTACCGGGGAGCAGGGTTATTACAATTGGCATCAAAGTGATGGTTTTCCATTTAATCTCTAATAATTATTAAATTTTACAAACTCTATAGAACCCAAGGGATTTATTATAGGATTTTCCAATGATGGAGGTGTCTAGAAAAGGATTATGATCCGAGGGCTGGCAATATTTTCCTCCACCCTGCTAGTCGGTCTATGAGGACTCCCAGATCTGTGTGACTGCTTGGCCAAAATCAGAGGATTTGACTCAAAATAAGATACCTCTAGGTTTTCTCTCATCTATCTTCATCCCTTCTCTACCCCATTCATTGAATAAAATTTAAGAGATTAGGGTTTCTCTCTCTTCACACCCCTTTTGTGGTTTGGATAAGAGTAATAAGGATTAAGGAATCCTACACAAATAATGAAAAGCATGTAAACAAGATGTTATGGACATAAGTTTAATAGTTTAAACGTAAACTAAAGATTAATTACATGATTAAGGTTGCATGGCGTGTGTTGGTGTTCCCTCAGGAGAGCTCTGAGGTTAGACCTTCTTGTAGGAGGATAAGGAGAGAGAGTTTTCCTTGGACGAAAAAGCCTCCAGGAAAAGGAAGAGACCTGACGCATCCTCTGAGGATGATGCTAACTTTAACCCTAAGTGGTAGTTAGAGAAAGAGAAGACATGCTGAGTTGTATATCATAGTTGACCATGCATGTACAAATGTGGGTTAGACATGCATGTTGTGTAGAGGTTTTGAGTATCCATGAGAAATATGTACCATGTGTAGTTTGACCCTAGTGCCTTGTGGCGACCCGACCTTGGGAGGGTCGTGCCTGTTAGGGTGAGGGATAGTACCCTCATTGAGAAGGTTAGTGGTAACTGTATAGGAACCCTAACAGTTGTATATGAGTAAAGAAGAGGCATGCACTTACATAAAAGAGAGCGTAAGCAAGGCTGATAATAGGTTTTAGGCCTAAGCCAGAAGGGTTATGCCTGATAGTGTATGAGCTAGACATGTAGAGTTTTGGATAGATTTAGATGGATATAAGTTTTGACACTATGTCTCACCCAAGTAGGGATAGACGTGTATCCTTAAGAGCTTGATCCATCTTCTAAGAGAGAACATCCATTGGTAGGGTTAGCTCTAGAGAGAAAGAACCATACCTGATGAAGAAGGTTGGTGACCTTGACTCCAAGACATGAGGAATCATGAGAAGATTGGTTATTATATGACCTGGAATAGACGACCCTGAGTGGATTGCCTCATGCATGATCCTTGGATGCTTATCGTACTATGGATGCCTCAGAGGAATCTAACCCTAGGAGAGAGAAAGAGGCTTTGTAAAAGTGCCTACCTTTTAGTTGTTGGAAGGAGAGTTCCATAGACCCTGAAGGGGTATGATAACAAGTCGTGAGCCTCGTACCTAGTTGACTCTAAAGTTTGTTCACATGGAAGAGTGTTATGAAGTGTATGCTATACCTGACATAGGTTCGATTCATGTTGGAATAGATGAGCATGCAACTAGATAGCTGATGCATAAGAGGTGAGACTGGGGTTCCTAAATCGAGGAGGGGAAGCAGTAGTCGAAGTGCACATGATGCGCAGGAGGCTAATTGAGTTCACAACTTTTGAGCATGACACCCCTCATGTGTTAGAGTAAAAGGAAACCCACTTGAGTTGAGATATTTGTTTATGAACCACTCACACAAGATGGGTGACATATGATAATGGTCCAACCAAAAGGAATGACGAATATGTATGACATACCCAGGAACATAGTATGGTTTAGTAGGTTTTCTTCTTACCAAATACATGCATAAGTATCATGTTAGGAGCTAAGCATGCACACAATGATGTAAACCCTGGAAGTAAGGACGTTTGTGACCTTTGTAATATAAGAAGATGGTTTTCTCCCATCCTAGGAAGGAACAATTTATGTAGAGTGAGCACCAACTTTTATTTAGGTTTGAGGTAACCTAAAGAGGTCACTTATAAGAGCTTGATGAGCCAAGTATACGAGCACATTGTGTGAGCATGAATCTATAGACCCATGTGTGACCATCTCTAAGGGGAAAGAAGATATGTTGCAATGGAGGTAACTTGTATGGGGCCAGACAGAGGTAGGTAGCTCGCCATGAACCCTTTGAGGGATGCCAAGTTAGCCCTGCATGCCCAAAGAGAGGATGAAGATTTGGGTAAGGATTCAAGAATGAGATGTGCATGAGTATCAACAGAGAACTCACGAGCTATAGTAGAATCCTAAGTCAACACTAAGGTCAAGTAGGGATAAGACCAAGGAAAGTAGGAGTTGTATGTTCCTTGAGAGTATAAAACCATAGGGTCGGGAGGTAACATCTACCTTTGCTCGAGGCTCATAAGTTATGAGGTTGGCCACCTTCATAAGTTCATGAGGCCTAAGGGGTAAAAGTGAGAGGCACTCCTTAGATGCATAAGAATCAGATCACCCCAAAAGTACCTGCACCCTAGATACCTTGAGGTAATGACTAAGGATTGTATGTAAGAGTGATGTGAAGACCTAAGAGTGTTTGAGAACAACCTTTCCATGGATGTAAACATAGATTGGAGATGTTTATGATGTGGAGACATGAGAGGTATGTTTCAACTTAGTTTGGAAAGTGTAATGGTGTTGTGTGATGTACCATCTCTACTCTTGGAATAGGATGAACTCTGTATTTGGATTGCAGCCAAATGCTTATTTCATCTTGTTATGGGTGTGAGAGATAGGGAAAAATGCATGCCATATACTAAGGATGGAAGTGATATGAGTTGAAACCCTTCTACTAAGATTGAGGATAGAAGGAGTACCACAACTTATGAGGGTACATTAGAAAGATGGTTGAAAACATAAAGAGAACAAAGGTGATATGAAGAACGTACCTTCCTGGAGGTAGTTAGGTTTGATAAATGAGGTGATGAGTTTTCAGACTCAGTTATACCAAAACCTAAGATGAGGATGATGAGTGAAGTATATGAGGGTTTATTTCTTCACCATCACCTATCATGCAATGATGCTTATGTGGTAAGAAGATGTTCTCAATAGAATACATCACGGGTGTACATCAATCTTGTATAGCCAGTAGAGAGGCTGAAAGAGGTTGTTAGGTGAACCCAAAGTTTGTTAGAAGATGAGACATGTATGGTTAACACCCAAATACAACCAGACCCATTGGTCAAGTTGGTTTCTCAGTTAGCCAATACAGAGCTAGATGAGATAAAAGGATTGTTATAGGAACCTCAGATAGACCTCTCAGTAGAAGAAGGTGGCAAAATGCACTACTAGAGTGTTTTAGGGTTTCTAAGGAGTCACCCTTGAGAAATAATGTCATACAAGAAGCTCATCATTTTAAGTACACTGTGGTACTACCAAGATGGTTAAGGTTTGTATGTTGTCCTTGAGGACCTGGGATGAGGAAGGATATAGTGTTTCATGTGCCCCATTGTTGTATATGCCAGAGGGTGAAGGCCGAACACTAGAACCCAATGATTGCTAAAGATAATGAGAAGTCCCTAAGAGGTAATGGGAGTGGATCACGATCGAAAATGTGGTGGGTCTTCCCTGGACCAAGAGTGGTCATGATACAACATGGGTTATGATAGATCGCCTTACCAAGTTGACCTAATCCCTCACCTAAGAGAGAGCACTGTCAATATGACAGTTTTGGTTGAACTATATATTTGAGAGAGAGATGGTTCGACTGGACAGTGATCTGAGTTCAATATCTTGAGCATTACCTCAAGTTCACTTCCATGTGGTGGAAGTAGGTACATGAAGAAATCGTTGCTAGATTGAAGTTGAGTACAACTCATCACCCCTGACTGATGGACAGTTGAGAGAGTATGATCCAAACTTTAGAGGGTCTAACGAGAGCATGTGTGCTCATTCAAGATGATTTGTGGGAGCAGTACCTGCCCCCACTAGATTTTATTTGTCATGATAGCCACCATAGCCAGTATCAGGATGCATGAAGCTTTGTGAGGGAGGATGTGTTGGTCACCGCTTCACATGGATGATATCGGTGAGAGGACCTTGTAAAGGTTAGAGGGGCCACAGTGTATGCATATGAAGATGCTTTGATCGAGCAATGGCTGAGAAAGCCCAGAATCTATAGGAGTCATGAGCCGATGCAAAGTAGACTGACATATAGTTCAATGTGGGTAAACATGTGTTATGAAAACATGACCCCTCTGAGCTATAGCTAAGAAACCTGAGTCCCTGATACATGGGTCCATTTGAGATGGATTGGTGGAGTTTCTTATGTTTAGCCTTACCCATCAGGATAATATGATGTATGATGTGTACCATGTGTCCGGTTTAGAGCGATATGTGAGGTACCCGAGCCATGTGTTGAGCATTGAACCTATTGAACTCCAAGGGAGGCTAACTTACCCTAAGTCACCTATGAGGATACGAGATACCAAGGTGAGAGAGAGCTTAGGAGTAAAGAATATAAGATGATAAAGGTTCTTTGGAAGCACCATGGAGAGGATGAAGCCACATGGGAGCCAACGATGGACATGGAAAGGTCTTATCATGAATTGTTTGTATACTTGATGGAATTTCGAGGGAAAAATTTGTATAAGAGGGGAAGGATGTTACAACCCAAATTTTGGGTTCATATGGTAGAAAATGCAATTTTCCCAATAAATGTATGATTATGGGAATTGTATAAATTATATGCATTGAATGGATTCCCTTTGTAATATTTGCATTTTACATGTGATTTCGTGGATCATAAAATGTTAATGAGTCCATAATGGTTAATAGAAAAAGAGGAAATCAAATAATGCATTATTAAGAAGGAAATTTGACATAATGGGGACAATATGAGAAATATGTGGATATATGTGTGTTTGACTCATCATGGATGAGATTTTGAATCCACAATGCTTCTAGTAGTAAAAGGAATCCAAATGAATGGTATTAAAGAATAGGAGAGAGAATATATGCTTAAAATATGCCTTAATTAGTACTAACTTGCATATGAAGAAAATTACCTCATACTTTCGAGTTTGAGTCCCAAACATGGCACAGAAGTACATAAAGTCATCAAGGACTTTCCTTTAAAATTTGGATGAAAAAGGATAATTGATGAGAGATTTATGTTTTTTGTAAAAATTTCTAAAGTGAATGGAATACATTAAATGTTGCATATGATTTTCCTTTTTCGAATTTACATAGGTTTTGGGCATGTGATACGAGCCGTGGATCTGGCATCCAACGGTGCTTGCGGATCATTTAGATCCAGTTAGAATCGGAACAGGAAGAGGAAAGCTAATATTTGACTCAGTTTTTCATGAGATCTGATGTAAGTGCAAGCGAGGAAATCACTTGGTTGGGTTTTCGGGAGAGTTCTGCACTAGATCGACCTAGATTTTGCTAGGTTTTGTGGCTATTTTGAGAAATCACTAAAAAAAGGGTCTTTAACTATAAAAAAAAATGTAGCAAAAACCCCATACTGTGTAGCTAAAGGCTTTAACTACATATTTCTTTACACATACAAGTTATAGTATATGCTTGTATAGCTAAAGCCTTTAACTATATTTTTCAAATATGTAGTTAGATAATCCATTCTCTACAAATTCATATGTATCTGGAAGCGTAGGTAGATATTGTCCTTACATATTTAAATATAAGTATAATTATCGCTAAATGTATGACTACAATTGCATATGTAGTCAGTATCTAGCAAAAAATGAAGTTAATACATTTTATATGTATTTAGTGTGTAGGGAAAGGCAACAATTACTATATACATATATATGTAGTTGATTATGCATCTGGCTACATATGTAGGGCAATTTAGTGCACATACATATATGCTTAGCTCGACTATATATTCATATATATATATATATATATAGGTATATATATATGTATATATATGTATATATATGTATATATATATATATATATGTATATCTATATGTATATATATATATATATATATATATATATATATATATATAGTGTGATTTGTTAGTACACAAGCTTTGTCAGTAACAAAATTGTAGTATTTAGAGCAAGTTATGCTCATTATGCCAAGAATCTTACTTTCATTAATAATGAAACGTCGAATGTACATTGGGAGGACATATACCTTGCCCCTATTACACAATGTGTACAAAGAAAAGTATATACATATATCAATGATTCAGTGGTCTACTAATATCTTTGTGAAAGAGTTGTGTCTTTCTCGGCCAGTTTTAACATCCTTATTGTCTTCTTTTGTTCGAGCTCTTGTTGTTCGGCCAACATCGTCCAAAAGCACCAGAGATGAGAATCTGAAAAGAACCTTCTAAGTAGAGATAGAAGGAATATCGTCCCTATGAAGTTGGCCTCTATGTTTGTAGATGCTGACAGTGGTTGTTGAAATATATACATAGGTCTATGAAATGCAACCTTCTCATAGCAGCAAAGAGCCATATCAAATTGCAACATATCATGATACTTTGTTGCATTTGTGGCTGTTGCTGCAGTTGTGACTGAGTGGTCATGGGCTTCAAATGGAGATGCATCATCATGCTTCATAGGAGAGAACCTGTTGCGTTGGGGATGTCTTAGATACTTCTTATACTTTGTATCTGGATTCTTAATATTTTTAAGCTCAATCTCTAATTCAGGTAATGGAAGTTGCTACGATGGCGAAGCTTGTACTTCTCTTAATCCGGAAAATAAGGTTTTTCAAATGGGGAAGCATTAAAAATAAGTTAAATATCATCCAAATAGTTTAATAAAGATATATAAGCATTCATACATGGCATAAATGAAGGTTGCTATGAGAATAAGATGACAAAATTAGTACCTTGAAGAGATGAGAAGTATCTAGGCAGCTCATCCATGTTTTGTTACAACCCAAGCATTGTATGGGAGAATTGTAAGATAGTTCACTTGCACCATTAAGGCTTGCCATTTCCAGAATTTTCAGTCTATAACCTGCACAATAAGGTCATTCATTTAGACCATTTGAAATACAACCCAATAACATTATTCATTCTTAATTATACTAGATGTACAACCGATGTAGTACTTTGTCATATTCATTTTTATATGTAAAAGGCCTTCTCTTAACATATTACGGAAAGACTTATAGATTTAATATTCATAGTTGGAAGAAAAAAGAAGTGCATATAACTTATGGATATCTCGTAGTTGGAAGAAAATACTTAAGTAGTGCAATGACGTAAAAATTGCCTTGTGTCAAAGTATGCCAAGAATACAAAGATTCTTACCATGTGAAACTTTGACAATTTGATAGTTGGTTCAAGTTAAATTTCATACACAAGGATGTCATCATGTCCTTGATTATCTGAGTATCTTACCAAAAAATGATTGTATTAAACCCACTTGTATGTTCCTCCGTGACAATTAGATTAGAATCTTTCTCTAGTTCGATTTCCTTGTCCAAACTATACTCCTTTCCTCTATTTCATGTTGGTTATTTTTGGAAAATGCTCATCAAGAGAAAATGAACAAAGAAACAAGATTCAATATGGATCTTGAGATCAGTGATTTGAACTTGAAGGAAGAGGTTGAAAGATTCCTCAAGCAATGAAACAAGTTAGGAGGGCATCCAGTCAATATGGACCAAACAGAAAAACAACATGAAGATAAATCAATAAGTTAATGGTGGTACTTGTGGCATCAAAGACCAACCACTTTTCTCTTCATCCATAGTTTTTGGCCCAATGGGAAGCCCAACAGGGAGAGTAGACATGATCCGGCTAGGCCACTCAGTTGTGCACTATTATCGCAATCCTACTTTTGTGTTTTTCTCTTTTGTTCCATGTGGAAAATATGCCATCAAGTTGTGAATATATATTGAGAAACCTATGATGAGTGTTCAAGAAAGAAATATTATTAATACAACATAATGGAAGAAATAATAAAGTTGAACTTCTAAGTGTATGACACATTTAATAGGATGCTATGTGTAGTGTGAGAAAGTCATGAATAGTCCAAGAATGCTGAGGTAACTTGTAAATTTTCCTATTCCATCAAATTCTTCATTCCAATGCTTCCAAGTTACAGGGGCTTGACCCATTTCAAGTAGACTGGGCTTCTTCAACATAAGCTGGAAGGAAACATTTAATATACTAGCACTACCCACAATTCAACTTCACAATATATTATGGATCATAGGTTGATACCTATGATGTTGATCATAAGTACAGATCATAAGTTGATACCTATGATACTGATCATAAGTACAGATCAAATCAAATCCATGAAGGAGATGAACAAAACACACCTCATGAAAGATCCTAGGATCTCAGTACTACAATGAAAAAGCACTCAAGAAATATGATGGCAGATAAATATAAAAAAGAAATCACTAACAACATCTTACCCAACCAAGGTTAAGTCCTTTGGAAAGTATAAAGAAGTAGAGAACCTCATCCTACAGAGTTGGATTATTTAAGAGCAACCTATAAGACTGGGTACAACTAAACCAAAACATAACTAATTGTAAACACATTGGCCAACATACAATGAGATCATGAGAAGTTAGAGAAGTGACTCTCAAGGCAAATGGAACATTATTTACAAAACAAAATCTGGAAAATCAAGAAACATTCATAGTAACCAAATTGAAAAGGGAGATTCTGCAACTCACCAGCAACCCTGAATGCACTAAATCTAATTTGTCCAATGAAGACATTATGCACCTCCACAAGGACTGCTAGTCTTCCAGTTTGCTCAAGTAGTATGGAAGAACATTGATCAGAAATTTGATGTGGAATTCTATCTGAAAGAAGATTTTAACCATGGTTTGACATAAATTCTGGAGTTGAAATTCTCCACTTAATCTATGACAAATTTGAAATTACTTTAAAAGCTATTAACATCTCAGTCTTCAAGAAGACTTCAAACACATTAGCCCAATAAACATAAACAGAGGACCCTAAGGAAATCTTCAACTGTCGACCTTATATGATTGTCAAAGGGTCAACCAACATTCTATAAATGGTAGTAACTCTAAAGGCTTTGAAACACCACAGAAAATAGTAGAAGATATCAAACAACTGCAACTACATCAGCTATATAACCACCCTAATCACATCAACCAAATGACTATACAAGAACAAACAAGAATTGATTATCTTTACACCTGACAACAACATCCATCAAAGAAATAAGAAAAAGACTCCACACGGCAAACTTCCAGATGTTTCTTATTTCACAACTGAAATGGGAAAAGAAAAATCAAATTGAAGCAGTATGTTCCCACATTTGTCATTTAGATAATATATTGACTACTTAAATTATCATGGCAATAATAGCTTTATGCAGCCATCTACAATTCAAATGCAACCTTTTAATCTATTGTAGTGGAAGTAAAAAAAACACAAACAAGAAGAAATCCCTTGGTTCAGTACTATGACTACGACAAAGAGAATTACCCTGATTTAATATGGTACTAACTTTATAGATTACTATGACTATGACAAAGAGAATGCTACAATACCTATTGTAAGCCCTGATCGGGAAGCTTATTTTCTATAGGAAGGTGTATTATACAACACACATAAATAGATAGGATGGTTTCCAAACTTCTCGGACAAGACAGTAAGAATTCCTAGATCAAACTGAGCACAACCTAAAATGATGGTTCAACATGTTGGATGTTGGAGCAGTAAGTTGGTAGATGGTAAAATCTAGATCAATGATGTAGACTAAAATAAAAGAAAAATAATAGATACTATCTAATAGTTCTCTTCAACAGGACATTTGAATTCATTAATTCATTCTCTTCAAACTGCATGTATAAAATGAACACCACTCAGCTATGTTAACAGATTGACTTTGTTAGCAAGAATCAATATCTCATGTTACAAGGAACTATTCCCACCACACTATCATCATTTGCATTTCCTACCATCTCCTAGAAATTGAATTGAATCCCTTATGATCCTATCACAATAAAGGAAAGGTCAATGCAATGATCAAATGTCAGAATGATTTAATATAACTGGGAGAGTCGTGAGCAATGTTTTTCATGATCCATTCCTCAAGGAGTTAATGGAATAAATGGAATTTCATTTTGCAAGAGGGGCATTAAGAGGTGGTTGCATCTTGATAGCTTGTGGATACTATAGTGGACCGTCTGCTTAGGTGGTGCAAGGAAGAGTAATTAACAAAAGAACATGATCAACTAATCTTTCAAATGAATAGTCATTATATAGGGGTGTCCTGTAGAGGATATCATGGGTCAATGAATGCATGAGCATACTTGAGTTGTAGAAGTTAGTCAATAGTGTGTGGCACCTTCCATGATGTCATCTCTAATAGCACGTCTGACGTGTATTTTACTACGCGCTTAAACGCAAGTATACGCGTCGAGTAATATACGCCTTTGTGAGGCCCGAGTCGAACTCAGGGATACGTGAATTATTGGAGACTCCTACTAACTAATCGCAATCAGCCAGGTCGGATAACAAAGTAGGGTTTGTAGTCGAAATTAAAAGAAAATAAAATGAAACAAAGAAAACAATCAATTAAAGGTTAATTTAATCAATTTAAAAGAGTATCTTTAGGATTGCGATTTCACCGCGGGTCAACATTGCATTAGGTTTTATATAATTCCTCACTCTTCTCTCTCTATCCGGGTAGTGGCCTGAAAATAGAATTACCCACTGTCGTGGTGTAATTCACTACTTAGGTTTAGGTTGATTCCACCGTCGTAGTAATCATTCCCCTAAACTAAGCGCATTAAAAATGATCTCTCAGTTTCCACCATTAATTTTACAACTCCTTTGTCAAGGGTTTTATCGATTAATGTAGGTTTCGTCTCTTTTCAACCGTTAATCCTTCTGTCGAAGTGATTAAGGGCATTAACTTATTATTATGGTGATCAAGCATAACAATATATATGGAGAAAACGAAACTATACCACGGATTTGAGAGAGAAAATATGAATTATCAATATAAAATTGTCATACAATGCATTCCCGGGCTACTCCCGGTCCTAAAGATGGAGGATTTTAGCCTCTCATGTTCATCTCACACGAATACATGGTAAAAATAGGGGAATTCATAAGAAAAACGTGAAACAAGTGGGAAAACCCCTGAACGGAGAAGAACCGGTAGATCCTTGGCGTAGAATACGAGCTTCCCCGCCTGTCGGTGGTGGAATTCGTCTTCGGCAGCGTCCGAATCACCCGGGATGAGCCTCTGGCCTCCGTTCTCCTTTCTCTCCTTCCTCGGCACTCGTGCAATGCAAAATAAGATCCTCCTCTCCTCTGGGCGGCCGTCATTAGGTATAAGTCCCTAATTAGGTCGTCAAATAACTTCAACCGTCGGATTGAGATCAAAACGAATCCAACGCATATCTGCCGGCGTCGATACCATCGACGCGGGTCGATGGTATCGACCCAGCGTATTAGCGGCAACTTTCTTTTTCTTTTCGTCTGAGCGCCTGTGGTCATCTCGATACCATCGACTAGGGTCGATGGTATCGACTCTCTTTAGCGTCGGTTGTTGTCGTTTAGCGACGCTGTAGCCTCAATGCGTCGATGGCATCGACTCTCGTCGATGGTATCGACGGATTCCTCACCAGCAACCTGAAGGAATCTCGATGCCATCGACTTGTGTGTCGATGGTATCGACTCTGTGCTGCTCCTTTCGGCTGGAAACCTGTGGCTTGGTCGATGGTATCGACTTCCGTCGATGGTATCGACTTCCGTCGATGGTATCGACGGAAGCATATACTTGTTTTTCCTGAAATTCCACAATAAGACCAAGTAAATCCACACAAATTATGATAATATGATAAATAATGCTCAAAATGGTAAAACAAAGGGGATTTGACATAGAATGATGGCAAAGACCGAAATGAGTGAATTATGCAATATTATCCATAGAAATGAGTAATTAGAGCACAAAACACATATGAAAAAGGTCTATAAATGCGACTCAAAATCATCGCATCAATGTCTATAGAAGCTCTACACAACATGAGTTGTCTGGCTGCACTGCATACTGTTGGAGAAGTAGATAGCAATGAAGATAAATCCTTCATAACCTGTAAAAGCAAAGCTCCATTGACTTGTAAAATGGTATCCTTCATAGCTAACTAACAAACATATCCCAGTTTATCAAGTATCACTAGTTGAAGTACCTTCATGCCTTATGAATAAAGACATGTGAGAATACAAACCTGTGGAATGTTAAAAGCACCATTGAAGCAGATACAACCTGTTGGATGACCTATGGAATGTTAAAGAACCATGTTTTATCCTTTGAGGAATGTGTTCTAGCCGAATGAATAACCATACGATAAGTAATCTATCCAATAGTTAGTGCGCCCTATTAGCCAGCTTTAACTAGTTCTACAACTTTGTGTTGATTTAAAGGCTAAGTAGACCATGAATTCCACCCATTTGTGGTCCTACTAGTTGGCTCAATCACTAATGTTGATGGATGATCACTCAAGAATTTGCATGACACACTCTTTGTCAAGTCACATGCATCGCCAATTGACCTCCTCCACTAATGTAGATGTCTCTATCCTCCCTCTCTCTCTCTCAATGTTCTTATAGTAGTATCCTAGAGAGAATCGAAGGTTGAGTTTTCAAGCATGTTCGTGTTTATGTGATTAGAAAATTCATTTAGTACCTTTAACTTTAGTACACTACAGTAATTGTAGATCGTGCATGATAAATATAACACAGAACAACTAACTACAAATAACCTTCAAAATATCTAATTAAAATATGAATTGGATACTGAATTACTAATAACATTCATCTTCATTTCTCTTACAAACTCTATATGTGAATGTACTGCATTACTTGTTGAATTTGATAAGAAAGCATGTGGGTATTCACATTCATATTTAGTCAAATAGAAACTATGAATACTGATCAATGTGATAGTACTAATGCTTTTCTAGTTGTTTTTAAATTCACATTCTCAGAGTTCTCACAACATATCATGACTTTATAGTTACATAAACTTTAAAATTGTAATTTAGTGAATAGAACATACGAAAGATATACTTAGTGATACAACTTTGAGGGTTTATAATGATCAAAAACATCAATTCCATGTTATCCTGGCTTGGAAAAGCTTACAACATCCATGTTCTCACAATTCTTGTGAACACAGCTGTTGCACTAGCATCAATACCTAACATTGGTTCATATGATAAGTGAAAACTGAAGGGAGTTAGATACATTACATTGGTTGATGAGTAGCCTACAAATACGCCCATGATACAAATAGAAGAACCATGACAGTCATCACGCCACCATGTTCTAATGGGGATAGGATGCCTAGAAAGGTGAAGATCATTGTGACAATAGTCATGCCAAAGAACTAAATCCAGGTCCTACATAGATGCATAATATTGAGTTAATAGGTGGTTTGAAGGCATCACCCTAAACAAGTTTCCATCCAGTTCCCGCTAGTGCTTCTTCTTGGGTTTCCAACTGATTGTAGTTCGAAATGTCTTTGGAGACTATTCTAATCATAATCATGGACACCATATCAGATAGGAAGAGCACGTCATTAAATAAATAATGCATGAATACCAACAGATTTGGTCATCATTTATTAGAATATACATATTCAACGAGATGCCCATTTGATATCATTAGGCTGAAACATATAACACAAAGATAGGCATTAAGAAATAGATAATTCAACAACTTAAGCATGTACCTACATACCTCAAAGGTGATAAGATGCCGTTTCATAGAACTTTTTTGCTAGTCAATGTAGCACTTTGACTATAAATATCGAACTTAATATTTTGTATGAAGAAGGAAAAATTGGTTACAATCTAGAAATTAATTAGGAACAAAAATCATATAAAGCCCATTAAAATTAAAAAAATGACATCCAAAGAAATCTGTAATAAAAGTTTGGACCATGGTTAGTGGGGTACAAAGTCCTATGTGAGATAAGAAGCACCCAGGAGTGCCCATAATACCTCTTAGAGATCTTCCAGGGTAGATAGGGTGAATTTGTGAGGCAAGGAAGGGATTCAACAAAGTTACTCGATTAGAGTGGGAGGAGGGCACATTTGATATTTGATGGCGAAACCTAGGGGATGAGGGGGCTCTGGGGCGGTGGTGGCGCAACGCGCAAGACTGATCCCAAAGTGGATCATGGTGGATCTAAGGCTAATCAAGAAGGCTCGAATCAAACCGATCAATACACTAACAATGGGGGGAATAGTAGAGGAAGTTACGAGTCCCGCGAAGCGGGGTTCTCCATCCCAGAGACTGGAATATAGTTTAACTACTCTAGCATGCGGGGTCGTCAAAACGAAGAATGCTCATATGCAGAAGGTTCTAACCTCCACCAAGGATGTGAAGGAAGAAGATCTACCACGAGTGAAGACATAGTAGTAGTTGGATCCAATGTTTGCCCACCGTCGATGACGGAATCCAACAGCCTGAGGTGGATCACCACGGAGTGGGATAAAACATCCTATCGAGGCACCGTCGTAGGAGGACAGTCCATCAGAGCAAGCAAGGGCTTCATCGATCGACTACTTGAAGAGGGACTACCAGAGGAAGCTGTCACCCTAAAGGAGATAGATGGTACACCCGCCATCACCATTGTATCGGATGCAAAGGAAGTCCTTGCATCTCCATGGAGATTTGCTATTGTGGTTTGTCTGCTTGGGGCAGAAATCAGATATATGTTCACACGACTAGAAAAACCAGGAGCAAGTTTGCCCAGCTTCCACTGGAGCTGGACACCACGCAGGAATTGGCACCGTCTATATTGATTAACGAAGTCGAGTATGAAGTCATCTATGAAGGCCTTCCGTGGGCCTGTGCATTGTGCGGCTAGATGGGGCACACCTCCAAGGAGTGCACCGTTGACAAGTACTTTTCTAATGGGGAGAAGGTAGGGGAACGAAGAAATTAGGACTACACACCCCAAGCAAACAACTCAAACCAGGACTCATGGAAATCACAGAAGCATAGGAAAGGTGAAAGGAGGAGCAATAATAACCACCAAACTGTCGTTGTTGTAAGAACCAGCAATAGGTTCGCTATTCTTGAAGATGAAGGAGGGGAGAAAGTAACAAAACCAAGCACAAATAAATCTCCTGACGCGAGTGGGACCACTGGGCATCTTAAACGCACCAAAAAAGTACGGAGGAAGAAGAAATATGTTATGGAGGAAGACAAAGTGGACCATACAAAGAGTGTGCTACAGAACATAACCAAAGTTTCTACCCCACCCAACATAAAGAAAGCCTGCTCCGAGAGGGAAAAGGAGACTCACATTGTTGTTAACCCAACCGTGGATGAAGTGGTGGAAGTCATTGAAGTCAATGAAGGAGAAACATAAATTGAGATGGGTGATTTGATCAATAGGGAGGAACCTACAAAAGAAATTGTCTCAAAT
The DNA here is from genome assembly GCA_963693085.1 of Alisma plantago-aquatica. Lineage (NCBI taxonomy): Eukaryota > Viridiplantae > Streptophyta > Magnoliopsida > Alismatales > Alismataceae > Alisma > Alisma plantago-aquatica. The sequence continues at coordinate 132,876,132 of OY856414.1, read as the reverse complement.
AAAGACCTCAGTCACATAAACGACATCCTAGATACTAATATCCCTACTGTCCCAACGCAGAAAACCAAAGGAAGCAGTGCCAAAATGAAAAGGCAAGGAAAGCAATGAGCCCCCACATCCTCAGAACCCCACCACTGTAGTCCCAGACAACCTAGCAAAGAGGTTCATGAAGAGCCACCCCTTACAGGAGACACCAACTCAATTTTACAACCTCCATCGCCTGAGCCAACTCTTGCAGAGGAAGATAACAAATATAAACAGATGCCTTTTTCAACCTTAAACTTGCTTCCAAGATTGTGGTGGAATGTCTAAATACACACTTACCTAGGTGTATTTCTCATGAACAAAGTGCCTTTGTTCCTGTACGTCGCATTACGGACAACATAGCCCTCACACAGGAGATTATTCACATGATGAAAAGGAAACGGGGGAGAAAGTGTATGGCCATTAAAATAGACATGTGCAAGGCCTATGACAAACTTTCTTGGACCTTCATTGTGGATACCCTCCAGAAGCTAGATCTATCGGACAACATTGTAAATTATATTATGAACTCCATCAAGATTGGAGAGTGCAAGGTCCTTTGGAATGTCAATAAAACCCAATCTTTCAAACCTAGTCGTGGTCTCCGACAAGGGGACCCATTGGCCCCTTACATATTTGTGATGCGTATAGAACGTTTGAGCCAAATGATACATGCCCATGTCCAAAGCAGAGAATGGGAACCAGTTATACTCGGACGGAAGGGGATCGAAGTGTCTCATATGTGCTTTTCTAATGACCTGATTTTGTTTGGTAAATCCTCATGTGCCCAGATGTGCACGATCAAATGATGTTTTCAAAAGTTTGAAAAGGCATCTGGGGAAGCCATCACAGTAGCATTGTTATTCTGGTGTTTTGGGATGAGTTATGCAATCACCATTGGCACAAGAAGAGAACATGAAACAAAATAGAAGTGATTCAAGGTGAAAATGATGTTGAAAGAGACTCAAGAACACCGTTCTTGACTATAAACTTTGCAGCACGCCGGAAAATGTTGTTTGTTGTAAATTCTTGTATTCTATGTACCTCAATCGTTGTTTTCGACATCTTAATCAAAGGAAAGTCCAAAACATATTAAAGAAAAGTTGAGAGGAAGAGTAGTTTGACAACCCGAAGAGCTGCTATTGCTGCAGTATGCCGGGATGATAGAGGCCAATGGCGTGGTGGTTGGGGCAGGACCATTCAAGCTGATAGTGCTCTTGAAGCTGAAACTCGAGCGATTGAGCTTGCTGTCGAGATCGGACAAGACCTAGACTGTGATAATATTTGCATTGAAACAGATTGCATGAATGCTAAGATGGCTATTGATGACGAAGGCCCAAGTTTCCCAAAGTTATCTAGATGGACTATTGCAGTGCGAAGTGGGATGAAACCAGGTTGGTACTGCGCACACACTAAACGTGAGGGGAATAGGGTTGCAGACCAACTAGCTAAATTCCATATCAAAAACAACTGTGGCTCTTATTACTATAGGAGTCCACCTAATCACATTGTTGACCTAGTCAACATGGATATCTGTAATGGTAGTAGTACTACCAAGTTTAATTCTGTTTTGAGTAGTTTAAATTGTAATAGTTTGCTTCAGCTTGCAAGAGAGGGGCGAGATGAATAAAAAGGCCCTCTGACTTCTCCAAAAAAAAAAAAAAGCATGTGTTTGTTAAGAAGAGGTATACAGAAGGAAAAATGAATATTAACCAGGTGAAGCTCATTGAAAGAGCACATTGATATAAAATAATATACCCTCTCTTAGTGTGTGTGAAATATTTATGAGGTGAAGCTCATCGAAAAACATTGATCTCTTAGATAAATACCATGGTTAGGCCATCACCTCTTGCTCCATATGGTATTCTAGCAAGCACTTCTTGTAATTTGACATCACTTTAAACATTATCAAATTCCTTTTGTCTAGCCACCTGCACATTCTTAAAAGTAGAAGCCAAGGATGTAAGCCAAAGACTATTATTAGGGGTTGCACCACCTAGGACATGAATAATGAACAGTCACTTCATATCCAAGTTACTAGACAGTTACAAATAGCTATGAGGAATGTCCATCTCGATTGGTCACACAACCTGCACATGTTGATTTACAAGTGGCATTGCTGCAATGACAGAGTGGAGAGTAAGTATAGGTGAACTAAAGAGGATAAGAATGTATGAGTAAAAAAATCAAATAATATAAGAAAACATAGATCGTAAAAAGTCTACCAAGTGAAATGTAAATTATCCAAGTATTGGGTTTTGAGTACCAAATTCTTGTGAACCTTGATGTTGATAGATGTGCTCAATGTACTAAGTAGAATGTAGGTTGGCTGAGTATGGGAGAATTTAACACTACAATTAGCCCATCTAAGAAGTTCTTTTCTAAGTACCTAGTAGATAGTCTTGTGAACACAATCCTATCATTGCCAGCATCGTTAGGCAACAAGGAGGCTGATGTGTGGGTGTGGTTACCTACAGACAACAAGAATTTCTAGACTAGTTTAGCTTACAACCTGATATAGAGGGTGGAACACATCCGTATGAACCTGGACAGTAAAGTCTAATTTGAAAGTTTGAATTCCCCACTAAATTAATGCCTCTTACAGATCTCTAAGAAAAAATCATTTAGCAAAGAAAAAGTTTAGATGATGGAAATATCCAAATTTATGAGTTGAATGGATGTAATGCATTCATGGCTTTAGCTGCAATAGAAATTTAGAAGATAATAAAACCAGTAAACCACAAGCTCATCTAGAGAAGTTCCTTACACCATCCAAAACTTTGTATATGTCATAGGTACCGGGGAAAGAACCCAGCTCAACCAAGACAGTAGTGAGATGCAAAGAGATCATATGCTAAATAGAGCCATAATCTGAGATATCATTTACATGTAGTGTGTCTATAGTTGGAAAATAGAGTATTATCTAGTCTATAGAGTCTTTATGTGTCTAACGAAATAACAAGTTTTCCTAGGATGAATGGAATGAACCCATGTGTTGCATGTCCCACTATTCAACCAGTTATATTATCTAAAATTTGGAAGAACACTTTGAGGGTAATCTTAAGTTTAAGGAAAACTTTTAGAGTCTTGCATAATTATCAACAAAGATTACTTGTGGATGTTGGTATAAATGTGTTTATAGAACAAACAAAGCAAAGATCATTGTATTGGATACCAACAACATATTCTTAGTTGTAAATAGGAGGCAAAAGGATGGACTATGAGTAAATGGAGAGTCGAGGTATGCAAAATGGGAAGGGTGAAGGAGGATTTTATAGGTGATTGCAGCTGTGAATACCATGTCAAAGAGTGCGAGGCTCTGAAGATTTATCATTTTTTTCTGAATATATTTTCTGAATGAAATTTATATTTTCTGAATGAAATTTATATTTTCTGAATGAAATTTATAGATGTAAGAAATATACATGTTTTTAGGACCATCATGAAAACAAAATCAAGAAATAGAATTCAGAAGTGAATTAAATTGTATAGATACAAAGGTGAATCATTGGATTTCCTAATGTTTGAAATTCTTGATGTATGTCAAACTCTATGCATAGAAAAATAGAAATATACCTGAACTCAAGTGCCAAGGTGGTAGTGGGTGGTCAATGCTTCAAATACTAGTTTCCTTTCATTATAAGAACTGTCACACCTATTTGGATATGATGCACTTGTGAACAATAATATAAAATATTCAAGGGAATCATAAAAGTTAAGTTCAAATGCATGACTTTTGTAGTTCAAGGAGAACTGCCTAACATGGGAATGAAATGACATGTACACACACAACAATGATTTATTTCTTTCTGAATTCCAAGAGCAGACAGTAAACATTGACACACAGAAACTTGCTTTACTACTGAATCTGGAATGGGTTGTAAATATAATTTCCTTTATTGTCACTAGAACGTCCCCAATTATAAAAATCTTTTATCACAACAAAGATTGAACCACAACCACCCAACTTAGTAAGTTAGCCAATTTAAAAAAAGCATTACAAAAAGGATCTGAACAAAAAAAAAGATGTCAGTTATGAATAAATAAGCCTACTAGTACTTCGGTATACATATATCTTACTATAACATGAGTGTGTAGGCAAAAACAGAGCATAACTAGTTCTGAAGAAAGAGTTGCTCAGGTAGAGCACAAAATATATATTTTGAAAACTAAACACAACTTAGACTACCACTGTAGAGTACAAGAGGTCATTCAAATGCAACATTGTCCTAGATGCTATAGTTGCACGCACTTCCTCAGAGCCCATCTTCTTAAATACGAACAAGCATGTCATTTTAAAGGAAAGAAACATCAAGCTCGTATGGAGAAATGGGAAAAGTGGATTGTTGGTGGTGCAACATATGCCATATGTCTATAGACAACATATCGTTTGATATCATAATATTAATTCCATAATCTAGATACCAGGAACCTCTAATAAAAGATGATAGGAATATCTAATTGAAGATTATATAAGGAGACTACATCTTAGTTACGGTAGTGTTCCACTCACCGTGCAATTGTGGAGAACATCTTAGTTCTTGCACATTGCATTCACACTGTTAGACCTCATTGAACTCCAACAATCAATAACTGAACAACAACTACTTTAACTAGAGAAGTTAACAAATTTACAATGCAAACCAAATTCATTATTACATGAACACCTATGCTCTTCCGGGGCTGATTGTGATAGCATGCTCGAATACATGGAAGATGGATAGAAGGAAATATGAAACTGTGGAGCTCGTGAATCCCAGTTGGTGAAACAAAGATAGCTCCTTCCCCTCCCCTATTTGATAAACAAACTTGATATGAACGATTGTTGAGCTATCTTACGAGCTATCTCACACACATTCTTGATATGACTCATAGTTAGTATTTACTATGTACTACTGCTTGATTCAAAGTACAAAATGGACTATTGATAGGGAGACTCTAAAAGTATAAATAAAGATTCTTTTGAAAATAATAGAAAACTCAAGCAAAAAGGAAATTTTCTCAACATATAACAACACCATAGACAAGAAGATAAGTGACATGTGGTTGGGATCAAAGGTGCATCGGAGGTTCATTGCTAACACAAATATGAAAGCAATGCGGAGGGTTGATCACCCTTGAGTCAGCAGTAAGTCATGACTTCCTACCAAAGTGGTAAAATTATAAATCTCTCAAATACCTAATCATTGTTTCTAACTAAATTAATGAACATATTAAACTCTAATTCAACCTTTTCCTTGGCACTACTTCCACCCCGCATAAGCCATGGTTGGCACCCACAACTTTTCACATTGGTCACATGACCTTGTTACTCTTATCATCCTTTGTTCTTCAATCCACTTCATCGTCCTCAATCAGCTCTTCCCCCCTACTGATGTGACCCCATTAGGGAGGGAGGAAAAGGGGTCAAGGAGGGTAGAAGGAGAGTTGACAAAGAAATGAGGGATAAGAAGAATACTGTGGAAACAAAGAAGTATAGATAGATAGATGGATGAATAGTACTTGTGCTGGAGATAGTATGACTAATGAGATCCCCTACCCCACCCACCTCATATGCATTTTCCTTTGCCAATTTCTCTAAGATGCTTTCCATTACTGCAATAGGAAGACTGAAGAAGGGGCACTAGTAGGATCCATAAGGGTAGTAGAAATCGCAAGTTAGAGGGATAATGGATTGGAGATTTGGGTCACTGGGATGGAGTGTATTGACCTAGTTAGTTTCTAGTATCAATAATTTAATTAAAGTATTGGTTTGAACTTGCATAAACTTATGCATTGATTTATGTACAAATGTAAACAATCCTAATATGGGAAAAAGGAGAAGAGGGTTATGTAATAAGTTGGCAACTTGCCATAATACCATTGTAGCATTTTAAAATGTTTGTTATGTTCAACTTTCAAGTACATTCATTGGTTATATCGTAGTTCATACCAAAAAAGTCAGTTCCTATTATGCAGTCGACCCTAGTAAATATTGGACATTACATTGCAAGATGGCTAATTAGTGTAGAAATCATAGCCCATTTACATATACATGAATCGTCAAACTTATAATAATTAGTTTAATGGTAGAGTTGTTCTTGAGTGATCTTTTTTACCCTTAGGCATGATCTGCTGATGTAATTTTGGGATTCATCTATAAGGTGACACCCCAATACAGGGTTTCCTAGTCACTATACCTTACCACAGGCTCCAACCTGATTTATAATAAGTCAACCCCATTTGTGGCAAATGAAGGCGGTGCCAGTTGTTGCTCAATGAAAACATGTATGGTAAGGTATTCCCTAAACATTATAAGCAACATTCATGCAACACATAATTTTGTAACAATGTTGTTAGTCTTAGAAGGACCAATGTCAGCAAAAAATGAGAAGGAAGGTATATGATATTTTTTAGAGCATGGTAAGGTGCTAATCATTATTTATTATGAGCTCTATGTTGATCTTTCTCATGCTACATCCAAACACTATGGCAGATAGGTTAAAGAGTTATCATTAGAGGTGGCTTGGACAATAATCATGCAGTAGTATGAATTAATTTTAAAAAGTAAACAACTTTGAAATTAAACATACCCACTAGTGTTTTAAGTGTGCATCAACCAACATTCCAAGAACACCCAAATGGTAGAGACGTTCACCCTATTGTCACCTTCTATATAACTAACAATATCATAATACAGTAACTGAAAAGCATGAAACATAAGGTAACATACTAAGTTGTCACTTTTGGTTCTTGTCATATTGTAACCACCTAAAACACAACCATGCGGTGGTGGATGACTACAGAGTGAAAATCATGATTGTACATGAGGGTGCAAATATTAAAGTACAACGAAGGCACTCACCTCGTGGACATTTGGAATCTTAGAGTTGTTGAACAAGCTTCCCTACATATTCACTACTTTCAAGGACTATATTAGCAATACAAGTATCACTTCCAGTTCTACATGGCCAACCATAAGAGTTGCCCAGTGACAAGCACAACAAACATTTTTTTCAGGAAACAAATACAAAAAAATAAGATAACACCAAGTGATTCACTATGAAGGTATCTCATTATAGAAAAGTGCATATGAATTAAATTAATATGAAATATAACACTACAAAACTACTAATGTCCCCAGATGAATAAAGATCAATCAGAGATCATACTACATCTAATACTATAATACTTGAACAAGAGGACTTTATATGTCACAGTTTTTGCTAAGGGAATCTTCACCAATAGTAGTTGTAAATATTTTCCCTTTTATAGGAAAAGAAGTTTTGCCATGCATAAGGAAATAACACGTATTGTTCATTACAAAGGATTCAAGAAATCAGTCCATTTGGTAAGTTCATCCATTTTGTAGGATTCAGAAATGAAATTTAAGAGATAAGTTGGGAGTAGGAGAGATAGTCTCTGTGCCCTTTACAGGAACAATGGAAATATCTACAAGGGTGACGAATGGGCACAGATGGTCAAGCTCTCAGATAACTTTGCTAGGCTATTATGTGATTAGTAGGTTATGAATAAAGAAATAATATGTGGGTAATGCTTCCAAAATCTGAAATATACATGTTGACGATCCAAATTTGCTGAGAAAGGGAAGCCATAGAGACGATTGTCTACTGAGAAGATTGAAGTTTTACATCAACTGAATGTACTCTTTTCTCAAAGAAATCTGATTTATAAACTCCTCTTGAGGATCTTATCCAGTACACACTACATTTGCATCTTTGATAAGATCATGCAGCTAATAACAAGTATTGTTAGTATGACCCTTCCTACCATAGTGAGAGCACTCAGGGCATCAAGATGGTGTACCACGTTTATTACCTGTAGCAGCACCTCAATTAGATGCTCTCCCACGTCCATAATTGTGTGCTTGACTAGAATGAGTGATTAAAATAGACATGTCACCTGAGGATGAGCCAAGTCAAGTAGAATCTTGCTCATGAATAGAATATATTCTCTACAAAATTTTAGTTCAACTCTAATTTCATGTTTAGTTGTGTTGTATTAAAGATGAATCTGAAACCGATTGGAAAAAATATATTTTTTTTGTGAGACGGCCCTTCTTAAATTTTTTTAAGGGATATATTTATCCTAGCTACATCATCAACAGAGAAATAAATACCAAAAAAACAAATTCCACATATAGCAAGGTGAATGTTGAACATATTACAACATAAAAAAATATGTAAGTTACAAAATATACCTCAAATGATGTATATTCATTGGCCATTAATCCATTTTTTGTGTGGGTTTTTCTATCATTGGGTTGCAAAAGACACAAGCTCATTCATAATGAAGGCATAGAGCTTCATGAAAAGGAGGCTGAGCAACCACACTGTCTGTGTCAATTTTGTCTTCATAGTATGGTTATCTGACTGGAAGTCTCAATACCCTGTATTAATTGTTCTCCAGGTTGTTGAAAATGTAAAAAAGACTAAAGAGTAGAAACATGGCTTGTCTATTAAGTTTCCCACAACAACCAAATAGTTGGGGGTTGAGAAGAGGCATAATTGGGAAAGGAATATCACTACATCATTGATTGTGATTGTTTTCTAGTTGAACGCATGCTAATAAAACTTCAATACAACTATTTTTAACATAGTAATTGTGATAGTGGTTTATGGATTCTAGATAGTAGTAAAATAGAATGAGAGGTAAAATTCCATAGTGGATTTATTTTAACCCTCTCAGGCTAGACCTAAGGCCACAAAAAATTTCCCAACCAGACAAGACATTCATCTCTAACATATCCATATCAACCAGAATTAGAAACAAAACTTCTTATGTCTAACATCATTTCCTCCACGCCAAATGTGGGTATCCAACCAATACCTCATTTGCATGTGTGTCATCCACATCATCAGCCTACCAAGCATTTGCACCAAGTTTACATCAGCAGTACAACATCAAAAAATAGCAGAGGTGGATTCTTCTCAGATGCCTACCAAAATCTCCTCATAACTTAATCAATCTAGAGGAGACAACTATCCATAAGTCTCTGCAAAAACTATCTGTAACAACTTTGATTACTTGCCTATCCAGGTTATAAACTTTGTAGGAATCTAGTCGGTCAACATAGAAATGTTGAAGTACTAATATAGTTCAAACAAAACTCTAAAAATAGTACTAGCTGAAGATGACCAAGGAAACTATATAATGAAGTATAACAAATTCATAAGAAAAAAAGTTCTAAAATTACACTTAGTAACCAAACTTAGAGTGAAGCAAACGTTAAACTTGACTCTCCAAGATTCCAATTTGCCTTCTGACCTTTTAACACTCTTTTTACATATGACAAGAACTCCATGAGACAGGTGTTTGGATCCCAATAGATGAGAAAAGACTTTTGGAAGTTACAGCTCCAGCATGGGGTGGCATACTGTAGAGGGAAAATGTCCATTACATTCTAAGAATCAAAATAATTGAGGAAGGAGAATATACTCAAATTGTTTAAGGTTGCTTGCCACTTCTTACACACTCAGTCTGTGTCTTATTTGTCTCACGATGCACCATGCTTACTTCATCCTTGCGTTTAGTCTTATTAATTTCATTAAGCATATCAATGATAGGGCTAGGACTTTGGTCTTGGTCTTTGAGGGACAAATTTTACAACATCAGACACGATGTGAACTTAGATAAATCTTAGTCTGGAGGCTATTTGGAGGCCAACCATGAGAGCCTCACACTCAACCATGTAGGAATACTAGTTTGCTACAAGAGATTTAAATGGCTGAACAATGATTTTACCTTTGAAGACTTTAAGGACAACAAATTATGCAACTGATTCACCATTAAGGTCACCATCAAATCTTAGCTTCATACATGGTTGTTAGACATGTTGATGTGCTCTGTAATTGTAGTTGTCCCAAGTTATCATTTGAAGATAGAGAGCATGTTAACCCTAGAGCGTAGCTGAGATTTGAGTTCCTAAATAAAACTATCAAACACATCAACCATGTACCATATGCATGAATGATTTGAGTAAATGTAGATTTAGAGAATAGAGCAAGTACTTGGAATCATTTCATATTTTATAAACGTGAACTAATTATATATTCCATCAAACTTGATATTAGAATTGACTTAATACCAGTCATAAAGACTGATAAGCACCCTAAAAGATGCCAAAGTTTAGTGTAGTTACTGCACTCATGGATGGGCTAGATAAACTCTAGCCAATGCCAACAAGTCCAGTCCTTACCAACATCAAAATTTTAGAAGATAATAGAACCAGTAAACAACAAGATCATGTACAGTAGATCTTTGTACCCTCCAAATTATGTAATGTCAAAGGCACTAGGAAAATAAATTGTCTTAGACATGACAGTAATGAGCTTCAAGGAGATCATCCCACAAACTATGTATTCCAGAGACTTTGATAGCATTCATGGGAAACATTAGAAACAAAATATAGATATGATTTAAAAACATGGCTTCTTCTTCTTCCTTAGTCTGGGACTTGCACTTAGCTCAAAGTTAATATGTTGTTCTGGACCCGGTTCATAAGAGTAGGTGGAATCATCCTCAGAGGTATTCACACAGGCTTTATGATAATCAAACGAGATACCTGAATCATGCAGAATCTTGTTACATTATGGAGTAATCTTGAGACTAGAGAAAGATAATTCCCACTCAAGATCTAATCCCTCTATTACCACCCCAAGAGATTCACAGTGCATCTCCGGTTCAGGCAAGACCATGTTGCCAGAGTTGTGACCAGCTTGGAGTCTGTCATGGAACTCATTACTGCTCTTGCTAGTCTCAGAAGCAATTTGTCGACCAAGTTGAGAGCAGTCAGTTTTACCTGTGTGAATTTGTAGCTCACTGCCATACTATTTCCATCTAGGGTTCTTGGGATAGGAGACGAATCTATGGCCAAACTAATTGCACTTGGAGCAGAGAAGAGGCTTGGAGACGTACTCAATGCCATCTCGATTAGGAGTTCCTTGGGGAATCCATCAGTTGATTTGATCTCGACGTAGACCTGGGCTCCCTTTAGGCAGTTAGCGGACAAAGCAACTTTGTCAAAATCAACTGGGCACCCAAGATGGCGCGCAATACCTTCCAATCGATCAAGGGTCCAAGGGGCACCTGGGTTCTCCACGCTAATCCACATCGGGAGCTTCTGGAATGAGAAAGGAGCAGGCGGCTCGCCCGGTTCCCATGGCTGGGCGATGATGAGACCACCATCAAGCATCCAGGGTGCCTCATCAAGGATCCACTCCCTTTCACTGTCTGTGGAAAGCTTGATGATGAACACCTCATCTTCTTCTGCTACAATCTGAAAGTCCCCGCTGGGGCGCCGTAGTCTCTTGATCGAACCAAGGATTTGGCCTTTGAATGGCTTCCTCCTTGTGAAGCACAGAGATAGGTATTTCTTCCAGTTCAGAGACTCCTCCTTCTTGGTGGAGAATGAGAAGATCTTCGTGCCATTCTTAACGATCGGCCTCACATACCTGATAATTGGGGCATCCTTGCACAATCTTCCTAATCTGCTGGATAATATCCAGCCAGGATCTGGAGGCATTAATGAGGAACCCTTGTTCTTCTCTGGTGGAGGTACAGAGGAAGGGGAAGATGGGATTGTAGTTGTCGGTGGTGTGGAAGTCCTAGCTTCAGCATGACTCTAGGATGTAAATTCGTTGAACGCTCCAGTAGCCTCACTTGAGACAATCGGAGGAGTCGTCGTCGACTCAATTTCACGTGCTTTCCCAGCATCAACACCGGCCCCAGGGTTTCTCCTACCGCCTCTCCCACTTTTCTACTCATACAAACCCTAATTACTCAAATTATCCAAATTAAGGGTCTTTATCCACAAATTAGTTCAAGAACATCATTTTCATGCCTTCTTTATATGTTTTCATATTTAAAATTATTAAAACTCATAATTACTAGAATTAGGGTTTTTAAGTCCATTAATGCACATTATAATCATGGAACCCTAATTAACCAAATTATGAACAATTATCATCCAATTAGATCTAATCCACCCTTTTTATGACAAAGGGCTAAACTTTGCTTGTACTAGTCAGGGAACATCATTAGATCCTTTAATCTTCAAAACATCGGGTTTTAAATTAATTAAAATCATTAAAGATAGAATCTTTACAAATTTTCGAGTTACAAGTAGATTAAGGTCTCAATAATATTTTTATTGCACTCCTTGCATTCGACTAATAAATTTTCATATATAATTTGTCATTATCGTACATTTCTACATATTATTATATTTTTTCAAGATTGAATGTGTTTGGACCAATCAGGAAACACCATGTCAGAAAAGGACATGTTTTACCTTATTTCCATGAGGATAGCCTTAGCCAATCGTGTATCCCACTTCAGCAACCCGTCCCCAAAAGGTTGAGGTAGAACTTAGGATCAAAAGACATCTTTACCCTTCATCTTCTATTTTGTAGTCGAGGGGAGGTACGTAAAGCCAACCTTTCTCTTCTTCAACCTCCCGATGACCTTGTTTGTGAGCCAGTGCCATGGATGGGTCAACATGGATGTTGACTCTGGTATATTGGTACTTTGAGGTTCAGTTGTCAGTGCCACATCCTTCGCTCAGTTCCATCGACCTCGGTGGTGATCTCACCTTCGGCCGGAAAGGCAGGAATAGGGAGAGCAAAGGTAGAGTTCCACTGGCATAAAGCAGGGTATCAAGAGGGTCAAAGTGGGGTAGTGGGCATTTCATCCTATCTCTGGTCTACTGGGACTCTGACTTGCCTTGTGGAGGGATTTCACAACTCCAGGACCAAATCCCCTAGTCCTTATATAGGAAATTCACAAGGGGTTTTGGGTTGCTGACACGAGTTTACCGTGCATAATACACAAGTTAACATATCGTAGAAATAAGGCCTTGTGAGGCCCGAGTAGAACATGGGGAAGCATTTCTCCAGTTGGAAACTACTAACTGTAGTCAAATCAGCTAAGCCAGTTTCAAAAAGTTGAATTAGTTTGAGTTAAAGATCAAATGCAGAAACAAAATGAATTAAAGGTTGAATTAATTAGAGATGGAATGAATTCCTTAGGATAGTAGTTTCACCATAGATAATACTAATAATTGACCTCACACACACTAACATCTATTATCTCAATCCCTAGATAAGGATCCTGCAGCTAGAATTACCTGGTGTTGAAGTGTAATGCACTTCCTAATCAAATGCCAATCCCACTTCCGTAATTATTGGTTGATTAGTTAGATGTTTTATGATTATTCTCTGGGTTTCTCCTCCCATTTACACTCCACTTTTCCCAAAGGGCACAATACACGGGTAAATCTATGCTCTCCAACCCTCAACCTCTTTCCCGATATGACTAAGCATCTATCAAACCAGTCATTGTGATCAAGCACAAGTAGAACACAAAGCTTTCATAGACTTATATCCAGTAAAATGAGATAAAATTCATATTAATGCATAGAAATCAATCACAGTGTATATCCGAGCTACTCCTGAATCCTAAGGAATAAAGGCTTTTAGCATTGCATGGTTTTTATTAATGAATGCATAGAAAGGAAGAAGAAAAACATGGGAAACATTAGGAAACTAAGGTAACCCTTCAATCTCTTCCCGTCTGGAAGATCTCTTCTGTTATACGTGTGTTCTGCTATCTTCCAGCTGTAGAATCATCCTCTGAAGTTGCCCAAATCTCCTCAGTTGAAGCTTTCAGTCCTCATTTTTTCTCTTCTCTCTCTCCAATTGTCGTGCAATGAAAAAGGTTGCTTCCTTTTGTTTGGTCATCATCCCCCTAAGTCATAGAAGGCACATAGGGTACGAAATAACATCCATTGTTGGATTAAAGTGAAATCTACAAATGTCCTGATCGGGCAGAATCGGTAGTATGAACTAGGTGAGTCGGTAGTACTAAGTCACTTAGGTTTATTCATGTGATCCCGATTGTTTCGGTACTATCGACTGGACTCGATAGAACTGAGGTTTGTGGTTTTGGAACTTCCTTCCTAATGTCTACTCGGTATTACCGAGTTTTCTCGATTCATGTTGGGGCTTATTGATGCTGATTTGGTAGTGCCAACTCCGGTTGTTAGTAGTACTAACTCTGGGCAAGTTTCTGGGTCCATCACTGACATCAAGTCAGTACCACCGAATGTTACCAAGTCAGTAGCACCAAGTCTGTGGATCTTCCTTATACTTGAAAACACACATAAACATCATAAGTACTTGGGATGCGTAAAATATTAAATATTGCATAAAATAGTTAAAATCATATAATTTGATTCATTCAATAGAAACAAGCCATCTATGACATTTCATGCATAATAAATCAAATAAATAACTAATCTACACATGAAATCAAGGAAAAATGTGCTTGTAATAACCACTAAAAAGACATGGATTAGTTGTCTATTAATGGAGTTTCCTGCTCCATCTAGAATTTGTGAAAAACTCTTAATTATGCAAAAGAAAGAGCCATCTAGGGTTTGATAGACCCGATTCCTTCTTCTGAATTCAATGGGAAAGGAATCAATGAAAAATGGGGAAAGAAGAGTGAGATCCAGACACAAGACAATCACATATATTGTAGACTCAAACTTCCTTTTCAGTCTGAGATGGAAGATGATCCACATACCATGGATTATATATCAAATGGACAGCAGGCCACACGAAGAAAATGCGAACGGAGTCCCATATTTTCCCATTTAATTTGAATCGTGACACTAAATGATATCCTTCTCACTTTAGGAAGTCTTACAAAATTATTTCTCCTAAACCGCTTATTTTTTATCCCAAATTTTAAGGGAAACTCTTTAATGACTTAATTTACTTGTATGCAAAGTTTGGAACCAAAACTCAAAAATATAAGAGAATTTTCTTGATATGCAGGTCATCCACTCAAAAGGCATATATTATGCAATTAAATTCATTTTTCTCTTTATTTATCTTCTATTTTCTTTATTTTGATTTATTTTCTTATTAAAAACCATATGGAACTAAAAACTAACCAATAGTGGTCATCCATACCATTTTGTAGAGAATTCTACATAATTCTCACATATGCACGCAATTATCTTCCATTTCTTTTTTCTTTTAATTTTTATGGGATTCTCTCTCATCCTTTTTCTCTTTTTATCCATCATTGAATTATAAAAACAATATAAATCATGAAATCATGAGTCCAAGGGAAATTTTTCAAAAGAATCTATTCTTTGAAAACAAATCATACAATTTTCCAATCAAATACCTTTTATTGAAAAATTGCATTTCAATCAATACATGCAAAATTGTGGTTATAACAATTGTCCCTGAAATTGAGTTGGCCCTCTTATTAGATTGACCTCAAACTTTTTAGTAGAAGATAGATGAATCCCCTTCACTGACTCCACAAAGGTAGATAACCTCTCTCTATTCTCCAAAGCAAACATGATAGTCATCTAATTCATGCTCATACTCTTCTCAAACCTTCAGATACTATCCTTATCCTTCACCTCTTTGTGAGGACTAAACCTCAACTATTCCATGAACTTCAACTCATACTCATTGATCAACATCGATCCATTTCAGATCTTCTCAAACTGCAATATCTTCTCATACATATATGTCTTCTAGAAGTATCGCTCACCAACTCCCACTGAAACTCTTCCCAACTAATCACCACTCTAGGTCTCTTCTCTTCCTCTATAGCCCACCAATTGCCAACACTGCCCTTCAGTTGGTACACTGCATGCTTTACCTTGTCCTATTCTAGATTTGTGAGGATCTTGAAAGCCTTCTCAAGCTCCGTCAACCACATATATGCATCTGTCGGGTCCGTCATCCCTACATACTCGATTACCCCCACACATCATAGATGCTCAAATGTCTTCCTAGAACCCTAGGATTCTGCATTGGGGATAGCTCCCCTTTCTTAAGGTACATGTGATCTATCCACCATATGCATAATTGTGGCCATCAACTGTCCAAACATGGATTAGAACCACTAGATTAGCCATGGCTTCTAGGTAGAACTGAGGCATCGTTGGAAGCTTTGTCCGCATATCTAACACTCTATCTTTGTGTCCCTACCTCCTCACTCCACCTCATGGCACAACAAAGCTACTCTCAACTTTTTCTTCATGCTCTCTATACACATCTGCATAAGCATAAGGAATAATTCGATATGTTGAATCACACAAGAACAGACACAAACCTAGTCCTATGTCTTTGTAGACTCAGTGAACCTAGAGCTCTTATACCAACCAAACTTGTGATTCCTGACGTCAAACGAACAAGATTAATCAAAACAAAACATGTGATCAACAACTAAAAAACCACATCACCAAAAAATAGGTAAATTAAAATCGATCTTATATTACTATCATGTATGAAAAAATACTATACAAAGGTCCATTAACATGTACCGGATTACATACCATTATAGGGATTATATATGTTCAGTGCCCATTTACCACAAATTGTATACAAAAACTATCCTATTTCACATAACATGCCTCATATATACAAGCCACGACATACTGCCAAAACCCGTGTCAATATACATCATCTACAAAACACATCCCTTACCAGACCTGAGAGTACACGGATGACACTAGGACTCTACTACAACAAAAACTAGTATCTATCCAACCTTCTAAGGCTACTGATCTCCAAGTTTCTCTTCCTCAACAGTATGATCATGACCATGCCGCTTGAGACCACCTAAAAAGATGTGGTAACCCATGCGGTGAGACCCATGTCCTAGCAATAGATATAACTCTCAACCAATGATTATTCTTAGCACATATGTATGTTACTATTGAAAAAGATGAGTAGATACAACTAAATAATTTATTTAAATGGATAACATAGTTTAAGCAGGTTAAGTACCTATAACATATAGGCATAGAATCATGTTACAATAAGGAATATAAAGAAAATGTATAATAGTTGATTTCTCTTACAACATTATATAACAACTAAGCAGTATAAGAAACAAGGCAAGGGTAAACATCCAATGTGAAGTGTTTTTAACCCTAAGCATATATAGTACACGGTTGTATTATATCTTTTATTACTACTATGAGAATTTGAGTCGTACCACCCAAATCCAATTGACCGCTACTATGTCAAAATCAGTGCCATATAAGATCTAGGAAGAGAAGGAATTTAAGATCTTCCCCCCACTCGGTCAGTACGAGTGAACACCGCAATGATATATCAGTCAAACTGCCAGTAGTGACATATAGCCAAGCTGAAAGCATGCCTTGTTACATGTCACGATGCTAGACACCATGGTATGAAATACTACTCCTAAGGTAAAACTATATTTTTACTCCAATCACATCACATATATAATCACCGAGACACGACCATAGTCGATCTCTCTCACACCGAGGTATGACTGTGGTCAAACATCACCAACATAGAGTCATTAAAAGTTCATCACCATATGGAAAAACAAACACCATTGATCACATAGAATCATAGGTATCATCGACCAAAGAGAAACTAGGTCACACATTTCAACAACCAAAGAGAACATCAACATCTGCAATGACTGATGGGAAACAATCACATTGGTGATCGAAGAGAATCCAACACTCAATCAACCAGTAGGGTGAAAACCTTGGCGACGAAAGAACATGAGTAAAACTCATCTACCAAATAAGATAGGTTTCATGGAAATCAAAGATAACAACCAACCCTAGCGACCGAAGGGAACCTCAACAATTAGTGACCATTATCATCAAGATCCTTGACAACCTTCAAGGATATACAAACTCATTGACCACATGAGACATAGAACTCAACGACCGTCATGGTGTAGAAACTTTGCTTCCAATATGACCTCAAAACCACATTGAAGACATAGGTCACAACTTGGGACCATCAAGAGGGAGAAAACTCATCAATATTAAGGTCAAATTGGTTAAACATCACCATGGAACCGAAACCATCGAGGAGTAAAATGCATGGAGGAAATCAACCTCAAAACCCTAAATTCGACCACCAACATGAGAGAAAGAAAAACTAATGAATCGAGAGAGAGGGAATAAATGTTTCTTACCAACATTTATATATCAAAAACTTACATCATTAAGAAAGAAAACAAAACCTTGATAATAAGGAAGAAACAACATTTAGTGCATGCACGTAAAGATCACAATCTTCATCATCAAATAAGATTTCGAGTCTAAATATGAGGGTTTCATCAAAGAGGGATTTATTTATTCGAGATCACTATAGAACATAAACCCTACATCATAGATACCATCACCATTCTACTAAGAACCACGTTTTTAAGGATAGATTACTTGCATGCAAAGTAAGAGTAAAAATAATCGAGGAGAAAGTTATATAACTCGCCTTCACAAGGATGAAGCAAATCTAATAGTAATGAACTCTAAGAAGAGAGAGGAAACCCTATCTTGATCACCTCCACATCCAAGCTAGTACCACCTCAAAGAGAGAAGCAAAACCCTAGATTAAATAAGCACAAGATGGAAAGCAAAAATCTAGTCTAAAAAGACAAGAAAAAGGAGTTCTTCATGATCAACTCAAGCACTACCATGAAGAACCATGGATTTGGCAAAGAAGATATAAGTCCTTCAAGATAAACTCAAGATCCAAAATGAAAACTCCATGGGTTCATCCAAGAAGAGAAGGAAGAGTGGTAAGGACAAAATACGAAGACTAAGAGAGGTAGATCACTTACCAAGATCAAGGAACACCAAATGATCACCAAAGAAGGGTTGCTCCAAACTCTAACTCAACATGCAAGAGGTTTGGCCACCTTCTACAAGATCTGGAACCACCTTCACCACCAAGAACAAAGGGGGATGAGATCTAAGGGAATAAGGGAGAAATCAAGAGGGTGCAAAAGGGTTTGGTTGCATGCAAGAATAGAGGTTTTGTATAGACAACGTTAGAGAGAAAGAAGGGAGGTTAGGTGTCATGCAAACATGTGGCACTTGTCCACCATATCTTGTCCATGCAAGCAGTAAGCTCATGCATGCATCAAAGGTGATCAGAATAAGAAAAATCAGTGACCAACCTGGTCTAGGAAATCATGGTGATCGATCAGAATATAGCGACCCAAAGGAGATCAAACATAAATACTGCATAGAATCCAAACCCTAGGGTTTCCTGGGAGATTGAAGAGGATACATGGGTCTCATCACCCGCCAAGACCACTAGGCACTCATCAAACTCATCAAACTCATCAAACATATAGAAAATGGTCCAAGGAACTACTTGGCAATCGCTAAAAACAAGGTCAAACACAAAGCAAGGTCAACCATCCACATAAGGCAACCAAGCAAACCCTAGAACTCAACACAACATGAAACCTCATCAAACCAAGGTACAACATGACTTGGGATGCCTCACTCTAAAACATGATGTGAAAATTTGTGAGTCACACTAGCATGTGATGAAATGCAAGAAAACCATGAATAGGGGTAAATTGCAATTAGGTCCAAGACAAGCACATATATGTAAAGACAACTCAACATAATCCAAACTGGACCAAACTTGGAGCATAAGCATGTCACATGCTACCAAAGCATATCACTAGGTTAGATTAAGGTTCTAAGCATATTATATGCTAAGAAAGTAAGATCAAGCAGAAAACTAGGTCAGGGGTCTTACAGTTTCAAACCTAAATCCCATTTGAATCATGACAAAGATAAGAAGGGGTACACCACAACCAAACATAGATTCTTAAAATAAAAGGACTAGAAATATGGATTCTTTTATGTTTATTAGGGGAATATAAAATCATAGATAGAAAATATATTTTTAGTACATTTGTGGTGAGTGATGTTATTTTAATTCTATACTTCATAAGAGTAGCTAATTGTATACTAGATGGTTTGGAGTTGCAGAATCTGAATATGGACTTGTAGTTTTGTCGAGACATGTACTATGATTTTAGGAAATAGATTTGTTGTAATTTACATATAAGGTGCAATCTCAAATGTGCATAGTTTGATGAGAAGGATATAATAACATACTTGTACGAAGAATGTCATGTATTAATTATGCGATAACTAAATATTGGAAAATTAGTCAATAGTATTAGCCTATTAGATATTATTTAACAGATCTTCCTAAGTATTAGTTGATGACTTCAATAAGGACATATGATAATATTATGATAAAATATTTTATTAAATAAAAAAATTTAGATAAAAAACTCATTATGCTTTTGCATGGATAAATTTGTGAGTTTTAAATTCTAGGTTTTCAAAAATCAAAGTATCAATATTTTATTTTTAAACTGCCCTAAATATCTTTTGGATACTATATGGTCATCACCTATCTAATGTAACACATTCATCCTTTATTCTATGTATATTTATTTATAGTTTTGATTTGTGAAGACAAGGGTAAATCCAATTGTTATTTGACTTAACTAGTAAGATTCCTAGAAAAATTAATAGTTTACTAGGTTTTTGCAAATATATCATCTATATTTTAACAATAATGTGGTAAATATTGTCAATACTTGAATGGAATAGTACAATCGATGCATATATCTATCCTATCAATATGGATGTCTTGAATATTTCTTGCAAAATAGAAATACCTTTCTCTACAACCTACTACAAATACAAGCTGCAATTGAGTATTTTACTTTTGAGGAACTTGAGTATAGAATGGAGTTACCTTTTGTTGCATGCATTATCAAGTCTGTGAAATTTTTTTCTTCTAATAATCTGTACATTTTGGTCTCATTATCATAGGTTCCCTCTCCATTTATGTTCTCATTGTAGTTTTAGGAAGAAATGGTTATGATATATTTTCTATATATTAAATGTTTCACTAGGAGATCTTCCACTTTGAGGATTAATGTTTTCCTATCTCAAATATATAATCAAGAATTAATATTGAATATTGAATTAGATCTATCAAGGCTTGTCATTATCTTGGGTATGTCCATGTATGTATTCCATTTCTTTAGTATTGTTGATGAAAAATCTAAATCCTAATGCACAAAGGGGTCTCTCTTTTTCTAAAATGATACATTTATCAATTATTCACACATTTAATCATGGACTTACTTTTATTTTACAAGTTCTCTCTAGCATTATGAAAGGTGTAATAAGATATATACCAGTTGACACACTAACAAATTGTATTACCTTGTTCTAGGATCTCATGAGTGAAACAATAAGGATAAAGGAGTTTCAATCATGAATATAACATAAAATATGAGCACCACATACTATCTATAAAAACCAAAGGGGATGTGGATCTACGTTAAATATTTGGGCAAGGAATTATATTTATCAATGGGAAAGGTTTTAGAAACCTCCTAGTGTTTATCAAGGATAATATTGGATATACTAGGAAAATGAATTTTTAAGTCGTACCATATATGTTACGTATTCTAAAAATGTTACATTAAAAAATATGTCAAGAACATAAACCTTGTGAAAAGTTATGGGAATATCATTCTTAGATTCTCGTATAAATTCATAACTTGTGATATCACCTTGATGTTGTGTCTACCCAACCTCTCTCCCTCATAATGGAATGAAATAAGCACTTGACTGCAACCCAAAAAACAAAGTTAATATCATTCCAAGAGCAGAGATGGTGTACACACATTTTCTCTTAGAATTTCATATTATAGGTTGAATCATTCTCAACATGACCGTAAATCATCCATACCTATAATTACACCTATTTGTTATATTTCATAAAGTCAAATGTATTTATCACTATTGACTTTGTGCACAACTTCTCTTATGATATCATTAAAGGGAAGTGGAATACAACTTAAATATTTTAGGTAAACCTAGATTTGTTAGGCTTTTTCTATGTGAAAGAGAATTTTTCATATTCCTTTCCAAACATAGATAGTTAATGCTCACCTTCCTATCATTGTATGGGAATAACCTAAGGTTCATCTTCTATTTCATTCTAGGAGAAAAACCAAAAGTCCATTATTCAACTTTTCAATTCATTATAATTTAAGGTGTTATATAATGATAGGATATGGATCATGTGTTTTATTTATGGATTTAATCTAAACTATGTGGTGACACTAAGGATAAATTATATAAACATATGGGTACATATATTTTTTGATTTCATGTTGAATTTTGAGATACAAAATCTCCTAAGAATGACTTGGTCAATGTTTTTATGATGGGAATGTAATATGGTTGATTAGTATGAATCTCGATTTGTTGAAATGTTGTAAAGATATTTCTAGAATTCTTGCAATAAAATTAAAATTATGTCAAGAAGTTTTTTTTGTAACAAACTTTTAAAACATAATAGTTAGGGCATGCATGTGTTTAGTTCATGTCATGTCTGAGTCTCTAATTATTAAATAAAAAAGTTTGATGTCAATGGGATTGTTATAGGATATAATGACAATATTCCTTTCCGTTGGTATTGGAAAATGTTTATCTGCCACCAAATTTTTGTTCATTTTATAGGTGACACATCTAACATGTGCCCCATCAACCATGCTAAATAAGGTTATCATTTACAATTTTTTATTTATATCCTGATGGATGTAGAGTAATGTCATGAGGATATCACCCAACTTGATTTTTTGCATATTTTTGGTTTTATCAATTCTGAGTCTAGTCCATATTTCTCATCCCATGTTCATACCCACAAGGATATTCAACAATAGAGTCTACATATGCTCCTACAAATGGATAGTTTGAAATAAGACAATGCATAGAACTTATTCAACCATTACATGAAGGTACGACCACAACATTGGGCTTAACATGAGACCCATTTGGTAAATTATTTAGAGAATCCTTTCATGATGTAATTTATTTTGATGTCAATTTCTAATTCATACACATGAATAACTTTTAAATAAGCGAGTTCCATTTTTTAAGAGATGTTCACCACCTATATATATTATTCATACATCCATACTTATATTACATGGGTTTACTAAATGTTATATTTGGAAAAACACGTTAGTGAATGTGCTATAGATATGATTAATATTACACCAAGATATAATTACAAGTAGAATAATGAATACATGTTTTTCATAGAATGTTTCACCTAATCTTTGGGAGGTACACATAGGATGATATTTAGAAAAACATGGTAGTTTAATATATTATGTGTTAACTAAAAAGATATTCATATTCACAAATAAAATTGATAGAAATATGTAATATTCTTTAGAAAATAAAAAGTAATTCTAATATATGAGTTATATGAAACCTAAAGAGTGTATCCTAAATTTCATCTAGAAGGAAGTGTTTATCATTATATTTCACCTGGTAGTATTTGTTCTTGAACTATTCAACTAGCTCTGAAGTAGTTACTCTAACATCTTGTTCTCTCCTTGATTTCATGACATCGCATTCATAACCATGCAAATCCAAAGTTCAACAATTCCCAAGTCATATTGAGTTTTAATAGAGTTTAAAAATAAATATACACATGATATAAAAAACATGACATGAACTAACGTTACAACTTCTTGACATGTTAAATTTCATCACACCATGGATATAAATTTTGCACAATTTGACATTCTCCTATGATTGTCCTCTTAAGGATATATGATACTATAAAAAAAACCAAGGTTGCTAAAATCCTCTTGATTTATAAGTTAATGATAAAACATACTCCATATCATTTTTTCATTTCCTAAATTAAACATTATATTGATCTCGATGTAATATCTCCCTATTGACATTTAGTGTGATTATTTAACAAAAATAGTAAACATTAATCGTGTATTCAACTACAATTACAATTTGAAAATGAGTTTAATTATATGATTTATATTCATTTTCATAACTCTATCAAGTGAAAATGATAATAAAATGAACAGAATACTTGAATATCAACTATAACATGTGCATAGTTACATTTACATAAGAAGAATTAATTTGCAAATTATTTCAATATAAAAGGCTTGTAGTCATGAACCAATTCTAGTAATCAATAGACCAAATAATGTACATAATAGACTGGCCATCTTACCTATCTAAGAAACTCTTGGTCAATTTTTTAACCTCGTTTTGGGTCTATTTTTCATTAAAACAACATAACTTATGTATCAATTTCTATATATAGTTAACATCACCAACCCAAATTCTTGGAATTTTTTTAAAAATAAGGTATGTCCTAAGATAATAAAGGATAGACACTTGGTAATTAGGTTCTTCAAAAATATATATTTCTAAAGAGTATTTGTCAATATTTTTCTATGAATTAAAAAAAAATATGAAATCCATTAGGGGACTTTATGAATGAAAAAACTAGAAAAATGATTATCTCATCATCTATATAACTAAAAAACCAAATATAGTAGAGCCTCAAGCACAAATGTGGATCAATTATGGATTGACATCATCCAGAATCCATATTATATGACACATATGATGAAAACATGCCCTAGTTATGTGTGACAAGATTCAAATAAATAATTAGATAAAATAGACAAGAAAAGGCCTTGTTCTTCCATTTCACATAAATTAGAATACCATGTTTATATTCTTGAAACTCAAATCCAATAGATGAATTCAAATCTACTAACAAACCTTGACAACAATTAGTAACCCTAAAACATATTTACTCTTCTTATTCCAACGATGGTGTGGGTTCATGTCGTGGTAAGTTGTGTGAGAAAGTTGTGACACAATGATTGGATAAAACAAATACATAAAAAGAATAATATGTACGACATACTAGAAATAGATGTTTTATTAGAATCATCATCCAAAATTTAAGATAATCTTGGAAAAAAAAGTGAAGAAGGAAATGTTAAATCATGGAATTGAACCTTATTGATGATCAAGAGAAGAAAGGTTAGTTTTATAGGTTACTTGAGATGAGTACTAGATGGTGTTGTATAATGTGTTGTCAAGGATTAGAATTGTAATCTCAAGTGTTTCAAGACTTGAGCATGGCTCAAGTTGTATGATGATCCTCTGAAGAATGTAGGTGAAGGAGAGGTTTCTAGGTATAGATGGAGAGTAAATGAGTGATTCACAAGGTTGAAAAAAGTCTATGATGTTCATAGATGGATTTTGGAGAGTTCTCTTTTTAAGGAAAACTTCAGGTGGTTAGGACAATTAATGGAGTTCGATCATCATTATAGATGAGAGTCATAATTCATTTGGGTTATATACTACAACAAACCCTATGATGTATGGGGTCATTGGCTTCTCAGCAACATATTGAAGTTGAAGGAGTTCTGAATAGGTCGGATTGATATGGATCATGCATAGCGAAAGAGGATAATTAAGTAATGAAATCATAGCACCAAGAAAATAAGGGATCTGGGTGAGGGTGATAGTGTGGAACTGTAACATGGATCCAAAGCTAGAGTCCAAGACAGAATAGGGACCAGAGGAGGAATGAAACATAGTCACAACTCTTGAATGACCAAGATAAAACTTTACGAAATAATGGCCATAATACGAAAGATAAAAAAGATAAGATTGTCTTTTTTGGTATGTGTTTTTCTAAAATATCCTTTTTCTTTGGGTGTTTGACTATCCAAAAATAATTAAACTTGTATATCATACAATTTTAATGTACACATGAAGAATAATAAGATAGATTATGATTCATAACTACCTACACTACGGTTTTGAAACATGGCTTTATCTAGTCATATTGATCTATACAAATATGGTTAGAGTTTACGAAAGTTGAAGAAAATGTCATTTCTATTTTAGCTCTAACATTCCTCATACTATCTCTTCGTGGTAATTTTAGGGAAATAAAAATAATAGTATCACACTTTGATGAATTGTTAACATATCCATCTAAACTAGCATTAATGGACGACAACAAAGACATATAACAATATTAAAATAACATTCTCTCATAGGTTTTTTTAGATCTTTCTTAGGGTAATTTTGTATGTAATAAAGAATGTTTTAAAGTTTGTCATGTAAATCTGTGCAAAATTATGTATTTCATTGGTTTTGAACTCATATAATAGTTATATTCATCCATGTTACTTTTTTTAGGGTGTAAACTGACTACCCACCTCATATGATTCGTTCAGGAAATTTACTTAGTTGATCTATCCTAAGAATATAGTTCAAATCCTAGTTATCATATTAGAATTCAATTTGTGTTTCATATTTCACAACACTATTTCATTTGTTAGTAATAGTAATGCACATATTAAAATCTAGTTATTATTTGTCATTATGTATCTAGATCGTATAAAAAATTGTGAACTTGATTAATATATTTTCATGAAAAGAAACTCTACTACATCATGTTCTTCTCAAGTACAAACTTAATCTTAATTCATGAGTTCAATAATAACATAACAATAAAAACATATATTCAATCTAGATAAAGTTTTCCTTTAGAGATGACACTCTTATAAGATTTGATCTTGAAGCATTCACTTAAGATATCCTTACTTGTTGATCTAGGAAAGTCTCAATCTCGACCATGTGAAAATAAACTTCAATAGTTTGTAAGGAACTTTGTTTACTTTATAGTAAGAAAAATATAAATATGGACATGACATAAATAAGTTCACATTATGGGTTTGAATATTCTATTGTATGACTTCCCAGTATGATTTTCTTCTTCTGAGCACATGATGCTAGAAAATACCTTGGATACTTTAACTCAATTTTGATATAGATGGAATATCCCCCTCTTAACGTAACATTACTTTTAGAGTGAAGCTTTATATACACTTAATCATAACTTAGATCTTGATTTGTACTATATCATGTAAAGAATCATAACAAAATGATCATATATCTTACAAGAAACAATCAATTATAGTCACTGAGTTAATGTGACTTGAATCAAATATCATGCGATCAATTGAAATATGTAAAGAGAATAATCATACATCAACTGTAGAACTCCATTTATAAATAAGTATACACAAAGAAATGATGTTCTTACCAAGAATTTAGGAACCCTAAATAAGTTGCATTGGCCCAAGTCGATATCTAGATTTCCTATAAATAACACAATATATTTTAACTTATATATGAGATGTCATGTTAACCATTTACCCTAGGTGTTTTAGATATAGCGTATTTCTTGTGGAATAATGGTTATAAAACCTCCTATTTACGTTCTTCATTAAATTTTTTAAATGATAAATTTCCATTATATTAAAACCATTTGTTTTTTCTTTATTTTGGTGCATTTTTCCCAATCATATATAATAAGAAAATAGTTATGTAATTTTATGGATACATAATAATAAAAAAATATGAGCACATAAGAAGTGATACGACCCAACTAAATCTAGCAATGTGCTTTCACCCGGTCTATAGCACAAGAAACATATTGTGTAACAAAATAGTTCAAAGTTACATAGCTTATTCATAGGAAGTTTAGAGAAAACATGGGAAAATTAATAAATTAGTGACACAATTTTTCTTGTTAACACAAATAGAACACAATGTTCTTGAAGCTCGATTCCAAAAGATGAAGTCAGTATCCACAGATAATGCTCACTAAGAATTATCAACATTGGATTCAACATGCTCTCCTAGTTTTGGTGAGCCATGGAGAGGATATTGTGAAGGTCATACACAAGATAAACTACTCAACTAGATGGAAACACCTAATAAAAGGTATCACATACTTAATAAAGATTTCTTAACAGGAAGCATCATAAAAAATGAATATATATCATAAAAAGTGGGAAAAAAGGGTACAACAAGTCGTAGAATTGGTATAAACAATTTATTATACCTAAAACTGGGGGATTCATATTTTACTCTATGAGAGATCGACCTATTTGTTTTTTAGTAAAGAACATTAAGTAATGCAAAGGCCTATAGTTTATATATTAAGTATACATATACTTTGAAGTTTATGAACAGTCTGTGATTCAATGGTTGGTGCTGACAATGAGGTTATTAAATATAAGTGAAGAGTAATTCATTTGATTTGAAAGGTTAGTGATGGTTTTTTGTGTTTTCATATGTATTTTTTTAGAGTTCCTTCAAAGGTAAAGGCCCATGGTTGTTGGAGAGATCAAAGGATATTCCAAATAGGTGACAGTGAGAGCCATGGTTCATTTTAGTGCATTCAACAAACCATATGAACTTTAAGGTCATTATCTTTGGGATAGCATGATGAATATGGTACAGGAAGAAAATGGGGGTGGTAGAAACAATAGTGTGAGAAAGAGATTGAAGAAGTTCAATAATAATATAATATTCAAGAGGAGGAAAATGGACTTAGGGTGATAATATGGATAAATTTGTATTGTACCAAACTTAAATATCATTCAAATCATGATTAAGAGTATATCTGGCACACCATAACAAAACTTAGAAGGTGTGGATAAATAGGTTAGAAACATGGATCCTTTTATATTTATGGGGAAAAAATCAAAACATAAATAGGTTTTGTTTTTTTAGTATTTTTGTGGTGAGTGAGGTTATTTTCTTTTACATTTCATTTGAGTAGCTATGATAATTGGTGTACTAGATGGTTTGAAGGTGTAGAATCTGAATATGGACTTGTAGTTTCATTGAGACATGTGTACAATTTTAGAAAATATATTTATGAATTTTATTTATAAGGTTCAATCTCAATTTTATAAGAACATTTTTCCACTAATTATTATTTGAGAGTAGTTGGATGAGAAGTAGCTAATTGCATATTTTTACCATACATGTCATGTACACTACAACAAACATTCACATTAGTGGCCTTTTAGAAATGCCACTGAAAAAACATAAACGCCACTAAACATGTTTAGTGGCATTTGTTGACACTTAAAAAAATGTCTCTAGTACCAATGCCACTAGAAAGATAGTTGTGTAAGTTATAAACGCCACTAAACGTTTGGCTTTAATGGCTTCCAATAAATGCCAAATAAAGGCAACTAAAACATCATTTGGCATTTATAAAAATGTCACTATCCATCAATTGGCTTTTATACAAATGCCACTATTTTGTATTATGTTGGTGTATGAAATGATTCTTTCTGAGTGTAATGGCGTATAAAAAAAAGCCACTAATGACATACTAGTTCTATAATACTACATTGTTTTTGCTTTTAGTCATGCAATTTTCAGTTCATTATCATGTTTTCTAATTGAATGTCAATTGCAACCGACCTCAATTTTCCAAAAGTATGAATATTTTTTTATTTATGATCAAATGACAATTACATGGGTAGGAAATTTTACCTTACCCCTTATATTGAATACAACACCATTGATATACTTTCATACAACATTTTTCTATTTAGTACAATAACTTCTACATCATTGGATTTGTCTCTTCCCTGATATGACTATCTACTTTTCAGCATGCTGACTTCAGAGCTCCTTCAGGAAATATCTTTACATTATGGTGGAATCCTTGAACCACCTCCCAGAACCACCGGATAACAGGTGATGCATTGTTGTAGCTGGAGTATTCTATATTTTCCCTCAAATATTCCACTACGATAAACCATAAGACAATTAGAAATTAATATAACCATGTATACAAAATGTAGAAATGGGTGTATGATCAGTGAGGCTTAGCATCATCGTTTATGTGATAATAAAAGGCTAGGCTTGTCCTTTCTTAGACAACCAATAGTTTATATGTATCACAATGGATCAACTTCAGTAACAAATATTGAAAAGAAACACACATCATAAATATATCAACAACCACACGGACCTGCGCATACAAAATTTCCCCATAATCAACAAACTCTACCTGAAGAAGTCCAAAATCTTTATGGAAAACATAATCAAGTGAGAACTCAAACCTAGAAGTTGTAATATGCCAATTAATTGGTATGAGTATAAGAGAATCAGCCTTTTCATAAGATCTGAAATATACTAGGAATATAGTGATTAATATAGACCAATAGAATTTTTTGAGATCATAATTTAGATTATGACTTAGTTCCTAGTAATCCAATAAAAATAATTTGGTCCCAAGTAGTCCTAAACTCAACAGTCTGATCCTAAGCAGTCCACTCAGGCTGTGCAAGGAGTCAACATACAGATTGAAAAGTCTCCCAACTGCAAAAAAAAGCATATCAAAACTAAGGTCCATAAATGAAAGATTAGAACTAAAATATTGAAGTACAATAACATGGAAACCACATGATTAGTAATATGAATGAGTGAGAGTTTATGTGCATAAAAACAGAACTTTATATATTTGGTATGTTATAAACAAAAAAATGAGATTGCACAAGTTCATATACAATATTCAAAGTTGCAATATATACACATATATATATATATATAACTTTAAAATGATGGCATAACAATGTGAATGATAAAAACCACAGAGTTGAAAATTATGAGGAGCTGACTCTACACCTCTCGTGTCCTCAGTGGAAGAACTTGAAATAATCTACTTAGAGAGGAATGTTTAAGTTAGGTAGGAAAACAAGCACAATAGTTGCTATGTAAAAGATGTTATACAATAAATTATCTAAAAAGAACTATCAATATCCTTGGTTGAACCTGCTCTAGATCTTGGAAAGGAATAACTTGAAGCTCTAATTCATTCACTGAAGGAGAATCTTGACAATAGAATAAACATCCTCGTAATGCTGAAGATGGCTATAGAGACATGTAGTTCTCTAGTCTGAAGTTTAAAAATAATTCCATCATGCTTCTCAGGCTCTGGATTCTATGGAATTATATGACATATGCAAGTTGATATTGAGAAAGCCATGCAAATTGTGATAAACCATCTAATATCATTTGAAAACAAAGTCTTGAAGCAAGGGTATACTTACTAAAGCAAGCGAGATTATGATTGTAAGGACCACTTCAAACTTCTTCAAAGTCACTGGATGAAAAGCAAATTCATTGGTGAGGGGGGTTTGGCTAAGAAAGCTCAAGTTTGCATAGTGTTCTAAAACATGTTGTACCTGATCTCTAATGGGTTGGTTGGCTGAGACTTCCTTCACTGTCATCTCTACATTAGTCATCTGAGTTGTTTAGAGGCATACAAGAGTCTAGAATAACTAAAACCAGTATAAAGAATCTGAAGCAGATCTCATGTTAGATAAAAATCCAACATCTAAACTAAAAGCACATATCATACTAAAACCAATATAAAGGCCAATGCCTATTGTGTTATATGAAAATTTGGTAGTATAGAGTTATGAGTTTAGTCAATATACAACATCTAGTTCCTACAACATTATTATTTTGCCAAGCCAAACACATGTCATATCAAAAGTAGTATAAGGTCAATGCCTATTGGCTTATATGGAAAGTTGGAAATGCAGAGTTACAAGTTTAATCAATCTACAACATTCAGTTCATGCATACCAATTAATCCATAGACCTAACTATCAAGAAACCATCACATACAAGCCATGAAACATTAGAGAACATAAACATAAGTGTAAAATAGAACCCACCTCTTCTTTGCTAAGGTCTTCAGAACTGAGATTGCCATGGTAAAGGATCTACAACAATGCCTATGGTTTGGATAAGCTGTCTCCAGTGTTGTGCCAGACATTTCTTGGTATAGCATCCTTGGATCAAGCATCTGGAATGATAATAAAGCAACATCATTAACAATAATTGATGATAATCCATGTAATAAGGAAATTCAAAAGTGAATGATGGCAATCCACTATGCATAAGAAATGAAAGAAGGCCCACATAGTTAGATACCTAAAATATAAGATGTCATATTCGAATGATATCCATAATCATGAAGTAAGTCACCTCATTAGAAATCCAATGCCTCCTTGTCAAACTAATATCATGAGTATTAGAGAAAATAGGAATTAGAAAAATTCCAGCCCAACTTTACACAAAGATGATAAACCACCAAATAAGGATCAATAATTAGGGAGCCATAAATATATATTATAAAAACTTGTGGTAGAACTTTTGTGGTTGATTAAATTGTCAAATATGTTGTAAGTGTAAATCATTGTGGTTCATTTTAATCACAACTTGTTACAACCCCAATTTTTGGGTTCATTTGGTGAGAAATGTAATTTCTCATATTAAAGATATTGGAACAAATAATGATATAATTTGTTTTGAATAAATGGATTTTGTTTAGAATAGCCTTGATGATTGTATTGTGGGCTTTATTGGCTATTGGGCCCAATAACAAGGAAATTCAATTAATTAATGAATAATTGAGAATTTGACAAAAAGAAAGGTGTGGAAACCTCTAGAAGGCGAAAGAATGTGATCCAAAGATGGATTTCATGCCTCTTGGGTTCCTTGGGTTCCAAGGAGTCCAAAGTTGCAAAGAAAAGTAATAAGAAAAGAAAAGATTAATTAAGTATTTCTTTATGAAGAAAGAAATTGAAAATAATGGTAAAAGGTGGAAAACAAATGAAAAGAGGTATAATTGAGATTTCCTTAGTGGAATTTCGTATTCCAAGGATTCCTGATGATAAAAGGAATACTAATGAGGAATATAAAAGAGAAATAAAGAGATATCCTCAAAAAGAAATATTTTAATGAGAAATACACATGATAATGAAGAATAATGCATTTAGATGCATCTAGAAGGATAAGGAGTATCCAATAAAAAGGATTTCGAAATAATAGAGTTTCTTAGGATCCAAGGAGTCCCAATGGGGAAAAGAAAGAGAAAAGGCAAAAATGAGAGGATAATGTGATATATTAATAATGACTTTTGGTATTAATAAAGAGAAAGACTTTTGTAATCTTTTAGTGGCCAATGGATTAAAAGCCAAATTTTAAAAGAAAAAGAGAGGTGACTTTATAAGGAAGGATGATGGAATCGTGATCCATCCTTTCTTTATTTGACATTGGTAATACTAATAGGAAACCAGGACAATAGAGACTCCCAAACCCTAAGTAATGTGGACTACATACATGTGTATATAAGTAGGGAACTCCAACCTACTCCCTCCATCTCTCCCCCGTCCCCCAGGGAACCAACATAGACAGAATAGTAATGCGCCACTCCCCGACTCCCCGTGGTACCTGCTTGGGTGAAAGGGATGGTGTCATGGGTGCATAAAAAAGGAACCGAGCCCTTCATCTTGTCCGACCGCCAGTGACCAAACCCAGGTTGCGGCCAGCTCTGACGAGGGTAGGAGGACGCCGCGAGGAAACCTCCGACAGTGTTGGACAGAGCTGTGTTCTATGGACATGTGCAGAACAAGAACACTGGGAAGGGATCTCCCTACACGACGCGAGAGAAGAAATGAACCATGAGGTCGGAGATGACTTGCAGCTGCAGCCAGTAGGCATTGGTCTACATCGACGTCTGCGCAAGTTTAACTTGCACCTACTGGGCCATGAAGGGGGTGTCGTCGACATCTTACAGTTGAGCAGCAAAGACCACCTCACCCTACCTCTATCTAGAGGACCCTACCACCGAGGATGGGATGGGTCCAATAGACTCTGTGGAGGTGCAACAATCCTCCCCGTGATGCTCTGCATCACCAGTGCCCAAGGGAAGAGGCCGCGTGCGACGATCTTCACTGCTGTAGGTAAGAGTCCTGCGTAGCAAGTAAGAAGAAGAAATAATGGAATTACGTGGTTGCCCCTGGTGTGTGTGCATGAAGGGAGGGACAGGGAGGTCTTTTACCCCTTGCAAAGCTGACCACTTAAAGATTTGTTTCCCGCTGACGTGTCGAGCCACCATTGGCTGAAAAGGTACTTTTATTTGAAAATTTGTAGAAAAAGGTTGGTAGCTTTGATGAATAAAGTTAAAATATGAAAATTGCTCAGAAAAATGAGGGTAATCCAAAAAAAATATAATGGAAGCGTAATTTTGTTTACAATTCAAAAAGTGCATAAAGATGCTATCTTTCTTGGTTAATTATGCCTTTAATCCAAAACTGAGGATTAGATGTTAAGATAATTAGGGTTTGTGATCAATTACGTTAAATTAGGGTTTAAAATAGTAAAAGATGAAGGGAAACCCTAATTACATTGGAAACCATAAAAGTGGACTAGAAACCCTAGGAAACAACTAGGATTAATGGATCATAATGACATGTTTAATGATAGAGAAATTGAATGTCTTTTCAGGATCAACCTGTGCATGCTTGCTTGGTTTCTTGATTGATTGAGTTATTTCTGCATTCAATCTGCTTAACAAGGTATGTGGTTATTCTTATGAATATCTCGAGTTAGTTTTCCGAGGTTTTCTGAAGTTTTCATCGATGACTTGAAATAAACTGTTTGATGAATTTAATACATGCAAATTATAATGTGAATATGACTATCACATAAGAGATATGCCTACTAGCTCATATCCTAGTCCCCTCTGTAGCTTTATAGATTGACCTAGTAAATGGCTACCAATGGGGTAGGCCCATCAGGTCATTGAATGACTTAGTAAATGGCTACCAATGGGGTAGGACCATCAAGTCATCATGAGTCAGGGATTGGGCTACCTTTAGGTAGGGCCATGTGACTCCATAACCCTAGGAATTGGCTACCTGTGTGGTAGGACCATGGGGGTAAGGATCTACCATATGAGAGAGGTAGCATCCATGTCCACTGTAGGGACGATACAGAGATAGGGGATAGGCAAGGATTGAGTAGTATTGCTTAAAATGTAATGTTGGATGTTAAATGATATTTGGTTGACTACATAGTTAACATAGTTGCACAATTATTGTTTCCCCCACATACCAACTTCTTGCTGACCGACGTTTTATTTGTCGGCGTTTTAGGTACAATGAAAGGAACAAACAGTAAAGTGGCATATGTGGAACTAAATGAGAAATAACATACATAGGAGGATTAGTTAGATTAGTATCTTCATGGATAGAAGTTCAGAAATCCCAGCTTTTAAAAGGTAAGTAAAGTTTTTATTTTATACCAGTTTTCAGTTTAGTAGTAGAATTTCATAATTATTATTGATTATTTGTCGAACCTTTGATCCGGGTTATTAGATAACGACTTTGATCTCTTGGTCTCCCTTAAGTGGGGTTACCGGGAGACAGGGTCGTTACACAACTTCACCTCCTAGATACTGAGAGGCATCAAAGATTGACCGCAAAGAGTGGCATCATAGGTCAATGCACTAAAATATGCATTCCTTAATACTGAAACATAATTTGATTACAGAAATTTTCATGTCAATACATAAAAGTATATGGTTATTTCATATGAAAGAACACTTTGCCCTCCATCTTCACCCAAAAAGACAGGCTATATGCAGATATTCAAGAAATCCAATGTTGAAAAAGAAAGAAAGCTTAAAAGGCAGGGTTGTCATTGAATGAATGAAGATGGCTCTCATGATGGTTTCTTTGACATATGAAAACCTGCTTCACTTATTAGACAAGTAAAAGACAGTTGATTATTTTTTATGCTAACATCACACCAACCATCTTGCAGACTCTGGGATGACAAAGAGGCCTAGAAGAATAAGAATACAAGGGAATAGTCCTGCATAAAAGTACAATGTGTTAGTTGAAGAAACAAGTGGCTATTTATGTAAGAATGAGAAACCATTATGTGAAGCTTTGAAGCAGCACAAGTAAATACTATAAATAGGAAATGGATCACCCTCCAAGACAATGAGAAAGGTGATGATGCACCCTATTGGGCATCTGAATGGAATGAGAGCTACTCCCTTTGGTTGGTAAAAAAGTTATTGATGCCAAATCTAATAGGAAATTAGCTTTACTTAAAGTGGGTTAGGTGGAAGGAGACTCCTCCACAAGATAATGCTACAATTTGGAAAGCAATTAAACAATGCCTTGCCTGATAATATTGTTGAGTGTGTGATCCTTCTTGCATCTAAATGTAATTGTTGTGATATACCCCATAAAGGTACGTTTAACCATCTATTGATTACATTTCCCCATGGTGGTTTCATTTGCATCTGTTTGTTCTATGTAGTTATAGATCCTCCTTGATCATGTAACTTCTAAGATTTTCTTTACTAATTTGAAATCACTGATCTTAATGTCTAGAAAAAAGATAATGAATAAACCAAAACCACTATAGTAACTTCCATACCCACTTTCTTGTTGTTTCTCCACATACCCTACTCCTCAGATACTATCCTTGACACCTTCTCCATGATCTCGTAACAACATCATCATGCCTCTGCAAATCAAGACAAATAGAAATTAGCTCCTCTCTTTGTATGATTTGAAGAACATTAAGAAAAAAGAATAACTCTAGGATGTATGACATCAAAAAGCTCGTAAATCAACCTCATGCCTTGTCTTAACTGATCATACTATAGATTAGGCTCGTACATAACCAAAAAGGAAGAATATACACTTCTCCAAGATCACATGCTTGGCAAAACCAGAAGGTCTTCAATGAAACTAGATATCACTTCATATCTAAAACAAAAATAGTAATTGCGTTCAGAATAAAAAAATCTACATGAAGAGAGCTTCATACTAACTCTCATCGTCCATGAACACTTAACATCATCCTCAAACCTCCATAAAACAAGACTATCAGACAATTTCTCCTCTCTTTGCATGATTTGGAGAAATTTCAGAACAAAGAAGAAATTGATGGATGCTTACAACATAAGACTTGAAGGAACTAAAGATAACCAGATAAAACTTTTGCATGAAATTCAATTCTATAATAGGACATTAACTAGTAGTAACTACATGTATAGAATTCAATTTAAAAAAAGATAACCTTCCCTATGTAGAGTACAAGACAAGCATATGATGTTCTAACTACATGAAGGAAACCATTTGTAGATATCTTTGAAAGATAGTTATCAAAATAAACCAAGAACTCACAAACATTGGAAAAAAAAATCTAGTAACTGTTGAGGGGATCTACAATATGGAATGGGAGTGCTATAATCTTCCTTGGATTATATCTTTGTGCAAAAAATATAAGGTCATGCGTAAGCCTACATTTTCTTTGCAAACATTTGGTTTTAATTTTAATTGTCGCATACAATTGCTTTGTGGAATAGGTGTACACACACTTGGGTGAAGCACACAACACTAGTGAAATTGGGAAATCAGGTCGAGTTGTGCATGGATCCTTCATTTACATTCAGCTCCATCATGGATCATATTCTGATCGAGATGTAAGATTTGAAGTATCTATTTATAAGTCCTTGCCATATAAATTTGGTCCTTCCTATTATTCTGTTAATTGTTCTTTACTCAATAGCATTGCTTCATATAGGTGCATTATTCGGTCTACTTGTAGATGTCCATACCATATGAGATATATATGATGACAAAAATTTCCCTGTTTGCAATTAATTAAGTTCTTATTTTGTAGTCCATATGAAGAAAAAAAAATTTCGGAAGGTATGTCAATCAAGTTTCAAATTAGGCCAATTGTAGTATATCATGCATGTGTACATGTTTATGTTGTATCTATACCCTCCTTTATTCCTTGGGAATAAATTTCAATTCATGTTCATATATGTTAGTTATGGAAACATTTTTATGTGGGTAAGGGGAGACTAAAATTATGTAACTCCTCATGGAACTACATCTTTGTTCTATATAAAAGCTAATTTTAGACTTACTTGTGCATTATATCCAATGATCCACCACAAGATGTATGAGTATTTTATAAATGAATCTATTATATTGTGTATCATAGAAATGATACTTTTAGGTTGGAACCACCTCTTAAGTATTCAATGTAACAATTATATTAACTAGGAATATATATATATATATATATATATATAGAGAGAGAGAGAGAGAGAGAACATTTAATGAAATTAGTATTCTTATAATGGCGTAATAAAATAGATGTAAGCTCTATTTAGTGTTGCGTTCATTAATCTGCATGCACCTTATCCTATATCATGATAGATTTCTAGGAACAAATTTGAAACACTATAGCGGAGAACACCAAAATGAAGATCTAGACAGTCATCTTAAAAGAGGTATGGATAGTTCTTGTCCAAAGATATGATCCTTCATTATCTATGCATTCTCCTTCTATCTTTATTTCATATCACTTCCCTATTTATAGGAGACAGAAAAATGTGACAAAATAATTAGATTTAGTTACATGTCATGATTTTACTTAACATCTTGGTGTTTACTATGTTGAAGTTAGCCCAGAGTTTCTCCAGCTCATATCATTATATCATTATGTTCTACAAACTATTCATGGTTAATCTACCGTGTGGAACTTATATTTGTGTGATACAGTATGAATTATTTACTTAGTGAAAGGATCATCTATATTATCCTTATTTCCAATAAAATAAACTGTCAAAACCTCACAAGACACAACTACTTTCATAGGATTATATATTACTTGGATGTGCAACCTCTATGTTGTATAATAGATAGAAATTTTGACAATCGCATTGTCCTATCCATTAAAATGAAATAAAGTTATAAAAGGGGTTGTTTTTTCCAATAAGTAAGAAAGCTAAATGTTCCATTAGCCATTATGTTTTCTTAGTGGCTTCAACTAAAGCACATTATTTGACTCAAATGTGGAATCAGACAAGATAGTTGGGAATCTAGGATACAACTTCACCATCTTGGAGAAACACATATCCAATATATACTTTGACTAATAACCCTCTGACATATACATCTTGGATCACTATAACCATCAAGAACATAACAAATTATCCCATATCAAAACCCTAAGGATGTAGTTTGTTTAATATATCTAAGCTTTTTGTTTAGAACTTTCAAGTACCATATATTTGAAAAAATGATGTATCCAATTAAGTACACACATAAAGCACAATTATTTTTCATGTGCGTCTCATATGATATATATAAACTTATATTTTTCTTAGTAAGTATAATTAATAAAGAAGAACATAAATTTATGTGAAAGTATAATATGAATTATTTGGTGTTTTCATATATTAACATGGAATAAAAAATTGTCACAAGAGAGACATATTTATGTTTAGACATTGATACACTTCGATAAAAATGATAAATGTTTTACCTTAAATCATATCAAGAACTCTATATATGTCATCTTAAACACATAATACATAATGACTCTAGAATCAGAAGCTAAGGGAATTATATCATCTACATACCTAGATAGAGTGACAAATTTGTTGTTAAACGTTTTGAACTGGACACGACATATCATATTACTTTAATTGGAAATCAAGATAAATGATTATAAATATGCAACAAACTATTCTTATCATTAATTGGGGATTTTCTAAAAGCCTACAATAATTTTGCAAGTGTTAACACACTAGATTTGTTTCACAATCTAGAAACCCTATAAGGATGCATTTATTTTGTCTGAAACATCATCAATGAAACATGTAGTCTTGTTATCCATTAATTATATGGTGATAACATACATGAAAGATAGTGAAACTCAACCCTCATATAATTATACTGTTGGAAATTTAAGATCTAAAAAAAATATCCCCTTACCTTAGATGTATTACTTTGCAAGTTAACTTGGCTTTCAAGTACTATAAATTGCCTACATTTAGTTTAGATGTTACAATTATATACATACAATAATATTACAAAAATAGGAATTATAAAAATGTTAAGTTCAATTTACAAGATTTGATTATAACTATCATCAAAGGCTTACTTAGAATACTCAACCTCAAATCTATTAATATCTTCCTAACATATAATATTTATATGACATGATGACCCTCAATATTATGAGATATAATAACACATTATAAGTCATTGGAAATCCTAGTATCGTAATTTATTCTTAAGTAATGTTTTTCCTAATAATAATACATTAGATATGAAGATTCACATTTGATAATGAATCACAATAGCAGGTAAGAAGTTTTAGGTAAGAAATTTCTAAGGAAAAACTTATTAATGCATTGTTTTTCACTGGAAAAACATGCTCTCAGAATTTTTCATCATGAAGTACAAATATTATTTTGAAAATTATGTCATGTATGCTAAATTTGATGATATAAAAATATATATGCATATCTCGTTTCTAAAAATCTACATCCAATGTGGTCAATTGTTTCATTCTTAGGTTCTTTGCATTTTAATCAAGAACAGATACATATATGTGTAAGACATTGTCACACTTTGAGATAAGTAGGAGTTACATTTTTACGTAGTCAAATGTCTAATTAGCTATTTTTCTTGTGCTTGTGAAAAAATATCAATAAAACAAAGCAATCTATATCCAAATTATTTTCCTAAAATGAACATTGGTTACCTTAAACTTTAAAATCAAGTTTTGATTTCATCTATTTGGGATATATACTTCCATTCTATTACTCAATGAAATTTTCATGAATATGGAGTAGTTTCATCTAGCTCAACACCTTAATTTTAAAGTATACCTTGTTAGAAATTATAGAATATTTGCTACCTTATAAGATCTATGATTCTAGATTACCTTCGATTTTGTGTTTCATATTAATTCTTATAATTTGAAACTTCTCAAATGCTTCACCTTTTACTTTTAAGTAAGTAAATGAATGAATGTCCATCAAAATTTGCATTGAAATTAACAAAATAGTTTTGTTTATGCCTATTAGTTTCACCACTATATTTATCAAATTTCAATATGTATGAAATCAAAAGATTCTAGAAATTCTATCAATTGAGTGGAATGTTTGTGTAGGTGTTCCTCCTATGCATGATTGCACATGTATGATTCCTATCAATGATAGTACAAAAGAAACACAAAAAAATGTATATAAAAATCATGAAATCATAAGGAACACGAATTCAGCTTCCTTTCTAAACATTCAACGTTCTAGATAAAGATCATATAACTATAATACTTTTTATAGAACAAATATACATATATATAACATAACATGAAACATAAATAGATCCTCTATATAAGAAAATCCCTTTACATAGACCATACCATCACAAACACATGTCATTAATTACTTAAATATTTTAAAATTTTGTTTTCACCCTATATTGAACCATTATAGAACCGTTCAAGTTGCATATGTTATTGTCTAAACATGTTTCATTCTATGTAGTACTAGAGACTTCAAGAGGAAACTTCAACTACATATGAACTCTACTCTTGACATCATAAATTGAGTAATATATTAAGGTCACTAACATATTTTTATGCCCTAGTGGTATCCAAAAAAATGCATTGTCAAAATGAACATACTGATTTCCCCAATATAAATAATCAAGTAAAGTGGTCAAAATTAATATCAAATTTTATGTTTAAGATAAGAGTAATCATCATGATAAGTCAAAACTTAATCAGTGGTTCTATGTTTCTTCATTGTAGGAATCCTTAAACTAGCGAACAATCTGAGCACACATCTAACATGGTAAGTTTTTGGTTTCCTTCATGATTTTGAACAAAATCTTTTTAGTTTGAATTCTATTTGTATTTGGGATCATGGATTATCTTCTTTCTTGGGGTAAGATTTACATTAGGATCATAATTGTTACGACCCCACCTCCCGATAACCCCCAATTAAGGGAGACCGAGAGGTAGAAGCCGCACCCATAACTTCTGGATCAAAGGTTCGGAAATTAACCAAGAATAATTATTAAATTTTAACAGACTATACTGAAAAGCTGTAAGAAAATAAAAATTTTCATACCTTTTTGAAAACTTGGATCTCTAAACTTCTATCCACTTAAGGATTCTACTCTAACTAATCCTCCTTGTATTTAACTTCATGTATTTCACAATATGACGATTTACTGTTTGTCCTTTTGGCTTGTACCTAAAACGCCGACAAACAAAATGTCGGTCAGCCGAAGCTGG
This sequence comes from Alisma plantago-aquatica, assembly GCA_963693085.1. Taxonomy (NCBI): domain Eukaryota; kingdom Viridiplantae; phylum Streptophyta; class Magnoliopsida; order Alismatales; family Alismataceae; genus Alisma; species Alisma plantago-aquatica. The sequence continues at coordinate 132,834,581 of OY856414.1, read as the reverse complement.
TATGTGGGGGAAACAATAATTATGTAAATACGTTAACAATGTAATCATTCAATTAATCATTTAACAACCAAGATTACTTTTTAGATATAACTCTGTGATCCAAGAGTACCCTATCCTCTATGTTGTCCCCATTAAACCCCTCATGATCCACCTATAAGTGAACCAATTTCTAGGGTTGAGTCACATGGCACTACTCGTAAGTAGCCCACTCCTTAACTCATGGTAGGCTAATGAGTCTCATGGCACTACACATAGGTAGCCCAGTTTCTAACTCTCGGTAACCTAGACGTTGCTCTAGGATTACCCCTTTTTGTTAGCCTCTTCATTACAATAGAGGTGGACCCAGATCTAGTAAGTTATATATGCACATTTATAGTGATAATCATAGTCACTTTATAATTGCATGAATTAAATAAGCATCCAACAGTTATTTTCAAGAAACCGATTAAAACTTTGGGAATCACCGCGAAACTGGAGCGATTATTCATAAGCGTAACCACATACCTTCTCCATGCAGAATATACAGTTATGCTTCAAGTAGATTCAATCAACCAATCAATAGATCCATGCAAGCAAACCAAGAAAATGATCATTAAATCTGCATGTATGTAAATCCTAATTTGTCACCATCATTTATTATTCCAAGTAAACCTTACTCGATCCTAATCTAGGGTATTAGGGTTTGGTTAAGGAATAGATGTACAAACCTTAATTCCATCGCATAATTGTTTATTAGAGTTATTAGTCCCAATTGGACATCATGTGTAACCCTAATTAGCATATCCCACAAAACTGTTTGTTATGATCGCTTAGATCCAATTTACGTTCACTAACCATATCTTAGTTTTAAAACTTAATTCTCATAAGCATGATTATACATATTGGAGACCCTATCTTTTAAACATCATTAACATGATCACCTTCATTTCTCATATTGTTTAAACAAATTCAGATAAGAGCATAAAACAAGGGCTTTTAATGTAATTAACATGTTTAATATTTAATCTAGGGTTTTCCATTTATAATTATTCACTTAAATGTATATTATCCAAATTTTCGGAACAGGGAGCATAAAAAGACTTCAAACATATTTTACTTGTATTCCCCTCATTTTTATGATCATTTTGATATATAAATTTTCTATTTTCAGACACTCCTATCATTTTCTATAATTTGTGAAAGATTAAACCTTTTTACCTTTGACAAGGGTGATTTGGCAGCTTCCTATTGGGCCACGCCACCTGGGACCCGCGTCCAACTGGTTGAGTGGGCAATGAACCCACCCCTTTTACCCCTGAACCGGCTGGTCTAGCCACCCAGTCCAGGTACATGGATTGTGTTCCCGTCTTTCCCTGGTTCGTCTTCTTCCCGTGAACCACGGGAGCGCTGCGCTACCGGCGTTGGGTGCTCTCCGGTGCTAGGCCTCACAGCTGAGGGGGCCGTCCCCAAAGTTTCTTCCTTCCTGGAGTACGGACCTTTGCAACTGGTCACTCCTCTCTCTCCCTCCATACGGACACTAGCGGATCGCTGATGTTCTCTCGGCGCCGACCTCCTGCATCGAAGGTACCCTTCGGCGATCTTGACACCTGCCGCAGTGAGGCTTGTAGCGCCTCCCGCGGCCCGATTCCACCGTCAACCACCATTACTACATGTCTATAGATCGCCTCCCCATCACTCTCATCCTTCATTGATCAGCCGCCTCTCCAATGGCTTGGAGCTTAACGTGCGGATGGCAGCTCCATCTCTTCCGTCGCCCGCGCTAGCTGCTTGACAGTGAGTTCATAGTGAGGGCCCAACCACCCTGGGGATCATCTTGGAGGATTCTGCCCTAGGGCGGTGCAAGATGAAGGCGTAGCAACCTGCTCGTCACCTCCTTCCATGGTCTGGGTCTGCGGATGGCTCTTCCCATGTCCTATGAAGATGACAGAGCAATACTCCCCTGTCCATGCATTGTTTTGGATCAGGAAGGGATCTGGCCACCTTGGTCCCTTTGGCATAAGGCAGCGTGCTGCTTGTAGAGCAGGCTTTAGGCTAGAAGAAGATGGTTTGGCAGACGTTAGATTAGGGTTATAGGGGAAACGACACCGAGGAAGGAGATGAGGGTTTATCTGTCCAAGAAGGTTAGTCATCCCTGAAGGAAAGGGATGTTGTCCTCTATATATACATACCACTGGAAAGCCCTAATGGATCTTACGTAGAATGAAAGGAAGGGAGAGGAAGGAACCTCACGGTTTATAAGGGAAAGACTTTATTTCCATTTTACTTTTTGAGAAAATGTGGATGTATATTAAACACATATCCTTCCTTCTTGTTTCCTTTATCATTTCTCCATTGGTGTATAAGAAAGATAACCAAAGGCAAGTCACACATTATCACCTTCCCATAACCATTAAAAGATGCCTCTTTTGGCGAGATGACTAAACCTTAATTATTCAAATTATCATGTATTTTATTTTCCTTTATCTTATTTAATGGGACTCCTTGGACCCCAAGTAATTCTATTATCTCGAAATCCTTTTTTTTATTGGACACTTATTATCCATCTAGATGCAACTAAATGCATTATTCCTCATTATCATGTTGATTTCTTATTAAAATTTTTCCTTTTGAGGAATTCTCTTTAATTTTCCTCATTGGTATTCCTTTTATCGTTAGGAATCCTTGGGATACGAATTCCCACTAAGGATAACTTAATTCCACCTTTTTCCACTTATTTTCCACATTGTATCATTCTTTTTCTTTCTTAATAAAGAAAGACATAATTAATCTTTTCTTTTTTATTGCTTTCTTTTTACAACTTTGGACTGCTTGGAACCCAAGGAACCCAAGAGGTACAAAATCCTCTTTGGATTTCCTTCCAGAGGTTTCCACATTATTCTTTTCAAATATTCAATTATTCATTACTAATTGAATTTTCTTTGTTATTTGGGCCCAATAGCCAATAAAGCCCACAACACATACATCAAGGCTATTGTAAACAAAATCCATGTATTCAAAACAAATTATTCCATTCTTTGTTCAATTATCCTTAATATGAGAAATTGCATTTCTCACCAATTGAACCCAAAAATTGGGGTTGTAACAATAACATACATGTTTGATGTTCTCGACATGCATGTTCCCTCAATAATGATATAGGTACCATTGAATCATCTAAATGAACAAAGATCTTGGATTCTAGATGAAATCTGACAAAGATCTTGGATTCTTTACAATGATAAAAATAACAATATACTTTTTAGGTTGCTTCTTATTCGCTTCCAAAAACCATTTCAAAGACACAACAAATCATGTGCAAGTTCATACACATATTTCCACTCAACCATTCAAACATTAATAAGTTTGCAACATATCAATTTTTTGAACTTCTTCTTGATATTCTTCAGATCTAGAGCAACTTACAATTACATAACCATGGGGTTGGTAAAAATGGGGATGTATGATTTACAATATTGATACTATAAAACGAAAACATCATTATCCTTCCCCTTTCACTCAATTTGGACATTTAGGATCTGAAGCATCACGTTTAGGATAGTCATAACTTATAGAATTTATTAATTCAAACTTGATTGTCTAGATGTTATTCTTTTGTAGTTACAGCTAACCTAAGAAAACGAATTTGTGTGGCATTTTGGGCATGAGTATTGTCTCTAGAAGAACCATACATGTCAACTAAGGTAAAACAATCTTATATATATATATATATATATATATATATATATATATATATATATATGTATGTATATATATATATGTATATATATATATATATATATATATATATATATATATATATATATATATATATATATATATATATATATATATATATACCTTACATCCATAAAGTTGGATTATTTAGTAGAATTTTAAAATTACCATAAATGAAGGTGGGTATATGTAAGCTACATGTAGTCAGGTACACAATTCTTTTAGCGCGCCCACACACACACACACACACACATATATATATATATATATATATATATATATATATATATATATATATATATATATATATATATATATATATATATATATATATATATAAACTAAAATTAGGAACATCATTCAAGACTTACAAAAAGATCTAAAAGAAAGACATAAATTAGATAATATACAGTATAACAAAATAAAGATATATCAAACCCGTGTCCTGCCACTAATCTATATAGGTTGTACATACTTTTCCCTCACTGTACAATGTTCATACCTGCAAGACGCATATTGTTGTCTAGACAAAGTACCAGCCATGTCTTATCAATACTACCAGAAGATAAGTGTGGCGCTCTCAAAAGAGCTGTCTCCAAAAAAAGGGAAAGTAATAGTCATTAATCCTAATCACGACTATTGTGATTCTTAATATATTTATTTCCTAACTTGTTCTACGTGCAAATATTTTTCCGTTTTAAAATGAATAATATATTATCTAAAGACTAAGTAATGAGCACGCTCAATTGTTGTCATGTGCATGTGACGCTTACCCAAATGAGACGTCAATACTGCCTCCCCAACTGCTTACTACAACCCTTTCTCACTATCCCCACAGTACCCTGAAGCTCCACTTGGAAAGAGACGCTCGACAAACATTGCATCAACGTCTGCCATAGGAGAGACTGTACCCGATGGTGTGATTTTTATTCTCGATTTCCTCCTTCTCCCAAATTAACCTCCCATTTCTTGCTTATTTCTCTACCTTAATATTTCTAATTAGACAATATTGTCGATGCTTTGTAGATGCACGCCCAATTATTGTCGATACACACACCTAATATGCGTGTCTGAACATATTGATACACGCCCAAACATATAGATACACAAATAATTATTGTGGTACTTATTAATTGTGTGTCGGCACCTAAACATGTTGATACACGCCCAAACCTATTGATAAGCGCCCCTTTTTATGCACGTCACTCTAAAGTGGATGTGCTCACTGGTGTGATACGCGTCTCAACATGTTGAGAGACATCCATAAATGGGTATAGACACCCAAACATGATAATGCACACCTATGAAAAAGGTTATACATTGCAACAAATGACACACACGCTAACTTTGTATCGGCAGCCCAGATATGTCGAAACGTGCACATAAATGGTATAGGAGCCCAATTATTATAGATACACGCACATAATAATTGATACACGTACATACTAATTTTGTGGATGGCTACATATACTAATTGATACACATACATAACTAAATAATAACAATTTTATGGATTATAAAATTGATATAATTTTGTTGAATATGCCTTTTGATTTGAATAATTGAGTAACTCCAACATAACACTATAGGTATTATATTTTTCTATTCACAATATAAGACTAGAATAAATTTGTAATATCACTTAGTTTTGCATGTTGATACAGGCCCAAACATAAACATATGTGCCCATTAATGTGTAAGCGCACGAACATGTTTGTACACCCACTAATTAATGTTTGTACGCCCAAAAGGAATCAATTACATGAGGAGACACGCAGAAATTGGTGTATCTGCACAAAAAGGAGCATACGCCCCCATAAAAATGTTAATATGTGCCCAATAATTACTGATCATGACCATGCATATATAAAACACAACACATCAGCTCGAACGCCCCACTAGTGCCCATAAATGTTACATGCTCAAACATGTTCATATGTTCTCTGTAATGTGATATAATAGCGCATAACATGTTGATAGACACTCACTAATAAATATTTATACGCCCGAAGGAATAACATATATGAAGAAATGTGCCCATAAATGGGTATACGCACCCCCATTAAAGAGGTTATGCACACCATAACAGTTGATATTTGCACACAATAATTATGTATCAACGCCTAATAATTGTTGATACATGCACACGCCTATAAAAGGAGTCACACACAAACCAAAAAGTTGACACACACTAATCTTTGATACGCGTACAATAATATGGTTCGGCGCCCACTAATGCTTTCTTATTTATAATAGGCACGAACGAGCATGGTTGGGTGCTAAACAATATTGATAACGTCCACTAATGAGGGGTCACATACGCCTAAAGGTGTCACTTACATGAAGGTACGCTCCCACATATAGAGAACACTGAACCACAATTAAGGGGCACACCACCAAGAATGGTTTGTACACGCCCAAAAATGGGTTGTACACGCCCAAAAATGGGTTGTACCCGCCCAAAGAATAGTTAGCACGTGTTTGTGTTGAATTGTTTTTTTTTTTTGAGGAAAGGTAAAGTTTGTTTGTGTTGAATTGTGAGACACGATTGTATTATGCACCCAAAAATGAGTTATAAACACCCAAATGATTCATACATGCCCAATGATCGGGAATATGCAAGATCGGGAATACACACCCATTCTGAATTAATATAGTGGACTTATTGTCATATATGCACCCACAAATAGGAAACACACGCCTACCATTGAGTAAAAAATGCCCAAAAGTGGCTATACATAACTAAAAATAATTAAGAGACCCCTAAATCAAAGAATAAGCGCCTAAAAATATGCAATAACTGGCCAAACACGTGGAATACATGCCGAAAATATAGTTACTACACTTATTAGTTGATTTATAACACACTCTTGTAATATGCGGCCAAACATAAATCATACGCACATAAAATTAGATTATACGTGCCCATAAATTGACAATATGTGCCTAGAAATGTGAAATTAGCACCCAAAAACACCCACTTTGATGGGGTCATGTGATGACAAACTTTTTGTGTAGGATAAAAACATTAGATGGTCCAATCCAAACATTATCATGACTATATTTATTGAAAATTTTGACAAAAATAAAATACTCAAAATTCTTGTACCGTTCTTCAATGTATTAAATCTCATTCCAACAAAAGGTATGCTCGAATCTATAACAATTAGGCGGCTACTTTAACAATTCTATTTGCACATACCAGTGTTATTGAATGTCTAATTTTAGAAATTAAGTGCCAAAAAAATTGAATATACACGTATATAGCATGGTTCAACCCCTACATTGATGTATTTGAGCCTACATCTATATATAATTTGCACATTTGAACACTTTGCACATATTTTTAGAAAAGAAAAGGAAACTTTGATAATCTAATATGAGCACTTTGCACCTAATCTTTTGTGAAAATAAGTATACTCGTCTGGTAGTGCATTCTATTCATTATAGTTCAACATTTAATGCATTGTTTGATACTTTTCCATACATCATAAGTCACATTAAATACAACTTGTTCATCCCGTACCACCAGTCTGACAAAAAAACCTCACTTAAGGGTCTTCAAATCTTTTGTGCCGGACTTTCTGTCCCGTTTGTGTCCCAAAAAATCTTGCCATTCATGTATCCAAAAACCCACCCCTACATAAATTAATCTGGTATCCGTTCTACAGATATTGGGAGAAAATTTGAACCCCACTCAGACCCTATTTTGAGCAAACAGTCCCACTCAGGCTCGCCCAAAACACTATGCCCGATCATTACACCTGTGCGTGACATAGATGGGCGTGAGAGAATCATTTTCGATTATTTAAGCTCAGCTAGATACCAATATTCAACAGCTCTCAAAAAGAAGATGTCAATATCGACTAGATGGCGTCGTGTGTCCGGTTTGCATGCCTAGATGGTAGTACATAACCATTGATGTACTTCACCCAGTAATTTTAGTATAAGGATAACATATTTGTTAATAATGTTCTGTATTAATATTATATTAGTCTGGATAGGTTAGTGAATACCATATTTATAAACATAAGTTTTGCGACTAAGTCACGTTGTTTCTTCTCCGCCAACGTCACTCAACCTGACAGATGTCGTATATGCAGGAAATTAGGCTTTCATGTGATGAATGATCTTGGGAAATACCTAGGAGTCTCGATTCTCCACAAAAGAATCAATAAGTCCACACACTCAAGCATCCTCGACCCAATCCAGGGAAGAATGAATAGCAAGACAACGTGTAATCTTTCGCTAGCCGGAAGAATCACCTTGGCCAAAGCAACCCTGCACTCCATTCCTACGTATATAGTGCAGATGGCACTGCTTTCTCCTACTTTCTGTGATGATATCAACAGCCACGTTCGACACTTCATCTGGCAAGGCTTAAGCGACCAGAAGAAGATATCCCTAGTTTCTTGGAAAAAGATCACAACAAGTAAGGACCGAGGTGGCCTCGGGGTCAGGGATGCTTGAGATCATAACTCAACAATGATGTTGAAGAACGCTTGGTCATATCTAAATGAGCCAAACAAACTATGGGTCAGGATCCTAAACGGGAAATATCAAGGAAGAGGGGCGGCTTCTAAGGCCTCTTATTTTGCAACTTGGCGATTCATCAAATCAAATTTACCAACGCTTCAAAACATGTGCTCCAAATCGATCACCGATGGTGAGAACACGAAGGTGTGGCAGGATAAAAGGTTGGTTGGGGAAGTTGTCCTCACCTTTGCACCTAACCATAACATTCCGACAGAGATCACAGACCTTCAGGTTGCGTCGATGCTTTTGGACAACGGGGAATGGGATTGGAATTTCACCTATGCCCACCTCCCTGCATACACCTGGGATATCATTCAAATGCTTCCTCCACCCGATCCTGCCGCCAGGGTGGACACCTTTATCTGGCCCCACGAAACGAGCAGAACCTCACTGCTAGATCCGTGTATCGTTGGCTACGAAGGAACAAAGAGCTAATCATCCCAGGCGACTGGGCTTCAATCTGGAAGGTACAGGTCCCAGAGAGGATCAGGATCTTCCTGTAGCTTCTCCAACACAGAGCTTTGCTCACTAACGCTGAGAAGTGTTGCCACCACATTAATGTCACCGGCGACTGTTCGAGATGTCACGCAAGGGACGAAACGATTATTCATTGTCTTTGGGATTTCCCAAGAAGTGCAGATGTCTGGCATGCATTCCAACCTACTCCCAGTTTCTTCCTTGAACATGAAAAACTATGGATCGCCAAGATGATAAAAGGCGCCTACAACATCATCCACCCAATTACTCTGGTAGTCACTTTGTGGCACATCTGGACCATGCGTAATAATGAGGTTCATGGAGGCAGTAGCATTCCTACTCCAGCCATCGTACACTTCATACTGTTGCGCTCGGAGACGGTGCAAAAGCTCTCCAGCCTAACACACCCCACCCCAGGGTTGAACTCCCAGCCTCGCAGAGGCGCAACTCATTAGTGTACCAAGAGTACATAATCTTCACTGACGCTTCCTATTCTCTGTCTTCGCTGAAATCCAGTTTTGGATGTGTAGTCCTAAGACACGACGGGAACCTCGTCCTAGGGGTGGGATACCCGACCAAGGCTGGATCTGTGACTGAAGCTGAGGTCACTGCAATCATGCAAGCTACCGCCTTAGCCAAATCCCAAGGCTGGTCCAACGTGCTCATTATCACTGATTCTACCTCGGCCATCCAAGCTTTGACAGCCAAGACATGTACCCAAGCTCGCTTCCGAGCTCATCATCACCAATGGAATAACCTTTCTATCAGCTCTCCCTCATTCTGCATCCTACGCAGTCCCCGGGAGTTCATCACCATAGCTGACACAACTGCTAAGTTCGTACTCAAGAGCAATAGTAGAGTAGAGTTCTCATCATGGCCTTCATGGCTAATATTCCTTTGTAGTGTGGCCCAAAATAAAACAATATATATAATATTAATGTAATTTCTGAAAGGATGCATCCATTGGGTAAGGGAGGATTCCCATAACCGTCATACCTCTTCATGATGGTTAGAGAGGTATTAGGATAATCTTATATATTGGGACTGGTCCTCTCTCCATGAGACTTACAGTTGACGATTCCACCCCTTCGTAGTCTCACCGGGGGAGAGAAATCAGAACACCCGATCCAGTGAACATACTTTATTCGTTCGTTGGTCTTCCCTTCCACTTCTTGTTCGCTGCATCTACTCTTTCGTCCCTTCCGTCTCCATCCAGTCTGTGACACTCTGCTGCCGGACAGTTCATGCCGTATCGCAGCCAACGTACGAGTAGCCATGGAATCTTCTGTAAATTCTGGTATGATTTCTAACAATGGTATCAGAGCGAGGCTCTTCGTCTTTATATCTGGATATTACCCTTTCCTTTCTATTGACGATATGGAACAGAATCGAGGATCATGGTTTCGGATTGGTCTCTTCTCACGTGGCTTCTTTCTTCCTCAAGTTCCCTAGATCGCTGACATCTCTTCTTGGGTTTTATTCCTAACTTTCATCACAATACGACGCTTGTTGGCCATGTCTGCGCTACACGCAGTCAAGCGAGAACAAAACCATCTATAAGGGTTACTTACTCGCCTTCATGCTTGTTTGCGCTAATGCCTATGCACATGTATTTTGCAATTAAATCAAGCGTAGCAACTTGTGACACAAATATGATTGTGGTTAATTGTTCCGATGAATTCTATTAAACTAGTTTGTGAATTCTGTCAAACTCCGAATAATATATGGAATGCATAATTTTATACGGTTTTACGTTTCATCCAAGAACAATAGATTTCTAAATTTGTTGATCGGCAATTGAGAATGTTTGTCCGACGCCGATGTACTACTAAATATGTTCCCTGTTCGGCAACTAATGCAACCTGTAATCTTTTTAAATTCATATCTATGTGTCGTTGTCATATCTGTATGTCAATTCATTCAGTTACCTATTATCTATTGGCCTTACATGGTGCCGTTTTGCTAAGGTATGACAGTTATGACGATAGTTTTGCTAAGGCATTACAGTTTAATCTACTTGATCATAAGCATACATGACGTTCAAATCAGTTTACATTATTGACTGTTATGAGAATATGTTTACATTGTTGTGCTTTACGCCTATTTTGGGATATGGTTAAAATTAAACTATTTATGTAATATCTATTACAAATCAAACGCACACTTTTTTTTATTTTACTGGTTCATTGTGCTTTTGATTAAATATTAACTTGTTCGAATTCAGACCCAATATGTCATGTGCAGACGATTTTGTACATGGATAAAACATCGGTCTAAAAATTATGATGACAATCTTAAATAGTTCTTTTTTTTATGTTGCTAGTTGATGAAATTTTTTTGAACTTGAAGTTATTTAGTATCTCACCAAAGTAAAAATATTCATATAAGGACCGTGCAATATTAAATTATATTTTTGATGTATGTGATAATGATTCTTCCCAAAGGTTGATCATTTGTTGACAAAATTAAATAGGAGAAGATCATTTTAATACAACTAATGACATATTTAACCCAAAGGTGAAGCTATTTTATTAGTGTAAAATATTGTTGAGTTGATCTTGTCAAGTGAGTGTGACTCACATTAAGAAACTAATCTCATTTTGTGTTACATTTTATCCAAAGATGAATGTAATGAATAATTGAAATTAGTAGTTAAAAGTATATAAATTTGATCTTATTTTGTTACTTTTACATTATAGTTGTGGTTTAATGTTGAAAAATTTATTTATTGCAGTCCTTTCCTCATCATTGTGTGGTGATAATAATATTCCAAATCTCAATGGTTCAAACTTTAATGAATGGAAAGAAAAGGTCATGTTTACATTAGGGTGCATGGACTTAGACTTAGCTTTCTGAGTGGAGAAACCACAACCACTTACAGAAGAAAGTGCCACTGCAGAAAAGGTCAATTATGATAAGTGGGAACGTTCTAATATGCTTAGTTTGTTGCTTATGCAAGCAAACATGGGAAAGCATATTAGACGGTTCATTCTCACTTCTGAATTGGCAAAAGATTTTCTAAAGGCAGTGGAGGAGCAATATGTTTCTTCTAGTAAGTCTAGGGCCAGCACCTTAATGGCCAAGATGTGCTCTATGAAGTACAATGGTTTGTGTGGGATCCGTGAACACATCATGGAAATGAGAGACATTGCTGCACAACTGAATGAGATGGAGTTATCTATCTCTGATGCATTTCTTGTTCATTTCATTTTAACCTCCTTGCCTAGTCAGTATGGATCATTCAAAGTCTCTTACAACACACAAAAGGAGAAATGGTCAATAAATGACTTATTAGCCATGTGTGTTCAAGAAGAAGAGAGACTCAAAAATGAAGGGGTGCCTACTGTACATTTAAGCACCCATGACAAGCATAACCATAAGGGTAAAGGAAAAATGAAAGGAACTACTCCTATCTCAGGTGGAGTGTCCAAGCCAGGTGATGGCAAGGCCGGGGGAAGTAAGGCTAACATGAAATGCTTCTTCTGCCGTAAGAAAGGACATGCTAAAAAGGAGTGCTTCAAGTACAAGAAATGGTTGGAAAAGAAAGGTATACTGTCTCTTGTTTCATATGAATTTCATCTTTTAAATGTTCCTTTATATAGTTGGTGGCTTGACTCTGGTGCTACTGTGCATATTTCCAATACATTGTAGGGATTTCCGAATCAAAGGAAACTAACAGAGCATGAAAAAGTCCTCTATTCTGGAAATAAATTGGGCTCTCGTGTAAAGGCCGTTGGCACATGCAGATTAATCCTTGATAATGGAAAGTTGTTGGACTTAGAAATTACTTTTTATGTATCAAATTATAGTAGAAATTTAGTCTCAGTTTCTAGATTAGATAAATTAAACTATAGTTTCATTCTTCAAAGTGGACAACTATCATTGTATAAAAACTCTAGTTTAGTTGCTACTTATGTTTTAATAAATGATCTCTATCAAGTTCAATTAAGCCCTAATTTTGAGAAATCTTTTACAGTCCAGCATAATATTATTAGTAATAAACGCACATTGTTAGATGAGATATCATCACTTCTTTGGCATAGAAGGTTGGGATACATTTCCAAAGAAAGGATCCAATGATTAGTGAAGGAAGGCATTTTAGGGCCTTTAGACTTTACTGATTTTTGAACATGTGTTGAATGCATAAGGGCTAAGCAAACCAACACTTCTAAAAAGGGTGGAAAGAGAAGTAATGGAACATTAGAAATAATTCACACTGATATTAGTGGACCATTCCCACCTTGTTTTACAGGGGAAAAATATTTTGCAACTTTTATTGATGACTATTCACGATATATGTTTCTCTACCTATTAAATGACAAAAGTGAGGTTTTTCAATCCTTTAAGAACTTTAAAGTTGAAGTGGAGAAACAATTGGGTAAGGTGATTAAGATAGTCAGATTCGATAGAGGAATTGAATATTATAGAAGGTTCACTGAGATGGGACAAAGAAAGGGACCATTTGCACATTTTCTTCAAGAAGAGGGTCTTGTACCTCAATATACAATGCCAGGCACGCCAAGTCAAAATGGTGTAGCTGAAAGAAGGAATCGAACATTAAAGAAAATGGTTCGTGCAATGCTTTGTAATTCATCCCTTCCTTCTTCAATGTGGAGTGAGACTTTAAAAACGGTAGTGCATGTATTAAACAAGGTTCCTAGTAATTCTGTCCAAAAAACCTCATACGAATTATGGATAGGAAGGAAACCATCCTTGAACTATATGCACATATGGGGATGTCGTGCAGAAGTTAAGATTTATAGTCCACATGAGAAGGCCTTTGACCCAAGGACCACTAGTGGTTTCTTTATTAGTTATCCAGAAAGGTCAAAGGGATATAGATTTTATTTTCCATCTCACCCACGAAAGATAGTCAAGAGTGGTAAGTCTAGATTCTTGGAGGATCATCAAATTAGTGGGAATGATCTACTTCAAAATATAACTTTTGATGAAGTGCAGGATAATTCAATCGCACCTACACCTAGTCAAACTTATATAAGCTATCCAATAATTATTCCTATGAATAATTATCAAGTGGATGGCCAACTGGATGAGCCAATAGAAGTAAATCATGCTCCAAATCAGGTTGTAAATGAACAAGTTGATAATGTTCATGATGAAGGACAACCCGAAGAGCATACAGAAAATGTAGAACCCAATGCTGAATTAAGAAGGTCCACAAGATCAAGGAGGTCTGCCATTCCATCTGATTATATTGTATACCTTCAAGAGCCAAACATGGACTTTGAAGATATTGATCCCTTATCTTTTTCACAAGAAATGTATTGTGAAAATTCCTCTAAGTAGTTTGATGCCATAAAGGAGGAACTAGCATCCATGGATAAAAATCAAGTATGGGACCTTGTACCTTTGCCAGAGAATATTAAACCTATTGGTTGTAAATGGGTCTTTAAGACCAAAAGGAACTCAAATGGGGAAATTTAGAAGTACAAGGCTAGACTAGTTGCTAAAGGTTTCACACAAAAAGAAGGCATTGATTATAAGGAGACCTTTGCTCCAGTCTCATCAAAGGACTCCTTTAGGATAATCATGGCCTTAGTAGCTCATTTTGATCGTGAGCTACACCAAATGGATGTGAAAATGGCATTTTTAAATGGAGATTTATCTGAACAAGTCTATATGGAACAACCAGAAGGTTTCATTGATAATAGTAGAAGTCACATGGTTTGCAAATTGAAGAAATCAATATATGGAATGAAACAAGCATCTCGACAATGGTATATAAAATTTATCACTATTATATCAACTTTTGGGTTTAAACCAAATATTGTTGATCGGTGTACATACCTCAAGGTCAGTGGGAATAAATTCATAGTATTGATTCTTTATGTGGATGACATTCTACTAGCAAGTGATAAGATTTCTATATTAAATGAAACTAAAGAATTTCTTTCCTCTAACTTTGAGATGAAAGATATGGGAGAAGCTGTGTATGTACTCGGTATGGATATACATCGAGACCGAGCTAAGGGCATACTCGGTATATCCCAGAAAGCTTACATATCTCAAGTTTTAGAAAATTATGGAATGAGAAATTGTTCACCTGGACCTGCACCTATAGTTAAAGGAGATAAGTTTAACTCCAAGCAGTGTCCTAGTAGTGATATAGAAAGGAATGAAATGAGGAAAATATCATACGCATCTGCAGTTGGGAGCCTAAAGTATCTACAGATATGTACCAGACCGTACATTGCTTTTTCTACTAGAATGATTGGTCGTTACCAAAGTAACCCTGGCATGGACCATTGAAGAGATGTGAAGAAGGTGATGCACTATCTACAAGGAACAAAGGACTACATGCTTACATATAGAAGGACAAACCACCATGAGGTTACGGGATATTCAGATGAAGATTTTGCAGGATATCTAGATAGTAGGAAGTCTACAACAGGCTATGTCTTCCTATTGGCTGATGGTGCACTATCATGGAGAAGTATTAAGCAAAAGACTACAACTTCATCTACCATGGAAGCTGAACTTATAGCTTTCCATGAAACATCATCACATGTGATATGGCTTAAGAATATGATACAAGATCTTAAAGTTGTTGACTCAATTCATAAGCCAATACAGATATATTGTGATAATGAAGCCGCAGTCACTTTTGCTAATAATGATAAAAGCACAACGACATGCAGACATCTAGACATAAAAATCTATGTTGTCAATGAGCGAGTTGACAACAAGATGATACAGATTGATCACATTGGTACACAACACATGATATCAGATCCTCTTACTAAAGGGCTAGCTCCAGGATTGTATACATCTCATGTAAAGAATATGGGTCTGAGAAAGTTATTTGATGTGTAATGAATAATGTGATTTAACAATGTAATATTTATTGTGTGATCACATATATGACTCGCTATTTCTGTTTCAATACTAGTTATAACAGAATGTCGGTTTTGACAGAAAGTTGGACCAGAGAATAGATTTGAGATCAATCTATTCATAAAGTTTATACCACTACATATAAGATACGTAGATATTGTAGTACATAGAAGGAAGTACAAATTTATTAGGTACCAACCGCTATGACTCATATCTAATCTCATATATGTAAGTATATGTGTTGAGTATCGATGGCAAATTGTTCATGTTATTGCCATCACATTTTGGGTCAAGTGGGAAAATATTAAATATTCTTTTGCAGTGTGGCCCAAAATAAAAAATATATATATAATATTAATGTAATTTCTGAAAGGATGCATCCATTGGGTATGGGAGGATTCCCATAACCGCCATACCTCTTCATGATGGTTAGAGAGGCATTAGGATAATCTTATATATTGGGACTGGTCCTCTCACCATGAGATTTACAGTAAACGATTCCATCCCTTCGTAGTCTCACCGGGGGAGAGAAATCAGAACGCCCGATCCAGTGAACATACTTTATTCGTTCATTGGTCTTCCCTTCCACTTCTTGTTCGCTGCGTCTACGCTTCCGTCCCTTCCGTCTCCACCCAGTCTGTGACGCTCTGCTGCCGGACAGTCGGTGCCGTATCGCTGCCAACGTACGAGTAGCCATGAAATCTTCTGTAAATTCGGGTATGATTTCTAACAGAGTTCTCATCATGGCCTTCATGGCTAATGTGTAATGAGCCCTTAGATATTTCTTTCATCCCAACTTTGTACCCTGTTGATCGTTAATTGAAATGTTCTTTATATATAAAAAAAAAGATAAGTTTTGCATCCGACCATATTTATATCATACTCGACCAACTAGCAACATATTTAATTGCATACAGAACGTACGCATCAATTCATTTGTTATCTTTTATAGTGCAAAAGGAAATTAATGACAATTAATGGACTGCGGCGCGGGGTATGTTTGCATGGTCTGCGTTCTCTTCTCTAGGCCTAGTTAACAGGTGTTCTCTTATCTTCATATATGATATAAGTAACTTACACAAGCATTGCAGCAGCAACCCTTGTGCCCTACACGGCGCTATTATTTATGTCCAACTGCACTTGGTTTTCTTATGAGTCTAGTCTGCCCAGGAATCGTTGATATTCTCAAGCTTGCCTCAAAGCGAGCCCTCCCAGATTCCTTTACCATTGACAAGCTATGTCACTATTAGCAGCTTCCGTTCCTCTAGATTGTTGCATAAAGCGTGCCTTTTAGAGTTTCAAGCGAAGCGTAGACCATACTCTTAGCAAACTACGTGAAGACCCAGGAAAGGTGATCGACTCGAGGATCAAGAATAAGTTTGCGCGCTCACACACCTCTGTGCACGTAAAATGGTACAAGTAGACCCAACTTGTCCAAACCCTGCGGAGCTTTATGGAGGCAAGCGCACCTCGACCGCTGGTTCAGTTGGCGGACACCTACCACTGAAAGAGAAACTGATGCTGATTTGTTTGGGATTTTGCTTGATGTAATGGCTAGAATCAGTATCCAACTGTTATTTCACTGTCTGCTTTTGTGGCCTCTATCATGCGTGCGTGCACAACGATAAGACGTATTTACCTAATAAATTTTTGGTCAATGGCCCCGTTTGCATAATTAGAACAACTTACCTCCAACTTGGTGTCTCAGTTTATAGAAGCATGAGTTTATTAAATATATACGAAGTGGCCAGTAGTTCACGACACTTGAGCAGCATACTATAGTCATATATTTACTTATTTATCTAAAAGACTGATCCACTTATTTTACTTTAAATAATAATAGTATAATACTCATAACAGGACCATCTTTGGTGGTGCGCACCCCACATGGTCACACGTCTAGTAGACGAAGACACATGACCCCTAAACATTGCAAAGAAAGCCCGACAATAGAGAAGGAGGGATCTGGTCATGCCTAATAACTTAAATAAAGGAAAATGTGAGTCTTAGTTGACACCTAATGAGCTTACTAAATAAACCCTGATAAAATGCACTCTATATTGAATCAATGGTTGACACGCTTAGTTAGTAGATAGTTGCCAGTTGGTTAAAACTATAATACCCATGAGAAAACCATCTTTGGTGGTGCACACCCCACATGGTCACATGTCTAGTAGGCAAAGACACATGACACATAAACATTGCAAAGAAAGCCCACACGAGAGAAGGAAGGATCCGATCTTGCCTAGTAACTTAAATAAAGGAGTCGGTGAGTCCTAGTTGACACCTAATACTAATGAGCTTACTAAATAAACCCTAATAAAATACACTCTATATTGAATCAATGTTGCACAAGCTTAGTTAGTAGATAGTTGTAGTTGGTTAAAACTATAATACCCATGACAGAACCATCTCTGGTGGTGGGCACCCCACATTGTCACATGCCTAGTAGACAAAGATACATGACCCCTAGACATTGCAAAGAAAGCCTGACACGAAAGAAGGAAGGATCCACTCTTGCCTAGTAACTTAAATAAAGGAATCAGTGAGTCCTAGCTGACACCTAATACTAATGAGCTTACTAAATAAACCCTACTAACAAACACTATATACTAAATCAATGGTGCACAAGCCTAGTTAGTAGATAGTTTCCAGTTTGTTAAAACTATAATACCCATGGAAAAGACATCTTTGGTGTTGCGGCCCCCACATGGTCACACATCTAGTAGACGAAGATAGATGACCCTAAACATTGCAAAGAAAGCCCGACACGAGAGAAGGAGGGATCCCTACATGCCTAGTAACTTAAATAAAAAAAACTAGTGAGTCTAAATTGACACCAAATACTAAAGAGCTTACTAAATAAACCCTAATAAAATACACTCTATATTGAATCAATGATGTACAAGGTTAGTTAGTAGATAGTTTCCAGTTAGTTAAATCTATAATACCCAACACAAAACCATCATTGGTGGTGCGCACCCCACATGGCCACATGTCTAGCAGACAAAGACACATGACCACTAAACATTGCAATGAAAGCCCAATATGAGATAAGGAGGGATCTGGTCTTTGCTAGTACCTTAAATAAAGGAATGGGTAAGTCTTAGTAATGAGCATACTAAATAAAACCTAATAAAATATTCTATGGACTGAATCAATGGTGCATAATCATAGTTAGTACAGAGTTTGCAATTTGTTAAAATTATAATACCCATGACAAAACCATCTTTGGTGTTGTGCACCCCACATGATCACATGTTTGGTAGACAAAGGTACATGACACCTAAACATTGCAAAGAATGCTTGACACAAGAGAATGAGGGATCTTGTAACGTCCCAGGATTTGAGGTCTCCGATAGAATGATCTTATAAGGAATGATTGAACTGCCCATATCACCAAGGTACACCTCCTTTTCCGGGAGCCTGTCACTAAAAAACTCCATAGTTAAGCATGCTCAGCTTGGAGTAGTACTGAGATGGGTGACCATTAGGGAAGTTGAACCTGGCTTGCTTGTGAGTGAGGAAAGAGTGTGCAGTTAAGGCTAACAATGGTCTGTGGGACCAGTCGTCAATCATGAAACTCTACTAGAGCCTTGGGTAGTGGGCCCCGGTGTTACAAATGGTATTAGAGCCATAACCCCTCCAGTAGGTGGGGCCCATATGGGTATATGGCATACCAGTCTTGAGTCGTGCGGTCCAAGCATGTTGGAAAGGGTTGTCCATGGTTGACGTAGCCACCCTTGCACTAGTATTCCATGATCAGGAGCTGGGTGTCCGTGGGCCATACTAGATCTATACTGAAATGGGGAATATTATCAAGCCATATAGTTGATCCTTGACGAGGATGTCAAGAGTCTTAGTGGGAGAGATTGTAACATTCCAGGATTTGAGGCTCGGATAAAATGATCTTATACGGAATGATTGGACTACCCATATCACCAAGGTGCACCTCCTTTTCTGGGAGCCCATCACCAAAAAATGACATAGTTAAGCGTTCTCAGCTTGGAGTAGTACTAGGATGGGTGACCAGTCGGGAAGTTGACCCTGGCTTGCGTGTGAGTGAGGAAAGAGCATGCAATTAAGGCTAGTGGTGGTATGTGGGGCCAGTCATCATTCATGAAACTCTACTACAGCCTTGGGCAGTGGGGCCATGTGTTAGAGATTTGGTGTTGCTTAGTAACTTAAATAAGAAATCAGTGAGTCCCAATTGACACCTAATACTAATGATCTTACTAAATAAAGCCTAATAAAATACACTTTATACTGAATCAATGGTGCACAATGTTAGTTAGTAGATAGTTGCTAAATAGATAAAACTATAATACCCATCACAAAACCATCTTTGGTAGTGGGCACCCAACATGGCACACGTCTAGTAGACATGGACACTTGACCATTAAACATTACAAAGAAAGATCGACATTAGAGAAGGAGGGATCTGATTTTGCCTAGTAACTTAAATAAAGGAATTGGTGAGTCGCTGTACAAAGTCATTGTAATGACCGTGCCACCCGGTAACCCCCAATTAAGGGAGACCAAGAAGCCAAAGCCATTATCTCAATTAACAGGATCAAAGGTTTGAAAATTAATCAATAACAATAATCAAAATTTACCAACTAAACTGCAAATTGGTATAAAATAAAATTTTGCATACCTTTTCCAAAAATAGGGATATCTATTTCTATCAGCATCAGGAGTCCATTCCAACTAATCCTCCTTTGTAATTTAATTCGTATTTAATTCCACATGTGCCACTTTACTATTTTTCCTTTTTGATCTTGTACCTAAAATGCCAACAAACAAAATTTCAATCAACATATCAGAATCTGCTGGTATGTGGGGACAACTGAAATTTCACAAATATGGCTAACAATTTAATTATATCAATCAGGTTAATTAGCAAACCAATTTTCATTTTCAATGTGTCATTCTCCACAACTTTTGCCCTAACCCTGGAATACCCCTCTAGGGTTTCTCTTTTGCCATTGACTTAACCTTCTCAATCCTAAGCTTGGTTCCTGGGGGTCACCTCTCATGGTGCCCCATAGTCATGCAACATAGACCACATTCTCATTCCCGAGCTTGGTGTCTGGGGTCACCTCTCATGGTGCCCATTGGTCTACCCTCTTGGGCCTGACCTTTATGGCATCCAAAATTAGGGTGGCATGTAGGTGCGAGAATACACATGTATTTATAATTGTGATAACCATAGTGACTTTATAATTGCAGTATGAACATCCAAACTTTTTAGTTTCAATCAATGTGATTAACCATCCGAGAATCCTTCGGGAAAACTAATGCGATTAATCATAATTAACAACATACCTGTTAGGATGAATTGAGATAGAATAGTCTAATCAATCAAGACATCCAATCAAGCAAGTACAAGAGTCCTGAAATTACATCCAATTCCTTTTTATCAAAAACTATTCAAACCATCTTGCTACTTAAGGTTTCTATTCCTTTTTAGGATTTCTAACTCTTTTAGGGTTTACTTTGCAATTAGGGTTTTTACTTCATTTTACTCTTTTAAACCCTAATTTCCCATCCATCCTTCATGAAATTTATTAAGGTTACCTTTTAACAACATATAACCTTAATTTCAGAAACAACACATTTAATCATCAATTAAGTCCATTAAGCCTCTTTTACCTTAAAACTAACATTTTTATCCCTTTTATTCCATGATAAGATCATTATTCTCATTTATCATCAATTCCTAGTTCATTATGGTCTAATTTACATATGAATTCTAATTGTCATTAATTCTACCTTTATTCATTAGAAAACCATAATTTCTACATTAAAGGTATTTATCCACAATTAGAAACCTTTATAATAAAAATAGCTTAAAATCATCAAATCTTAACTTTATTCATGATTTTGAATAATTAAAGCCATTACGAGTTGCATTTACCTACATTAGGGTTTCAATGCCCATTAAAGTATATTCATGCACATGAAACTCTAAATTAAACCAATTATTTGCAAAGTTCATCCTTTTTGTTCCTAATGTTCCTTTTTATCATTAATAGGTTAATACCAACTTTAATCATCCATTAAAACCTACTAAATATATTAATCATCAAAAAATAGGGTTTCTTAATCTTTAATTCATCAAAGTTGATAATTTAAACTACTTTTTGAATTTCAAGAGGAATTGGCTTCTATAAGCATTTTTATTGGATTCATCTCGCTTTTCTTAGCAATTTTCATATTTTATATGTGGTAATTTGAGCTACGAATAATTAACTATGAATTTTACAAAATCCACTTTCTTTGGCCAATAGGGAGGCGCCACGTAGCCTTTGTCCATGCAACTCGGCCGGTTTGAGATTAGAATGAAATGACACTTCTGCCCTCCACTTAAGTGGCCCATCCTTTGTTACACCGAGGATAGAACCTACCAATGGCCCTTCGGGATTCTTCAACCTTGCGAACTGCCGCTGCTTCTGCCGCAGCAACCCTAGTCGTACCTTGCGCCGCCTTTTCTCCCTCCTTTGGACCCCGAAGGTCATTAGCGTAGGTCCCCTTTGCTCCACCACCTCCTTCCTAGCTTTTTTTTTTAAAATTAAGCCAGGGGACCATCTATTCACCCCACTCCCCTCGTGTGAGCACAACAAAAGGAAAAGCATACAACTCCTGCTAGAAAGCAGGTCATACCCCACATAAACACAACAAAGACACTAAACCGCACAAGCTACCCAAATCACCTCTTACCTTTCCGCATCACAATATAAGGCCTCTTGTGTTTCTCAAGGAACACCATGCCCCTAATCCTAGCTGGGACATCCCTAAGATCAAAAATAACGAGTGGTTCATTCAAGTTTACACCCCATCTCCCTATCTCCTTTGGAATCGAATTGATTGCTCTATGCACCAATGAACCAGCAATGTCCTTCTCCGCAAGGACCTCCTTCACCTCCTTGATCAGGTTAATGATCTTCCACGGGGCAATATCCACTCCCCACAACAGACCATAAACCGAACTATCATCAATCTCCACACTAGAGACGCGTAAAAACTGGTCATCCGCGAACTTTACGCCAACTGCACAAGCTTGGATGAGCACCATCTGGTAGCTATCAGCCGTCAACCAAGCTCTGGTAATCTGACATAATGCAGCATGATGGTTCCTAACAATGCCAGCCATCCACCATCTTCTATGCCCATAAGGATCACGGTTCTTCCCAACCGCAATGTTCAGCTTCAAATTATAAATGTCAGGGTTCATCCACCTCACTTGACTAATCTCCTTCAGAATGTATTTAGGATCCTCCACACCGTAAGCCTTTATTCTGTTATGAAAATAAGAATCAGCTATGCGGGTAAAGCTTTTCTGTTTCATCATAGTGTTAATCTGATACATCAACAAATCCACCTCCTTGTTCCAAAGAATTCTCTTGCTGCCATACCTAGCCACACATCTCATCTTCCATATGCAATAAGGAATAATGGTCGCCATGCAAGTCAAGAGCCACAGGTGCAAATCATCAGATCTACCAAAGGAGCATGTACCAAGTAAGGTAATCCGATCCGTGGGGTCAGGATAATCAGTAATCTCAGTGAATCTAGTCCAGAAGGAGGTAGCAATCTGACTATGGAATATAAGATGGTCTATACTTTCCATACTTGGCTCATCACAACAGTCACAACGGGACGCTAAAGCAATACAACAGCTGGCAATATTTTCATCAGTTGGAATAGCATTCTTCATCATCTTCCAAATGAACGAACACGCCTTGGGCGATTGAATGTGCCAAACTCAGTGAAGCCCCTGCGGTCCATCATAACTCGTACTCCCCAAGACCGTCTTGACATATCGAATGGAGAACTGTCCCCTCGTATCTGGGACCCAAATGGGATAATCATCAATATCTGAGACATGTTGACCTGCCTTCTTAATAAGCTCCACACCATGCTCGTCAAGGACGTGCTGTAAAGAAAGCCAATCCCACCCAGTATCATGAATCCAAACATCATGCACCAAAAACGGATGGTTACAATCACTGTTATAACGTGCGTGATCAAAAAGCCTCTCATCACACCACAAAAAATCCCAAAAAGGAATGTTACCCCTCCCAACAATCCAGTGGCAGTGAGGATAAATGCTCAGGAACATATTCCACATCCTCTTCCAGTAAGGAGATGCATTCGATCTATACTTCAGATGATTGGGATATATAGATGAACGACTATACGCTCTAGTAGCATACTTATCCCTGTAAAACTTGGCCCATAAGGTGTCACCAACAATCAGATCCCAACACGCTTTAGCCACAAAAGCGTTGTTAATGTGGCTAGTATTCAACAAGCCAAGACCATCTTGTTCCACCGACACCGCCACTCTGTCTCAACTAACCCAAGCCTTCCTGTGGCAATTGGCCCGATCCGCCCAAAGGAACTTAGATAACATAGCATCAAGACGTTTAGCAGTACCATCCGGAATGACGACCGCAGTCACTGTGTATACCATAGTAGAAGCGAGAACATGTGCGATCAAAAGCTTCCTGCCCACAAATGATAGCAGCCTGGATTTCCACGAGGCAATCTTGTGAGAAATCTTCTGAATAAGATATTCAAAGTCAGATAATAAATTCCTTCCAACTCTAATCGGCACTCCCAAATAGCCAAAATTATCAACCACATTATCCATCTGAATAGTTGCGCCTATATCCAAATTAGTAACCATGTCTTTGCTGCCAACAATACAAGAGGACTTCAACCTGTTAATCCGCTGGGCCGACGCTCTCTCATACATAGAAAGTAAGTTCTGAATCTCATCCATCGTGTTAGGAGTAGCATTCAAACAGACCATAATATCATCAGCATAATACAGAAATAAAGGAGGAGTCCCATTTCCCCTAGTATGAAATCTCGCCAGTCTTCGCAAATCCCCCATATGCGTAATCCGTCTGCATAGAATTTCTTCAAATAGAATGAAAAGAAAAGGAGATATCACATTACCTTGTTTCATCCCTCTGAGCAAAGGGAAAAAACATGCAGACTCGTCCCCAATTGTGATTGTCGCCCAAGAATTTGAGAAGAAACTAATACACAACTCAATGAACTCCTTGGTGAAACCGAACCTCGCCATGATCCGATCCAAGACGTCCCACTTTATATGATCGTAAGCCTTAGACATATCAAGCTTAATCATGATGTTTGGCCTCTCACCCCCATGGTATATGTCATGCATCAACTCCTTCACCAACCTGACATGGTGAGTAATCTCCCTTCCTCTAATGAACGCCGCTTTCTCAATGGATATCAGCGTCGGCATTAACCAAACCATCCTATTACTGATAACTCGTGCAAGGATTCTCAATGCTACATTCTCTATAGATATCGGGCGGAAATCCTTCTCCAGGAGGGTCAGATCGTCATTCTTTGGAATAAGAACAATATGGCAACAGAATAGACTACGGTGACAATTCTGTCTAAGAAAAAACACCTCAGCGAGCTTCATAAAGTCATCTCTGATGTATTCCCAAGTAGCAATGTAAAACGGGATAGTAAAACCATCAGGACCGGGAGCAGAAAACTTGTCCATTTGGCACATAGTATCAAACACCTTGGCAGAACTAGGAACAACAGTGAGAGACACATTATCATCTATAATCACAACCTCCGGTATATTAGCTAGGAAATCCTCCAAAACATCCTCATCATGATGTACCATCTCACTGTAAGCAGTCCTAAAAAACTCAGCAGCACACAAAGCAATCTCATGCGGGTCAGTCACCCTGTCCCCGGATGGTAAAGTAATGCATCTAACTCTTCTATTCTTTCTCCGAGACTTCACGATAGCGTGGTAAAACTTCAAGTTACTCTCTCCATCATTTAACCACTGAATCCTGGACTTCTCTTTCCACACTTTCTCCTCAAAATCTAAGGCCTCTTGCAGCTCAAACTCTGCGATTCTCAGGGTAGTCTCATTGTCCATGCAAGGGTATTCATCAAAGGCATTTTGGGTAATGTGAACAACGTCCTCCAGATCTAGGATCTTTTGGGTCACGTCCCCAAAGGTGTTCCTACTCCAAGACTTCAAAGCCTCTCTCACCCTCCTAATATTATAGAAGAAGACATTTGACGGGTGCCCATCCCTGGAGTCTATCCCAATTATCAGCAATAATCTTTAAGCACTCATCATGTTGAAGCCACGTCTGCATAAAAGCAAAGAAACTCTTCTTTCTAGCAATAATCATATTCCCAGACTTGTACAAGATCGGGCAATGATCTGAGACTCTATAACGAGTAAGATGAGTCATACTGGAATCCGGTCTGAGAGCCACCCAAGTATCATTTAACAGGATTCTATCAAGTCTCTCCCAAATAGTAGGTGTATTATACTATTTATTGACCCATGTAAACCTACTGCCCTCAAACTGTGTCTCCTTAAGACATCCGTTCTGGATGAAAGAGTTGAAATCCACGATTTCTTGAAAGCTCCTGTTATTGCCCCCTCTCTTCTCCTGATCACTTCTAATGATATTGAAATCACATGCTAGAAGCCAGCTGCTATCGCCAATGATGCCTGACATCTCGAGTATGTCATCCCAAAGAGAACGTCTGCACATGTAATTACAGCTCGCGTAGACTGCAGTAACATAGAACATATTGCCACTATCATCAGTACATTTCATCGTCACATGTTGCCCATGACATCTCACAACCTCCTTCCTAGCTTGGATCTCCACCCAACGCACTGCCAGCTTGGCTCAGTTGGGTTGGGTAGCCCTGCAACCTGCGACTGTTGTTGTATCCATGCGGATGCTATAGCGCTCGGGTTAGGTCCGGGATACGATGGCAGGGCTGCCTTCAGGTGTCAGGGGAAATCATGCTTCCCTCGAAACTCTTCTTTGCAACCTCATGGCTCCACGATCATGTAGCTTCTCCTTGGTTAGGGTTTATGGATGAAAACTTGGAAGAAGAGGAGAGTACGTGGGATCTCTCTCTTGGACTTGGCCCAGGGCTCTCTCTCCTTTTATAGATGAGGGTAACAACGTCCTATGATACTTGCTCATGAAGAAATAAGGTCCTTTCCTACTAGGAATATGATTCCTTCATGAAAAAGAAAGCTTCTCTCTCTTAATCATCCTTTTGATATTCTTTATTATTTTGATAATTAGGCATTCATAATTCCTCTCACTTATTCTCTTTATTCTTGCTTTTTAATCCATTGGCACGAATTTCTATTTTCTTTTAATAGAAAATACTTCCTTTTAAACAATACTACAAAAATCATTAATTATGCATCATATTATTTTCTTATTTTCTATTTTTGGTATTTTCTCTTTTTTTCTCCATTGGGGCTCCTTGGACCCCAATAAACTCAAATATTTCAGGGTTTCTAATTAGAACATCCAGGAGAATTGCTAGGGTTATGAGAGGAGGCGCGCATGGCGACCATGGAGGCCGAGGAGGACGAGGATGTTATGGCAGGTCAAGGCCGCCAGAAGCAACAGAGGGAGTCGAGGGCTCTGTGTATGTGGACATGGAAGGACTGGAGCGAGGTGACAGAGATACACCACCTTCTGGAGCAGCGTCCAAGGAGACTGGAGACACCATCGTGGTATCGGTGGAGCAGGGAGGTCTGACGCAGGAAGTTTCGGCTGGACAAGGAGAGTCGCCAAGAATAGTATCGTCAGAGGGAGGGGCTCCGGAAATGGGAGTTCTATCTGATAACCCGCTGTTCGTAGCAGAGAAGGCCAACAAAAGGCAGGCGCAACAGGAGATCTTGAAGAAACTAGGCATAACGTTGAACTTCAGTAGTAAGGGCACCACATCAGGGGGAGGAGACACGCTATCTACGGGCAAAACGGAGGGCTCCCCCCTGCCGCCAAGATAGGCAGATTTTCTTGAATTGCAATCCAAGGCTACTGGACAACCCTTGCCGGGGCCGGAAACACGGAAGATAGTGTCTTACAAGGATGTTTTGGGGGACGACGATGAGGTCCGCAGGCTTTCGTTCTTGGGGTTTGATGACACAAACATTAGACTTGATAAGAAAGACATCGTTACGAGCATGGTGGATGGGACACTGAAGTTTGATATCATCAAGGACTGATTTGAGGAGTTGGCTAAACCATGGACGTTCATGGTGGTCGTGAAGGTGATCGCGCGGAACATTGGTTTCTTAACCCTACAAGATAGAATCCATGTGATGTGGAGGCCTGTCAGAGCTTTCCATGTCATTGATCTGGAAGATAATTATTTCATTATGTAGGTAACCAGGGAGGACAATTACCTTACGACGCTTACAGGGGGCCCTTGGCCGGTGATGGGATCGTACCTAAGTTTCCAACCCTAGGACAGATCCTTTTCCTCGTCCGAGGCGAACCCCAAATATATGGTGGTCTGGATACGAATACCGCAGTTGCCAATCTTCCTATATCAATCTCATTTTCTGGAGGAAGTCGGGGATGCGATTGGAACTACGATAAAAGTTGACGCCAACACCGACCAGAAGAGACGCGGGAAATTTGCCCGTATTGCGGTGAAGATAGACACAAACAAGCCGTTGGTACCCGAGATCATTGTCCAAGGGGAGACATATAGAGTGGAGTACGAGAATTTGACGAGCATATGCATGTTCTGCGGCAGGATTGGTCATGGCGATGATACCTGTACGGAAAAGAAGAAGGCCATCGAAGCCCAGACGAAGGCAGGTAAACAAAAGGAAGGCGAGGAGATCAGGCTGAATCCAATGGGGAAGTTCACAGAGAACTTATATGTGAAGGCGTTCATCCGGAGACCAAGGAAGGATGATCAACACGACAAGAAGGGCGGCATACCAACACACAACAAATTCAGCAATCTTGATGTCCCAGAGGAAAGCAACGCAGGTACGGTCCCGGCGGAGTCTGCAGGTCCGAAGTAAGGTTTTGAATGGCATCAGTGGAAAGCAGCGAATAAGAAGAAGAGGCCAGTGGAGGAGCAGCGACCCCCACAGACACCGACGTGGCGGCCCAAAGGGGACGCGCCGACATTAGCGCAGAAAACACAGAATCATCAAGCCGTAATGATCGAAGGAGAAGATACTGTGGTCATACCAGTCGACGCCGAGGGAGGCCAGGAGGGCCTGTTTTCAAAATTGGAGGAGGGTCGAACTGGAAGCCTGCGGAGATGTCGAGTAGTCCAACCAAATCAATACGATTTGGGGCATCAATAGGAGTACATCTCCGGAACAGGACTATATTGAACTCAAAAGACTTAACTAAAAATGGCCCAAGAAAGAAAACACGACGCAGCGGTCCTGAAGAGGCTACTATACTGGGCAGCGCAGTCCCGAGCTCCTCCAACATGGTTACCCAATGATCTTAGCCGCATGGAATGTTCAGGGTATCTGCGGAGGAGATACCCAAAACACCATTTAAGACTTAGCTCAGTTGCACAAAATAGATATTCTAGCCGTTCTAGAGACAATGACCAGTGGCAACAAAGCAGACAAGATTGTCCGATCTTTAGGGTTTGATCAATCATATCGGGTTGAAGCTATGGGTTTCTCCGGAGGTATTTGGGTGTTGTCGAGAAGAAGACTTGGGGACGTGGAAATAGTCGCGAGCCATAAACAGTTTGTGCACTGTCGCGTGAATAAGGAGCTCAGGGTGACTTTTGTATACGCAAGCACAAAGCAAGCGGGGAGGAGACTACTCTGGAGTCATCTCCAAACTATGGCCACTGTGTATAATTCACCATGGTTGGTGTTGGGCGACTTTAACACAGTCTTAAGCGTGGATGAGAAGGTTGGCGGAGAACCTATTATCCTTAGCAGTTGCAGGGAGTTCACAGAGGGTCTCTGGAACGCAGAGCTTGAAGACTTGGGGGTGTCTGGTCCCAAAATGATGTTCAGGAGAGGATGGCTCACGGAAAGATTGGATAGAGCGGTCTCTAATCAAGCTTGGCTAGATGCATGTCCAGCAACTGTTGTCACCAACTTGCCTCGTATAAACTATGATCATGCACCGATGTTAGTCACAACACAGCGGCGAGCACAACAAGTATGTCATAGACCGATGACGAGTGTCCGGTGGAACACTAGGGCCTCTTTCCCTGAGTTTTTATAGCAGAACTGGAACAACTCGCTACCCTTTCACGAAACAATCAATATCCTGATGGAGAAGTCGGTGCGGTGGGATAAGGAGGAAAGGAGGAAGGCCACGTCCAGGAAGCATAAAATATTGGCTGAGATTGGGCGATTGCAGGAGGCCGATAACCACTCTTTGTGGGGAGGTTTTGACAGCAAATTGGGCGAGCTGCAATTAGAGTATAATGAGTTGGTTAACGCAGAAGCGGAGGAGTGGAGACAAAAGGCACATTGTGACTGGATGACAAAGGGAGACGCTAACATCAAATATTTTCAGGCCCTGGTTAAAGCTAAACGGCAAAGGAACCTGATTACCAAACTTAGGAACAACCAAGGAGCATGGGTGGTGGAGGACGAGTTGAGGGATGTTGTGAGGGGGTATTTCTTTGATCTGTTCATGGGAGGTACACGAAGAAGGAACAATAATGTTGCGATGGAGTATGTGGGGAGCTTTCCAATGTTGGGGGAGATGGATCGAGCTAGAATGAGGCGGGTACCTTGTAAGGAGGAAGTGAGGGAGGTGTTGTTGAAGATGAATCCCATCAAGGCGTCGGGGCCTAACGGAGTGGATGCGGGTTTTTTACAAAGGAACTGGGATCATTTGGGCGATTCAGTTTCCCTACTGATATCTAAGTGT
Source organism: Alisma plantago-aquatica (assembly GCA_963693085.1). Classification (NCBI taxonomy): domain Eukaryota; kingdom Viridiplantae; phylum Streptophyta; class Magnoliopsida; order Alismatales; family Alismataceae; genus Alisma; species Alisma plantago-aquatica. The sequence goes on along the minus strand of OY856414.1, from coordinate 132,804,270 downwards.
TTTGCAAGTGATCTGATCCAGGACAAAATGGCGAACTCAATGCTTATCTTGATCCCCAAAATGAAGACGCCGGAGAGTTGCAATAACCTGCGCCCCATTGCTCTTAACAATGTTGGGTTGAAGCTTCTTTCAAAAATTATTGTGGAAAGAATTAAACCGTTCCTTCCGGACTGGATCGCACCGGCGCAAAGTAGCTTTGTGTCGAGAAGATGCATCACCGACAACATTATCCTAGTGCAAGAGCTCTTCCATTCTATGAAGGTCAGAGCGGGCAAGAATGCAGCTATGGCAATGAAGGTGGATCTTTCGAAGGCGTATGATAGAATGGATTGGGGTTTCATCTATGACAAGCTGAAGAGGACGGCCATACCTCAACATCTAACGGCGGTGATCATGAACATCATTACGACAGGAAATATCTCCATAGTCTGGAATGGTTCAAGCTTAGCACCATTTAAAGCATCTAGAGGGGTGAGACAAGGGGATCCCTTGTCCCCTTACATCTTTGTACTCTGTCTCGACAGGCTAAGTCAGGACATTGCAATGGAGGAACTATGTGGAAATTGGGTCCCGTTACAAGCTACAAGAAATGGATTTGGTATCTCACATGTATTCTTTGCCGATGATTTGATTTTATTTGGCGAGGCATCTACTAAACAGGCAAAGATCATGATGAAGGTTATGCAGAGATTTGTGAAAGCTTCTGGACAGGTTTTGGCGAAGGAGAAGTCTGCCATCTTCTATTCCAAGAACACAACTCCTCAAGTTAGAAGGGCGGTGACTAGGATCACCGGAATAAGGCAGACTGCGGAGCTAGGGAAGCTTCTGGGTGTGCTAATCATCCATGAACGAACTTCTAAAGCTATGTACCTAGATCTCATCAACAAGATTGAAGCTAGGATTTCATTGTGGTTCAATAATTCCTTGTCATTCGCGGGCAGGATAAAATTGGCTAAATTCGTTCTGAATACAATTCCCATCTACACTATGCAATCCACTACCCTTCCTATTGCGGTCTACGATAATATTGATCAGGTGATCAGGACCTTCATCTGGAAGGGAGCAACGGGGCAAAAAGGCACCCATTCTATAGCGTGGGATAAGGTATGTGCTAGCAGGCAAGTCGGGGGGATTGATATCAAGTCGGCAAGGCTACAGAACGAAGCGCTGCTACAAAAAACTTGTTGGGACTACATGTCGCAGCGTCAGTCTCCATGGAAGACTGTAATGAAAGAGAAATACCATAATAAGGCAAACTAGGGGGTTGCGGGTGCGTCACAGTTATGGAGGACGATCATCAAACTTAAAACAAAATTAGCTCCTGTCGTTGGTAAGGCAGTGGCGTCAAGAGAGCTTACTTCTATTTGGTTAGAAAAGTGGGTGGGTGGATTGCAACCAAAGCTCAGGGTTCCGATTCAAATACCAAAAGAACTAATAGGCCTTACAGTTAATTCCATGGTGTACATGAACGGAGGCTGGGACGTCAAGTTCATAAATCAGTGGTTTGAAAAAGAATCCATACATCAGAAAATGGAACTGCCGCCGCCGGATCCAACGGAAGGAGAGGACGAAATTATTTACTTGAAAGACAAAGGCGAACAATTCTCTATCAAAAGAGCTTATAGTCTTCTGCAGACGGAGCATACCAGAAGCTCGCCTGGAAGGTGGGTGCAGCTATGGCAGCTTAGGGTTCCCCATAGGGTCAAAACGACACTGTGGCTCACGCTACATGGTAGTCTCATGAAAAATGAAAAACGAGCTATGCGAGGGTTCACAGAGGACCCGAGGTGCCCACGTTGTCACAGGGATACCGAATCTGCAATGCATGCACTTTTTTAATGCGCTGAGGTCTGAGAAGTGTGGAGGCATATCCAACGCACCACAGGGGTACCTCTGAATCAAGAACGCACGGTGGAGAATTGGCTCAAGGAAAATCTGAGGAAGAGGAAGGAACAGTCGAATTGGAACATCTGGATCGCCATTGCCGTATGGAAACTCTGGAGCTTTCAGTGCAGTGTTGCTTTCCAGGAGCTCCGTGCCAATGCTATCGGCATGTTCAATAGTATACAACAGGAGGTCAGTCTGTGTAAGCTGGCTTACGTGGGAGAGACATGAAGGGAGCGAGACCAGAAAAAGGAAAGGCTTGTTTGGACCGCCCCACCGAGGAATCAGGTTAAAGTCAATGTCGACGCTGTTGTGAAGAGGAAAAGGAAGGAGATGGCTACCGGATTCATAGTCAGAGACCATGATGGAAGATGGTTAAGGGGAGGATGTGATAAGGGTGCAACGTTGGACATTCTGGAAGCAGAGCTGAAAGCCATTGATTACAGGAATGTCATACGCAGTTCAGTAAAGTATTGTTAGAATCAGATAGTGATATCACTGTGAAGATGCTGAATAAAACGATCTCCATTCCAGCTAAGTACAGATGGATGTGTCATCGTATCAGTAGGTTATGTAGGGAGTTTGATGTTGTTACTTTTAAACATAGCAATAGAGTATGTAATAAGGCGACGGATTCTGCAACCAAGTGGTGTCTGAAGCAGAAGGTAGTTAGTAGTAGGTGGCCTCAATGCCCCAGTTTCCTCACTGACATGGTTAGAGAGGAAGCTTCATTGAGCCACAGGTTATGTAAGGAGTTGCGAGAACCTGGTCTGTGGGAACAGGATGAATAAGATTTTCCCCAGGGTGTTCAAAAAAAAAACTCAAATATTTCGAAATTCCTTTTTAAGGATATTTATTATCCTTCTAGATGCATCTATATTCATTATTTCACATTATCTTGTTTATTTTTTTTATTAAAATATCTCTTTTTGAGGATTCCTCTTTTTCTTTTTTTTATTTTTCTAATTGGCATTCCTTTTGACATTAGGAATCCTTTGGATTTGAAAATCCACCAAGGATAACTCCATTATAAATCTTTTCACTTATTTCCCACATTTTATCATTGTTTTCAATTTCTCTCTTAATAAAGAAATATTTAATTGATCTTTTCTTTTCTTATTGCTTTCTTTTTGCAACTTTGGACTCCTTGGGATCCAAGGAACCCAAGAGGCACGAAATCCACCTTTGGATTATATATATCTGCCTTCTAGATGTTTCTACATTTTTCTTTTCTCTGTTTCTTATTAATAAAGAAGTTTCTTTTGTCTTTTCCTTGTTATTGGGCCCAATAGCCAATAAAGCCCACAAATAAATCAACAAGGCTATTTTAAACAAAATTCATGCATTCACTCAAAAGACATCATTATTTTTTCATTTATCTTTATTATGAAAAATTACATTTCTCACCAAATGAACCCAAAAATTGGGGTTGTAACATCCTTTCCCTCGTATAAGAATTTTTTCCTCAAACTTCCATCAAGCAAACAAACAATTCAAGATAAGCCTTTCTTATGTCCATCAGGGCTCCCATGTTGCTTCACCCTTTCCATGGTGCTTCCCAAGAACCTTCATCATCACATATTCTTCCATATGAGTTCTTTCTTACCTTGGTATATCATACCCTCATAGGTGACTCAGGACATTTCAGCCTCTCAAAAGATGAATAGGCTCAAGGCTCAGCACATGGCTTGGGTACCTCACATAGTGCTCTAGATTGGACTCATGGAACACATTACACATCATGTTATCCTGAGGGGAGAAGACAAACATAACCTTCTCCACCAATCCATCTCAAATGGGCTCATATATCAGGAACTCGACGTTCTCAGTTGTAGCTTAGAGGGGTTGGATTTTCACATCACATACTCTCCTACAGTGAACTGCATGTCAGTATGCTTTGCATCAACTCGCAACTTATGTCACCTTTGGGCTCTCTCTTAGCCATTGCACAATCAAAGCGACCTCATCTACACACACTATGGTTCTTTTCTGACCTTCGTGAGGCCTCCTTCACCAACATCATCTTAATGAAGTGGTGACCGAAAGAACCTCCTTATAGAACTTCTTGCATCCCGATAAAGGCTATGGTGGTTAACATCACATCTTAAGAACTGTCTCTATGTATCACCATGAATGGGCACACATGCTCTCATCAGACCCTCTAGTCTGGATCGTACTGGCCATTAGTATGGGGTGACAAACTGTACTGACATCGAGTTCTTCATGTATCTACTTCCACCTTATGGAAGTGAATCTTGAGATTAAACTCAAGAACTCGCATCATGGTGTAGTTGAACCAACTCTCTCTCATATGTAGTTCAATCGGATATGTCTCTTGACAGACCTCTTTCTTTCTCTTGTCATCTAGGTAAGGCGATCTACCATAACCTACATTGTATCTTGACCTTCCTTGGTCAAGGGGAGACTTACCACAACATCCATAGTGGTGAACTCCCATTCCCTCTTAGGGACTCTTTATCTGCTATGCCAAAGCACTGGGTTACTAGTGTTCATCCTTCACCCCCGGCTTACATGGACACATGCCACAAGCAACTTCATATCAAGCATCCAAAGTGCTACTATCACTTACTATCTTTGTAGTATCATGGTGTATGGTAATCTTAAAACCATGATCTCCTGTATGTCATGATTCCTCAAGATCAATTGCTCAGATTCCCTAATCCACTCTCATCAGAGTTTTATTACCTTCCTATCCAAAGAAGTGTATCTGAGGTTCTACCACCATCCTTCCATTGCATCAAAGACTAGTCTGGCTAACCAAACAACCATTAACTTGATCAATCAGTATCGTTGCATCTGAGGGTTAGGCCAACCTATCTTCTAGTCTCTAGCCAAACTAGGAAGCTATATCGCCACTAGAGCATCCATTACCACTACACATCCTTAGGTATTAGGAAATGTTGAAGACATACACTTGCATGTATTCCACTTATCATCTTGTCTCAAACTCTGAGTCTATTTTCATTAGAACACTTTGAGCTTATCCTCTTGGTTATCAAACTCAACCTTGTATCACTTGAAAATTCCACATAACTCATGATAAAACATTTTCATAAGATGATTGCCTTAATACTCTTATCGTTTGTACCTATCCATGTATCATTCACTCCACAATGGCACATTATCATCTCTGTCCTCATTCTTCATGGCAACGCTCCAACTCACATCATCTTTACCCTTCGTGTATGGAATGCGTACTGTTATCTCTCACTCCCATAACAAGAGGAAATAAGCATTTGGCGTCCGTCCAAATACAGAGTTCTTCCTATTCCAAGAGTAGAGATGGTACATCCCACCTTGCCTGTACACCTTAAAATATAAGTTGAAACGTGCAACTTATGTCTCTACATCACAAACATCATGATATCAAAGTTACTTCCATGTAAAACTGGTCTCGAACCTACTTGGGTTACCACACAATCCTTGGTCATCTTCTCTAGGTCTGTAGAGTGTCAGAACTTTTGGGTTCATCCCTCTTCCCTTATGCATCCAGAGAGTTCCCTACTCATCTACCCTTTGGGTCCCATGAGTTCATGAAGGTGATCAATCTCCTAACCCATGGCCCTCAGACAATGATAGTTGTTACCTCCCGACCCTATGGTTATGTGCAACTAGGGAATTAGGCAACTCCTACTTCCATCGGTCTTATCCCTACCCGACCCTAAGATAGACTTAGGATTCCATTATAATACATGTCCAACTTAGAACCTTACCCAAGTCTCCATCATCCCTCTCTGCATTCTAGGGCTGACTTTCATCCTTTCATACTGGTCATGGTGACCTGTCTACCTTGGTCAGGTCCGATACTGGTTACCTCCATGGTAACACACCCGCATGCACTTAGAGATGGTTATCTATGAGTCTACATGTTCATTCTCTTACCATGTACTCTTCACTTAGCTTCTCAAGATCCTCTGAAACCTCTTTAGGTTACCTCAAAACCAACAAAACTGGTATGCACCCTACAAAAGGGTCCCTCTCCCAGGATGGGAGGAAACTATACCTTGATAATAAAGGTCACAAATGTCCTTAGGGTTTATATTCACATGAGCATGCTTAATCCAACAGCCACTAAGGCACAAGAAGACCACCTACTAAACCATGCTAGGTCATACTTGTTCTCATCATCAACATTGGGTCAAGATCATACCTTCCCATGTCATCAACTTAGTTGTGGGGGGTTCATCAAACCTGCCTTAAATTTAAGGGGTTTCTCTTTCCTTTAAACATGAGAAGTACCATGCTCAAATCTATTGAAACTAAAACCTCATCATGAGCATAAGGTAAACCACTTCCCCTCTTAGGCTTAGGAACCCTAGGTTCACCTTTGGGTATCCAACCGCATGCTCAATCTCTTAACCACGAATCTAGCATGACCAAGGTATGTCATGAACTCCCATGATCCTTTTATTCGAGTTGCACCTTAGAGTTGAGTCTTCCTCAAGAGAACCCAACAAGGTACAAGGCCCCACATCTTGCTACTTAAACCTCCTCAGGGTCTAAGGCACTCTTTGTTTCATCTCAGCTGGTAAACTCCTAAACCATAGTCACATAGGTTCCAGAAGCATCATCCTCTCTTTAGGGTTTGGTTCCTCTAAGGCCACCAAGATATCCTCAGCCTCTAGGGATCAAGCATGAGACAACAACTATCATCCACTTAGGTCGCATCATCCTCAACTCCCCACTATTCCTCATGTCTCGGAATCTAAGCATCCATCCTCCTTGCATTGGTTTTGCTCCCTCTCTCTAGAGCTAACTCCACAAACAACCTCACTACCAGAGGTCCTCTCTCCATGAAGATGGATCAAGCTCACAAGCATACCTCTATGTGAGTGAAGCCTAGGTTCAACTAATATTTGCTCAAGATTATCCATAGCTCTTTATGCTTATTTTACAAGCTATCCATCATACTTACTAGACAAGGTTTCAACCTACTACCGCACCACTGACGTACTATGGGTGCATGTTATCCCCTACATGCATAAGCCCATAGGGTTTCTATAGGTTCTTCACTAACCTCAGTAATGAAGGAGCTATCCTTCACTCTAACATGCACACCCCTTTCCAGGGTTGGGTCACCAAAGGTACTACGTTATCTAACCTCTCATGGCTCATATGGCATCCAAGGCTTGTCTATCCAAACACATGGTCTACCATGACATATGACTCATCATGCCATCTCTCTCTTTAACATTCACTTAGGGTTAGTGTAACATCTCAGGATTTGAGGCCTCAGATAACATGATCTTAAAAGAAATGATTGGACTACCCATATCACCAAGGTGCACCTACTTTCCAGGGAGCCCATCTCTAAAGAACTCCATAGTTAAGCGTGCTTAGCTTGGAGTAGTACTAGGATGGGTGACCAGTCGGGAAGTTGATCCTTGCTTGTGCGTCAGTGTGGACAAAGTGCACAGTTAATATTAGTGGTGGTCTGTGGGGCCAGTCGTCATTCCTGAAACTCTACTAGAGCCTTGGGCAGTGGGCCTGGGTGTTACATTTAGGGTTAAAATCATCCTCAGATGATGTGTCAGGTCTCTACCTATAATGGAGGTCTCTTCCTCCAAGACTAACTCCCTCTCTACTCATCCTCCAGACAAAAAGGTCTAGGCTCAGGTTTCTCCTAAGGGTAATGACAACTCATGTCATACGACCTAAGCATGTATCTATTCTTTAGTTTGTACTTAATCTATTAATCTTATGTCCATGACATCTTATTTACATGCTTTTTATTAATTTGGTGGAGGATTCCTTAAACATTATCAACCTTACCCATACCTTAAGAGGGTGAGGAAAAGAGAAAAAACCCTAATCCTTAAGGTCCTTAACAACATTTGAGTTGAGAAGGGATGAACAAGAAGCGAGAGTCCTAAAGGTATCTTATTTCGAGTCAAATCCTAAGACTTTGGCCAGACAGTCACACTAATCCGGGAGTCCTCATATTCTGAATAGCGGTGCGGAGGAAAATCTTGCCATCCCCTGGACGTGAATTTTTTCTAGACACCTATGTCTTTCAGAAATTCCTCTAATAACTCCCTTGGGTTCTACAGAGTTTGTAAAAGTTAATAATTATTAATGATTAAATGAGGAACCTATGCTCTTATACCAATTGTAATGACCCCGCCTCCCGGTAACCCCCAATTAAGGGAGACCAAGAAGTCAGAGCCATTATCTCAATTAATAGGATCAAAGGTATGACAATTAATCAATAACAATTATCAAATTTTACCAACTAAACTAAAAACTGGTATAAAATAAAATTTTGCACACCTTTTCCAAAAACAGGGATATCTACTTCTATCCGCATCAGGAGTCCATTCTAACTAATCCTCCTTTATAATTTAATTTGTATTTAATTCCACATGTGCCACTTTACTGTTTGTCCTTTTCGATCTTGTACCTAAAATGCTGACAAATAAAATGTCAGTCAGCATATCTGTATATGCTAGTATGTGGGGACAACTTAAATTTCACAAATATGGCTAACAATTTAATTATCTCAATCAGGATAATTAGCAAACCAATTTTCATTTTCAATGTGTCATTCTCCACTGCTTTTGCCCTAACCCTGGAATACCCCTCTAGAGATGCTCTTTTGCCATTGACTTAAGGCCACCATCTCAATCCTGAGCTTGGTGCCAGGGGGTCACCTCTCATGGTGCCCCATAGTCATGCAACATAGACCAACTTCTCTATAACGACCCCGTCTCCCGGTAACCCCCACTTAAGGGAGACCAAGAGATCAGAGTTGTTATCCAATAACTTGGATCAAAGGTTCGACAAATAATCAATAATAATAATGAAATTTTACCAACTACACTGAAAACTGGTACAAAATAAAAACTTTGCTTACCTTTGAAAACTTTGGAAATCTATCTATCCAGGGTTTGAAACTACTCTATCTAATCCTCCTTGCAATTTTTGTTTTATTTTCACAATGTGTCACTTTACTATTTGTTCATTTCAGGATTGTACCTAAAATTCCGACAAACAAAATGTCGGTCAGCATATCGAAATATACTGGTATGTGGGGACAACAAAAGTTTGCACATATGGATAACAATCTAATTATCACAATCAAGTTAATTAACAAACCAATTTACACTTTTTAGTATGACATTCTCCACCGCTTTTACCCTAACCCTGGCATACCCACCATAGGGTTTCTTTTGCCAATGACTTAAGGCCACCTTCTAAATCCCGAGCTTGGTGCCTGGGGGTCACCATTCATGGTGCCCACTAGTCATGCAATATCATAGGCCACCTTCTCATTCCCGAGCTTGGTGCCTGGGGTCACCACTCATGGTGCTCATTGGTCTACCCATCTAGGCCTGACCTTCGGCATCTTCCATCACGGTGGCATGTAGGTGCGAGAATACATACTTATATTATTAATGTGATAATCATAGTGACTTTATGATTTGCAAGTATGAACATCCAAACTGATAATTTGCATTCAATGCGATTAACCATCCAAAAAATCCTCGAGAAACTAAGGAGGATATTCATAATTAACCACATACCTGATCCAGAGCAACTTGATTGTCCAAGCAATAAGGATAAAGAACAAGCAAAGAGCAATCAACAATATCCTAAAATTAATGCATGGGATCCAAGTGTTATTGTTTATCCAGAACATTATAAAGCTAGACTTGGATTCCACCTTAGGCTTTCTAGACCACTTTAGGGTTTTATTAGGGTTTTTGCCTACATAATACTTTTATCATATTTAATGCTCTCTTAGTTCATAAACCCTAATTTCAACATAATAAGCCCAATTAAAGATGATTATTTCTCTTTTATACCAAAACTACCAATTTTATCCTTTTATTCCATGACAAGATCATTATGTTCATTTATCATAAATTCAAAGTTCATTATGCTCTAATACTCATATGAACATTATTTATCATTTATTCTACCTTGATTCATTCAAAAACCCTAATTTCTATATTAAGGTTATTTATCCACAAATTAGGAACTTTACTGCTCGAAATAGCTTATAACCACGAAAACTCAGTTCTATACACGAAATCGAGTAATTAAAGCCATTAGTAGTCCTAATTACCAATATTAGGGTTTCAAAGCCCATTAAAGCCTATTTATGCACATAAACTCTAAATTAAATGAATTACATGCAAAGTTCATCCTTTTTATTTATAATGTTCCTTTTTATCATTAACAAGCTATTATCAACTTTAATCATCCACTAAACCCTATTTAATATATTAATCAACTCAAAATAGGGTTTCTTAATCATCATTACATTAAAGTTAATAACTTCCATTACTTTTCCAATTGCAATCAGAATTAGGCTTTAAATATATTTTTATTGCATTCCTCTCATTTTTCTGAGAAAAATTCATGTATAATGTGAACCTATCCGAGCTACGATTATGGAGATACGAATATAACAAATATAACTTACTATGGACCAATGGGGGGCTGCCACGTAGGTGCCTTCCATGCAACGAACTCGGTTGGGTTTGCAAACATTTCAAAAAGTCCATGTTTCCCCCTCTTGAGTTATTAGTTGTACATCCCATAGAGGGGCATATCTGTCCAACTCATATGGACCATCTTCAACCTCCGTGCTGCCCTAGTTGTGCGCGTTTGCAGTTGCTGCGGCCCTTCTCCTCTCCTCCCTGTGGCCTGAAGCTTCGCGCCGCTCATCGCCTTGCCTCTGCTGCCCCTGGGCGCACCCAGAGCATCCTTAAAAAGTGGCTAAGATGGCCGGGTTTTGGCTGGGACAACCCGCGACCTGTAGCCGCCGGGTGCAGCTGTGTTGCTGTTACGGTGCACCGTTTAGGGCATGGCATTGTTGGCTAGCTCTTGCTCTAACATTGGGGCATATCCATCCTTTCAAAACATCCCCTCCTGGCCCCTCTCTACGCCAGGATCACGTTACTTCCCTTTGCTAGGGTTTTCATGTAAAGAAGAAGAAGAAGAAGAAGAGAGGGAGGGATACATGAAACTCCTCAGAACTCATCCCTGTGCTCTACCCCTTTTGTAGGGGAGGGTTTTTGCACTCTAAGATGTGCATACACCAAGATGCAAGATCTTGTCCCAATAGGAATCGAATTCCTTCATTAGAAAGAAAACTTTATCTCTCTTCTTTAACTTTTGGATATTCCCTATTATATGGATATTAGTAATTTGAAATTCCTCTTTCATTTTATTTATACTTGCCCTTTTAAAATTATTGGCCACGAATTTTTATATTTCCTTAAGTAGAAAATACCACTCTTTTAACAAAACCACAAAAACCATTAATAATGTATTACATTATTCTCTTATTTTGCTCTATTGATATTTCCTCTCTCTTTTCCTTCATTGGGGCTCCTTGGACCCCAAGAAACTCTAATATTTTGAATTTCCTTTTCAAAGGATACTTATTATCCTTCTAGATGCATCTATATGCATTATCTCTTATTATCATGTATATTTCTTATTAAAATATATCTTTGTGAGGATTTCTCTTTATTTCTCTTTTATTTTTTCTTGTTGCTATTCCTTTTAATGTTAGGAATCCTTGGGATACGAAAATACACCAAGGGTAACTCAATTATACCTCTTTCCACATATTTTCCACATTTTATCATTATTTTCAATTTCTTTCTTAACAAGGAAATACTTAATTGATCTTTTCATTCCTTGTCACTTTATCTTTGCAACTTTGGACTCCTTGGAACCCAAGGAACCCAAGAGGCACTAAATCCCTCTTTGGATTTGCCTTCTAGATGTTTCCACCTCTTTCTTTTCTCGAATTCTCAATTATTCATTAATTAATTGAATTTCCTTGTTATTGGGCCCAATAGTCAATAAATCCCCCAACACAATCATCAAGGCTATTGTAAACGAAATCCATTTATTCAAAACAAATTATATAATTATTTGTTCCAATATCTTTAACATGAGAAATTACATTTCTCACCAAAGGAACCCAAAATTTGGGGTTGTAACATCATTCCCCTCTTATAAAAATTTTGTCCTCAAAATTCCATTAAGAAAATAAACAGTTCAGGATAAGCCTTTCATACGTCCATCAGGGCTCCCATGTGGCTTCACCCTTTCCATGGTGCTTCCCAAGAACCTTCATCATCCCATATTCTTCCATCTGAGTTCTTTCTTACCTTGGTATATCACACCCTCATAGGTGACTCAGGACATTTCAGCCTCTCAAAAGCTGAATAGATTCATGGCTCAACACATGGCTTGGGTACCTCACATAGTGCTCTAGATTGGACTCATGGAACACATTATACATCATGTTATCCTGAAGGGTAAGGCTAAACACAACCTTCTCCACCAATCCATCTCAATGGGCTCATATATCGGGGACTCATCTTTCTCAACTGTAGCTTAGAGGTGTCGGATTTTCACATCACATACTCTCCCACAATGAATTGCATGTTAGTCTACTTTGCATCAGCTCGTGACTCATGTCGTCCCTAGGCTCTCTCTCTCTCATCCATTGCTTGATCAAAGTGACTTCATCTGCACCCACTTTGGTTCTTTTCTGACCTTCATGAGGCCTCCTTCACCAACATCATCTTAATGAAGTGGCGACCGACACAACCTTCTTTTAGAAATTCTTGCATCCCGATAAAGGCTATGGTGGTTAACATCACATCATAAGAATTATCTCTATGTATCACCCTGAATGAGCACACATGCCTCATCAGACCCTCTAGTCGGGATCATACTAACCATTAGTAAGGGGTGATAAACTGTACTATCATCGAGTTCTTCATGTATCCACTTCCACCTTATGGAAGTGAGCCTATAGTCATACTCAAGAACTTTTGAACTCACATCATGGTGTAGTTGAATCGTCTCTCTCTCATATTTAGTTCAACTGAATCTGTTCCTTGACAATACTCCTTTCTTTCTCATGTCATCAAGGTAAGGCGATCTACCATAACCCATATTGCATCTTGACCTTCTTTGGTCTAGGGAAGACTTACCACCACATCTGTAGTGATGAATTCCCATTCCCTCTCAGGGATTCTTTAACCTCTAAGTCAAAGCACTAGGTTACTAGTGTTCGTCCTTCACCCTTGGCATGCATGGCCACATGCTACATGCAACTTCACACCAAGCAGCTAAAGTTCTACTATCACTTACTATCTTTGTAGTTTCACGGTGTATGATGATCTTAAAATCATGATTTCCTGTATGTCATGATTCCTCAAGATCGATTCCTTGGAAGCCCTACACCACTCTCATCAGGGTTTTATTACCTTCCTATCCAAAGAAGTGCATCTGAGGTTCTATCACCATCCTTTCAATACATAACAGACTAAACTGGCTAACAAAACAACCATTGACTTGTTCAACATATCTTGTTACATCTGTGTGTTAGCCAAAACACATCTTCTTTCCAAACTTAGGGTTAGTTGAACACCTCAACTTCTTCTAGCCTCTAGCTAAACTAGCAAGCTATATCTCAACCAGAGCATTCATTACCACTTCACCTGTAACGACCCCATCTCCCGGTAACCCCCAATTAAGGGAGACCCAAAGGTCAGAGCCGTTATTCAACTAACAGGATCAAAGGTTCCACAAATAATCAATAATAATTAATAAACTACACCAACTAAACTGAAAACTGGTATAAAATAAAACTTTTCTTACCTTGGAAAAATTGGGATTTCTAAACTTCTATCCATGAAGATGCTAAACTAACTAATCCTCCTGTGCACGTTATTTCTCATTTAAGTTCACATCTGCCACTTTACTGTTTGTTCTTTTCATTTGTACCTAAAATGCCGACAAACAAAATGTCAGTCAGCAAGAAGCTGGTATGTGGGGCAAACAATAATCATGCAACTATAGTAACAAAGTAATCAGCCAATTATCATTTAACAGCCAAGATTGCGTTTTAAACCATACTACTCAATCCTTTCCTATCCCCTATCTCTGTGTTGTCCCTGCAGTGGACTAAGATACTATGCAACTATGGACTCCTTGGAACCCAAGGAATCCAAGAGGCACAAAATCCCTATTTGGGTTTGCCTTCTAGAGGTTTCCACACTTTCTTTTCTCAAAACTCGATTATTCATTTATTAATTGAATTTTCCTTGTTATTTGGCCCAATAGCCAATAAAGCCCACAAATAAACCAACAAGGCTATTTTAAACGAAGATCATTTATTCAAAACAAATTATATCATTATTTGTTCCACTATCTTTAATGTGAGAAATTACATTTCTCACCAAAGGAACCCAAAATTCGGGGTTGTAACATCCTTCCCCTCTTATAAGAATTTTGCCCTCAAAATTCCATCAAGCAAGAAAACAAACATGATAAGCCTTTCATATGTCCATCATGGCTCCCATGTGGTTTCACCCTTTCCATGGTGCTTCCCAAGAACCTTCATTATCTCATATTCTTCCATCTGAGTTCTTTCCTACCTTGGTATATCGTACCCTCATAGGTGACTCAGGACATTTCAGCCTCTCAAAAGATGAATAGGTTCAGGGCTCAACACATGGCTTGGGTACCTTACATAGTGCTCTAGATCGGACTCATGGAACACATTTATTCATCAAGTTATCTTGAGGGGTAAGGCTAAACACAACCATCCCCACCAATCCATCTCAAATGGACCCATATATCGGGGACTCAACTTTCTCAGCTGAAGCTTAGAGGGGTCGGATTTTCACATCACATACTCTCCCACTGTGAACTGCATGTCAGTCTGCTTTGCATCAGCTCGCAACTCGTGTCACCACTGGGCTCTCTCTCAGCCATTGCACGATCAAAGCGACTTCATCTGCACACACTGTGGTTCTTTTCTGACCTTTACGAGGCCTCCTTCACCAACATCATCTTAATTAAGTGGTGACCAACACAACCTCCCTCTAGAACTTCTTTCATCCCGATAAAGGCTATGGTGGTTAACATCACATCTTAAGAACTGTCTCTATGTATCACCCTGAACAAGCACTTTTGCTCTCATCAGACCCTCTAGTTTGGACCATACCAACCATTAGTTAGGGGTGATAAACTATGCTAACATTGAGTTCTTCATGTCTCTTTTTCCACCTTATGGAAGCGAACCTTAGTCATACCCAAGAACTTTTGAACTCACATCATGGTGTAGTTGAACCATCTCTCTCTTATAAGTAGTTCAACCGAATCTGTCCCGTGACAGTACTCTTTCTATCTCATGTCATCTAGGTAAGGCGTTCTACCATAACCCATATTGCATCTTGACCTTCCTTGGTCAAGGGGAGACTTACCACAACTTCCATAACGGTGAAATCTCATTCCCTCTCTGAAACTCTTTTATCCTCTATATCGATACACTGGGTTACTGGTGTTCGTCCTTCACCTCCTAGCTTGCATGGCCACATGCTCCATGCAACTTTGTTTTAAGCATCCAGAGTGCTACCATTACTTCTATCTTTGTGGTACCAAGGTATATCATAACCTCCTGTATTGTTATGATTCCTCAAGCTTGATACCTCGAAAACCCTAAACCACTCTCAAAGGGTTTTATTACCTTCCTATCCAAAGAAGTGTATCTGAGGTTCTATCACCATCCTTTTACTACATCAAGGAATAAACTGGCTAACCAAACAACCATGAACTTGTTCGACATATCTTGTTACATCTGTGTGTTAGCCAAAACACATCCTCTTTCCAAATATAGGGTTAGTCGAGCAACCTCAACCTCTTTTAGCCTAGGCAGCTATATTTCAACCAGAGCATTCATTACCACTTCACCTCCCTAGGTGTTAAGTAATGTTGAAGACATACACCTCCACATATTCCACTTATCATCTCATCTCAAACTCTAAGTTTGTCTTCATCAAGAAACTCCGAGCTCATCCTCATGGTGATCAAACTCAACCTTCTATGACTCATATCTCATAATAAAAACATCTTCACAAGGTGACTACTTCATCCCTCTTAGTGTTTGTAATCCATCCATGTATCATTCACTCCACTAGGGTATGTTATCATCTTTGTCCTCATACCTCATAGCAACGTTCCAACGCACATCATCTTTATCCTTGGTATATGGCATGCGTACTGTCCTATCTCTCACTCCCATAACAAGAAGAAATAAGCATTTGGCGGCCGTCCAAATACAAAGTTCTTCCCATTCCAGGAGTAGAGATGGTACATCCCACCTTGCCAGTACACCTTTAAAACTAAGTTGAAATGTGCAACTTATGTCTCTACTTCTCAGTCATCTTGATATCAAAGTTAGTTTCATGGAAAACTGGTCTCGAACCTACTTGGGTCACCACAAAAACCTTAGTCATTTCCTCTAGGTATATAGGGTGCCGACACTTTTGGGGTCATCCCTTTTCCCTTATGCATCCTGAGAGTGCCCTACTCATCTGCCCTTTGGGTCCCATGAGTTCATGAAGGTGCTCATTCTCCTAACCCATGGCCCTCAGACAATGATAGATATTACCTCCCGACCCTATGGTCATGTGCAACTAGGGAATTAGGCAACACCTTCTTCCATCGGTCTTATCCCTACCTGACCCTAGGATAGACTTAGGATTCTTTTATAGCACATGTCCAACATAGAACCTTACCCGATCCTTCATCATCATTCTTGGGCTGTCTTTTATCCTTTCTCAGGGATCATGGTGACCAGCCTACCTTGGTCAGAACCTATACCGGTTAACTCCCTGGTAACACATCCACATGCACTTTTGGGGTCATCCCTTTTCCCTTATGCATCCTGAGAGTGCCCTACACATCTGCCCTTTGGGTCCCATGAGTTCATGAAGGTGCTCATTCTCCTAACCCATGGCCCTCAGACAATGATAGATATTACCTCCCGACCCTATGGTCATGTGCAACTAGGGAATTAGGCAACACCTTCTTCCATCGGTCTTATCCCTACCTGACCCTAGGATAGACTTAGGATTCTTTTATAGCACATGTCCAACATAGAACCTTACCCGATCCTTCATCATCATTCTTGGGCTGTCTTTTATCCTTTCTCAGGGATCATGGTGACCAGCCTACCTTGGTCAGACCCCATACCGGTTAACTCCCTGGTAACCGATGTTGCTAGGTAACACTTGTTCTCATCCTCAACATTAGACCCACTTAGTTGTGAGGGGTTCATCAAACCTACCTTCAACTTAAGGGGTTTCCTTTTTCCTCTATACATGAAGAATACCATACTCAAAACTATAGAGACTCAATTCCCATCATGAGCATTAGGTACACCACTTCCCCTCTTCGGACAGGAACCCTAGGTTCACCTTTGCATATCCAACTACATGCTCAACCTCTTAACCACGAATCAAGCATGTCCAAGTTATGCTATGTACTCCCATGATCCTTTTATACACTACTACAGAAACAACATTCAGTGTCACTTTTCTGGGCGTCGGTTATTTAGGAAAATCGACGCCTATAATATTAAACATCGGTTATTTATGCAAACCGACATCTATATTCAAAGACCAGCCAGACATGGGTACCACTTTGTATTCAGCGTCGGCTAGTTATAACAAACTGACGCCTAAAATCGCCCGCGAAATCCAATTTTTGAGCGAAAACATTTTAGGTCACCTACAATGTCGGTTTTTTAACTATTCAATGACGCGTATTTAAAATGAAAATTTTGCGCAAAAAGTCCCACTTTCAGTGTCGGTTAACCTTAGATAACTGACGCTGATAATGGTTCCCGCTAAATAATTTAGGGTAAAGGTTGTCTAGTTGGGCGTCAGTGTTTTACTATCAACCGACGCTAAATCGTAATAGGCGTCAGTTTTTTAGATAACTGACATCGTTGACCAACTTAATAGAGGCCCGATCACCCGACTCTTCCCCCTTTCTTCCTGTTTCATCGATTCTCATGTGCGCTGCTCATCGCCGCTCTCCTAAAATCGCCGCCTGGTGCCTACTGCTTCTCACTCGCCGCCGACTCTCCTTGCTGCTGCTCTGTGTCACCTCCGCCGCCTTCCTCCTTGCGTCGCCGCCGCACCGCCTTCCTCCTTGCTCACGCCCTACAGCGGCGCGCTCCTTCCTCCCTACTCATGACCTACTGCGGCGTTATCTTCTTCCTTGCCGCCGCCCGCTGCTTGCTGCTCTGCTCTCCAGGTATTAGTTGTAGCCTCTGTTCTTCTTTCTCCAGGTGTTCTACTTCTTTCACTGAGAAGAATGGTCTACCACGGCCGTGCTGCCCAGCACGGCCGTGGTAGGCCAACACAGCCACAACCGTGTTTGCTGTTGGTAAGGATATGAACAAATCTATATGTAATGCTTTATGTAATTTCTAGGATACGATCAAATCTTTTGCTTGCATATATTTGTGCTTCTAATCCTAATGCTTGACCTAATTTAGTAAATTTTGATGCATGTTGAAATAAGATTTTGATACATGTCCATTCTAGCATCCTAATTTGATTTGATTAAACCCTAACATTGATGAAACCCTAACATCAATTGTGATGAAACCCTAACATGTACATATCTATTATTGTGTTTGTTAGCCTAGAAACCCGTCCAAGATTTACTCATTAGGAGTAAATCTTGGATAGTCCCCGGTTTGGGACTATTCTTGAACACCTAATCTCACTTAGGATGTAAGTGTATAATGTGTATTGGGTTTTCGAGAAAATTTTGGCAGCATTTCCCCGTTTGTTCTCTAAGTACATATGTACTTAGAGAACAGCAGGGAAATGTTGCCGAAATTTTCTTGAAAACCCAATACACATTATACACTTACTAGTGAGATTAGGTGTTCAAGGATGGGATAGGTGGTACACATTTATTATATATAAGAATGCCATCACATGTGTTTGTTGGCCTAGAAACCCGTCCAAGATTTACTCATTAGGAGTAAATCTTGGATAGTCCCCAGTTTGGGACTATTCTTGAACACGTAATCTCACTTAGGATGTAAGTGTATAATGTGTATTGGGTTTTCGAGAAAATTTTGGTAGCATTTCCCCGTTTGTTCTCTAAGTACATATGTACTTAGAGAACAGCGGGGAAATGCTGTCGAAATTTTCTTGAAAACCCAATACACATTATACACTTACTAGTGAGATTAGGTGTTCAAGGATGGGATAGGTGGTACACATTTATTATATATAAGAATGACATCACATCTGTTTGTTGGCCTATAAACCCGTCCATCACATTTGGTAGCCATTTTAATGACATTTTCAGATGGTTGACCATGATGAGCATGATGTCCATGATGAGCATGAAGTCCATGATGAGCATGTTGTCCATGACAAGCATGGCGAGGATACCAAT
Organism: Alisma plantago-aquatica; assembly: GCA_963693085.1. Taxonomy (NCBI): domain Eukaryota; kingdom Viridiplantae; phylum Streptophyta; class Magnoliopsida; order Alismatales; family Alismataceae; genus Alisma; species Alisma plantago-aquatica. The sequence continues at coordinate 132,785,115 of OY856414.1, read as the reverse complement.
GTAAGTTCTAAAAACATATCCTATATTTCTATAAAATTCATTATCTTTTAGTTATGTCATATATCCCATATTTCTATATTGCGCTAATTCAGTGTGTTTATTTTTGTCAAATTTTAGGTTGATGATGCACATGTACCCACTGAAGCACTGGAACAACTTGATGCACAGCACGAAACACTTAACAAGAAAAGGGGCATCACTCTGTTGAAGAAGTTAATAGCGCTAAGTGGTAGTGGATCCAAATTGGTTGTGGAGTTTGATAATGGAGGAAATGCAATTGGAGTGAACCGCAATAATTTTTTAAACTATCTTGGGTGTGTCACTCGAAGCCATTGTGGTGTTAAGTATGATAATTGGCATAAATTTCCTCAGGGGAAGAAAGACTTGATATTGAAGGATTTATGCGTGAGTTATTATTATTTGCAATTGTATTTTTTAGATTACAAATTATATTATTTGCAATTCTATTTTTAGATACTAGTTAATAAGAATTCTATTTTACAGAATCTGTTTGCATTGGATGAGAAGCTGCATCGTAAAAGCATGATGCAACGCACTGGAAAGATGCTTAGGAACTATAGGACAAATCTCAGCAGAGAATACATAAAAGATGGTGATAAGAAGAAGAAGTCAACCTTTGAATAGTGGAACTTCTTGGACAAAGAAGATTGGGACAATTTTGTTGCTTCAACAAAATCTGAAGAATTCAAGGTATTAGGCGTCACTCCCAATTTAATTAATATACATTGTATTCACCTATTCAAGATTAACATTTAGTGCTACTAACCAAATCATTAATGTGCATACTAACTAGGCCCTCAGTGACGCGCAAAAAGCAAGGCGTGCACTGAATGTGCATGACCACACTATGGGTCCAAAGGGCTATGCAAGCATTCGCCAAAGACTACAGGCGGAGTCTGCGGCTACCCAGGAGTCTGCTCCTACTCAGGAGTCTGCCACACCCATGCCTTGCCATGATATCTGGATAGTTGGGAGGCAAAACAAGAAGGGTGAAATAAAGAAGCCCGTAACTGCTAAGGCAGTTGCGAAAATGGTAAAATACAACTCTTAGAGCAATCGTTTGAATATTGATTATATGTGGGGTTAACTTACCAATTTCTATTGATGGTGATTAGTGGGAGCTGCACGAGAAGAGGAAACAAGGCACGTTCATCCCTCAGGGCACAAGGGATGAATTGACAGTTGCTCTGGGTAACCCAGAGCATCATGGACGTGTTAGGGGTGCAGGCGCTGGTGTGGGCATCAAAGCATTCTTTGGGCCATCCCAGCACAAACCCAGAGCAGGACTTTCACAAGAAGAGGTAACCTATTCTTTTTTTAGAATGTTACTGCAAAAGGGAGTTCAATAATAAGACGCTAATGTTTCTTTTATCCATGTATAGGAGAATAAGAGAGTCGAGGATATAGTTGCCAAGAAGTTCAATGATATAGTTGCTGAGAAGGTCAAGGAAGAAATAGTGCGGTGGCAGGCATCTTAGGCTTCCAATCAGCCTATGGCGACCGACTCTTCTCCTGATGCACAGACTGCAAGTAATCCTGGAGACCCATCGCCTAACACGTCTGCTGTAAGTATTGTTTATGACATTGTAGCTAGTCTTTTCAAGATGATATGTTTTCAAGATGATATGTATATATGTATAATATTCTTTATGTAAATTTATAGGCATTGAAGCCATGCCGCTTAAGAATGCAAGACTATGTTGTTGCAGAGGCGCAGGCTTACCGGTCCCTTCCTGGGGTAATGTTTCACGAGACTCCAATGCCACAGGGCTATGTTCGTGTGAGCCCGATACGTGTGTTACCCGATTGGAGGGAAGCTACATTGCCATATCCCCACCCGGATATTGATACACTTGCTGAGGCAGAAGGCGGGGTGATATTGTGGCCCAAAGCAGATGTCGTCTACACTACTGAAATTGTAAGACAAATTTACATTACTTTAGATTGTTAATGTGTATATATGAGGTCAACTGGTCTGAAATTATATATACAGGTTAAAAAGAAGACACCCGGAGCACCTAGGCCTCCACCTCCACTTCCTGCATTACCAAGTTGGGTTCCAACTGACCTAAAATACCTGTTAGGTCCTGCTTGTAGGGGAATGACATGTTGGCTACAAGAACATAATATACATTGCCCTATAATTGTTTCTTTAGAAGCAGATTATGCAGGTCAATCATATGATAGCTCTTTATTTATACAAGATATTATTGAGCTGTTTATGTATGATTGGTTGAATACATCAATGATAGAGACATGGATAAGGTGAGATCTTGTTTATACATCCATATACCTTGTGTAAGATCCGATGATCTGGTTTCTTATATATTAATGCATACGTAATACATGTTTTGCAGCTACTTAGTCGAAGATCAATGCAAACAATTTGCATTTCATCATGTGGGTTGTGATTCCATCATTGATTAGTATGGTAGCTAAAGACCCTGATAGTGTTCAACAATACTGTATAGATGCTTTTAGAATTTTCAGTCAGCAAAAGAAGACGATAATAATAGCTCCATTCAATGTCAAGTATGTTTACTTTATTTATAATTTGGACTTAAGAAAATTCCATTTTTATTGTGCATTTTGAGTTATTAATTTTTAACTTTTTTACATCTAGCGGTAGACATTGGGAGTTACTAGTTATTGTCCCCGGGATGTTCACTGTTTATTATCTAGATCCTGCGGGAAGTACATTAAACACTAAAATTGGACACATATTGAGAATGCCATTATTCTGGTGAGAAATATTTCATTTTTATATTCGTTAACATCTGTTATTACATTACTATTTAATTATGCAATTTACTGTGTTACATTAACATGTAGGGGTTTAAATGCATTCAAAAATGCTGGAGGAAATATCCCAAGGAGAAAGAACCAGCCAATAATTTGGGAGAATGTAAAAGTAAGTTCCTGACTCCAATGTATATATTATTTATGTGAATTGTGCTTAGTTGTATTTTTTAATATTTTGTATGTTTCAATTTATAGTGCGCTACACAAGACAACGGCTGGGCATGCACATACTTTGTGATGCGATTTATGTAGATGATTATCCGACATGCCGCATTGGATATTAATACCATACATGAGGTATTATATATAGTCTCATTAGTTAGTATGAAATATATCAATCTTATTTTTATATTATTACTTATATATATACATCATTCTCTTTGTAGGTGTTTAAAACTGACCACACTATAGGTAAATGCTTAAAAAATGTACATGCTCCATATACGATGGAAGCATTAAATGAAATAAGAGAAGAATGGGTAAAAGCCATACAAGCAGTGGAGATTGTAAGATATAATTGGGATGCTGATAGCGATGCTGAATGATATTTTGTAAATGAATATTTCTGAATGTTTATACATGTCTGAATGTTTCTACATGTATTTGAATGTTTCTACATGTGTGAATGTGAGAATCGAATTGATGTCTGAATGTATCTACTTGTGTGAAAAAAATATTTGTTGATTTTGTAGGTTTGTGGCCTGTTTGTAGGTTGATATCAATGGATGTCGTAAGCCTGCAGTTACCTGTAGTTCAGAAAACTGAACTACAGGTTCTCATCCTACTGACCAGCCACAGCAGGCCTGCAATCTGATAAGAAAAAAAAATTAAAGTATAGGTGTTGGTTATTTATAAAACACAGTCATTAAAGGCCTACAACGTCAGTTATTAGATAAAAATCGATGCCTAATATGAAAAACAACCCGACCGTGCAGGAAAGCACGACCGTGGTGGAAAAGGAGTCGCTTATTCGTATAAAACCGACGCCTATATTACTAAACACGACCGTGCAGCGAAACACGGCCGTGTCGTCTGGGAGTATGGCGTCAATTGTTCAGTTGTTAACCGACGCAGAAAGTGTCCTAGGTGGTGCCCTTCTTTGTGGCACGAACCCTATAGACGTCGGTCAACTAAATATAACCGATGCCTATAGATCATATAGGCGTCGTTTAGAAAACTGACACCGAAGTGTTCGACCTTTAGCGGCGCACACATAGGCATCGCTTTAAAACCGTCGCCAAAGGGGGTTAAACAACTGACGCCAAAGGTGTATTTTGTAGTAGTGATATGAGCAACACCTCAGAGTTGAGTCCTCCTCAAGGACATTCAACTAGGTATAAAACCTCACAACAATGTACTTAAGCCTCCTCAAGGTCTAAGGCACTCTTTATCTCATCTAACAGGTAACCACTTATACCCTGGGTACTAGAAACATCGTCCTCTCTCTAGGGTTGGGTTTCTCTAAAGGCAACCAAGATATCATCAGCCTCCAGGAATCATGCATAACGTAACCACTATCATCCACGTAGGTCGCATCATCCTCAACTCCCCACTATTCCTCAAGTTTCGGGGTTTTAGGCTTCTGACCGGCCTAAATTGAGCGTCCGGAAATGAACGCGGGATGAAGGAAGGAATCAAGCTTTAAATTTATAACCCGAAACATTCAAGGCCCCCGCAACTTAATTACGGGGTCGAAGTAGATATACGGGGTCGAACACAGGGACGTGGTGACGTTTAGGACGCCACATATTTCTGTTCTTGAGTCAGATAAGCCAAAACGATAGTCGATAAGAGAAAATTGCTAGAACTAGTCTAGCAGGTTGTCACGATTAAAATAAGGAAAAGAAAAGAAAACAAAAGCAAAACAAGACAGAGAACGAGGTTCTACTAACTAGAGAAAGAGAGTTCTTGGCTATGTAACCACAAAAGGGGCAGTATATGCACTCGTTCTCGGGCGTAGACAACCCTCGAACACCCAAGCAAGCATCTAGCACGCATAGCAGCATCTGTCCTGTGGGGTCATCCCACTCGCTCTCACGATGCGTGACTAAAACCATCAACGATATGTCATTAACCCTCTCTCAAGGGATGACATATCAACACCTCAGTATATGCTAAGTTCCCTCTCGGGTCTTAGGATATTATGGGGTGTTAGGAACAGAATACCTTGGATCGTTCTCCTCTTAGGTTCAGATCCAAACTATCATCTCTTAGCTATTTCTACAACGGATCTCTCAATACAGGCAGAAATAGCAGTTCAAGCGAGTGAGAGATCAACCAAACTAGCAATCATAACTTGGAAAGAGAAAATAGAACATGCAACATACTAGATCTGATATGAATCTACTTGCTTAAGGAAAAAGTATATAAACATGCCCAGATCGGGCTGCATAGCCAAGAAGGAGCTAACTAGCCATAGACAAGCATAGATGGCACCGAACAAAGATGGATAAACATCGTTTGTACAAGAAACAAAGGAATGCAGTAGAATGAAAGAGAAGAGGGAAGAGATATAGCCCATAGAGGAGAGGTGGCTCTCGCTCCTTGGCCTCTCTGTAGGCCGGATCTCGCCCCTGGGGTCTTCTCTTTGTCCCTCTGGACTCCTCGGTTCTCTCTCTCTCTAGACCGTATCAGGCAGCGGCCGTATCGATCGGCGGGCGTATCGGGCGGCGGGCGTATCGGTCGGAAGGCGTATCGGTCGGCGCGGCCGTATCGAGCAACAGCCGTATCGGGCAGTGGCCGTATCGGTCGGCGGGCGTATCGGTCGGCGCGGCCGTATCAGGCAACAGCCGTATCAGGCAGTAGACTTTTGGGGAACCCGACACACTAGCTCCTTGGTCTAGGAACTAGCTCTTGCAGGGTCCTTCCTCCAGCCCTCCGCTCTCTCCTCACCCGAAGAAGCATTCTTATGGGCTGGCAGCTGCTATTTATAGGCAGCGAGTTGATGTAAGTTGTAGCTTTTATTGGTCCACGTGTCCTTCATCCGTGGCTTCAATCTTGAGGAACCAGGTCGGCCAATATGACTGTCACTCGGCAACCGTATCGGGCAACCATATCGAGAAGTCATATCGGTCGGCGGACGTATCGGTCGGCGCACCCGTATCGGTCGGCGGCCGTATCGGTCATCGGGCGTATCGGTCGGCGCAACCGTATCGGTCGGCGCAACCGTATCGGTCGGCGCGGCCGTATCGGGCAACAGCCGTATCGGGCAGTCTTTGTCGGGCGGCCATCTCATCCAGACCATATCAGGCAGCTATATCGGGCACCCGTATCAGGCAGCCATATCGGCCAGCTGCTGCGATTCTTGTCTTTTCCTAGTTGGTACTTGAAAGTCCCAAAATTGGCTAGTTTCGGTGCCTACAAATCTAAAACAGGCTAATTAGCTATATTATTGGCTATTTTCACTACATTATCTAATGGAGAGATAGAAAACATAAAACATGAACAAAAGAGTGGATATTAAGACTAAAGTGGCACAAAACTATAGATAAAATGCATAGAAAATATGCGCTGATTTGGGTGTTATCAACTACCCCAAGCTTAAAACTTGCTTGTCCTCAAGCAAGACTGTGCTCAAAGAACAAAAAGATAACATCCAAATTAAGCTTGGCAATAAATGCTAAGGTTAAGAAAAATAGTTTAAAGCATCAACACTCTTGATCCATGTCATTTCAGAACAAACCCCCATCAAACAAGCACAATCCTGCCAAAGTAAGATCAAAGAATTTCCAGGCAAGATTAAGCGAATTCACTATAGCCTGCCAATACTCATGAGGGTTTGAATCATAATTGTTTAAACATGAAAGAGTTGTCACATAGGTGATCATGCAGGTGATGAGTAATGAGCCATCACCATGAATCCATGCATACCAATCTAGAATACCATGCCTCTCACTTATTCATGTCCTAAGAAATAAAGCAAAAAGACTCTAATGACTTCTGAGGATCCCGATCTGCGTCAGATTGGTCCATGTAGCGAGAAACAGTCCCTGCAGTCCGAACCAGTTGGTCCAAAGCAGTGAGATGAACTCCTCGTACTGCGCCCGAACCAACCCTGCTACTGAGATGATCTCATAGGTCACCTAGGGGGTTCCTAGTGACTCTCTAATGAGCATTTGGAGTGATACTACCAGGCGCGACATACCCGCGTTCATGAGCGCAGTCATACACCGGCTGGGCACCATCCTCAACTCTCCTAAAAGATAAAACAAGCGCTCATTTATTGTTCACACTCAGGCTTTTATCATCTGCATTCTATTTTTAGGCTTGGGTGAGAACTATATAGATATTTTTGGGATTTTATGGGCGGCCAAACCTCTTTTGCACATTTTTATATTTTTCATTTTTTTGACTCATTCTAATGTGAGAAGGCATGTAGTCCATCAAGGAAAAGCACTTCACCTTGATCATGGCTCAAAACTCATCATGGCCCGCTTGATACCTGTGTGAAAAGATAGCAATTATGATTCAAGAATCCTTAGAATAGAGGAAAACTTGTGAATCCACAGCTAGGTTCTTTGATCGTGTTTTAGCTCATTCCAGCGGTCCTTTACCGTGGATTTGCCATTCACGACACAGATCAAGGGAATTTAGCTTTAAGCTATGAAAAAGGGACATAACCTTAGGTTTATTACCAAACTCAAGGAAAGAGTCAAAGAGCAAGTCAATCAAAAGGTCAAGCAATTTTTAAGATGAAAATTGTGCATCTAGGCATGAAGCCAAGCATTTATCTATTAGATTCACACCACATAGACATAATTGCAAAGCTAAAAAGCTGAAAATTTTGAAAATTTAAGACTAAATGCAGGAAATAGACATGCATGCAAGAAGGGTGAAGCGAAAAGAAGGGCGAAGCCTACCACCCCAAGCTTAAAACTTTGCTCGTCCTCGAGCAAGTCTCAAACTTGAAATAGGGAGGCAGGAATGCATGAGTTTAACGACATTTATTGAAGTTCTAAAGATGATGCATGGGTGCAAGGATATCAAAACAGTTAGAGGAAAGAAATTAACCAACAAGAACAGGAAAAGCAAAATTTATTGTAATAAAAGGGCGGGAGGGTGGGTAAGAGAAAAGGGGGTGGCTGCCCCACGATACCGACACTGGGATCCCAAATCCTGAGTTTTGGGACCAGTGTCACCTGTGTCTTGCCGATGGGTTCCGCCACATAATATGAGTAGAATAGGCGGATGTGTTGGCCCTGCCGAGTCTGAAGAAGAAAAGTAAAATCTGGCGACTCGGTGAAGTCATCTTTGTGCTGGAAGTGGCTTGAACTGCACTGGGATGAATTCTTCAGCATTTCATCCTCAGGGTACCTTTCATTATATGATTCTAAAAATGAAGGACCTGGGATGTCGACATAGGATGAGATAGATGAGAGAGGTTGGACGTTATATTGAGGACTCATTTCTTCTCTCTCCATCTCTGCACTTGAGGTTGGATGCTCAGATAAATCTTCATGTACTGTCTGACTCATCCAATCATCTTCTAAGAAAAAAGTACTCCCTGAAGAATCTGTTTGTGGTTCTACCACCCCAAGCTTATCACCTGGCGTAGAGTCAGGGGTGTCTTCATGCTCAGCAGCCATGTTGTAGTGAACCGTCCATCCTACCCCCTTGACGTCCACCAAGCCTTGTGAAGGTATGGTGGCGAATGATGGCTCGTGCTGCTCCAACTCGTCTTCATTACTATACTCACTGCTCCATGTCAAGCAGTTGTCATCATCATCGTCTTCGTCAAACAAATTGTTCTAAACCATGGTTGACGTACTGCTCAAAGCAAAATGACAAGTCTCAATATGAGAAATGTCACTCTGGTCTGGTTCAATATCTGACTCTGGTTCCTCAAACCAACCTTCTAGTTGTGAGGTCGATTGGCTTTTTGAGTCTTCATCATCGTCATCATGGACCCATTCATGTCTATGACTCATTTCTTCCATGGGTTCATCAACTGGGTCATCTGGATAGAATGAAGGGCTTTCCCAAGTGGGTTGGTCTTCACAGAAAAATCCTGGTGAATCTAGTTGATGGTCTGAATAGGATGGTGATTCATACTCCACTTCATGCCCAATGGGATGGTCTTGATGACTAACATCGTCATTGTCTTGTGATGGCAGTTGTAACCGAATTGTAACCAGATCGATGAGCTCTTGGAGCCTCCTGCCTTGTTCAACATCTTTATCATTAAGTTGTTGTACTTGAGCAGCAATGCTTTCGAGACCCGTCGATTCTGCCATGCACATGTAAGGGGAACCCGCTGTATTAAACTGATGCTTTAGGATGGATCCTTGTTCAACGGTTTGAATTATACTATTACTACGGTCTGGAGCCCCGGTGGCTGCTTTGAGATGACGATCCTGCTCTTCTAGCAGTTGTTGCATTGGATCAACATCTTCTTGGAGATGAGGCGCTAAGGAGGTGAGTTCTTGAATACTTTCCCTAGCCAACTCCACTGCCTTAATCAGTTCTTGATCCGATGATAGCATGGGGGTCGATGGTTGACTGGCAGTCTCCTTTGTTGGAATTTCAACATATGACGACGGTGGAGGTGAGTATAACTCGACTAGTTGCAGAGCACGACCTTCAATTATTTGCCAGCAGTCAGAACTGCGGAAAAACTCGGGAGGACATGTGGACAAGATGACTTGTCTTGCGGAAGCAAGGTCCATGGCTGAAAAAAAGGTATGAGAAAAAGAAAAGTGATTTAGTATATATGAACAAGTATGTGTAAAGCAAGAGGAAAACTATGCATGTATATACAGACTTATAGTGACAGAACAAAAATCTACTAGGCGTGTAAATGTGGAAAACCACATCCCCGGCAACGGCGCCAAAAATTGACCGGCCTAAATGGAGCGCCCGGAAACGAACGCGGGATGAAGGAAGGAATCAAGCTTTAAATTTATAACCCGAAACCTTCTAGGCCCCCGCAACTTAATTACGGGGTCGAACTAGATATACGGGGTCGAACACAGGGACGTGGTGACGTTTAGGACGCCACAGATTTCTGTTCTTGAGTCAGATAAGCCAAAATGATAGTCGATAAGAGAAAATTGCTAGAACTAGTCTAGCAGGTTGTCACAATTAAAATAAGGAAAAGAAAAGAAAACAAAAGCAAAACAAGACAGAGCACGAGGTTCTACTAACTAGAGAAAGAGAGTTCTTGGCTATGTAACCACAAAAGGGGCAGTCTATGCACTCGTTCTCGGGTGTAGACAACCCTCGAACACCCAAGCAAGCATCTAGCACGCACAACATCATCTGTCTTGTGGGGTCATCCCACTCGCTCTCGTGATGCGTGACTAAAACCATCAACGATATGTCATTAACCCTCTCTCAAGGGATGACATATCAACACCTCAGTATATGCTAAGTTCCCTCTCGGGTCTTAGGATATTATGGGGTGTTAGGAACAGAATACCTTGGATCGTCCTCCTCTCAGGTTCAGATCCAAACTATCATCTCTTAGCTATTTCTACAACGGATCGCTCAATACAGGCAGAAATAGCAGTTCAAGCGAGTGAGAGATCAACCAAACTAGCAATCATAACTTGGAAAGAGAAAATAGAACATGCAACATACTAGATCTGATATGAATCTACTTGCTTAAGGAAAAAGTATATAAACATGCCCAGATCGGGCTGCATAGCCAAGAAGGAGCTAACTAGCCATAGACAAGCATAGATGGTACCGAACAAAGATGGATAAACATCGTTTGTACAAGAAACAAAGGAATGCAGTAGAATGAAAGAGAAGAGGGAAGAGATATAGCCCGTAGAGGAGAGGTGGCTCTCGCTCCTTGGCCTCTATGTAGGCTGGATCTCGCCCCTGGGGTCTTCTCTTTGTCCCTCTGGACTCCTCGGTTCTCTCTCTCTCTCTAGACCGTATCAGGCAGCGGCCGTATCGGTCGGCGGGCGTATCGGGCGGCGGGCGTATCGATCGGCGGGCGTATTGGTCGGCGCGGCCGTATCGGGCAACTGCCGTATCGGGCAGCAGCCGTATCGGTCGGCGGGCGTATCGGTCGGCGCGGCTGTATCGGGCAACAGCCGTATCGGGCAGTAGACTTTTGGGGAACCCGACACACTAGCTCCTTGGTCTAGGAACTAGCTCTTGCAGGGTCCTTCCTCTAGCCCTCCGCTCTCTCCTCGCCCGAAGAAGCATTCTTGTGGGCTGGCAGCTGCTATTTATAGGCAGCGAGTTGATGTAAGTTGTAGCTTTTATTGGTCCACGTGTCCTTCATCCGTGGCTTCAATCTTGAGGAACCAGGTCGGCCAATATGACTGTCACTCGGCAACCGTATCGGGCAACCGTATCGGGCAGCCGTATCGGTCGGCGGCCGTATCGGTTGACGCACCCGTATCGGTCGGCGCCCGTATCGGTCGGCGCCCGTATCGGTCGGCGGGTGTATCGGTCGGCGCGGCCGTATCGGGCAACAGCCGTATCGGGCAGTCTTTGTCGGGCGGCCATCTCATACAGACCATATCAGGCAGCTATATCGGTCACCCGTATCAGGAAGCCATATCGACCAGCTGCTGTGATTCTTGTCTTTTCCTTGTTGGTACTTGAAAGTCCCAAAATTGGCTAGTTTTGGTGCCTACAAATCTAAAACAGGCTAATTAGCTACATTATTGGATATTTTCACTACATTATCTAATGGAGAGATAGAAAACATAAAACATGAACAAAAGAGTGCATATTAAGACTAAAGTGGCACAAAACTATAGATAAAATGCATAGAAAATATGCGCTAATTTGGGTGTTATCAGCTTCCAACCTCCTTGTTGGGGTTCTACTTCCTCTCTCTAGAGCTAATTCCACCTCCAACCATACTTACTTGAGGTCGCTTCTCCATGAAGGCTCATGCTCACAAGCATACGCCTATGTGGTTAAAGCCTATGCTCAACTCATGTTTGGCTCAAGAGCATCCATACCCCTTTCATAAGCCATCCATCATGATCTCTTAACCAGGATTTCATCAAGCTATACCCTACTTGCCTAAGCCCATAGGGTAACTATAGGTTCTCCTCTAACCTCATCCACGAAGGAGCTATCCTTTTCTATGGCATGCATGGCCCTCTCCATGGTTGGGTCGCCAAAGGTACTAGGTCATCTACCCTCTTATGGCATCCCAAAGGCATGACCAACCAAACACTCGGTCAACCATGACATCTAACTCATCATGTCATCTCTCTCTAACCTTTACTTAGGGTTAGGGTTACCATCATCCTCAAGGGATGTGCTAGGTCTCTACCTTTAATGGATGTCTCTACCTCCCAGACTAACCTTCTCTACTCATCCTCCTAATAAGAGATCTATCCTCAGGCCTCTCCTGAGGGCAATTACAACTTGTATCATACAACCTAAGCATGTATCTATTCTTTAGTTTGCGCTTAATCTATTAATCTTATGTCCATGACATCTTATTTACATGCTTTTCATTAATTTGGTGGAGGATTCCTTAGACCTTATTAACTTTACCCATACCTCAAGAGGGTGAGGAGAAGAGATAAAACCCTAATCCTAAAGGTCCTTAATAGAATGTGAGTTGAGAAGGGATGAACAAGATGAGAGAGTCCTAAAGGTATCTTATTTCGAGTCATACCCTAAGACATCGGCCAGACAGTCACACAATCCGGGAGTCCTCGTATTCCGACTAGCAGTGCAGAGGAAAATATTGCCAGCCCCCGGACGTGATCCTTTTCTAGACACCTCAGTCTTTCGGACAATCCTCTAATAACTCCCTTGGTTTCTATAGAATTTGTAAAATTTAATAACTATTAAAGATTAATTGAGGAACCTAGGCTCTGATACCAATTGTAACGACCCCGTCTCCCGGTAACCCCCAATTAAGGTAGACTCGAAGGTCAGAGCCGTTATTCAACTAACATGATCAAAGGTTCGACAAATAATTAATAATAATTAATAAACATTACCAACTAAACCGAAAACTGGTATAAAACAAAACTTTTCTTACCTTGGAAAAACTGGGATTTCTAAACTTCTATCCATGAAGATGCTAAACTAACTAATCCTCATGTGCACGTTATTTCTCATTTAAGTTCACATCTCCCACTTTACTATTTGTTCTTTTCATTTGTACCTAAAACGCCGACAAACAAAACGTCGGTCAGCAAGAAGCTGGTATGTGGGGGAAACAATAATCATGCAACTATAGTAACAAAGTAATCATCCAATTATCATTTAACAGCCAAGATTACGTTTTAAACCATACTACTCAATCCTTTCCTGTCCCCTATCTCTGTGTTGTCCCTGCAGCGGACTGAGATACTACTTCTCTCTAGGTAGATCCTTATTAAACCCCGCATGATCCTACCTAACAGGTAGATCAATATCTAGGGTTGTGTCACATGGCACTACTCGAATGTAGCCCAATATCTAACTCATGATGACTTCATGGTCCTACCCCATTGGTATCAATTTAGTAAGCCATCTAATGACCTGATGGACCTACCCCATTGGTAGCCATTTACTAGGTCAACTATTAATCCACAGAGGGGACCAGGATCTGAGCTAGTAGGCACATATCTTATGTGATAGTCATATTCACATTATACTTTGCATGAATTAAATACATCCAACATTTTAATTCAAGCCACAATGGAAACATCGATAAAATCCCAAAAAACTAATTTGGGTAATCATAAGCGTAACCACATACCTGTACATGCAGATTTGAGACAGAATAGTCCAATCAACAATAGGCAAGCAAACATTCAATAAGATCCTGAAACAATTATACAATTCCCTTTTATTACTCATGTCATTAAGATCTATTAAATCTAACTCGTTTCTTAGGGTTTCTAGTCCACTTTTTAGGGTTTCCATTACAATTAGGATTTCCCTTCATCTTTTACTATCTTAAACCCTAATTTAACACAATTGATCACAAACCCTAATTATTTCCACATCTAATCCTCAATTTTGGATTAAAGGCATAATTAACCATTAATTAAGTTCATTAAGTCTCTTTTACATTAAAGCCACTATTTTTATCCTTTTAATCCATAACAATATCATTATATGTATTTATCATTTATTCATAGTTTATTATGGTCCACATCACATATGAACCTGATTTGCCATTAATTCCACCTTTTATTCATGAGAAAACCCTAATTACTACATTTAGGGTATTTATCCACAAATTAGGAACTTTAATGCTCCAAATAGCTTTTAATCATGAAAACTCAGTTCTATACATGAAATCAAATAATTAAAGCCATTAGTAGTCCTAATTACCAACATTAGGGTTTCAAGGCCCATTAAAACATATTTATGCACAAGAAACTCTAAATTAATTAATTATGTACAAGGTTCCTCCTTTTTGTTCCTAATGTTCCTTTTTATCATTAACATGATAATATTAACTTTAATCATTAATTAAACCCTACTAATCACGTTAATCATATCAAAATAGGATTTCTTAATCACTAATACACTAAAATTAACAATTTCGATTACTTTTCACATTGCAATAAGAATGAGGCTTCAAATTTATTTTTATTATATTCTCCTCATTTTTTTGAGCAACTTTCATATTTTATGCGAACCTATCCGAGCTACGGATATTTAGTTATGAATTTAACAAAATCACTTACTTCTGGCCAATGAGGAGGCGCCACGTAGCCTGCCTCATGCAACGTGCTTGGTGGCTTGCAAACATAACAGAATTCCACTTATACCCCCGCATGACTCCTTAGCTTTTCAACGCTCGCAGTGGCAAAACCGTCCAAACCTCCTCTTCTTCTTCTACCTTGCGGCAACGACCTACTGTCGCCGCGACAGTGCTTCAATGCCTCCCTGCCACCTTCCCCGTACCACGATGGCCATTGGGGAGGTTCCCCTGGCTCCGCCGCACCCCCACACTGGCCACGTTGCTGCTGAGCCATGGCCATGGCGACCGGTTCATGGTTCTCTATCTCTGCAACTTGCAGACGTCCAGCGGCCCTCCTATTGGCGTCGTGCACGAGCTTGGGCGTAGGGTTGATGTCTGCACTCATCCGCGACGTCATGGGAACCTTGTTCTCCCTTTGAACCCCATCTCAAGACTCTGTGTTGCCCTGGGGTCGTACAACCCCCGTCGCTAGGGTTTATGCGGAGATAAGAAGAAATGAAGAGGAAGATGCATGAGATCTCATTAGCTCGAGGCCCTGGATCCAACCCTTTATATAGGGAAGGATGGCAACGTCCCCTTACACTTAACCGCAGGGAAAATAAGTCCCCTTAGCCGACTTTCCTTGTTTAGGTGCAACTCTTTTCTTAAATATATTCCTTCTTTATTAGTATCCTTGGTTATTAATGAAACTATTCATTTAAAGGGAAATCCTAAAATTACATGTTTTAATCTCCTAGTGCTTGACTTTTAATCCATTGGCCACGAGGATCAACTTCCTTAAAGAAAAATACATCCCCTTTTGATAATATCAAAAGTTATTAATTATGTAGTACATTATCCTCGCATTTTGCATTATTGGCATTTTCTCTTTCCTCTTTCTTCATTAGGCTCCTTGGACCCCAAAAAAAACTCTAATATTTAGAAATTCCTTCATGAAGTTACTTATTATCCATCTAGATGCATCCATATGCATTATTCTTCACTATTTCCCATTATCTTGTTTATTTCTTATTAAAATATTTCTTTTTGAGGATTTCTCTTTATTTCTCTTTTATTTTCCTCATCGGTATTCCTTTTATCATTAGGAATCCTTGGGATATGAAATTCCACTAAGGATAACTCAATTGCACCTCTTTTCACTTATTTTCCACATTTTATCATTGTTTCCAATTTCTTTCTTAATAAAGAAATATGTAATTGATCTTTTCTTTTATTATTGCATTTACTATGCAACTTTGGACTCCGTGGAACCCATGGAATCCAAGAGGCATGAAATCCCTATTTGGGTTTGCCGTGTAGAGGTTTCCACACTTTCTTTTCTCAAAACTCGATTATTCATTTATTAATTGAATTTTCCTTGTTATTGGGCCCAATAGCCAATAAAGCCCACAAATAAACCAACAAGGCTATTTTAAACGAAGATCATTTATTCAAAACAAATTATATCATTATTTGTTCCACTATCTTTAATGTGAGAAATTACATTTCTCACCAAAGGAACCCAAAATTCGGGGTTGTAACATCACCTCCTTAGGTGTCAGGTAATGTTGAAGACATACACCTCCATGTATTCCACTTATCATCTCATCTCACACTAAGTTTGTCTTCATCAAGAAACTCTGAGCTCATCTTCATGTTGATTCAACTCAACTTTGCATAACTTGCAAATTCCACATAGCTCATGATAAAACATCCTCACAAGATGATTTCTTTAATACTCTTAGTGTTTGTAAACCATCCATGTATCATTCGCTCCACAAAGGTATGTTATCATCTCTATCCTCATACCTTATGGCAATGTTCCAACTCACATCATCTTTATCCTTGGTGTATGGCATGTGTACTGTCCTATCTCTCACTCCCATAACAAGAGAAAATAAGCATTTGGCTCCAGTCCAAATACAGAGTTCTTCATGTTCCAAGAGTAGAGATGGTACAACCCACCTTGCCAGTACACTTTCAAATCTAAGTTGAACTGTGCCACATATGTCTCTACAAACATTACGATATCAAAATTTACTCCCATGGAAAACTGATCAGGAACCTACTTGGGTCACCACACAATCCTTGGTCATCTCCTCTAGGTCTATAGGGTGGTGACACTTTTGGGGTCATCCCTTTTCCCTTATGCATCCAGAGAGTGCCCTACTCATCTACCCGTTGGGTCCCATGAGTTCATGAAGGTGATCAATCTCCTAACCCATGTCCCTCATACAATGATAGTTGTTACCGCCCGACCCTATGGTCATGTGCAACTAGGGAATTAGGCAACTCCTTCTTCCATCGGTCTTATCCCTACTTGACCCTAGGATATACTTAGGATTCTATTATAGTACATGTACAACTTAGAACCTTACCCAAGCCTTCATCATCTCTCTCTGCATTCGTGGGTTGTCTTTCATCCTTTCACAGGGATCATGGTGACCTACCTACCTTGGTCAGGCCCCATACTGGTTACCTCCATGGTAACACACCCACATGTACTAGAGATGGTTATCTATGGGTCTATAGGTTCATCCTCTTACCACGTACTCTTCACTTAACTTCACAAGATCCTCTGAAACCTCTTTAGGTTACCTCAAAACTAGCAAAACTGGTATACACCCTACAAAAGGGTCCCTCTCCCAGGATGGGAGGAAACTACAACTCTTGACAACCAGGTCACAACCATCCTTAGGTCTAGCATTCTTAACCCAGGCAACCTACTAAGGCACAAGAAGACCACCTACTAAACCTTGTTAGGTCACACTTGTTCTTATCCTTAACATTGGATCATGATCATATCGTCCCATGTCATCAACTTAGCTATGTGGGGTTCCTTAAACATACCTTCAATTTAAGGGGTTTCCTTTTCCTCTATACATGAAGAGTACCATGCTCGTAACTATAGAGACTTAATTCTCATCATGAGCATTAGGTACACCACTTCCCCTCTTCGGCCAGGAACCCTAGGTTCACTTTTGGGTATCCAACTGCATGCTCAACCAAGCATGTCCAAGGTATGTCATGCGCTTCCCATGATTCTTGTATTCGAGCAACACTTCAGAGTTGAGTCCTCCTCAAGGATAGTCAACAAGGTACAATGCCTCACAACCTGTTACTAAACCTCTTCATGGTTAAAGGAGCTCTTATGCCTTAGGTATAGAGGTACCGACATTCTCATCCTCTCTCCAGGGTTCGGTTCCTCTAAAGGCCATCAAGATATCATCAGCCTTGAGAGATCAAGCACGAGGAAACCACTATCATCCACTTAGGTCGCATCATCCTCCACTCCCCACAGTTCCTCATATCTCGGGTCTAGGCTTCCAACCTTCTTGCTTGGGTCCTACTTTCTCTCTCTAGAGCTAACTCCACATACAGCCTTACTACAAGTGGTCCTCTATCCATGAAGGATTAATCTCATAAGCATACCTCTACATGGGTGAAGTTTATGTTCAGACTTATGTTTTCTCATGATCATCCATAACCCTTTATGCTTAGTTCATAAGACATCCATCATGCTTCCTTGACTCGGGTTTCAACCTATTGTCAGCACTATGACATACCCTGGGTGACTACTATGCCATGCTCATGGGGTTCCCATAGGTTCTTTACTAACCTCCTCATTGAAGGAGCTATCCTTCACTCCATCAACCCCTTTCCAGGGTTGGGTTGCCAAAGGTACTAGGTTATCCAACCTCTCATGGCTCATATGGCATCCCAAGGCATGTCCACCCCCAAACCTGGTCTAACTCATCATGTCATCTCTCTCTAGTTAACACTTAGGGTTAGGGTTAGCATCATCCTCAGAGGATGTGTCAGGTCTCTACCTGTAATGGAGGTCTCTACCTCCAAGACTAACTTACTCCACTCCACCTTCTCACAAGGAGGTCTAGCCTCAGGTCTCTCCTGAGGGCAATGAAATCTCATGTCATACGACCTAAGCATGTATCTATTCTTTAGTTTATGCTTAATCTATTAAGCTTGTGTCCATGACATCTTATTTACATGATTTTTTATTAATTTGGTGGAGGATTAATTCCTTAATCCTTATTAACCTTACCCATACCTCAAGAGTGTGAGGAGAAGAGGGAAAACCCTAATCCTTAAGGTCCTTAACATAATTTGAGTTGTGAAGGGATGAACAAGATGAGAGAGTCCTAAAGGTATCTTATTTCGAATCATACCCTAAGACTTTAGCCTGGCAGTCACACAGATCTGGGAGTCCTCGTATTCTGACTAACGGTGCGGAGGAAAATATTGCCAGCCCCCAGATGTGATCCTTTTCTAGACATCTATGTCTTTTGGATAATCCTCTAATAATTCCCTTGGGTTCTATAGAATTTGTAAAATTTAATAATTATTAATGATTATATGAGGAACCTATGCTATGATACCAATTGTAATGACCCCGTCTCTCGGTAACCCCCAGTTAAGGGAGACCAAGAGATCAGAGTTGTTATCCAATAACCCGAATCAAAGGTTCGACAAATAATCAATAATAATTATCAAATTCTACCAACTACACTGAAAACTGGTACAAAATAAAAACTTTGCTTACCTTTGAAAACTTTGGAAATCTATCTATCCATGGCTTGAAACTACTCTATCCAATCCTCCTTGCAATTTATGTTTTATTTTCACAATGTGTCACTTTACTATTTGTTCATTTCAGGGTTGTACCTAAAATGACTACAAACAAAATGTCAGTCAGCATATCGAAATATACTGGTATGTGGGGACAACCAAAAGTTTGCACATATGGATAACAATCTAATTATCACAATCAAGTTAATTAACAAACCAATTTACACTTTTTAGTATGACATTCTCCACCGCTTTTGTCCTAACCCTGGCATACCCACCTTAGGGTTTCTTTTTCCAATGACTTAAGGACACCTTCTCAATCTCGAGCTTGGTTCCTGGGGGTCACCACTCATGGTGCACACTAGTCATGCAATATCATAGGCCACCTTCTCATTCCCGAACTTGGTGCCTGGGGTCACCACTCATGGTGCCCATTGGTCTACCCATCTGGGCCTGACCTTTGGCATCTTCCATCATAGTGGCATGTAGGTGCGAGAATACATACTTCTATTATTAATGTGATAATCATAGTGACTTTATGATTTGCAAGTATGAACATCCAAATAGATAATTTGCATTCAATGCGGTTAACCATCTGGAAAATCCTCAGGAAACTAAGGTAGTTATTTATAATTAACCACATACCTGATCCAGAGCAACTTGATTGTTCAACAAATAAGGATAAAGAACAAGCAACAAGCAATGAACAATATCCTGAAATTAATGCATGGGATCCAAGTGTTATAGTTTATCCAGAACATTCTAAAGCTAGGCTTGGATTCCACCTTAGGCTTTCTAGACCACTTTAGGGTTTATTAGGGTTTTTGCATGCATAATGCTTTTATCATATTTAATGCTCTCTTAGTTCATAAACCCTAATTTCAACATCATAAGCCCAATTAAATCCGATTATTTCTCTTTTATACTAAAACTACCATTTTTATCCTTTTATTCCATGAAAAGATCATTATGTTCATTTATCATCAATTCGTAGTTCATTATGCTCTAATACTCATATGAACATTATTTATCATTAATTCTACCTTGATTCATTCAAAAACGCCAATTTCTATATTAAGGTTATTTATCCACAAATTAGGAACTTTAATCCTCGAAATAGCTTATAACCATGAAGACTCAGTTTTATACATTAAATCGAGTAATTAAAGCCATTAGTAGTCCTAATTACCAACATTAGGGTTTCAAGGCCCATTAAAGCCTATTTATGCACATAAACTCTAAATTAAATGAATTAGGTGCAAAGTTCATCCTTTATATTTCTAATGCTCCTTTTTATCATTAATAGGATATTATCAGCTTTAATCGTCCATTAAACCCTATTTAATATATTAATCAACTCAAAATAGGGTTTCTTAATCATCATTACATTAAAGTTAATAGCTTCCATTACTTTTCGAATTACAATCAGAATTAGGCTTCAAATATATTTTTATTGCATTCCTCTCATTTTTCTGAGCAATATTCATGTATAATGCGAACCTATCCAAACTACGGTTATTGAGATACGGATATAAAAAATATAACTTACTGTGGACCAATGGGGGGCTTCCACGTAGGTGCCTTCCATGCAATGAACTCAACTAGGTTTGCAAACATTTCGAAAAGTCCCTTTTGAACCCTCTTGAGTTATTAGTTGTACAGCCCACAGAGGGGCATATATATCCAACTCATATGGACCATCTTCAACCTTCGCGCTGCAGTTGCTGCAGCCCTTCTCCTCTCCTCCCTGTGGCCTGAAGCTTCACGCAGGTCGTCGCCCTACCTCTGCCACCCCTGGGCACACCCAGAGCAGCCTTAAAAAGTGGCCAAGATGGACGGGTTATTTCTGGGACAACCCACGACCTGCAACCGTCAGGTGCAGCTGTGTGGTTGTTATGGTGCACCATTTAGGGCATGGCATTGCTGGTTAGGTCGTGCTATGACATTGGGCCATATCCAGTTTCCAAAACATCCCCTCCTGGCCCCTCTCTGTGCCAGGATCACGTTACTTCCCTTTGCTAGGGTTTTCATGTAAAGAAGAAAAAGAAGAAGAAGAGAGGGAGGGATACATGAAACTCCTCAAAACTCATCCCTGAGCTCTACCCCTTTTATAGGGGAGGGTTTTCACACCCTAAGATGTGCATCCACCAAGATGCAAGATCTTTTCCCAGTCGGAATCCAATTCCTTCATTAGAAAGCAAACTTTCTCCCTCTTCTTTATCTTTTTAATATTCCCTATTATATGTATATTAGTAATTCAAAATTCCTCTTTCATTTTATTTATACTTTCCCTTTTTAAATAATTGGCCACATATTTTTATATTTCCTTAAGTAGAAAATACCACTCTTTTAACAAAACCACAAAAACCATTAATAATGTATTACATTATTCTCTTATTTTGCTCTATTGGTATTTCCTCTCTCTTTTCCTTCATTGGGGCTCCTTGGACCCCAAGAAACTCTAATATTTCGAATTCCCTTTTCAAGGGATACTTATTATCCTTCTAGATGCATCAATATGCATTCTCTCTTATTATCATGTATATTTCTTATTAAAATATATCTTTCTGAGGATTTCTCTTTATTTCTGTTTTATTTTTCCTCGTTGCTATTCCTTTTAATGTTAGGAATCATTGGGATACGAAATCCACCAAGGGTAACTCAATTATACCTCTTTCCACATATTTTCCACATTTTATCATTATTTTCAATTTCTTTCTTAACAAGGAAATACGTAATTGATCTTTTCTTTCCTTGTCACTTTATCTTTGCAACTTTGGACTCCTTGGAACCCAAGGAACCCAAGAAGCACGAAATCCCTCTTTGGATTTGCCTTCTAAAGGTTTCCACCTCATTCTTTTCTCGAATTCTCAATTATTCATTAATTAACTGAATTTCCTTGTTATTGGGCCCAATAGCCAATAAAGCCCAAAACACAATCATCAAGGCTATTGTAAACGAAATCAATTTATTCAAAACAAATTATATCATTATTTGTTCCAATATCTTTAACACGAGAAATTACATTTCTCACCAAAGGAACCCAAAAATTAGGGTTGTAACATTCTCATTCCCGAGCTTGGTGTCTAGGGTCACCTCTTGTGGTTCCCATTGGTCTACCCTCTTGGGCCTGACCTTTATGGAATATTTCATCAGAGTAGCATGTAGGTGCGAGAATACACATGTATTTATAATTTTTATAACCATAGTGTCTTTATAATTGCAATATGAACATCCAAAGTGTTTAGTTTCAATCAATGTGATTGACCATCCGGGAAACCTTCAGGAAAACTAATGTGATTAATCATAATTAACCACATACCTGTTAGGCTGAATTGAGATAGAATAGTCCAATCAATCAAGACATCCAATCAAGCAAGTACAACAGTCCTAAAATTACAACCAATTCCTTTTTATCAAAAACTATTCAAACCATCTTGCTACTTAAGGTTTCTATTCCTTTTTAGGATTTCTACCTCTTTTAGGGTTTACTTTGCAATTAGGGTTTTTACTTCATTTTACTCTTTTAAACCCTAATTTCTCATCTATCCTTCATGAAAGTTATTAAGGTTACCTTTTAACAACATATAACCTTAATTTCAGAAATAGCACAATTAATCATCAATTAAGTCCATTAAGCCTCTTTTACCTTAAAACTACCATTTGTATCCCTTTTATTCCATGACAAGATCATTATTCTCATTTATCATCAATTCCTAGTTCATTATGGTCTAATTCACCTATGAATGCTAATTGTCATTAATTATACCTTTATTCATTAGAAAACCCTAATTTCTACATTAAAGGTATTTATCCACAATTAGAAACCTTTATACTCAAAATAGCTTAGAATCATAAAATCTTAACTTTATTCATGATTTTGAATAATTAAAGCCATTAAGAGTCGCATTTACCAACATTAGGGTTTCAAGGCCCATTAAAGTATATTCATGCACATGAATCTGTAAATTAAACCAATTATGTGCAAATTTCATCCTTTTTGTTCCTAATTTTCCTTTTTATTATTAACAGGTTAATACCAACTTCAATCGTCCATTAAACCCTACCAAATATATTAATCATCTCAAAATAGGGTTTCTTAATCTTCAATTCATCAAAGTTGATAATTTACCCTACTTTTTGAATTACAAGAGGAATTATCTTCTATATGCATTTTTATTGGATTTATCTCGTTTTTTTGAGCAATTTTCATATTTTATACGTGATAATTCAAGGGATGAATAATTAACTACGAATTTTACAAAATCCACTTACTTTGGCCAATAGGGAGGTGCCACATAGCCTTTGTCCATACAACGCGACCCATTTGAGATTAGAATTAAATGACACTTCTACCCTCTACTTAAGTGGCCCGTCCTTTGTTACGCCGCATGTAGAACCGTCCAATGGCCCTCCAGGTTTCTTCAACCTTGCGAACAGACATTTATTCCATCGCAACAACCCTAGTCGCGGCTTGCGCCGCCTTTTCTCCCTCCTTTGGACCTCGAAGGTCACCAGCATAGGTCCCCTTTGCTCCGCCACCTCCTTCCGAGCTTGGAGCTCCACCCAACACACAACCAGCTCAGCTCAGTTGGGTTGGGTAACCATGCAACCTGCGACTGTTGTTGCAGCCATGCGGCTACTATAGCGCTCGGGTTAGGGTCGTGATACGATGGCAAGGCTGCCTTCCGGTGTCAGGGGACATCATGCTTCCCTTGAAACTCTTCTTTGCATCCTCATGTCTTCGTGATCACGTAGCTTCTCCTTGGTTAGGGTTTATGGATGAAAATGTGGAAGAAGAGGAGAGTATGTGGGATCTCTCTCCTGGACTCAGCCCAGGGCTCTCTCTCCTTTTATAGATGAGGGTAACAATGTCCTATGATACTTGCTCACGAAGAAATAAGGTCCTTTCCTACTAGGAATTTGATTCCTTCATGAAAAAGCAATCTTCTCTCTCTTAATCATCCTTTTGATATTCTTTATTTTTTGGATAATTAGGAATTCAGAATTCCCCTCACTTATTCTCTTTCTTTTTTCTTTTTAATCCATTGGCACAAATTTCTATTTTATTTAAATAGAAAATACTTCCTTTTAAACAATACTACAAAAATCATTCATTATGCATCATATTATTCTCTTATTTTCTATTTTTGGTATTTTCTCTTTATTTTTACCCATTGGGGCTCCTTGGACCCCAAGAAACTCAAATATTACAAAATTCCTTTTTAAGGATATTTATTATCCTTCTAGATGCATCAATATTCATTATTTATTAAAATATCTCTTTTTGAGGATTCCTCTTTTTCTTTCTTTTTATTTTCGTCATTGTCATTCCTTTTGACATTAGGAATCTTTGGATACAAAAATCCACCAAGGATAACTCCATTATACCTCTTTTCACTTATTTCCCACATTTTATCATTGTTTTCAATTTCTCTCTTAATGAAGAAATATTTAATTGATCTTTTCTTTTCTTATTGCTTTCTTTTTGCAACTTTGGACTCTTTGGGACCCAAGGAACCCAAGAGGCACGAAATCCACCTTTGGATTATATATATCTGCCTTCTAGATGTTTCTACATTTTTCTTTTCTCTATTTCTTATTAATAAAGAAGTTTCTTTTGTCTTTTCCTTA
The DNA here is from genome assembly GCA_963693085.1 of Alisma plantago-aquatica. Lineage (NCBI taxonomy): Eukaryota > Viridiplantae > Streptophyta > Magnoliopsida > Alismatales > Alismataceae > Alisma > Alisma plantago-aquatica. The sequence goes on along the minus strand of OY856414.1, from coordinate 132,760,460 downwards.
TTATTGGGCCTAATAGCCAATAAAGCCCACAAATAAATCAAAAAGGCTATTTTAAACAAAATTCATGCATTCAATCAAAAGACATCATTATTTGTTCATTTATATTTATTATGAGAAATTACAATTCTCACCAAATGAACCCAAAAATTGGGGTTGTAACTGTCATCTTTGGTGTTGTGAACCCCACATGGTCACATGCCTGGTAGACGAAGACACATGATCCCTAAACATTGCAAATAAAGCCCGACATTAGAGAAGGAGGGATTCGGTCTTGCCTAGTAACTTAAATAATGTAATCACTGAGTAGCAGTTGACACCTAATACTAATGAGCTTACTAAATAAAACCAAATAAAATACACTCTATATTGAATCAATGTTACACAAACTTAGTTAGTAGATAGTTTCCAGTTGGTTAAAACTATAATACCCATGACAAAAACATTACAAAGAAAGATCGACATTAGAGAAAGAGGGATCAGATTTTGCCTAGTAACTTAAATAAAGGAATTGGTGAGTCCCAGTTGACACCTAATACTAATGATCTTACTAGATAAATACTAATAAAATACACTCTATTGAATCAACGGTGCACAAGCTTAACTAGTTTGTTAAAACTATAATACCCATGACAAAGCCATCTTTGGTGGTGTGCACCCATCATCGTCACATTCCTGGTAGATGAAGACACATGATCCCTAAACATTGCAATGAAAGCCTGACATGAGAGTAGGAGGGATCCGATCTTGCCTAGTAACTTAAATAATGGAATCACTAAGTACCAGCTGACACCTAATACTAATGAGCTTACTAAATAAAACCTAATAAAATACACTCTATACTGAATAAAACTATTATACCCATGACAAAAACATCTTTGGTGGTGCGCACCCCACATGGTCACACATCTAGTAGACAAAGACACATGACCAGTAAACATTGCAAAGAAAGATTGACATGAGAGACGAAGGATCTGGTCTTGCCTAGTAACTTAAATAAAGAAATCATTGAGTCCCAGTTGACGCCTAATACTAATGAGCTTACTAAATAAATCCTAATAAAATACATTCTATATTGAAACAATGTTGCACAAGCTTAGTTATTAGATAGTTGGAATTTTTTTCAAACCACAAACAATTTTGAGAATATTGAGAATGTAGATACTAAGTTATAACCTATCTTCTAATTGCAAGTAGTGGGTTTAAGGTAACACATTTGATTTAGTTTTAGTTAAACAATGAAGGAAATGTACTAGCTTAAGCTATAACATAACTATAATTAACTAAGACCCAAATAATGAATTCGACTAAAACAACTACTTAATTAAGAAAAACAAGTAGAAGTTTTTTTACTTCAATTTATCAAATAGCATGAAAGAAGTAAATAGAGGTCCTAATTCGATGATTGGATAAGTGGTTGTTTGAGAATTGGGGTTGGGATACTAATGCCTTGAGGAATGAACCTATAATATCAAGTAAAAAATACTAGGTCAAAATTAATTTCACTTTCTAATTGATTGCAATGGATGCCATACATGTATATGATAACATTAATTTAATCTTGCATCACAAATTATCTAACCTTATGATGCCCATTTTTGTATGGTACATGGATCTATTTTGTATCTTAGATGTCCAAATGGTTTCCTATCTCCCTACTTTATGAGAACCAATGGCTTAGGAGTATTGGGTAGTTCCCATCCCCTTTCACTTTCTATCCAACCTTACAATGATATATTTTAAGTGGGGCGAGAAAAACATCAAAAAATCAGTATCCTTCATCTAATACTTAGAGAGGTAAATTGGAGGTGAGTGGATACAAATATAAATATATCACAATACTTTTGGGGTTATTTTTATTAATTTCTTTGTGTCTCGACTCCCTCTATGTCTAATATGACCAAGAACATTATTTTTATTAATTTCTCTGTGTCCCGACCCCCTCTATGTCTTATATGACCAAAAACACACTTCAAAATAGGATACAAATATAAATCTATCACAATACTTGTGTGGTTATTTTTATTAATTTCTCAGTTTCCCGACTCCCTCTATGTCTAATATGACCAAAAAGACACTTGAAAATGGGAATGATATAGAGAGAAGTTATATCTCAAAGAGAAATGTCATATAAACAAATAAAGAGATAAATCATGTCCAACCCCCTACAAATGAAATGATCAACCCATATCCTAAACAATCCACTATGAGTTTTAGCTTTTCATGATCAAATAATTCATCAAAATGAAGATAGGGGATAAAGAAATGAATACTGAGATATATCTTATTATTTGCTTGCACATCCTCCTTCTCCTTCTTGGTCTTATCTTTCTATAGACCTACCCTATTCCATCATAAGTGGAGCAGAAATGGACTTGGGAGTAGTGAACACGTAATTCAATACAAGTTTTAAAGAGGAGAGATATGATTTCCAAGGAGGTTTTTTAAGGGAGTGCAAAATGATCAATTCAGCTTGTGGTGGGCACCAACAATTAGGAATTGTATAAGGTGTGTTATATGTAGCATTAAACAATGAAACTTCAGGGCAAGATGGAAAATCAGGGACGTTTTAGTAATATTTTGGACTCACCGTGGTCGTGTTGGATGGCACCACTTTGTGGCTGGGTTTCTTGCAAGAAGTTCATGGAGGTGTACCCACGATGATGGGGCTTAAATTCTAAAAATAGAAACTATGGTATGATTTTAGCTAAAGATTTAATAACACTAGGTTCCTACCACAGTTATTGTGGCGATCTAAAATTATTATGGAGGCCTTGCTTGGTTTTGAATCCTAGTCATTATTACAACCTAATTTTATCTTATAACATTAAGAAAAAATTTGTTCCATAATTATAGTTCAAATCATAATTTTACGTTCACTAGGAAATCTTAATTGATCCAATTTTATTGTGGAAATCTTGATTGATCCGATTTTGTAGTGGACATTCCATTTTGTTCAACATTTTCAATGGAATCCTAATATGTTTGTTAATTTCACTATAGTTGGACTTCTCTATTTATGCATGTTTTTTGTGTAAGTAGTTCTAGAGCATGTGACATATATTTGTTTGTTTATTATTTTAGGGATATATGGTGTGTTTCCCTTACCCGTGTTATGTGTCGGTCATGTTATTTCTTTAAGATGGATTTGATGTGCACCATGCTCAGACTATATGCATGACATGTTATCTTTTTTAGATGGAAGTTAGCTGCCGATGTGCACACCTTGTTGTATTTTTCTCTTGATGTTATATTTTTGATAACCAATTTGTGTCCCCATCATGCTATATTTTAGTGATGGATGTCATATTTTCACATTTTATATTTTTTAGTGTATTTGAGAACTCATTTATTCACCACATTTGTTTCATCCTCGTTACTAGAGACTTGACCTGACGATCATTGTATTAAAAAAATTTTGAATAAAATCCATAGTAGCCATTATGTTTTATGTGCAATATATAAAAAATGAGGATAAGCGTTAAAGTCAGTGGGAAAATATTGAAAGACCAAAATTTGACTCTACTTGAGGGTAGATAAAATCACAAAAAGCATAGCCAAAAAATGGATTTGCCAACTATAATATAACCGGGAAAGTTTAGTCATCCTCATGTCACCTAAAACAATATATTGCAATTTACATTCTCGAGTTCATAAAGTGTGGCTTTTTGGTTTTTTTAGGTAAACTAAAATAATAAAGAAAAAATAATATGATTTTAATTGGTGAATTGTTATGGACTAAAGATAACCATTACTCTCCCATATTAATCACTGACAATTCCAACGTTTTAATTAAGATATACTAGACACCTAAGAATTTCCCACAATGAATATCCAACCTTAACTAATTGGGATGAAAAGGGTGGGAAATAGAGAGAGAGAAAGAGGAAGTGAAGGATGATTTGATCACATTATAAAGAATATCCAATAATAGATGTATTGAACAACTAGATTACATAGCAGTCAACATAGATCTAGTAAGTATGATTGAGGAATCACTAAACTCTTAAGAGAAATGTTCAGTTAATATATCATAATGGTCATTATAATATGATCAGTTGTAAAACAAGTTGGTTATAGCATAATTCATTTGGACTGCTACGTAAGGCACGATAATTCGATAGTGAGATGGTTAAGAAAAAACTGTATCTATTTAATAACCATTATAGATAATCAATTGAGATCATATGTAATAATAAATAAAAACATACAACCCTTTTTCTTCCTAATCATCTCACATGTCCTTTGGTGTGTGAGAGTTAGTTTTTGTAGAAGGAAAATCTAATAGTCATTATGGGAATTGAATTGAATAGACAAGGACAATTCACTTTATGTCTTCTTGAGAGTCGAAAGGAGTCATATAAGGTGGTTGATATGGGGGTATTTATAGTTCCCGAACTAGGTTCATGGGTCCATGATTTTAAAGAGAAGATTTTGGAACAAAACTAACCGAACAAGGTGTTCTATGGGGCTAGAGACTAGTGAAACGTAGGATACCATCATATGGTACCATGGAAGAAAGCATGGATTCTACCAAGCGTCCCCAAGTAGAAAATTAGTGTTTTCTTATTTGAGTTTTCTCGATACTTGTATATATCTTGGATACAATTGGTTTATATCTCAGGATTTAGTTATATGATAAATAAAATTTGACTAAAAATTAAGTAAAGGGTAATAAAGTTTGGCGCATGTCTTCTATTTTATCAAAAGTCTCTTGATTTTTCATTTAATTTATGAATGTGGTAGGGTTTTTATGCAGCACAAGAAGTCTGGTTTAAGGTATTGACATATGGCCAATAAGGTTTTCCATTGAAGTTGACAAAAAATGTCATAGTTGAGACCCTATGGTGCAGTTTTAGGTCATGATATAGGATATGATGGTACAATTTAGGATCATGCTTCAAGACCCAATAGAGGAGATGATGCTAACATGTAAAAAGGCTTTGCATTGTAATGAATCAAGACCATATCAAATCATGAATTTTTTAAATTTTAAGTCTACTTACACAAAAATCATTGACATTGAGTGTAACGACCCCGCCACCCAATAACCCCCATTTAAGGGAGACCGAAAGGTCAGAGCCGTTATCTAATAACCTGGATCCAAGGTTCGACAAATAATCAATAACAATTAACAAATTTTACCAACTAAACTGAAAATTGGTATAAAATAAAACTTTGCATACCTTTTTAAAAACTGAGATATCTACATCTATCTGCATCAGGAGTCTACTCTAACTAATCCTCCTTTGAACTTTAATTCTTAATTAATTTCACATATGACACTTTACTGTTGGTTCTTTTCAAACTTGTACCTAAAACGCCGACAAACAAAACGTCGGTCAGTATATCAAAATATACCGGTATGTGGGGACAACCAAACGTCGGTCAATATATCAAAATATACCGGTATGTGGGGACAACCAAAAGTTTGCACATATGGATAATAATCTAATTGTCACAATCAATTTAATTAACAAGCCAATTTCCATTTTCCAGTATGACATTCTCCACCGCTTTTTCCATAACCCTGGCATACCCACCTTAGGGTTTCTTTTCCCAATGACTTAAGGCCACCTTCTCAATCCAGAGCTTGTTGCCTGGGGTCACCACTCATGGTGCCCTCTAGTCATGCAATATCACATGCCACCTTCTCATTCCCGAGCTTGGTGCCTGGGGTCACCACTCATGGTGCCCATTGGTCTACCCATCTGGTCCTAGCCTTTGGCATCATCCATCAGGGTGGCATGTAGGTGCAATAATACATACTTCTATTATTAATGTGATAATCATAGTGACTTTATGATTTGCAAGTATGAACATGCAAACTGATAATTTGCATTCAATGTGATTAACCATCCGGAAAATCCTCGGGAAACTAAGGCGGTTATTCATAACTAACCACTTACCTGATTTGGAAGTCTCAAGGATTGTAAGCAGAATATCCAATTAAACAAACAGCCAACCAAGCCAGGCAACCAATCACCCCAATCAATCAGGCACAACAAGCAACCTGGAAAACATGTGCAATCTAATTACTCATATGTTCATCATGCACCTACTTTATTGAATTGGAATTCCCTCCTAGGGTGTGCCTAAATTGAATTAGGATTTTCCTTAACGTTCTATATAGTCATCTCTTAACCTTTACCTTTTAGGTCAACTAAACCCTAAACCACTGTTTCCATGTTCCAAAACCCTAATTACTTTGTCATTCATATCTAAGCCTCTTTATTACCAATCTGGATTACAATTAGTTCTAACTTCATCTTATACATAAGATTTCAAAACATAGCTTATTAAAGTCATAAACACCTAGATTAGGGTTTCTAGGTTTTCAAGTATATCTTCACTCATATGAGACTTTAAAACATCCTTTTTACATATTAAAACTTTATCTCTTTACGTTATCTATTTCAAGGCTTCATAATTAAACTTCATATCAATGTATATCTGTTTAAGATATTCATATTCTCGAAATAAAAGACATATTACTCAACATTAGGGCTTTTAGGTCCATTATTGCACTGTCTTAGTCATAGCACCCTAATTAAGCAAATCGTGGGTTTTTAAACTCAAATCGGATTCATATTATCCATTTTATGCCAAAAGGATAAATGTTGATTCATAATACTAACTTAAGTAATTGAACTCATCTCTAATCAACATCGAGGGTTTTAATTACTCTTAAAGCATTAAAGTAACTATCTTTGTGTACTTTTCAAACTAGAAGCAAAACTAGTCTGCACTAGTATTTTTATGGGATTCCTTGTATTTTTCTGAGCAAAAGCCATGTATTACTGGTATCCATTGGACAAACCTACGATTTCTTACAGTTTCCACAAGATAAATCATTTTGGGCCTATCAGAACATGCCATGTAGGAAAAAGGGGGCCTTTTTACCTTTTATCAGCCATCTGCATCTTTTCTCTCATTTCAGCGAGGTGGGGGCAGATGAATAGGGATAAAGACGATTTTGCCCTCCCTTTCCTGTTGCGCGAGCGAGGGCACCGGAAGGTTTTCACTTACTCGCATCTTCAACCTCCCGCTCCGACTGAATCACGCGAACAACAGCAAGGGCCGGTCAACTGCTGGGTTGACCTTGCGATGTGGGGCGCCGCTGCTCTAGGGAGGAGGGTCGTCGCCTCCGCTGTGCCAAGACGGGCTCATTGGCATCCTTGAATCATCCGAAGGAAGAGGGAACCTCTGGGTCCTGGATGCTGGTCTGTGGCTCAATAGAGGGAGGAAAGGAGGGATGAGCAGTGGTCGTTCTACGGAATTGAAGGCAAGTGGACATTCTGGGAGTCTCGCATAGCACTAGGGAGGAGATTTCGATCTCAAAGGAAGTTGTTACCCTTCCTTTTATAGGATGGGTCCAACGAGTCTGGGGTGTCGACCTGCTGTTCAATTGGGGAAAGCTTCGGTAGCCTTCCAAAGTGGACAAAACCAGGGTCGGTCAGATTTGCCTTCACACCCCGATCTCGTAGGAACAGTTTCCAAAACTTCTCACGCATTGGATTGCCAAAAAGACTCTCTCAAAAAACAACCTTCCTGCTCTCCTATTTCCTTTCTTGGCGCAAGGTAGGAGATGACTCCACTCCAATGACCCGTATTGCACACGCCCATTAAAGAAATTCTAAATCGTTACATTCAATGTCAATACTTCCACGATATGAAAAATTACAAAATTCATATCTTTCAAAGTGTTTATCATTTTAATCTCAAATTTTAGGGAAACCTTTATCTTGGCTTTATCTTCTCGTACACTAAATTTGAGTTCTAAACTCAAAAAGAAAAGGCATTATCTTCACATGCAAGTTATCTTTCAATAAAGCTTATTTTAAGCATATTTTCTCTCTCTCTTAATCTTTTAGTTTCTTTGATTTTGATTCCTTTTTCCATTAGAAACTATGTGGACATGAAATCACATCCAAGATGGATTCATTATCCATATTTCCACATATTTCTTGTAATATCATCATTACCTCACATCTCTTATAGAAATATTTAATTAATCCTTTCTCTTTCATTTTGCATTATCTTCGTAATTTGGACTCCTTGGAACCCAAGGAACTCTATTATTTCGAAATCCTTTTTATTGGATACTCATTATCCATCTAGATGCATCTATATTCATTATTTCTCATTATCTTGTTTATTCTTTATTAAAATATCTCTTTTTGAGGATTTCTCTTTATCTTTCTTTTTATTTTCCTCATTGGTATTCCATTTAACATTAGGAATCCTTTGGATATGAAAATCCACCAAGGATAACTCAATTATACCTCTTTCCACTTATTTTCCACATTTTATCGTTATTTTCAATTTATTTCTTCATAAAGAAATATTTAATTGATCTTTTCTTTGTTATTGGGCCCAATAGCCAAAAAAAGCCCACAAAACTATCATCAAGACTATTGTACACAAAATCCATTCATTCAAAACAAATTATACTATTATTTGTTCAAATATTTTTTTTTCGATATGAGAAATTATATTTCTCACCAAATGAACCCAAACATTGGGGTTGTAACATCCTTCCCCTCTTATAAGAATTTTGTCCTCAAAATTCCAACAAGCAAACAAACAATTCATGATAAGCCTTTCTTATGTCCATAAGGGCTCCCATGTGGCTTCACCCTTTTCATGGTGTTTCCCAAGAACCTTCATCATCTCATATTCTTCCATCTGAGTTCTTTCTTACCTTGGTATATCATACCCTCATTGGTGACTCAGGACATTTCAGCTTCTCAAAAGCTGAATAGGTTCAGGGCTCAACACATAGCTTGGGTACCTCACATAGTACTCTAGATAAGACTCATGGAACACATTATGAATCATGTTATCCTGAGGGGTAAGGCTAAACACAACCTTCTCCACTAATCCATCTCAAATGGACTCATATATCGGGGACTCAGCTTTCTCAGTTGTAGCTTAGAGGGGTCGGATTTTCACATTACATTCTCCCACAGTGAACTGCATGCTAGTCTGCTTTGCATCAGCTCGTGACTCATGTCACCCTTGGGCTCTCTCTCAGCCATAGAATGATCAAAGCGACTTCATCTACACACGCTGTGGTTCTTTTCTAACCTTCACGAGGCCTCCTGCACCAACATCATCTTAATGAAGTGGTGACCGACACAACCTCCTTCTAGAACTTCTTGCATCCCGATAAAGGCTATGGTGGTTAATATCACATCTTAAGAACTGTCTCTTGTATCACCCTGAATGAGCACACATGCTCTCATCAGACCCTCTAGTCTGGATTATACTAACCATTAGTATAGGGGGTGCTAAACTGTACTAACATCGAGTCCTTCAGCCATCTACTTCCACCTCATGGAAGTGAACCTTTAGGTCATACTCAAGAACCTTTGAACTCGCATCATCGTGTAGTTGAACCATCTTTCTCTCTTAAGTAGTTCAACTGAATCTGTCCCTTGACAACATTCTTTCTTTCTCATGTCATCTAGGTAAGGCGATCTACCATAACCCATATTGGATCTCGACCTTCCTTGGTCTAGGGGAGACTTACCACAGCTTCCATAATGGTGAACTCCCACTCCCTCTCAGGGACTCTTTATCCTCTATGTCAAAGCATTGGGTTACTGGTGTTCATCCTTCACCCTTGGCTTGCATGGCCATATGCTACATGCAACTTCACATCAAGCAACCAAAGTGCTACTATCACTTACTATCTTTGTAGTATCACGGTGTTTGGTGATCTTAAAACCATGATCTTCTGTATGCCATGATTCCTCAAGCTTGATACCTCGGAAACCCTAAACCACTCTCATCAGGGTTTCATCCATTTCCTTTCTATAGAAGTGCATCTAAGGTTCTACAACCATCCTTTCACTACCGCAAGGACTAGGCTGGATAACCAAACAACCATTAACTTGATCAACCGCCATTGATATATCAGAGTGTTAGCCAAACTTATCTCTTTTTCTCATCTTAAGGTTAGCCTAACAACCTCAACTTCTTCTAGCTTCCAGCTAAACTAGGCAGTTATATCTCAACCAGAGCATTCATTACCACTTCTTATCCTTAGACGTTAGGTAATGTTGAAGACATACACCTCCATGTATTCTACTTATCATCTCATCTCTAAGTTTGTCTTCATCAAGAAACTCTAATCTCCTCTTCATGGTGATCAAACTCAACCTTGCATAACTTGCATATTCTAGATAGCTCATGGTATCACATCCTCACAAGATGATCTCCTTAATACTCTTAGTGTTTGTAAACCATCCATGTATCATTCACTCCACAAGGGTAGGTTGTCATCTCTATCCTTATACCTAGTAGCAACGTTCTAACTCACATCATCTTTATCCTTGGTGTATGGCATGCGTATTGTCCTATCTCTCACTCCCATAACAAGAGGAAATAAGCATTTGGCTGCAGTCCAAATACAGAGTTCTTCCTGTTCCAAGAATAGAGATGGTACATCCCACCTTGCCAGTACACCTTTACATCTAAGTTGAAACGTGCCACATATGTCTCTACAAACATCATGATATCAAAAATTACTTCCATTGAAACTGGTCTCGAACATACTGAGGTTTACACATATTCCTTGGTCATCTCCTCTAGGTCTATAGGGTGTCGATACTTTTGGGGTCATCCCTCTTCCCTTATGCATCCAGAGAGTGCCCTACTCATCTGCCCTTTGGGTCCCATGAGTTCATGAAGGTGATGAATCTCCTAACCCATGTCCCTTAGACAATTATAGTTGTTACCTCCTGACCTATGGTCAGGTGCAACTAGGGAATTAGGCAACTCCTACTTCCATCGGTCTTATCCCCACCTGACCCTAGGATAGACTTAGGATTCCATTATAGTACATGTCTCCCTTAGAACCTTACCCAAGCCTTCATCATCTCTCTATGCATTCACGACTGACTTTCATCCCTTTATAGGGGTCATGGCAACCTGCCTACCTTGGTCAGGCCCCATACCAGTTACCTCCATGGTAACACATCCACATGCACTTAGAGATTGTAATCTATGGGTCTACAGGTTCATTCTCATACCATGTACTTTTCACTTAGCTTCTCAAGATCCTATGAGACCTCTTTTAGGTTTCCTCAAAACCCACAAAACTGGTATACACCCTACCAAAGGGTCCCTCTCCCAGGATGGGAGGAAACTACAACTCTTGACAACAAGGTCACCAACGTCCTTATGTCTAGGGTTTACATCCACATGAGCATGCTTAACCTTAGCAAGCTACTAAGGCACAAGAAGACCATCTACTAAACCATGTTAGGTCATACTTGTTCTCATCCTCAACATTAGATCAAGATCATATCTTCCCCTGTCATCAACTTATCTGTAAGGGGTTCATCAAACATACCTTAAACTTAAGGGTTTTCATTTTCCTCTATACATGAGGAGTACCATGCTCAAAACTATAGAGACTAAAATCTCATCATTAGCATTAGGTACACTACTTCCCCTCTTAGTCCTAGGAAGCCTTTGGGTATCCAACTACATGCTCAATCTCTTAATCGTGAATCAAACATGTCCAAGGTATGACATGTACTCCCGTGATCCTTTTATATGAGAAACACCTCAGAGTTGAGTCCTCCTTAAGGACAAACAACTTGGTATAATGCCTCACATCTGGTTACTTAAACCTCCTCAGGGTCTAAGGCACTCTTTGTCTCATCTCAGCAGGTAAACACTTATACCATAGGCACATAGGTACCAGAAGCATCATCCTCTCTCTAGGGTTGGATTCCTCTAAAGGCAACTAAGATATCACCAGCCTCCAGGGGTCAAGCATAAGGAAACCACTATCATCCACTTAGGTCACATCATCCTCAACTCCCCACTGTTCCTCATATCTCGGGGTTTTAGGCTTCCAACATCCTTATCGGGGTCCTGCTTTCTCTCTCTAGAGCTAACTCCACATCCAATCTTACTACTAGAGGTCCTCCCTCCATGAAGGATCAAGCTCATAGGCATACCTCTACATGGGTGAAGCCTATGCTCAACCTTATGTTTGCTCATGATTATCCATAGCCCCTTATGCTTATCTCATAAGCCATCCATCATGTTCTTTTGGCCTCAGTTTTAACTTACTGCTCATACTACTGATGTACTCTGGGTGCAAGCTATATCCTACTTGCAACAACCCATAAGGTTTCAATAGGTTATTCTCTAACCTCATCCATGAAGGAGCTATCCTTTTCTCAAACATGCATGACCCTTCCCAGGGTTGGGTTTCCAAAGGTGCTAGGTCATCCAACCTCCAAAGGCATGTCCATCCAAACACCCTGTCAACCATGACATCTAACTCATCATGTCATCTCTCTCTCTAACCTCCACTTAGGGTTAGGGTTATCATCCTTAGAGGAAATGCAAGGTCTCTACTTTTAAAATTTGAGTTGAGAAGGGATGAACAAGATGAGAGAGTCCTAAAGGTATCTTATTTCGAGTCATATCCTAAGACATCGGATAGGCAGTCACACAATCTAGGAGTCCTCGTATTCTGACTAGCGGTGCGGAGGAAAATATTGCCAACCCCCGGACGTGATCCTTTTCTATACACCTCAGTCCTTCAGACAATCCTATAATAACTCCCTTGGGTTCTATAGAGTTTGTAAAATATACTAATTATTAAAGATTAAATGAGGAACCTTCGCTCTGATAACAAAAGTAACGACCCCGCCTCCCGATAACCCCCATTTAAGGGAGACCGAAAGGTCAGAGCCATTATCTAATAACCCCGATCCAAGGTTCGAGAAATAATCAATAACAATTAACAAATTTTACCAACTAAACTAAAAACTGCTATAAAATAAAACTTTGCATACCTTTTTAAAAATTGGGATATCTACATCTATCTGCATCAGGAGTCTACTCTAACTAATCCTCCTTTGAAATTTAATTCTTAATTAATTTCACATATGCCACTTTATTGTTGGTTCTTTTCAAACTTGTACCTAAAACGCCGACAAACAAAACGTCGGTCAGTATATCGAAATATACTAGTATGTGGGGACAACCAAAAGTTTGCACATATGGATAATAATCTAATTGTCACAATCAAGTTAATTAACAAGCCAATTTACAATTTCCAGTATGACACTCTCACCCGCTTTTTCCCTAACCCTGGCATACCCACCTTAGGGTTTCTTTTGCCAATGACTTAAGGCCACCTTCTCAATCCCGAGCTTGGTGCCTGGGGTCACCACTCATGGTGCCCTCTAGTCATGCAATATCACAGGCCACCTTCTCATTCCCAAGCTTGGTTCTTGGGGTCACCACTCATGGTGCCCATTGGTCTACCCATCTGGGCCTGGCCTTTGGCATCATCCATTAGGGTGGCATGTAGGTGCGAGAATACATACTTCTATTATTAATGTGATAATCATAGTGACTTTATGATTTGCAAGTATGAACATCGAAACTGATAATTTGCATTCAATGTGATTAACCATCCGGAAAATCCTCAGGAAACTAAGGCGGTTATTCATAACTAACCACATACCTAATTTGGAAGTCTCAAGGATTGTAAGAAGAATATCCAATTAAACAAACAGCCGACCAAGCCAGGCAACCAATCACCCCAATCAATCAGGCACAACAAGCAACCTGGAAAACATGTGCAATCTAATTACTCATATGTTCATCATGCACCTACTTTATTGAATTGGAATTCCCTCCTAGGGTGTGCCTAAATTGAATTAGGGTTTTCCTTAACGTTCTTTATAGTCATCTCTTAACCTTTACCTTTTAGGTCAACTAAACCCTAATACACTGTTTCCATGTTCCAAAACCCAAATTACTTAGTCATTCATATCTAAGCCTCTTTATTACCAATCTGGCTTACAATTAGTTCTAATTTCATCTTATACATAAGATTTCAAAACATGGCTTATTAAAGTCATAAAGACCTAGATTAGGGTTTCTATGTTTTCAAGTATATCTTCACTCATATGAGACTTTAAAACATCCTTTTTACATATTAAAACTTTATCTCTTTAAGTTATCTATTTCAAGGCTTCATAATTAAACTTCAGATCAATGTATCTCTGTTTAAGATATTCATATTCTCAAAATAAAAGACATATTACTCAACATTAGGGCTTTTAGGTCCATTATTGCACTGTCTTAGTCATAGCACCCTAATTAATCAAATCATGGGTTTTTAAACTCAAATCGGATTCATATTATCCATTTTATGCCAAAAGGATAAATGTTGATTCATAATACTAACTTAAGTAATTGAACTCATCTCTAATCAACATCGAGGGCTTTGATTACTCTTAAAGCATTAAAGTAACTATCTTTGTGTACTTTTAGAACTAGAAGCAAAACTAGTATGTACTAGTATTTTTATGGGATTCCTTGTATTTTTCTGAGCAAAAACCATGTATTACTTGTATCCATTGGACAAACCTACGATTTCTTACAGTTTCCACAACATAAATCATTGTGGGCCTATCAGAACATACCATGTAGGAAAAAGGGGGCCTTTTTACCTTTTATCAGCCATCTGCATCTTTTCTCTCATTTCAGCGAGGTGGGGGCGGATGAACAGGGCTAAAGACAATTTTGCCCTCCCTTTCATGTTGCGTGAGCGAGGGCACCGGTAGGTTTTCACTTACTCGTGGCTTCAACCTCCCGCTCTGATTGACTCACGCAAATAGCAGCAAGGGCCGGTCAACCACTAGGTTGACCTTGCGATGTGGGAAGCCACTGCTCCAGGGAGGAGGGTTGTCGCCTCCATCGCCCCAAGATAGACTCATTGGCATCCTTGAATCATCCGAAGGAAGAGGGAACCCCTGGGTCTTGGATGCTGGTATGTGTCTGAACAGAGGGAGGAAAAGAGGGATGAGCAGTGGTCGTTCTACGGAATTGAAGGCAAGCAGACATTCTGGGAGTTTCGCATAGCACTAGGGAGGAGATTCTGATCGCAAAGGAAGTTGTTACCCTGCCTTTTATAGTACGGGTCCAATGAGTCTGGGGTGCCGACCTTCTGTTCAATTGGGGAAAGCTTTGGTAGCCTTCCAAAGTGGGCAAAACCAGGGTCGGTCAGATTTGCCTTCACACCCCAATCTCGTAGGAACAGTTTCCAAAACTTCTCACGCATTGGATTTCCAGAAAGACTCTCTCAAAAAACATCCTTCCTACTCTCCTATTTCCTTTCTTGGTTCAAGGTAGGGGATGACCCCGCTCCATTGGATCCCAGATCCAACGGCCCGTATTGCACACACCCATTAAAGAAATTCTAAATTGTGACATTCAATGTCAATACTTCCACTATATGAAAAATTAACAAATTCATATCTCTCAAACCGTTTATCATTTTAATCTCAAATTTTAGGCAAACCTTTATCTTGGCTTTATCTTCTCGTACAGTAAATTTGAGTTCCAAACTCAAAAGGAAACGGCATTATCTTCACATGCAAGTTATCTTTCAATAAAGCTTATTTTAAGCATATTTTCTCTCTCTTAATCTTTTATTTTCTTTGATTTTGATTCCTTTTTCCATTAGAAACTATGTGGACACGAAATCTCATCCAAGATGGATTCATTATCCATATTGCCACATATTTCTTGTAATATCATCATTACCTCACATCTCTTAAAGCAATACGTAATTAATCCTTTCTCTTTCTTTTTGCATTATCTTTGTAATTTGGACTCCTTGGAACCCAAGGAACTCTATTATTTCGAAATCCTTTTTATTGGATAGTCATTATCCATCTAGATGCATCTATATTCATTATTTCTCATTATTTTGTTTATTCTTTATTAAAATATCTCTTTTTGAGGATTTCTCTTTATCTTTCTTTTTATTTTCCTCATTGGTATTCCATTTAACATTAGGAATCCTTTGGATATGAAAATCCACCAAGGATAACTCAATTATACCTCTTTCCACTTATTTTCCACATTTTATCGTTATTTTCAATTTCTTTCTTCACAAAGAAATATTTAATTGATGTTTTCTTTGTTATTGGGCCCAATAGCCAAAAAAATCCCACAAAACTATCCTCAAGGCTATTGTACACGAAATTCATTCATTCAAAACAAATTATACTATTATTTGTTCAAATATATTTTTTTATATGAGAAATTACATTTCTCACCAAATGAACCCAAAAGTTGGGGTTGTAACATCGAGAATGGTGGGGACCGTAATTCAATATTCAAGATTCAAAAGATGATTAGGCCCTTGAGGCAATCAAATATTTTCTCTTCCTTATGATATTGAACTTTTACTTTTGTAAGGAAAGATTTGAGATCTTTATATATTTATGATTGTTTTAGTATTTTACTTTATTTTTAAGTTCTCTTAAATTTTATGGTTTTTAGGAGGTTTTCAAAAAGTTCATCTTAAAATCTAAGGATCTATTGTAATATATTTCTATTTTGTTTTTATTATAGGGAGGTGAGAAGATGTAAAGCATCATCCTTTATCATTGTGTACTTGATTATTTCTTGCAAAGAAATTGTGTATTAGCGTATCTTTTTGGAGGATTTTTCAATTCATAAACTTTATTTAAAAATTAAATTTAAAGTTTGATTGTAAGAATCAAATTTTATTTTTAGGACATAGAGATCTCTTTGTAGCCCAGACTTACTTTTGTTTAAGAATGTGTTGGGAATTTAGTTGTGGGGTCCACACTAGAGCTACTGAGAAATCATGGTCCATGACTCTTAGTCATTGGTCAGATGCATATTTTGTGAGGGAACATGATTCGAAATCATATTCAACTTGGGAAATGTGTCATGATGGTTTTAAACAAAACATGATTCCCTAGTAATCTACAAGCTCTAGTTCTTGGATAATCTAAATTCATTGAGAAGTTAGTGATCAATGAAGTTCAAATTTTAAGAATACCTTTGAAGAGACTTTCCTTAGTGTCATACTAGATTATTTAGAAGCCATAGACAAAGGAGATGGAGCGAGAAATCTTTAATGTGGCTCAAAACCTTTAATTCTTGGCTTATGTATCCATTGTGAGTGAGATTTTGTTAGCAGTTGTCTTGTTCTAAGATCCCCTCAATCACACACTCCTCTTTAAATATTTTGTGTTGACTCCCACTCTGGAAGATTTTTCTAAGATTAATTATCTACCTCCGCATAATATAGCCATTGTCCCAAGAAGTCAGGCTAGAACACTGATCTAGATTATCTATTAGGCATAAAGATACCATAATTTTCTTAGTTATTGACTAAGGGTGGTCAATTTATCGAGTTGGTTCCTATCTAGAAGCCATTCAAGAGTTAGTCATGTACGATTGAAAATTCTCCACATATGACTCATGTCGGGTGTATACTTTGACCATCATGTCATTGTTATTATTTGGATAGATGGTTTATCACATGTTTGTGAAAGTAGCAGGCATTGTAGAAGAAATACGACATAGTGAGACCATTGAACCCTTGATAATGGGTAATTTGTTTCATTTACTAGATTAAGTCAAGATTATTGCGACAATGTAAGCATTTTTATATATTTTCTAGTTATTAGGGATGTGTATTGGTCAACATTGGGGACCCTCTTCAGTGATGTGGTGAATTGGATCATTGGATATCCTATTTCACATATGGAGATGTGAAATAGGAATGAATGAGATTCTATCTTAACACTTTGCATATTTTTATAGTGATGCTCAATTATTTTATGATTGATCATTCTTCTAGGGCTAGAGCAATGCATTTTGCATTACCTAGTGTTTGTAATTATGCCATTCAACCATAACTTGTGCATATATGCCAATAGGATCCTTCAACCATGTACTAGAGGCTACAAGATGGTTCATGCAGGTCTCAGAGAAGTTGTCAAAATGAAACTTGATTTCTAGAAGATGACTCTAGATGTGTTTCCTACTAGCAAGGAATTGGATTATGGAGAACATGGGGTGGATCACTTCATGTTCAACAATAGTCATGTCCTATGGTTCTGACTGAGTACCTAACATTCATTTGTGATTTTACTCACTCCTTTTCATTTTTTGAGTTCTTACATTTTCTATTTTTTTGTTGGCACAAGGAGTCATTTTAGCTTTCAATGCTTTCCAAGAGATCCATTCTTAACTTAGTAGAAAATTTTGAAAGTTCTTTTTAATCATTGATGTGACACTGGGTTTTGGGTACTCCCTCCATGATGTTTGGCATGTGTATGACTCATGATAATGGGCTTTAAACTCGGTTGGTTTTGAGTTCTTTTCTACCAAACATTTCATTGGAAAGTTAACGTACCTTAGACTAGTTGGCATTTTTTTTATTTGTATGTTTAGGGTACAAGGAATAGCTGCATGAAATAAGTATATTATAGTGATTGAGAATGACATTTTTAGGTTCATTCCCTCTTTCCCTTTATGTCACTAAAGTTAAAGGGTTGGGATCCTAAGCATATTTTATATTTTCCAATGTTTCACCTTTAAAATTGTAGATTGTCCTTCTATTAGGATATTCATAGCATGTTCTTCCAAAAGAGGATCCTTTGTTTAAGGTAGAGGATGGGTTGTGTAATGACCCGTTTTCAAATTAGTCATCTAATTAGGGTTTACTTGGATGATTGTATGATTAACTAAGTTGATCATTGTTTAAAGCTTGATTAGTTATGGTAGTTAAGTTTTGGTGTTTTAAATATAATGAGAAGGTTTAATCATAATTTGATTCACATAATTACTATTAACATTTGGAAACCCTAATCGGCCCAAATTAGGGTTCTGTTGAGATATGAATATCGAATTTGATAAGTATAGTGTCTCACTATATGATTTTTAGTATTTTATGTGTAAATTATATTTAATTAAAATTTGGATATGATTTATATATCTCAAATGTGAGAACTATTGAAAAATATCAGAATTGTTGAAGAATTTTATGACATGTTTGTCAGTCGAGTTTCAAACTCGACCAACCATATTTTCATATTGATATAGAAGTGTGATAATAGAATTTTATCTTTTTATTGGTATATCCCATTCATCTCAAATTTTAATTGTAGTTGGGAAACTCCATTAAAGACACATTATTAAATTTCTATAATTTTTGGATGATATTTTATCTTTACAAATAGGGATGTCAGTCGAGCTCTATGAATGACAAACTCAATCGACCATGTTGCAGACTACATTATAGCAGTGTAGTATTTAATTTTTAGTTATTTATTGGTAACTCCAAATGATCTAAATTTTTATTGTTTCTTGTAAACTAAATTTCAAACATTGGGTTAAAGTTACATAATTTTTGGATGATGTTTGAGTTTTAAAAAGTGTGGTGTCGGTTGAGTTTATAACTCAGCCGACCAACCAGTCTGAGCAAAATAAAAAATTAATGAAGGGCTTGTTTGCAATTGTTCTAAGCACCTCAATTCATCTATATGACTAACCTAACACACAAGGAGCTCTCATAACTCATCATTCATGTCAAAGAAATGAAATTCTAGATAGAGAGGAGATCTAGGATTTTGAGAAGGGAAAGTGGAGGGGATGTTGACCTAGGGTTTCTCTATCCAAGATATGATGAAATCAAGTAAGTTTAGCTTCTTTGCTTAGCATTTCATGATGAATATTTTCTCACATGTCAAGATTCTGTCCCTCCTCTTAAGTCTTATTACTGCAGCATTTTCATTTATGATTGTTGCATTCAACTTTATGTTTAATATATAGTCACAGTCAATTTCAATGCATGTTTAGTTATTGTTCTTCCTTTTAGAGTATACTCATATCACAATAATGTCAAATATCAAGATCTTTACTATATATTAAAATGAACGCATCCAGACACATTTATATACAATCACATATATAAATCTGTATACATAAGCATAAAAAAATCACTATATAACTTATCTGAGATCAGTCTTAATTTGTTCTTCTTCACCTCTCTTAGCCAATAGAGAGAACCTTCATCTTAATGGTTGAAATGAGAGATAGGGATGTGATGGAAGTGAGAGCCTCACATGATATACATGTAGGACTAGCTCTCTTATAAATTTCCTACTCACTCTTACAAATGTAGAAAGTGATTAAGCTTAGAGAGAGAGAGAGGAGGCTATAAGAAGCGCTCAACTATAGAATACGAACCTCACATATTTTCATTGTTTTCAATTTCTTTCTTAATAAAGAAATATTTAATTGGCCTTTTCTTTTCTTGTTGCAATATCTTTGCAACTTTGGACTCCTTGGGACCCAAGGAACCCAAGAGGCACGAAATCCAACTTTTGATTACATTCCTTTGCCTTTTAGAGGTTTCTACATCTTTCCTTTCTCCATTTTCTTATTTATTCATTTAATAATGGAGTTTCTTTTGTCTTTTCCTTGTTATTGGGCCCAATAGCCAATAAAGCCCACAAAACAACCATCAAGTCTATTGTAAACAAAATCCATTTATTCAAAACAAATTATATCATTATTTGTTCAAATATCTTTAATATGAGAAATTACATTTCTCACCAAATGAACCCAAAAATTGGGGTTGTAACACCCCTCCCCGTGGCCTTCACACATAGAGAAATCACTTGACCAACATGACATGACTCCTAATGTTCTCTATTATCCTCCTATTTAAGTCCCTTGAAAAATCCATCAAAGTCTTGTAATATCACAAACCAATTCATATGGTGATTTTTCTCAACCATTGATGCATCAAACCTTGAAAACCTGACTTGGATCAACAATTTGGAATTTGACAAGTTGATAGTCATCTTTGAGGTATGTTGCATTCCATATTATTCTTATTTAGCAATAACCTATTTTCCCTCTCTTTATTGGTCCTATATGTAAATTAGCCTACACAATTTCTCTCTCTTCTGAGGATTTATTCATGTGAAAGATTCTATTTTTATTCTGGTCTTTTAATCATTTTACTTTTTCAGGATGAAACTCTAATTGTGGATATGAACTATTTTCCCACTTTGTGGTGGATGTCGTAGTTTGTCCTTTTATGTGATGGAAACCTCATTGATTCTATTTATATGACTGGACATTCACTTACATTGATATTTTTGCATGCATTGTGATTTAGTAGCCCTATGGATGTATAAGTGTATTTGTTTTATTTTTGGGATGGAGGTTATGTGCCCCATACCCTGGGTTATGTGCCTATGCTATTTTGGGATCGAGGTTATGTGTCCCATAGCTATGTTTTGTGCCCACTTTATATTGGGAGTTAGTTTATGCACCTTACTCTATTGGGTTTTAAGGATATGAGCCTTAGCCACCATTCTTAATTATATTTCACTAGTGCTATGCCTATCTCACATGCATGTTGGCTGATTAATGTTGTTTATGGGTTATGTGTCCTACATTCTTTATATATTCTTTTGTGTCACATCCTATATTGTTTTAATGGCAAGTGCAACTATTTTTCTTAATTATCATCTTGTTTCATTCATATTCATTTTGATATTCACTTGGATGGTATTTTTCCTCTTCTATGGGAAGCCTTGTTATATTTGATGTCCTTTTTCTCGTACATTGCTCAAATTATATTTAGTTGTACATACCAACTTTTATGCTGACAACTTCGTTTTTTGGGTATGTTTCCATGCCCACGTATAAGACATGGAGGATATGACATGCATATGTGGAATTTACTAGGTGGAGCTCTCAAGGAGACAAAATTGAGATAGTTTAGATATCCCTCTACAAAGATCTTAATGTTCTTTCTTTCATATAAACCCTAAGTGGGAGAATATTATGTAAGTTTAATAAACTAAATATAGTCATGAAATGTTTTTTTTTCTATACTTTGGTCTTTCGTATACTATCGTATGAGAAATGAAGAATTTACACCTATTCCAACATGCTTGTTAGTGTGTTTGGATTATATGGATTTGTTCCTCAACTTGAAGTAGGGAGTGGATCCCCTCACGAGTCCCACTTCTTACAACATGTGCAAATAAGTTAAGCAAAACATAGATGTGAAATCATGAAACCTCTACTATTGATATTTATGGTCTTTCACTACCTAGTTCCATATTTGTGCTCCATACTTGGTCTAAGATGTTTAGTATAGACACAAGAGGATAGGGAGATAAGGAATCTCAATATGAAAGTCCTCTCCTAGTTTTGAAAGTATTTTTGTATTTCCCTTTCCACATAATCAAGCTTTCACATCCACTAGTACAATTTGTAATGTAATTATTTGTACTGGAAGGTGAGTTTAAGAGGTTGAGTATGTCAAGGATGAGCTTCAATGACATTTTGTCATATTCCTTAGAAAGATATATCTTTATAGCCATTGTTCTAGATGCACTTTCCTTCTTCATGTTGTGTATTAACTCATGTACAATTATTGTGTTGTCTGCAATTTTCCTTCAAATGTACGAAACCACTTTGTGCCAGAGATATCCACTAAGGTAAGAATTTGTTGAGGCATTCAAAAAATAGCTTAGATGTTAGTTTATGGAACATATGATTAGTTAGATGGTCTAAGATGTTCATGAGACTCCGACTTAGCCACTTCGTGGATTAGCATAATAGTGGAATTGCATAGTGTAATGCTTGAAATATGCCCACAAAATGTATTTGAGATAGATTTTATAGCTAATTTATTTACATTGTCCCAGTTTTTAACATGAAAAATACATCAATCCCATCTAGACTATCTCTTTATAATGCCAAAAGATTTCAAAATGTTTTAGATATCCTCTTTTCATGGAACTACAACTAGAGCGTTATAAAGCCATAAGTTAAGTTATTTGAGAGGACCGAGCACAAGCACAATAACAATCATTTATATAGTGGATGCGTTCTTGAGGAGTGTTTTATAGCTTTTACTAGCAAACTCTGAGATCATAATCATTAGTGATACATTCCTCACTATTATTCTATGTAGTGGTCGTGTTGTTCCTTCTTCCCTACTTCATGTATGTCGATAGAATCTAGTAGTATTGTCTCTTCTTTGAAGAAAATTATTGTGGCTCCTTTTCCCCATCCCTCGTCCTCTTTGAGTATGGTATCTAGATCGGCTTGCATTTTGATGCAAATGGTATTTATAATGGTATATTTACTAGCCAATTACTTTGGAGTCGGTAGATGTAATATAAGATTTTATCCTTCATTTTTAGATATTTCTTTAGCATTTTATCTTTCCCATAAGATGATATCTTCCCTACTTCAATTTGAAGCATTATTGAAATCCAAACTACTATCCTAGATCCTTTTATGGATGTTAGCAAACATTGTGTCCTTGGACCAATAGGAATTACAAAAAACTATATTTTTACCATTTCTTATCAATACACCTGATCAAGTGGTAGGTAGTGGTCAATTGCATAGGCAAGTGTTCAACGAAGAAATAAGGGCAATATGGGGAAAATGCTATATATACCACAATATAGTAAATTATTTCTTTTAAGTGTATATCTTTATAGGTTGATCCCAGATAATATAAGGTCAGTAAGGCCAACTTCCATCAAAGTATCATTGAAAAACTTGAATTTTATAATCCTTGTTGCAACTAGATTGACATGGTTTTGTGGTCTGAGCAGAATCCATGGTTCGATAAACATGTTATCCATGTCGGTCAAGTGCTTCCATAATAAACTACATGTGGATATGTGGGTTTTTGTGCAAAGTTATGACCACATACTTGTTAATACAAGTGAGTAACTATATATGGTTGTTGATGATATCTATCTAACAATCTCTATTGTTCCAATAGACCCATATACCACTTGTAAATCCTCTCACTTAGACATGATAATAATTTTTGAAACCCAGTTCTTAAATGGTGCAAGTGGCATTTATTGTACTAATTCTAGGTTCCAAAATAGCAACACGCTTGTTTTTTTAGTAGCATATACTTTTTGAGGATACAACATTCATCAGAGTTGTAGATTACTTAGGTATTCCAACAAATAAAATATATCGATAACAACTACAAATTAAAAATAATAGGAATGACTAACTTAGGTAGACGTTGTGGCATGGTTGTCATTGCCCATTTTGGTTTCCTTCTTGTTATAGAATCAGCCTAGTTGTTCTTCTTTGTTGATTATAAGTTGGCTTAGTCGTATTATTTCTCATCTTGGGTTCACTTCCCTTAACCTTTCTACTTTCCGGGTTTATTGAAATTGAACCACTAATTACCAATGATATACTAGCAGTAGTCATAATGCGGCTGTATGACTCAAAGTTTGTTGGTGTCGTTCGTTTTTCCAGAAATTGTTAGACCTCAATCACCTCATCCACTTTGGGATCAGCGATGGTATGCACTTCAACATCTTCATTAGGATGGATAAGGTGGTAGTACTAGTGGTCTCGCCACCATTGAGTGTGATTTTTTTAAAATTGGTATTGATATGTCACCTAGAACCCACCTTTTCTAATCTATATTTTCCCCGTTTTGTGCATTTTATTTTTGTTCTTCTATTTCCATACCTTCGTTCTTCGGTTGATGGTACAAGTCTGTGTTGTGTTCGTCTGAGGTTCACTGATTTTGTTGGTTTACACTTCTTCAACTTCCTCCACTTCTAAATTAGTGAACTAGTTGTTACTTTGGTACTTATCAGATGGTTTATCTAGTGCAGCTTTGGGACTTGCGAGATATTTGTACCCTCTACTTCTCTCGTGCTTCCATTCATCAGTTTGACAATCTCCACGCCTTGTTTCGTCGTTTCAGATTCTTGGTTTACATTCTCTTCTATGTTTGGTCTCTTGTCTTGTGCAATACTTGGTTGTATTTCCTTCTTTACCACACAGGGTACACTTGTCCGAGAATGCCTCATATTCAACATGGTATTCAATACCATTTATTAGAATAATGGCACCAATGGGCGTGAGGTGTCTACAGTAACAGCTATTCTTGCGGATTTTCTTCGCTTTCTGCAAGAAATATTAATATCCACTTTAATAAGCCTTTTGAGAACCATGCATATGTAATCAAATATTGTTGGAACATATAGATGCAGCGGCAAGTTTGGAATGCATGCCCAAATCACTATGAACGATGGCATCTCTGGACTAGGTGTGAACGTGGGTTGCCAATCCCAAATAGTGAGACTGTAAGCAAACAATTTCCATGGTCCTCCAGTGAGTGATGTTTCATAGTCCTTATTGCACGATAATTGCACCACGTAGTGCCTCTGGACTAGTTCATACGTGTATAACCTCCCAGTCGGGTTCCAAAGCAATATGAGATGTTCTCTAATGGTCATGAATCCCACACATGGCCATATTAGTCTAATTATCATGGTATACTTGCTTGGCCTTGCTAGAATATCTTCTGCCTCAGGGTCAATGGCGAAAGCTAGACATCCCTATTCTCCTAGCATGACATCCGCGACTGGTAACATTTCTTCATAGTTATCTTGTCCTTGTTCTGTTGTTAAAGCAAAAATGAACGAGGCATGCTTTGTTTGAGAACGTTTCTTATTCAGATACGTAAACCCCAAAATTAAGGTCTTTTGCCACCATTGTGTTTTCTTCCCATCTTACCTTCATCTCTTGTGTGCCATTTTGTTGCATCTCCCCTCTAGATATAGGATCTCCTTCTAATGGATAGGATTTGTTACAACCTCAATTTTGGGTTCATTTGTTGAGAAATGTAATTTCTCATATTAAAGATATGAACAAATAATGAATGAATGCATGATTTTCGTTTAAAATAGCCTTGTTGATTTATTGGTGGGCTTTATTGGCTATTAGGACCAATAATAAAGAAAAGGACAAAAGAAATTCTATTATTGGGTAAATAAAGAAATAAAAATGTAGAAACCTCAAGAAGGCAATGGAATATAATCCAAAGTGGGATTTCGTGCCTCTTGGGTTCCTTGGGTCCCAAGCAGTCCAAAATTGCGAAAATAAAGTAATAAGAAAAGAAAAGATTAATGAAGTATTTCTTTATTAAGAAATTAATTGAAAACAATGATGAAATGAGGAAAATAAAAGAGATATAAAGAGAAATTCTTGAAAAGAGATATTTTACTAAAGAAATGAATAAAAGAGAGAGAAAATGGATAAAATATAAGCAGAAGGTTAAGGAACATTCCCAAGATGGGATTTCGAGCCATTAAGGTTCCTTGAGGTCTAAGGAAATCCAAAATAATAATTTAATAGCAAAGGAAAGAGAAATTAGGTGAAAAATATATATAATTAAGAGATATCTTGCACTTAATTAAAATGAATGTTTCCTTTGAGATAAAGAGCCCAGTTTTGGCAGAGAGGTAGACTAAGTCATAATAGACTTTCTCCTAAAATTTTATAGAAAAAGGATAATCGAGGAAAGAGTTATGGATTTTAAGAGTTTGCTTAAAATGAAAGAATTATCATTGTTTTATTTGAAATAGTAACCTTGGGCCCAACCCATGCGCCTGTCACGCGCATTGCGGGCCGTTGGATTCAGATCCAATGGTGATCCCTTCTTCTCCTAGCTCGCGACAGGATTAGGAAAGTAGGACCAGGAGATTGAGTTTTTCGGGGGTGATTCCCTTGATGATAAAAGCACGAGCAAGTATGGAAACACTTCTATTAGATTCGGGAGAAGTTTCCGAAGTGAACAAACCCAATATGTGGGTGGTTTTGTCGCATTTGGGAGAAGTCCCCAATCTGCAGGGGGCCCGATAGGGGAGCGCTTGGCACCGCAGGGGATGCCCTCAGTAGTTCCCACGCGACCGGAGCGTGAAACCAGCCACACGGGTACCCTTAATTTGGGAAACGACCAATGAATTCATGTCCTTCTTCTCCCTATTTGCTAGCAGGGGGCGGCCTTGTGGTTCTCTCCAATCGATGCATAGTTGCCCGAATTGGACCGACCATCAGGTTTGGCGGCGAGCTCTGGAGTAAAACACTCCCTTTCTGGCTGCGGAACAAGCCTGAAGACGAGAGTCAACTCTCTCGTTGACTCGGCCAGGAGACAAGCTCGCAAACCTGGGGAGCGTGAGGTTGAGGAAGATGAGGGGGAAAAGACTCTCCTGCCCCTGACTCTAGTAAAGGAGCAGAAGGGCGGAAGTGTCTTCTATCGATTTGTTGGGCCGCACCGCGTGCAAAGAAAAAAAAAAGGAAAAAGGGCTGACGTGGCGGCCAGTGATTGGCCTAGAAGGTAAATTCTTCACAATTTCGTAACTAATTATCTGTAGCTTCGATGATAGAAAATAATACAT
Source organism: Alisma plantago-aquatica (assembly GCA_963693085.1). Lineage (NCBI taxonomy): Eukaryota > Viridiplantae > Streptophyta > Magnoliopsida > Alismatales > Alismataceae > Alisma > Alisma plantago-aquatica. Next base: position 132,733,374 of record OY856414.1, on the reverse strand, counting down.
GAAAATTGATAAGAAAAACGTGAAGAATCCAATAAAAATATAATTGGAACCTGATATTTCTTGTAATTTGAAAAGTACACCAAGTTATCACCTTTGATGTATTAAATTATGGAAAACCCCTAATTAAATATGGAACTCAGATTTAATGACTCTTTTGGGTTAATTTGGTTTGGAACCCTAATTCTGAGAAATATTAACCTATTAGGAATAAAAGGGAGAGTTAATTTTGAAAAAGGTAGTTTCATGCTTGTTTTAGGGTTTTATGCACATGATTATGTTAAAAACCCTAATTAAAAGTAATGGTTGGGTTTATGATGCTTAATTGGTAAAAATTAAGTAATAGTAACCTGTTGAAATACTAATAGTGAACTCAAACTTGATCTAGATGATTTATTGCATAGTTTAGGGTTTTGAACCTAATATGATGGTTAATATGCTTAGAAACCCTAAGTAATAGAAAAGTAAAGAAAAGTGCTTATAATCCAAAATTAAGGTTTCATATTGCTAAAAGATGATCTTAGGATCTTAATGGGAAATAAAATGAGATAATTAGGGTTTGATGGATATTTTGATAAAAGTAAAGTAAAAGTGGTAAAAAGCAAGTGAAACCCTAATTATGGTCGAAACCCTAAAAAGGGCTAGTAACCGTAGGGCACGATTAGGTCTTTTAGACTTGGATACCATGATCCATGATAGATAATATTGTATATTTGTTTCAGGATCTTATTGAATGCTTGCTTGCTCATTGTTGTTTGGATTGTTCCTGTACCTTTTTTTTTTAATTAAGCCAGGGGACCATCTATTCACCCCACTCCCCTCGTGTGGGAACAACAAAAAAAGGTCTTATAGCTCCTGCTAAAAAGCAGGTCGTACCCCCACAGGCCCTCAACAAAGACACAAAACGATCAAGATGATCGAGAAACAACACAACCACAGACAAAAACCATGAACAAAGCAGGACCCATCAAACACTATCCAAGATCTTCCCAGTTGAAGAAAAGATAAGGAGTCTTGGATCTCTCAAGAATATTCATACCACGAATTTGTAAAGGAATCAAAACCTGATCAGTAGTAATGAAGTTCTCATTGGATGTGCATCCCCATCTACCTAACTCTCTAGGAATCGAGTTGATGATCTTCGGGCATAAAGAACCCATAATGGCTTCAGTGTCCATGATTTCTCTAATCTCTCTGGTAATGTGAGAAATATGCCAAGGACCAGCATCATTCTGCCAAATGATGTTGTAGACGTGAGGATCATCCACCTCTACGTTGGAGATAGTCAGATTATGATCATCAGCAATTTTCAACGCAACCAAAATACCACTGATATACGCGGCAATGTAGTCATTCGCATTGAGCCATGTTCTGAAAGCTAAACGGAATCTACATTGCCTATCTCTGACCACCCCAGCAATCCATCTCCTCGTGTAACCATCGATCCACTTGTGCTTCCCAGTAGTAACATTCATCTTTAAAGAATTGATATCAGGAAAGTTCCAACGAACAAGGTTCATCTTTCTGATCTTGATCTTAGGTTGGATGATGTCCTCCGCTACCAACTGATGGAAGAGGACGTGATCTACAACATGTTTGAAGGAATGGAGACGACTGTAGAACCTGATAATATCCGTGATGCTCTTCCAAATACCTCTATTATCATGAGGTTTGTTGTCGAATCTCGACGCACATATGGACTTCCAAATCTGCCAACAGATCAAGGTCATCAGCTCAATGGTTAACCATCCTCTGAGCGTGTTCCGACTTTGCCTGCTACCTCTCAGGAGGAGGTCATGTATATCAGTCGGAGGAAAGTTAGAATCCCTCATCAACAAAGAGGCTCTATGCCAAAGACTATTGGCAAGCTCACTGTGAAAGAAAAGATGATCATCGTCTTCACTGTTGTAATGAGCACAACACTCGCATCTAGAGACAACCATAATGTGACAACTGGCAATTCTTTCATCAGTGGGGAGCACTCTCATACCCAATTTCCACGTGATAGCACTAGCCTTGGGTGTGGAAGCATACCAAATCCATCTCCAAACCGAATTAGAATCGTAAGGAATGTTGCTAATAACCTGAGTGGCCGACTTCAGACTGAATCTGCCATACGGATTAGGGGTCCAAACAAGCTGATCAGAGTGATGGGTTATCTTGGAGTGCGATCTATGAATGAGAAGGCAGCCATCATTATCAATGATTTGTTCAATAGTGTCCCAGTCCCATTCATCCGAAGATAGCCAAAAGTCCTTGACGAGGAAATCTCTCTGTCTATCACTCTGACTAAGAGCAAACAACTGTAAAGGGTGCTCGCACCATCTGGTGTCCCAAAAGGAAACATCTCCCTGACTAATCAGCAATCTAGTAAGGGGAATGACTTTAGGAAAATCTCTCCAAATCTTTTTCCAGTGAGGTGAAGGCTTAGAACCAAGCTTCAAATACGGAGGGTAGCATCCTTGGGGGTTCCTGAACTGGGATTTATATTTGATTCTGCAGAATGTCGACCAAAGGGATGAGCCTGAGGTGATCTCCCAGCAATCTTTGTAAATGTAAGCTTCTTCAAGGTGTCTAATCGGTGTGAAATCAAGACCACCATTCTGAATAGGTTGGGCGAGACGATCCCAAGCTATCCACATTCTTCTAGATTCATTCTTTCTGTTGGTCCACAAGAACCTAGAACACATAGCTTCTATACGCTTAATAATACATGCAGGCAGACCCACCGCTGCGGTTGTGTATAAAGCGATCGAGGATAAAGTGTGTCTAATGAGGAGCTTCCTTCCCACAAAGGATAAGAGCTTCGCCTTCCAAGAGGCGATCTTCATCATAATCTTCTCAAGCAAATGGTTATAGTCGATGAGTCTGTTAGGACCAGCAGACATCGGAACGCCAAGATAATTGATAGTGCGTTCAGCAATGGGAATGTTCAGGATGTGAGCAATATCATCTAGAACAGAAGGATCGGTTTTCCCAACCAAACAAGATGATTTCTGGTAATTGATCTTCTGCCCAGTTGACGAGGAATACAAGTTGAGAGCATTGTTCAGATTAATCATCGATGAAGTGTCCTCATTGAAGAACATGACTAAATCATCTGCGTAAAGAAGAATGGGGGGCGGACTGGCAGCGCCTCTGGTTGAGAAGGTAGCAATAGCTCTATTTGCAGTCAGACTCTTGATGTACCTGTAAAGAGGTTCCTTGAACAAGATGAACAAAATAGGAGAAAGAGGATTTCCTTGTTTCAAACCTCTCCCAATAGGAAAGAAACCATTAGAGTAGTCACCAACTATAATCGAGACCCAAGTATCACTGAAGAATCTTAGACAAAGATGGATCGCTTCTGTGCTCATGCCAAAGGCACGGAGAACCGATCTAAGAATCGACCACTCGATCCTGTCATACGCACGCGACATGTCATATTTAATGACAATGTTTGGGCGCACCTGACCATAATTCAGATCATGAGTAATCTCTTTCGCCAGCTTAATGTGATGTGTGATATCACGTCCTCTCACATATGTGCCCTTCTCTACAGAAACGATCTTTGGGAGGATCATAGACAACTTGTTACTAATCACCCTGGCTAGAATTCTCAAAGAAACATTTTTGATTGCAATCGGCCTAAAATCGGTCTGGATATCCTTAGGATCGTCAACCTTCGGGATGAGGACGATCTTGCATGCGTTTAGGCTTCTGTGACAAGGTTCTCCTCTAAAGAACTGGGCGACCATCCTCATGAAGTCGAAATGAATGATACTCCAAGCAGATAGATAAAAAGAGATAGTGAGCCCATCTGGACCGGGGGCAGTCTTGTGATTCATGCATTTGATGGTTTCGAAAATCGCCTCAGAAGTGGGACAGGTAGTCAAGGTGGTATTATCATCCATGTTAATCATTTGTTCAATGAGGCCCAACAGATCGTCGCAAAGAGGATCATCTGTTTCAGACTTGAAGAAACGTTCATAGTGTCTTGCTGCAGCCTCAGCAATGAGAGAGGGGTCTGTGATATCGGTACCATCTTCATGGACAAGCCTGCAGACATGGCGTCTCTTTCTCTTCGACTTAACAACAGCATGGTAGAAAGTCGTGTTCCTTTCTCCTTCAGAAAGCCAGCTAACTTTGGATCTGTCTCTCCAAAAGTTCTCTTCTTGAGATAATAAGTCATTCAGCTCCTCTTTAGCAGTTCTGAGCATGATATCATTCGCTCGAGTAGGATTATCATCAAAAGCAATCTGAGCAACATGAACAATATCTTCGACATCAAGAATGCGTTGTTTCAAGTGGCCAAAATGCATATTACTCCAACTTCTGAGATGAGATTTGAGCTTCTTGGACTTGGAAAAGAAGGTGAAAGAAGGATCATCATCCGTTTCATCTGTCCAAGCGGACGTAATAACATCAAGAATCGCAGGATGCTCAAGCCAGGCATTATTGAAAACGAACTGTTTCTGACAACCTCTGATGGCGGATGTGTTGGCTGCTCTGATCAGGATAGGACAGTGATCCGACACTCTAAGCCTGGTAAGGTGTCGAGATTCACTAGAAGGGAACTGAGCATTCCATCTAGGGTTAAGAAGGACACGATCCAACCTCTCCCAGGTAGTAGGAGTTCCTGTCTGTTTATTTACCCAGGTATATCTGCTACCAACGAATCTAGACTCAACGAGCTGTAAATCGTGGATGAAGTTGTTGAACTCACACATCGATTGGAAGTCAGGCCGCTCTCCTCCTCTTTTCTTGTTAATCCATCTGATAGAGTTAAAATCACCCGCTATAACCCAGGGAGAATCACCAACGGCGTCCATGGTGTCAAAGAGATCGTGCCACAGTTCCCTCCTAAGAAACATGTTACAGCTGGCATAGACAGCCGTAAAGAAAACGATCTGGTCACTCGTCAGCTCAAGTCTGAGCGTGATGTGCTGACGATGAGCCTTGATCACAGCAGGACGAAGGCAACTGTCCGCATAACACCATATCTTGCCCCTCTCATTCTCGTTGTCAGTGACCCAATCAAGACGAGTGATATCAATCAATTCAATGGCTCTCTCCGCGTGAACGAACGGTTCAAAAATGGCAACACACTGTGGCTTATACCTCCCACAAATTCTGGACAGAACTCTCCTGGTAGGATTGTTCGCCGCTCCCCTTAAGTTCCAGCTTAGAAAGTTGACGTCTTGCATCTCCGGGACACCACTCACCACTGCCTGAACCACTAACAACAAGTCAAACGCTGTTCGTTCACTTCAGATGACTACTGTGGAATGAGATCTTCTCCATCGTTCTACCTTCATCATGTATGCCTTCTGACCAGTCTTCTAGACTCGAGTCATCATCATGTCTTTTCTGCCAAAGACCAAATTCAATTGTCCTCGAATTATAGCAATCAATGTGTTTTCCTCTTCTACGAGTATTGATGGCTGTCAATGGCAGAATGAAGTCACTGAGGTTTCTATGATTTAGGAATCTTCTTCTTCCTTCAGCATCGGTGATCGTTCTATTCTCAGAAGCTAGCACTACTCGGTATGTACCTAGGTCTTCTCTTTGAACAAATTTCAGTGTATCTTCTCTTCCTCTAGGAGATGGAGCGCTGTTATCGATCAGCAGAGCTGCTGTGGGTGGATATGTCTCTTCCTCTATGACAGACTGAGTGATCTCGTTAGGTGTGATCTCATCAGGTTGAACATCTGGTTTATCTTCATTAGGAGGTACACACAGCGCAGAAAGGGGGATATTCATATCTCTTCCGATCTCAGTCAGATTGTAAATGTTATCTCCAAGTTGTCCCCTAGCAACAATATCAAGTTTCAGATTAGATCTATAGACCTGTACCTGAATCTACATGTACAGGTATGTGGTTAATTATGAATAATTGCCTTAGTTTCTCGATGATTTTTCAGATGGTTAATCACATTGAATGCAAATTATCAGTTTAGATGTTCACACTTGCAAATTATAAAGTCACTTTGATTATCACATTAATAATAGAAGTATGGATTCTCGCACCTACATGCCACCCTGATGGATGATGCCAAAGGTCAGGCCCAGATGGGTAGACCAATGGACGCCTTGAGTGGTGACCCCAGGCACCAAGAAGGTGGCCTATAATATTGCATGACTAGTGGCACCATGAGTGGTGACCCCAAACACCAAGCTCGGGATTGAGAAGGTGGCCTTAAGTCATTGGCAAAGGGCACCCTAAGGTGGGTATGCCAGGGTTAGGGCAAAAACGGTGGAGAATGTCATACTGAAAAGTGTAAATTGGCTTGTTAATTAATTTGATTGTGATTATTAAATTGTTAGTCATATTTGTAAGATTTTGGTTGTTCACACATACCAGTATATTTCGATATACTGACCGACGTTTTGTTAATCGGTGTTTTAGGTACAAATGAAAAGAACAAATAGTAAAGTGACATATGTGGAATTAAATGAGAAATAACGTCTACAGGAGGATTAGTTAGATTAACATCTTCATGGATAGAAGTTTAGAAATTCCAGTTTTTTCAAAGTAAGAAAAGTTTTATTTTATACCAGTTTTCAGTTTAGTTGGTAAAGTTTATTAATTATTATTGATTATCTGTTGAACCTTTGATCATGTTAAGTGAATAACGGCTCTGACCTTCAGGTCTCCCTTAATTGGGGGTTACCAGGAGACGGGGTCATTACAGGCTGCCGCTAGGGTTGCGGTCACGACGGTCCATCGAAGAAGTAGCAAGCAGACTGGGGGAAGTCGTGGACCTGGACATAGACGAGTTAGGTTGGGAGACATCGGTGAGGGTCAGGATCAACATGGACGTGCGGAAACCACTGAAGAGAATCCTCCGCGTAAGGGGGTTGTCTTCTTATTCTTCTAAACACATTGTCCTCCCAACCTCGTTCCAGTTATTTTCCTATATTTGTAACAATTATCCACTAGATTAGCTTCCTCGGCTACCCCCAACAACCTGACAACTAATATCTTATCATGTGAAGTGAATCCTTTCAAATTTGCAATGGATCTCTTTATCTATGTCTTCTGAACAAACTCCTAGCAACGAATGCGAGTAGCACATCTTCTGCCGTACAAATCGCTTCAAACTTTTATGTCAGAAAACATGAAATAACGTCTATAATTGAAGATAAGATTAATCACTAAAATATTACAATTAGTACGTCTTTCAGGTCGTAGGACATGTGTTACTAGTAAAATGATGAACGTAGAACGACTCCAGTATTACGGGAAGTGTGCTTGTTGTGCATGTGTGTGTGGGGGAGAATCTTTGCTACATGGCGAAGGGTGTAAAATTTGGCCCCTCCTAACTAGCAGAATATTTGTAATGGTGCTGCTGGCATGCTTCCCGTCCCCATACGGTCGGCGCGACGCTGAATCATGGACGTTACGAATATCTATTGGCCGGCTCACTTGGTGGAGATGATTGGCCACGAAGTCCTGAATCAACCGTTATAAACAAGATTTCTAGCTATGGAGGTGTAAACGATAAGGTAGCACAAGAATCGTTGTCCTTATCTGTATTCTCTGACTAAATGCCGTCTTTTCTGCTATTATTTTAGGACTGGTGCGAATATGGACTTCATCCCATGTAAAAGTGACGACAAGATCTGATTCTTACGTTTTGACCTCCGATCTCGACACGAACAACTTGCTAGGTTCTTTTAAAATAGGAAAAGAAACGACGGCATGTGCGACGAGGTAACCAGGATACAAGGTGGATTTTTGCTTGCGGGCAAAACATACATGCAGTTGTCTCCCCTGCTCGCCAGTGGCCGCCCGCTCTTCACGCCGGCTAATAGATACGCCAACATAAACAGTGATTCTTTCTTGTAACTTCAATTCCTAGGTTTAAGGAGGTAGACGCCGAGGTCTAGCGGGCTAGGCACAGAAAGAAGGATTTGCGATCACAATTTCCAACAAGAGGCAAGCAGCGAGCGGCGCCGTACATGGGAGGTGGCTTGGTGACAAAGCTCCAGAAATGCAGGCGGGTTAGGTAACGTTCACGTGCACTGAAATCAAAGTAAAAGTTTTGTTTACAGTATCAAGATTGTGAATTTTGTATAAAACATGTTGTTTTAGAAAAAGATTGTGCTAGCGAGTAGTGTCCCTGCATGTTAATTACATATAGGTTAGCTGGATTCTCTTAAACACAGTGATCTGTCCATCATGCATTACTGAAATGTTACATTTGCAAAATCCCTTAAAGTAAAATTTTATGTTAAATTTGTTAGATTTTGTAGGTGTGGAATATATCTTTTTTTTATTTCTTTTGTCTTGTCCCTGCTGGATTTTGACATCCGTGATAATTTTGATGAAGATCAAATCTGGGATTTCTATTATGTCTGAAACTTTCGGGATTAGTCTCATTTCTCCAATCTGCAAACTAAACATAAAATTTATAGAATTAGAGTTCAAAATTCAATCCAATACAGTCAAATCTAGGAAACCAACATGCCCATAGTCGACAATACTTTGTCAAATATTAAGGACAACTACACGGAGGTTTCGTTTGTGATTATACTATCCTATTGTTTTGGAAGCTATCCACACCACATTCTTCCTATTTGCGTTGTCATGATATTTCAGTACCAAAAGAGCGAGTTTCATAAAATACATCCACAAAAATATATCATATGAAGTCTGAGTTAACTAGTTTATACTAAATTAACTAGTTTTGGAACTGGTCTTTATGTTGACCCCAATGCCAGAAGTATTGTCAGTGTTTTGTAAAGTATGTAACTTGACTTAGTTTTAAGCGAAATGAGTCGACATTTGAAGATAACATGGGACACATGGAAAGGAGACACTTCATTGTAGATCTTATGCATATCCACCTGTGGTCCAAGGTAGAAGACTAAGTGGGCAGAAGATTCAATGAAGCACTTATGCCGACAATCTGGTCATATCTAAAACATGTCTATATAAACTTAAGTTTTTGGAAGAATCGTCACCGGATGGATTGACTTCTCGTTCTGAAACCACTACATGTCGCCCGAAAATAACTAGATCCTTATGTCAGCCATCATATACCTCAATCTATGTCAGCATTGCTAAACTAGTAGTTTCAAACTTGGAGTGGAGCTAATTTAGCATTGAACACTACTTATTCTCTAGGTAATGGCTAGAGTAAGTTTCGATCATGTTTGTTGGCTAGATGTAGAAGTTTACAAACTATAAAAGACATTTGAGAACTTATCAATGCACCTTGCTCTACAGATCTGAGACCTTACAACAAGAGTCCTTTATTTTCCCTTACTTGTCACTCTTTTAACACTCCTAATTGTCAACTTGTGAACCTATGACACACTCTCTCCCAGTCATTTTCTCCCCTTTTTTTGTTGGATTCTTTCTTGGTGAGAGAGGTTCTTGAGAGTTGGCAATTTATATGGTTGTGGCATTTTCTCTAGAAAAGATGCTAGTTTCGAATGAGGTAAAAGGGAGTTGGTATAAGAAGTCGTGATGACTATTACAACTAGCTTCCTAGGTTCAGAAACACTTGTGTGAGGACCTATGAGGTAATGGAGTTACGACATTTTTGATCAAAATCATTATAAAATATACTTATGTAATGCGGTTTATAATTTTGTTCTTTTACTTGTTATTATTTTGTGGCCTAACGTTGTATGATTGAGTTTTGAGAAATTAATTAAACCATCATGAGCTTTAGATTCTTCAAGTGGTAACAATACAAGTCCTTCATGAAAAATACTCCAATGAGTAGTAGTGAATGGCTAAATACGTGTTTGGGGAATTCAACAAAGAAGAAAGGTACATAAGGCGTATATTAATGTGGGACGACACAAAATACTAGTAATACAAGAGAAGGATGTAATTCCATATCAAAGATGCAACTTATGAGATGTGGAAAATATTATGTCAACTATACTAGATAATCAAGGACAATTGCAAACTTGGGATGATGGCATCCTTAACTATCCTACCTCAATCCATGAGGAATACACATTCTATTTCTTTTCCTCTCTCTTTCTACTTAAGCACACAACCAAAATATCCTCATGTGAGACCATTGCTGACATATGATGTAATATCTTGGTGACATATAAAGGTATACTTCAAGGTATTGACTCAAAAATGAACATGTAACAACATCATTTGAAGTAGTACATGATGATCATGACATAATCCTTCAAAAAAATATATTCCTTCTTCTCGAGTTGCCTAACTAATCTTGATGGTCTTAGAAAGTATATTGAAGGTAGAAAGTCATGAACATTTACTATTCTCTCACCTACCTATTTTATAAAAATGTAATTTGAATTGACATATCTATAGGTTGAACCTAGCTCATGTTTACCATGTAATTTTAATCATTTTAAGCAAGTAAAAGTAATTATCATGTGCTGAGAAATATGTGTGAATATAAAAGGAAAAGAAACCCTAAAGTAATAAAAAAACTGAGACATTTTAATATAATTTTTAAGTTAACTGAATGACACAATTTATTATTTTAATAGCATAAGTGATGAGCTTCTAAAGATATATTTTGAATATGGGATGAACTTATAAAAAGAGATTTTGAATCTCAACATATCTACTAGAATATGGTCCATGATAGAGATGAATGGAAATGAAGGATCCATGTGGCTGTCCCCAACATAGTTGGGACTGAGGCTTAGACGATGATGATGAAGAGCTCATACCAAATAAAGTAGTCATGATGAGATTGATTGGCTATAATAGTAAACAATTATGATACTTGAGTATTTGAGTTTGTTGTAATAGTTACTGTAAACAAATTAAGAATAAGATCTCTCCTAAACCTTATTATAATACAATACATGAGGATGTCAAAAAAAATAATACATGATAATTTGAAGATTTAAAAATTTAATTTACTTATGCAATGGTCAGACCAACCACTGAGGTCCCTGTGTTAATTGTTGGCCAATAGTTGATTAAGTTATTTCTTAGTCGGGTCCAGAGTTACACTAATTATCCAACAAGTTGGACAAATTTATTGTCAGCAAACTAACTTTGAAAATTGGAAACCCATGTTGATGACTTGAAAGATCAACCAAATATTAGATTAGTTAGAAAAAATATATTTAATTAAACAAAAAATAGAAGTATAAACATACCTAGATCTACATGTTTTGATTTTATAATAATAAATGTCCTAATTATTCTCCTTCCATCACAACTCTCACAAAACTTCCATTGAGGAATGCCCTATGGAAAATTTGTGGTGTATTTCTTTCTTTTTGAAGAGGATTCAAGTTATAGTCATCCCTTGAACTAACAACAGATGGGATGAAAAGTGAATACTATTTCCAATATTATATTTTCCAAGTTGTCTTCACTTTCTCTTGTGAAAAGAGCGTAAATTATTTTCTTATTTTCCAAAATTGTTTCCCTTAGGCAATGTAAAAAAAATCTAAAGGAGGAATATATCTCAAGTTAGCAAAATGGGAAAGCCTTTGTTCATCCTATGAGATGAGCATGAACTCCCTCGACGTCCTATTATTGAGGTGAGTACATTTGATATAATAAAAAGCATACTTATGGAACTCATCCTAATGGCTTAAATTGGAAAGTAACTAAGAATGTAAACTAGAATGAACTAGCATGAAATGCAAAACATTCTTAATTGTTTTTCTTATTTTGATATGGTAAGATGCTTGTGAATAGCCTGAGCTTTCCGCCCAAGGATCTAATGGAGTTTCAGGAATGAAGACTGGCCCCACTAACTAGCACATGCCTCGCTTGTGAACTTTATCCTCACTCAGTCATAAGATATAATCAACAACCTAGTACTAATATGGGCTAAGAATGCTTAACTACAAAGTTCTTAGTGATGGGATCTATGAGAATGAGGTGCAATTGAATGATACAGACATTCAAATCATTTCTTTGATGATAATTTACCTGAGGCCTCAAATGTTAGAATGATTAGAATCTTCCTACATAAACTCTTGACTTACTTGTCATGACTGAACTATGTGGCCTCATATCACTTTGATATTTCAGTTTATACCATGAATGGAAGACATACACCTAGCTCCCAATCCTAGATACCAGTGCAAGGGTGGATCCATCATCATGAATATCCCTACGCACAATTTTTGGGCCGCATGACTCAATACTGGCATGCCACATACCCATGTGGATTGTCATACATGAGGGTTTTTTGTCTCTGATACCATTTTAACGCCCAAGCACACCACTCAAGGCTCTAAGAGAATTTTAGGCATTACGACTAGCCCCACAAACCATCATAGTACTTTCCTGTATACTTTGTCCTCACTCATGCCCAGCGCAAGATCAACTACCCAAAAGGTCATCCATCATTGTACTACTATTAGAATAAGCATGCTTAACCATAGAGTTCTCAATGATGGAGTCCTTGAAAAGGAGGGGCACCTTGGTAATATTGATATTTCAATCATTCTTTCAAGATCATTTTCTTTGTTGCCTCAAAACTTAAGATGTTACACCTTGACTCCTTAGATTGAAAATCCAATATTCAAATGCAATTTTGATATAGAAAAGAAGGCATGAGGTGGTATCAGAAATCACATAGTGTATAGATATGCATGTGCATGTGATTTCATGTATATATACATGTATGTAAGTATGTATCCATATATATATATATATATATATATATATATATATATATATATATATTTGTTCCCATGAATAGGAACTTTAGAGTTAAACATGTTAATCCTAGATTAGTCTCAGGATGGATAAGATATCAAGAAGTTGAAGATTAGTTGTGAGTTGGTGAAGAAAAAGTGCAAACAAGGTTAGTACTGGTTTCTGGAGTCAGTCATAAGTCTCAAAACACCACCACATATTGTGGTTGTCGACCAAACATTACATATTCAAATGGTTACATGGTTCCATAAAACATGAAGGGTCTTTGATTGAAAAAGGAATGTGAATTTGAGTGCGTATGAGAAGAAGTCAAATTGTACAAATAGTGTGATAGGTAGATCTAATAATTTATGCTAAGGGGTATGCTTTGAATATCACATGTGTTATGCTTGCATGTACTTCATGGTTTATAATATAAATTGTAGAGGAGTTATATTTTTTAACTAAAGATATGACAAGAGGACTCTAGTCCAAACGAGTAATGATTCAAAGTTTAGACTATTCTTTGATCTATTTTTATCTAAAATTCCAATAACATTAAAAAAATTCTTTCATCAAACAATTGATATTTACCGAGTAAGCATGCCAAATTTAACTTCTAAAAATAAGATATTAAAATGTGTATCTAACTATTACAATGTAAATAGAAGTAGAAGAAAATATTTATAAAGTAATTTCGATCATCTACACAATTGTGTAAAACTTCTATCTTCCTCACTCTTAGATTTTGATGACCATGGAAAAAATAATAGATCATATACTATCCAAATAGTCCTATAGAAACACCTATTTTGATAGACTCTTATTGAGGATTTGTTTTTTGAGTCTACGTGCTAATGTGTAGCTTCTATTTAAAAATGTTTCAGTAGAGTATGAGATATTCTCTTAGTGTGTTGAATTTCACTGTGTCCATGTTAATCCAAATATAGTTAGCTTTTTAAAGAACTTCATTCATGAACTATATAAGAATTATAATTGTATGCTAAATTCGTAACTATGTACATCATAGATTGTAGAACATTGCTTGTTACTAGATATAATTGTACATAAGTAAAAGAAAAAACTCTTAATAAACTCTTCTATTTAATTAACCCATGAACCCACCTAAAGTATACCATAACATATGAAAGTACCAAAACAAGATATGATGTAAGTATACAAGACGTAGACTAGACTTGAGAATCTATGTCTACTATGATAGCTCCCTAGTTTGAATTGTGTATAGAAAAAATCTAACCGCGGTGGATATATCAATGGTCAAGATAATTGGACTCAACTAAAATTCAGTACTATAGAGGAGAGTCAAAGTACTTGGATTAAACTTCCTACATCAGTGGTTCCATAAGAGTGAACACATTGAGTTATATTTAAAAAAACTACATGGTCTATGACTGGGTATCACTAGAATATGTAGTAATTGTACAACACAAATTTGTAATAAGAATATCATTATCATAGAGCATAATCTTACATATACCACCAAAACGTTTCCTCTACATATCACTAGCATATTCTAGTTAAATAGAGTGTGTAGGACTATGTTATTGATATACAATGTTCAATGCATCTAAGGTCTATTTGATTCATTAATTTTATTGAACAATAATCCATTAATCGTTCTGTAGGTTGATATTATGTTTATATTATTCCATGCATGTTGTATTGTATCTGAGCTACTACAAATTCAACATGAAATACTTCTTGCACAATATATGATAAATATGGTTGATAATGTTACAAAGCTTTGTGCAATAACATATTGGAATCATAGATTGAAGATATATTCAAGCATGTTTTAAAAATAATGTTATGTGTTTCTTTTAAATCTAGTTGTTCGAGTTCCACTTCATTTGACTGGTCAGAATGGATCATCAACTCTTGTAGAAAAAATCTCAAGTTAAAAACAATCTTAATTTATTATATATTAACCATTTAATTCAATCACACATTAGGAATCAAAATAAACTGATAGTTCTCAAACAAAAAAAAACATGACAGAACCGGAAGATGTAAGTTCATCAAATATAAATTGGAAGTATGTAATGTTAGTTATTTATTTACGTTCTGCTCACCTCCAGATAGATGCTTGCTAGCATGTATCAACCAAGTTTAGATGAAATAATACCTGGAAAAATAACTCCAATTCCCATTACTAGAAACACATTATTAAGTCTTCCTATATGTGGCTCACACTTATGGGAGAAGGAAAGGGAGGGAAGATACAAGAAGATCTAAAACGTTCTTGTACCACTTATTTCATTGTTTTGAGCCATAAAAGAAAGAAGTCATTATTACTAGAGATTTACCTTAATAAAAATTTTCTAGAATCTTATGTTTTTTGTATGTTCTTCATGTTTTCTCCTTTTTATCCCAAAAATTATCTATAAATTAGTTGTGCTCAATTTACGACTTGAATTGGGTATATAGTTATAAAATTACCATAGATTTTAAACCCGGGCGTTCAACCTCCGTCACAGGTGTTGGAGAGGTGGGGAAAATCTTTCTCACTTAATCCCATAGTTGTATATGCTGGAAGGTGTCTGTTGATTGAGCACATCCTCTCTTCCTCTACCCTGTACACCGCAACTGATGTGGGTATTCCAGCCGGAGTCTCCAAGAGAATTGAAGCTTTGTTTTCCAATTTTCTCTGGGCCAACAGATTCAATCAACCCAGGCATGCTTGGTTGAGGTGGCAACGAGTGGCTATCCTGACTTCAGAGGGGGTCTTGGGTTCGCCTCCATTTCTCTAGTTAATCGAGCTTTTTTGTCCAAAGCCTGCTGGGACATTATTGTTGGGGATTCCATGTGGGCCTCCTTCTGCAGGAGCAAATATAGGACGCTTGCGATGAACAGATCTGGGTCGCATCCGCCAAAACTCAAGCTTAGCACTACATCATCCCCATACTAGAAGAACATCTGGAAGATTATGCCTATCATCTATCCTAGATGTAGATGGATCATCAGAAGAGGAGATATCCCCTTCTGGGATACAATGTGGTGTGAAGAAAGACTCGCTGACTATGCCGTTTCGACATCCGATCGCAACCACGACTTCAGGGTTGAGGATTTTTGGTTACATGGTTGAGGTTGGGACTAGGACGCCCTTAGCGAAATTGTTGATGACTCAGGTTTGCAGCTCATCCGTAACTGAGGCGTCTCTATCCCCCTAGCTGAAGATAAAATCATTTGGACCCTTGAAGAGAACGGGAGGTTCTCCATGAGATCGGCCAAGAGGCTCTTGATCTTTGCAGAACCGGGAGATGTCAGTCCGCTGAAGGACATTTGGGGCCTTGACTGCCCTAAAGCCAGTGCTAACTTGTGGAAGTTTTGTAGGAAAGCGGCTCCCACGGATGACGTGATTAGGAGACGTCACATCCCCATTGTTTCCATATGCCACTACTGTGAAGACCATAAGATGGAAGATGTGAAACACCTCCTTTTCGATAGTTAGCTATCTAAGCACCTTTGGTGTCACTTCGTGAGTGTGATTGGGGAACCTGCTCCTGAAGATTTACCTGACATCATGGCCATGTGCAATCCGCATAGATCCTCTTCATCTAGGTGTTGGATGAAGAGTAGGCTCGCTGTCCTCATTCCTTGGTACATCTGGAATGCGCGGTGTGCAACCAAATTTGATAATAGAAGAAGACCGGTCCAGCACATCTGGGATGATATCATATTTCACATCAACCGTATGATGTGAGGCAGATCTTTTTTGTGCATTGAAACTCCTAACTTCTACCAGCAGATCCAAGAGATGAGGTTCCAGGAGCCTCATACAAAGATGAGAATGATTAAGCTTGTGATATGGCAACCTCTAGATGCTACCAACCTGAAGTTGAACCTAACAATTGGCAGAGGGTGTGATCCCAGGGACTGTGACCGCAGGTGGGCTGTTGGCATGATCCACAATAAACATGCTTACATTAGACTTGCTTTTAGAGTTTGGTTAAAGGCAAAGGAGTACACGCAAGTCTTCTGCCATGCTTTCATTATAGCTTTGAAAATTACTGACGGTTATAATCTTTCTGTTTCGATCATTGAGATGGATTATGAGAGGATTGTTAGCATCTTATGGCACAGAGGTGTTGAGCCATGGAGAGTGAGTTTGTGCATCAGAGACCTGCGCTCTGAGATTCATGAGGCTGCTATTTGGGGCTGCCACTGCCATCGAGCTGTTAACTTAATCCCGAAGGCTTTTGGCGAATGAGGCACACACCTCTAGCACACCCTTATCTGCATGGACCTGAGAGACCTGCCCATGAAAATAAGGGGTATGGCGGAGTTGGAACGGCAAAATATCCCTTATGTGGTCCTGGATTATAGAGATGAGTCCAGTGAGAGATAAGATCGACTGCAGATATGGCAGCTCTTTTCTTGCTTGATGGCATTACGTATTACTCTGCTGGAGAACCAACCCTTGCTTTTGAGGTGGGCCTTGGCCTTTACTTGTGAGGGCCTTAGCGCCCAACGGGGTGTTCTCTTATTTCAGTGAGAGTTTTTGTTTGCTTTTGGGTTGTTTTGTCTTGGGTGGGGTGGGGACAATACCCGAGCTATAAGTGCGGGAGCTATAATTTTTCTGATGTTGTGGCCCACAAGAGGGGTGTGGGATGAATAAGAGCGACCCCTGGCTTAAAAAAAAAGACTACTGTATATACTCATCTACAATATGGAGCATATCCACAAAATAAGCATATCTACTATCTCTTAATTATAATAACTATCATCTTTATGTAAAGAGAACAAACAAGGGTTATTATCCAATGTGAAGTGTTGTATATAAACCTAAACAAATATGCTACACGGATGTATTACATCTTTTATTAAGCACTTGGGAGTTTAAGTCATACCACCCAAAGTCCAACCGAACCCTGTGAAGGGCTATTTGGTTCTGTACAAGATCTATGAGAACTTGCATCCTAAGATCTCTTCCCATCAGTCAATACGAGTAAAAAGGTAGTGACATACCAGTCAATGATACCACTACGACATACATTCATGTTGCTAACCACTAGTTCGCCCGTGGTACAGGTCAAGACACTAGAGAACAGGCTCACGCATGGACGTTCTATAAGAGGCATCCTGCAGTTATACTACTGCCTTTCACATTTCATAATATCCAAGGCATGACCACAACCATCCTCTATAACCTGCAATTGTGTATGACAAGGATACACACTGATCCTTACCACGATCGTCATCGGTGTATGACAATTCCTCCCTGATCAAATTGATGGCATGTAAAAACTATCGATACATTGCCCTCTCTATCTCTCTCTATCTCTCCTTGCTGGGTGGTGCACAAGGCCTGGCCGTAGACACAACATGACAATCAATTTCCTCCTCCTATTAGCACCTAGCCACCCATCTATTGCAGTGGCTGAGACCTACCCAAAAACCACTACTGCCAATGGATGCACTTTGTTTCACCATCTCGACAACAACCTACTAACTCAACAACAGAAGGTGGTGCTACATATCATCCCCGACAATCGCAAACCATGATGACACATACTACCTCCTCCATCCATACCACCATGTAACCTTACCACCGTCAGAATGGATCTGAAAACTAGCATCGAGGATGCAAGCCTGAATACACAGATTGCTTCTATCTTCTTCATCCTCATCAGTTTCATTTATACTCCTCCCCCACCCTTGATTTAAGGCATCTGAAGATGGCCTACATACATGAGGAAAACATACAGCCACTCCCTCCCATTCATGCTACTGCTCCAAGCTCAGATGAAGGGCTAAGGAAGACTTATTTCCTGGTTGCGGGCACATGTTCCAGCAATAGTGGTTGCACCTGAATACCTTAGGAAATGGGTGATGGAATGGTACAGTCAGCCTACATATACAACCTTCTGTGGTACTTGCAGCACTTGGAGCTGTCTTCTGTTACCCTAGGCAGCAGTATAGCAAAATTTTAAGCAGACTCCATCCACAACCTTAAACAATAGACCGATCACCAGAGATTTGTAATGATGTGGAAACTGCAAGTCAGACACTTCTTCCTTTGAGATTTTACTCGTCACGATGTACTTAATTAGAAAAATAAGTGATAATGATTCATATAATCAGTTATGCAGTAGGGTAATGTAGATATTATAAGGATGATTGAAGCATCAAACTTGTTAATCATGTTACATAGTCAACTAACCATATTCACCATGTCCTATAGTAGTTGTATATACATAGGTGAATGAATAGTTGAACCTAGTAATTATGTAACCTAAACCATTATTTTAAACAATGCTTATGGGAGTATATGTATATTATCAATAATCATAATAATCAAATTGTTTAATTACAAGAATGATATTGAACATATAAAATAGTTATGTATAAATAGAAGAATGTAACAAGCATGTAATACTTGAATATGAAGAAACTCAAATGACCATATTACATCATATAAGAATAAATGATAATAATTAATTGTTGAGTATAAAATGTGGTTAATTTAATGTACCTAATCCATTTTCCTAGTAGTGATTATATATGTGATAGTATATCTTTTTTAGTAAATAGATTATTTTATAAAACTTAGTAACCATATTGTCCCGATCAGAAATACCAATACTATTCTTTTTATATATTACAAACCCTACATATCACAACTAAGGGTATCTAGATAAACAATTTTGCATTTAATGGATCATTGGTCGAAAGTGACTAATTTTAAAACACATGACAATGGAAGATCCAAATTAGAGAATAAACCCTATGATTTGGATGGATAAATTACCTTGAAATATGTGAACCTATGTTGATAGAGATGATCAATTGTGATAGATATGGTTATTAGTGACATAAACTTGTTACAACCCTAATTCTTGGGTTCATATGGTTGCAAAATGCAATTTCCCCAATAAATGTATGATTGTGGGAATTGTATGATTTATGGGTATTGAATGGATTTCCTTTGCAATATTTCCTTGTAACTGTGATTTTGTGGATCATAATATGTTAACGAGTCCAATATGATTAAAAGAAAAAGAAGAAATTAAATAATACATTATTAAGAAGGAAATTTAAGATAATGAGGAAAACCTAAGAAATATGGGGAAATATGGATAATGGAATCATCACGGATGAGATTTCTAGTCCACATGGTTTCTAATGGTAAAAGAAATCCAAACAAAGGATATAAAAGAATAAGAGAGAGAAAATATGTATAAAATTTGTCTTAGTAAGAGATAACTTGCATATGAATAAAAGTCTCTCATACTTTTGAGTTTGAGTGCCAAAATTGGCACATAAGTAGTTTAAGTCATCATGAACTTTCCCTTAAAATTTGGGACCAATAAAAATTTAGAATAAAGAGATATGAATTCAATAAGGTTTTCCAAAAGTGAAGAGGTTTCATAGAAATACATTAAATTTCACATATTTAATCGAACAAGGAAGCTGTGATTCGGTCTTCTAATGTGATGTGCTCATTTTGGACCATGGATCAGGGATCTGAAAATTCATTGGCCGTCCCCCACTTTCGGCCATGGATGGGAAGCAGGAACAATATGGTTCCCTCTCCCCCTCAACTTCTTGCTCTCCCTGATCGACGAGGATTCTAAGAAACCATTCCATTGGTTTCTGAGAGAGAATATGAACCCAAGGATCCTAAGTTTTTCGCACTTTGGGAAGCTTTTGAAGAATCCCCTAATCCTCAGGACTCTCGCTGACCATCCTCCATAGCCATGTTTATATATATGGGGTAGAATTCCCCTTTGAGATCTCCCTTATGTTTGTGAGACCTCGCGTGACCTCCAACATCTTTTTCATGACTTCAATTTTCTATCCATCCCACAGATTTTCTTGATTCTCCCCCTGGTGCTGCTGCCGGAGATGGTCCTTCCCGTTCCATCCAACTAGTGTACCGCTGAGGGAATTGATCGCGTAGGAAAGTTCATCCGGAGTTGGCGGAAATAAGTGCATCATTTCTTCGTGGGTTGAGCGACGAGATTGTGAGGTCAAACCTGGTGTTGACAATTAATATAATGACAATTAATCTATTGTATAATTCAAATGACTATTTAATGACCTATGTCACTAACTTAAAATTTAGTAGTTAAATTCACTAATTAATTTGAGTTGGCCCTAACTTGTCAATCTAAAAGTCTCAAAAATATAATTGATGTAAGAAATTAAATTAGTGTTTAATTAATCAAGAAATGCATTAAACGAGTGATTAATATACAAACAATGAAATAAAATGTAAGAAATATTGAAAAGGAGAAATTGAAGTTAAAATTGAACTCCTCACCCCTTAGATAGACTACCCTTCAATTTTTGTACCAATTAGAGTATGTTTGACCATTAAACTGATTGATGGGAAACTCTAACTCTAATGTACTTATAACCTCCTCTTATTTACATTAGTTACCATTCAAAATTGATAGAACAATTAATAGAAGAAGTGGAAGGCCTAAATTGAAATGGAAAAGCTTAAAAATAGAGATTTTAAATCTCTACGTCACAACCAAAATATGACCCATGATAGAGATGAATGGAAAAGAAGGATCCATATAGTCGACCCCTACATAGTTGGGATTGAGGCTTAGTTGATGATGATGATGATGAGTTACCATTGGCAATTGATCCCTTCTTTATCCATGTAATTCTTGCACCCCCCAGATCCATTGTTACAACCCCAATTTTTGGGTTCCTTTGGTGAGGAATGTAATTTCTCATATTAAAGATATTGGAACAAATAATTTGTTTTGAATAAATGGATTTTGTTTACAATTTCCTTGATGATTGTGTTGTGGGCTTTATTGGCTATTGGGCCCAATAATAAGGAAATTCAATTAATAAATGAATAATTGAGTTTTTGAGAAAAGAGAGATGTGGAAACCTCTGGAGGGTAAAAGAATGTAATCCAAAAAGGTGGATTTCGTGCCACATGGGTTCCTTGGGTTCCAAGGAGTACAAAGTTGCAAATAAAAAGCAATAAGAAAAGGAAAGATTAATTAAGTATTTTTTTATTAAGAAAGAAATTGAAAACAATGGTAAAATGTGGAAAACTAGTGAAAAGAGGTGTAATTGAGTTATCCTTAGTGGAGTTTCATATCCCAAGGATTTCTAATGATAAAAGGAATACCAATGAGGAAAATAAAAGAGAAATAAAGAAAGATTCTTAAAAAGAGAACTAAAAAGGAAAAGAAATTGATTAATAAAAGGGAAATATGAGAAATTGACAATTAAAAGAAGATAAAGGAAAATAGGTTTTCCCCAATATGGGAATCTGTGCCTTTGCGATTTCTTGAGGTCCAAGGAATCTCAAATAGCAAGATAATGATTTGAGGAAAGAGAAAAATAATCATTAAATGAATTTTATTAATGGTTAACTTGGCTTTGAAGAAATAGTCCTTTTCTTTTGGAGTTTTGGGCTCAAACTTGACATGCAAGTATATAAAGAAAAGAAAGAGAACCCCTTGAAATTTGGTTGGAAAATATTGCATGGCATCCGAGTTATGCAATTTACAATATTACCTAAAGTTAGGTTGTTAATTGCCTATGGTTTTGATGTCACAATGAAATTGTTTTTTTTTTTGAAATTTGGATTGATTGAGGACCGTTGATCAGGAATCAGAGGGATGGGACTAAGTCCCAATCACAACAAGCTATGGAGATGGGGAAGGAAATTTTGTTTCCCACTTTGGTTGAGTTTGAGAGGATGTGCGCAGATGGAAAGTATCCCATTGAGATCGGGAGGTCTTTCCGAGTATGATCATCTTGGGTTTCATAGTGAAACCAGAGAAACCCCAAATCTCAGGTAGCCATGGACGGGCCCTATATATATATATATATAGGGGAGGGTGCTCCATGATACGAACATCCCCACCAATTGTTCTCGCATGATCAGACCCCTGAGACAAGTTCTTCGACGCATCCAATTTGGCCAGAACCATCGACCTTCCCCATCGCCGAGCTGTTGTTGCTGCCGGAGGGACCAAGGGCCCTTGGCGAAGAAGGAACGGTGCGGGAGGGAGATTGAGGGTGCCCCTGAGTTTGTGTGGGGTTGGCGAAGATGTCGGGCCCCTCAATTTATGTCTATGTGGTCGGGAGTGTGCAGTCAACAGACGAGTTGACTCACGAGTTGTTGCTGGTCGAGACTCAAGGTTGAAGACGACTTCCCGAAGAAAGTTACCAATTTGCCCTCCCTCCTCTAGTGTTCAGGTATGGGCGTATTTGCCTTTTTGGTTGCTTTTGATCGCAAGTAGGCTCACACATCTGGGGCGTTGGATCCTAAGTGGATCAGCGGTCCATGAATCTGACGATCCGTGATTTTTCTGAAATAGCCCATAAATCAATAAAAAGAGGATTTCTTGATAAAATCATATCTTGAGCTAGGAAACTCGGATGGGAAAAGTTAATAGATGAAAAATGATCAGAAAAATACGAAGGATGCAATAAAAATGGTTTTGACACATAAATCTGTATATTTTTTTGCAAAAGTGCATATTTTGGATAGAAAAGGTATTAATTGTGGCTAGAAACCCTAAATGTTGATAAAAGATATATTTAATCTTGCACGTGAGTAAGTTCAATCATTATTAACTTATTTAGTGATAAACTTGACTCTTGATATATTTTAAAGAAGAAATTGCAAGAATTAGGGTTTTAAACCTAATAATGTAATTAATACCCCTAGAAACCCTAAGGTAAGGAAAAGGGAAGAAAAGATATAGTAATCCGAAAATTAGCGTTTTGTGATCCAAATCTGATCTTAAGATCATAATGGAAAATAAAATGGAATAACTATGGTTTGATGGATATTTTGATAAAAATAAAGTAAAAGTGGTAAAAAGGAAGAGAAACCCTAATTATGGTCAAAACCCTAAAAAGAGCTAGTAACCCTAAGGCACGATTAGGACTATTAAATTTGTGTACCATGATCGATGATAGAAAATATTGGATGCCTTTTTCAGGAACAAATTGTGTGTGTGTGCTTGCTTGATTCTTGATTGATTGAGTTATTTCTGCATTCAAGTCTGCTTAACAGGTATGTAGTTAATTATGAATAATTGCCTTAGTTTCTCGAGGATTTTTCGGATGGTTAATTGCATTGAATGCAAATTATTAGTTTGGATGTTCATACTTTCAAACTATAAAGTCACTATGATTATCACATTAATAATGGAAGTATGGATTCTCGCACCTACATGCCACCCTGATGGATGATGCCAAAGGTTCGGCCCAGATGGGTAGTGTTATAACCCCAATTTTTGGGTTCAATAGGTGAGAAATGTAATTTCTCATGTTAAAGATTTTTGGACAAATAATGATATAACTTGTATTGAATAAATGGATTCCATTTAAAATAGCCTTGATTGTTTGCTTTGTGGGATTTATGGGCTATTGGGCCCAATAAAGAGGAATTTCAAATAATTGATGAATAATTGAGAATTTGAGAAAAGAAAAATGTGGAAAGCTCTAGAAGGCAAAATAATGTAATCCAATGATGGATTTCGTGCCTCTTAGGTTCCTTGGGTTCCAAGGAGTCCAAGATTGTGAACAAAAGGCCATAAGAAAAGAAAAGATCAAATAAGTATTTCTTTATTAAGAAAGAAATTGGAAAACAACGTTAAAATATGGGAAACAAGTGAAAAGAAGTATATTTGAGTAATCCTTAGTGGAGTTTCGTATTCCAAGGATTCCTAATGATAAAAGGAGTGCCAATGAGGAAAATAAAAGAGAAATAAAGAGAAATCCTCAAAAAGGGATATTTTAATAAGAAATCAACATAATAATGAGAAATAATGCATTTAGATGCATCTAGAAGGATAATAAGTATCCTTATGAAGGAATTTCGAAATCATAAAGTTTCTTGGGATCCAAGGAATCCCAATGAACAAAGACGAAAGAGAAAATACCAATGAAGAAAAATAAGAGAATAATGTAATACATTATTAATGAATTAAGAAGGTATGGTTAAAAAGAAAGTAATGTATACTAAAGGGGAATAGGAATATGTGTCAATGGATTAAAAAGCAAGGAAAGAGAGAATAAGTAGGAGGAATTTTGAATTCCTAATTATTCAAGAAATAGGATATATCAAGGGAGAGATAAAACTTGTGTTCTAATGAAGGAATCACTTTCCAAGGGGGAAAAGGATTTGTTTCCCTTGAATAAACATCTTAGGGTGCGAAAACCCTCCTCTATAAAAGGGGTAGACCCTTTGGGACGAGTTCCAGAGAGATTCCACATCTCCCACTCTCTTCCTCATCTTCCTCTTGTTCTTCATCATGGAAACCCTAACCTTGAGAATTAACTTCGTCCCTTGTGCCACAAAGGGCGCTTGAAGGAAGTCCAACGTTTCCCCTTCAGTCTTCATGACTACGATTGGCTTTTTCGAGAGGAACCAACATCGTGGTCATCCGCAACGCACCTGCAAAGAAATGTGGTTAGCAACCCTAGTGTTCCTATTCCTTGCCTTTAAGATCAAGACAACAGACCCTAAGCGGTGCGGCTGGGAGCGGCGGAGTCGTAGAGATGGGTTTTGGCGAACCTTGGTCATGGAGGCGGAGGGAGATGGCCGCGAGATGCTGCTGTTCGCGGCAGCGTAGGGTTGCTCTACGAGGAAGACGACCCGAGGGTTGACTGGACGATGCTACCCCTCCACGATACGAGAAGTGATTTACCAAGTCAACGACAAAATAGTAAATTGGTTATATTCTCCAGCAAGCCGCTTTGCATGGTCCAGGGCGACGTGGCGCTCTGTGATTGGCCCAAAATAGGTAATTTTACAAAATTCATATCTCAATAACCGTAACTCGGATTAATGCGCATTATGCATGAAAGTTGCTTTGAAAAATGAGGGGAATCCATTAAAAATATAATTGAAGTCTGATTCCTTTTGCAATTCGAAAAGTAATGGAAGTTATTAGCTTTAGATGTAATAATGTTTAAAGAACCCTATTTTGATATGATTAAAGCGATTAGTAGGGTTTAATAGCTGTTTAAAGTGGATATTAGCCGGTTAATGATAAAAAGGAACATTAGGAAGAAAAAGGATGAAATTTTCATATAATTAGTTAATTTGGAATTTTATATAAATGAATATACTTTAATGGGCCTTGAAACCCTAATGTTGATTAATTCGACTATTAATGGCTTTAATGTATTAATTTCATGATTAAAGTTGAAATATGATGAATCTAAGATATTTTGAGCATTAAGGTTCCTAATCATGGATAGATACCCTTAATATGATGATTAGGGTTTTCAAAAGGATAAAGTTAGAATTAATGATAAATGGAGTTCTCCATAGGTGAATTAGATCATAATGAATTATGAGTTGTTAATCCGAAAGAAACTTAAGGAGATAATTGAGTATAATGACCTTGAAATAACTTAAAAGGATAAAGAAGGTAGTTTTGGTATAAAAGAGAAATAATCGACTTTAATTGGGCTTATGATGTTGAAATTAGGGTTTATGATCTAAGAGAGCATTTAATATGATAAAAGCATTATGGAGGCAAAAACCCTAATAAAACCCTAATGTGGTCTAGAAATCCTAAGGTGGAATCCAAGTCTAGCTTTAGAATGTTCTGGATAAACTATAACACTTGGATCCCATGCATTAATTTCAGGATATTGTTGATTTCTTGTTGCTTGTTCTTTATCCTTATTGCTTGGACAATCAAGTTTCTCTGGATCAGGTATGTGATTAATTATGAATAATTGCCTTAGTTTCCCGATGATTTTTTGGATGGTTAATCGCATTGAATGCAAATTATCTGTTGGATGTTCATACTTACAAATCATAAAGTCACTATGATTATCACATTAAAAATATAAGTATGGGTTCTCGCACCATCATGCCACCCTGATGGATGATGCCAAAGGTCAGGCCCAGATGGGTAGACTAATGGACACCTTGAGTGGTGACCCCAGGCACCAAGAAGGTGGCCTATGATATTGCATGACTAGTGGGTACCATGAGTGGTGACCCCCAGGCACCAAGCTCGGGATTGAGAAGGTGGCCTTAAGTCATTGGCAAAGGGCACCCTAAGGTGGGTATGCCAGGGTTAGGGAAAAAGCGGTGGAGAATGTCATACTAAAAAGTGTAAATTTACTTGTTAATTAATTTGATTGTGATTATTAAATTGTTAGCCATATTTGCAAGATTTTGGTTGTTCCCACATACCAGTATATTTTGATATACTAACTGACGTTTTGTTTGTCAGTGTTTTAGGAACAACAATTGAAACAACAAATAGTAAAGTGACACATTGCAGAAAAAGAAATAAAGTGCAAGGAGGATTAGATAGAATAATTCAAGATCAGGATAGATAGATTTCCAAGGTTTTCAAAGGTAAGTAAAGTTTTAATTTTATACCAAATTTCAGTTAGTTAGTAGAATTTCATAATTGTTATTGATTATTTGTCGAACCATTGATCATGTTAATTGACTAACGGCACCGACCTTTCGGTCTCCCTTAATTGGGGGTTACCGAGAGGCGGGGTCGTTACAGGTAGACCAATGGACACCTTGAGTGGTGACCCCAAGCACCAAGCTCGGGAATGAGAAGGTGGCCTACAATATCGCATGACTAGCGGGCACCAAGCTCGGGATTGAGAAGGTGGCCTTAAGGCATTGGCAAAGGAAACCCTAAGGTGGTTATGCCAGGGTTAGGGCAAAAGCGGTGGAGAATGTCATACTAAAAAGTGTAAATTGGCTTGTTAATTAACTTGATTGTGATAATTAGACTGTTAGCCATATTTGCAAGATTTTGGTTGTTCCGACATACCAGTATATTCCGATATACTGACCGACGTTTTGTTTGTCGGCGTTTTAGGAACAACAATTGAAAGAACAAACAGTAAAGTGACACATTGTGGAAATAAGAACTAAAGTGAAAGGAGGATTAGATAGAATAATTCAAGCTCTGGATAGATAGATTTCCAAAGTTTTCAAAGGTAAGAAAAGTTTTAATTTTATACCAAATTCCAGTTAGTCAGTAGAATTTCATAGTTATTATTGATTATTTGACAAACCTTTGATCTTGTTAATTGAATAGCGGCTCTGACCTTCGGGTCTCCCTTAATTGGGGGTTACCGAGAGGCGGGGTTGTTACATCCATGCTATGTGAGTTTGACATTGTGGAATGCAAGCCACGCCGCAGCCATTTCTCCCTAAACCAATACGCTTATTCACCTCTCTGCAAATGGCAACATTGATTATGAAGCCACCTCCCTTCTTCTTTTCCTCCTTTTCCTTTCCTTCCCCGTACTTCTATAAAACCTAGTCACCTCCCATGGACTCTCCATAGACCCTATGCCTTGTTTGTAGAGGGAAACCAAAACCACCGGGCACAACATCAATGGTGTGATCATGAGGATCGTCTTTCCTGCATCCATGTTTGTTCTCCCTCATCGTTTATGCTCCAACATCCCACACCTACCCTTACTTCTTATGTGCATCTAACCACAATCTCCAATGTTCGGAAGAGGAGAATAATACTGAATGGTAACAAGTTGTGGCTGAGCAGCACTGAATGCCACCAAGAAATGTCAAAGGGCATCAAGCAATGTCGAGCGACATCACACAACACCGATCCTTTCCATGATCATCGTCGGTGTATGCCAATTCCTCCCTGATCCAACCGATGGCCTAAAATACCTCTAGATACACTGTGCTCTTTGTCTCTCTCTCTATCCTTGTTGGGTGGTGCACAAGGTCTATCCATGGGTACAACCTAACAATCAATTTCCTCCTCCTATTAGAACCTAGCCACCCATCTACTATTGTTACAACCCCAATTTTGGGTTCATATGGTTGGAAATGTAATTTCCCCAATAAATGTATGATTATGGGAATTTGTATGAATCTTATGTATTGGATGGATTCCCTTTTGTAATATTCTATTTGTGCATGTGATTTCATTGATCATAAGATGTGAATGAGTCCAATATTATTAAAAGAAAAAGAAGAAATCAAATAATGCATTATTAAGGAAATTTGAGATAATGAGGAAAATATGAGAAATATGTGGAAAGATGTGTGTTTGACTCATCATGGATGATATTTTGACTCCACATGGTTTCTTGGGATATAAAGAATCCAAATAAAGAGAATAAAAGAATAGGAGAGAGAAAATATGCATAAAATATGCTTCAATAAGTGATAACTTGCATATGAATAAAAAGGCACTCATACTTTAGAGTTTGGGTCCCAAACTTAGTACACAAGTAGATAAAGTCATCAAGGACTTTGATTTAAAATTGGGTATTAATTGGATAATCACTTTGAGAGTTATGAATTTTACAAAATCTCCTAAAGTGGAAAGGATAAAGGAAATACACGATTTTCCAATTAAACTGGAATCAGTTGTTTTGGGCGCCTGAATCATGGGCCATCAGATCTGAGATCCGATGGTGGTTGCTCATCGCCAACCTTGTGCAAAAAGGGGAAACTGGGAACAATTATTCCAATCGAATTTCTTGTATTTCTACCTCTCTAATCCACGATCAATTCTAGAAACTCTGCCAACGTCTTCGACAGATCAAAACGAACCCACACATCTATGGATATGCATTATTTCGTGAGGAAATTACAATTTCCCTAAATCCCACTCGGATTGGGAGGTCCATTAAAGGAAGGGCACTACCCCCCACATATATAAGGCCAATGTTCCTCCTCTCGTGGACTGAGAGTAGGCAGAGGAATCTCCAAACCTCTCCGAGAAACCTGATTTTACCAACAACATGTGTTCCTCCTTCTCACTATCAGGGGGATGACGATCTGCGACCATGTTCCGACTTGTCCGGCCAGAGATGGAATCATCACTGGAGGCAGTGGAGCCTGGCGAGAAGAGAGGATGGGACTTTATTCTTCTTTGGAACCCTCATGACCCATCGGGGGTTAAGGGTGGTCGTCGCCTGAAAGGGTGGGGTGCCCTATTTTCCAACTAAAGTAGGGGAGTTGAGACTCCTTGTCTGTGCGAGCATCGCAAGGAAGAAGAAGGGAAAAGAGTCGGATCGGGTATCTCGTTAGATGGGTCTGAAGGGGGATCCGCGAGCCAAAAAGAGAGGAAAAGCAAAGAAAAGAAAAAAATACACATGGTGTCTCATGATTGGCTCAAGTGATATTAATTTTGCAAATTGTGTAGAAAACTATAGGATGATCCAATGAGAGCAAGTAATATATGGTTTTTGATTAGAAAAATGCATAAAATTCAATAAAAATAAAATTGAAACCTTATTCTACTTGCATTTTGATAAGTATCTACAGTTATCATCCTTAATGGTTTAATTAAGGAAAAATCCTAAGATTTGATGCTTATTGAATTTAGTGATGTTTATTGGATAATATAAGCTAGTATTAATCTATTGTTAATAAAAAGAAGAATTATATCTAAAAGGATGATCTTTGTGCATAATTGGCTTCATTTAGGGTTCCATGTACATGAATATGCATTAATGGGCCTAGAAACCCTAATTTTGATAATTATGACTTTTAATGGTTATAATTGTGCAAATCCATGAATAATACATATATGTGTTGTTACAAAGACAATTTGAGATTAAAAGACTCTTAATATGGATAATTTGAGTAATTAGGGTTTTTATTAGTAGAAAAAGTATTTTAGGTTTTGTTGACCTAAAAAGGATAAAGTATGAGAAATTGATCTAAGAAACCCTAATGCATCCTAATGAGACTTAGAAACCTTAGAAAGGTGTCCCAAGTCAATAATGAGTTTTTTGGATGTCATGGTAACAACTAGGTGTTATACATGTTTTAAGGATCAATGGTTGCTTGATTGATTGAATGTCTTGCTTGATTGGACATCTAGTTAGTTTTGGATATATTTCTTCTTTCAGATCTCCAAAACATGTATGTGGTTACGTTTATGGCTAAACCACTTTAGTTTCCTGGAAAATCATGAGGTTTTAACGGTTGCTTGGAAATATTTGGTTGATTGACCCTTATTTCATGCAACTATAAAGTGACTATGACTATCACCTTAATTATACGTGCATGACTAGCTCAGATCATGGTCCTCCTCTATATCTTTGTTAATGATGAGAAGGATGACCTAGTACATGGTCTACCCATGAGGTAGGATCATCATGTTATCAGATGACCTATTACATGGTCTACCCATGAGGTAGAACCATCATGTTATCACGAGTCGATGTGTTGGTCAACCCTTGGGTAGGACCATACGACTCGACGACCCTACGTATTGATCTAACTATAAGGTAGGATCATGGGGGTTAGTTGAGATCTACCATATGGGAGGTAGTATCCATGTCCACTGCAAGGACAACACAGAGGCTAGGGTATGTAAGGATTGAGCAGTCATGTTTAAAACATAAAGTTTGTGTTGTTAAATCATAATTGCTTGCAATATGTTGTTACAATTAAATTGTTGATTATTGGTTCCCCCACATACCAATATAATTCGTTATACTGACCACCGTTTTGTTTGTTGGCGTTTTAGGTTTATCAAGAAAATGGATATTCATTTAAAGTGACAATGTTGGAATATAGCTTAATAAAGATTGGAGGATTTTATATAGATAGATGTTATATGGGGTAAAATCGCTCCCCTCCTATATTTTTCACAAGGTATGAGAAAAGAAAAAAAATTATTCCATTTCAAATCTTAATTGTTGTAGAATTTATTAATTACTGTTTATTTTTTGCAAAACCACTAATCCTATTTTTGGATAATGCCTCTGACCTCTTGGTCTCCCTTAACTGGGGGTTATCGGGAAGTGGGGTCGCTACATTTTGTATCAAAGCCGTGGTTTTCCATTTAATCTCTAATAATTATTAAATTTTACAAACTCTATAGAACCCAAGGGAGTTATTAGAGGATTTTTCAATGATGGAGGTGTGTAGAAAAGGATCATGATCTGGGGACTAGCAATATTTTTCCCTACCCCGCTAATCGGTCTACAAGGACTCCCAGATATGTGCGACTGTCTAGCTAAAATCAGAGGATTTGACTCAAAATAAGATACCTCTAAGTCTTCTCTCATCTATCTTCGTCCCTTCTCTACATCATTCATTGAATAAAATTTAAGAGATTAGGGTTTCTCTCTCTTCACACCCCTCTTGTGGTTGGGATAAGATTAATAAGGATTAAGGAATTCTCCACCAAATAATGAAAAATATGTTAATAAGATGTCGTAGACATAAGTTTAATAGTTCAAGCATAAACTAAAGATTAGTTACATGCTTAAGGTTGCATGGCATGTGTTGTCATGCCCTCAGGAGAGATCTGAGGTTAGACCTTCTTGTAGGTGGATAAGGAGAAAGAGTTAGCTTTGGAGGAAGAAGAATCAAGGAAGAGGAAGAGACATGACACATCCTGTGAGGACGATGCTAACCCTAACCCTAAGTGGTAGTTAGAGAAGAGAAGACACAATGAGTTGGATATCACAGTTGACCATGCATGCATGTACGTGGGTTGGCATGCATATTGGTTTTGAGTATCCATGAGAAACAAGAACCATGGGTAGTTTGACCCTAGTGCTGTGTGGCGACCCAACCTTGGGAGGGTCATGCCTGTTGGGGTGAGGGATAGTACCCTCACTGAGGAGGTTAGAGTTTATCATATAGGAACCCTAACAGTTGTATATGAGTAAAGAAGAGGTATGCACCTACATAGATGAGAATAGAAGCAAGGCTGACAACATGTTTTCGACCTAGACCCGAAGGGTTATACCAAATGTTCATGAGATAAGCATGCATATCATTGGATAATCTTGGTCAGACAAAGATTTTGGATCATGCTTTTCACCCAGGTAGTTGTAGACATGTAAACTTAAGAGCTTGAACCACCTTCTGGGAGAGAACCTCCAGTGCAAGGACCAGTTGTAGGGTTAGCTCTAGAGGAAAGGCGCGACCTACTAAAGGAGGTTGGAGACCTTGACTCTGAGACATGAGTAATAATGTGAAGTTGGATATAATATGACCTAGTTTTGATGACCCTTAGTAGATAGTTGAGGTTGCCTCATGCATGATCCTTAGAGGCTTGTTGTACCTTGGATATCTTTAGAGGAACCAAACCCTAGAATGAGAAAGAGGCATCATGAAAAAATGAACAAACGATATGAATACCTACCTTTTGGAGCATGAAGAAGAGTTTCTTAGACCCTGAAAATGGTATGGTAACAAGTTGAGAGGCATCGTACCCAGTGGATGCTAAAGGTTGTTCACGTAGAAGAGTGTTATGATGTGTATGCTATACTTGACATAGGTTCGGTTCATGTTTGAATAGTTGAGCATGCAGCTAGATAGCTGATGTACAAGAGGTGAAGGTTCCTAGACCAAAGAGGGGAAGCAGTAGTTACTGGTGCACATGATGTTCGCAAGGCTGTTTGAGTTCATGGTATTTGAGTTATGGCACCCCTCACGTGTTACAGCAAAAGGAAACCCACTCGAACTGAGATATGTGTTTGATGAACCACTCACACAGGTTAGTGACATATTCATGGATGATATTGGTTCGACCTTGAGGGATGATGAATACGTATGACATACCAAGGAACTTAGCATGGTTTAGTATGTGTATTCTTGTTAGATGCGTGTATAAGTAGCATGATATGGCCAAGCATGCACATGATGATGTACACCCTAGAAGTAAGGGCATTTGTGACCTTTGTAACTATCAAGAGATGGTTTTCTCCCATCAAGAGAAGGAACCCTTTAAGTAGGGTGAGAACCAACTCTTGTTTAGGTTTGAAGTAACCTTAAGAGGACACTTATAAGAGATTTATAAGATAAGTGGAGAGCACATAGTATGAGCATGGATCTATAGACCCATGTGTGACCATCTCTAAGGGGCAGGAAGATAGGTTGCCATGGAGGTAACCTGTATTGGGCCAGATCAAGGTATGTAGGTCGCCATGAGCCCTTTGAGGGATGCAAAGTTAGCCCTGTATGCCCAAAGAGAGGATGGAGATTCGAGTGAGAATTCAAGGATGAGATGTGCTTGAGTATCAAATAAGGAGCCACGAGCTATGATGGAATCCTAAGTCACTGCCAAAGTAAGGAAGGGATAAGATCGATGGGTGTAGGAGTTGTCTATTCCCTAAATGCTTAGGACCGTAGGGTCAGAAGGTAATAGATACCTTTGCCCAAGGTTCATGGGTTATGAGTCCGGACACCTTCATGAGTTCATGGGGCCTAAGGCATAAATGTGAGAGGCACTCCCTAGATGCATAAGGGTCAGATCACCCCAAAAATGTTGGCACCCTAGAGACCTTGAGGTAATGACTAAGGATTGTACATAATAGATATGTTAAGATCCAGAGGTAACGGGAATAGTCTTCCCATGGGTGTAGACCCATAATAGAGATGATCATCGTGTGGAGACATGTGTTGTACATTTCAACTTAGATTGGAAAGTGTGATGGCGAAGCGTGATGCACCATCTCTACTCTTGGAACATGTTGAACTTTGTATTTGGACTGCATTCAAATGCTTATTTCATCATGTTATGGGTTTGAGAGATAGGACAAAATGCATGCCATATTGAGGATAAAGGTGATATGAGTTGAAACACTTCTACTATGTTTGAGGATTGGCGAAGTACCACACCTTTTGAGATTATGTGGTTTGGAAACACGAAGAGAACAAAGGTAATCATTATATGAGGACATTCTTGTCAAGAGAAGTTTGGATCCTAAGAGTTGCATCTTGGGTATGGTAATCAAGATGATGAGTTCAAATTTTTCTTGACTCAGTTAGATAAAAATTGGAGATGAGGGTGATGAGAGAAGTATATGAAGGCTTATGTTTTCACCATCACCTAGCACATAAGGAAATTGATGTGGTAACCGATACTCTTTGCCAAGATACAACTCAGGTGTACAGTTGCCTTTTCTAGCTATTAGAGAGAGCTGAAAGAGGTTCCTAGGTGAACCCTGTGATCGTCAGAAGACTAGACCTGTGTGGCTAACACTTAGATACAACCAGACCCGTTGGACAAGTTGGTGGTTGCCTAGTTAGCCGACCCAGATCTTGATGGGATGGAAGGATTGATATAAGAACCTCAGATACACCTCTTAGGAAAAGAAGGTGGTAAAACCCACTACTAGAGTGTGTTAGGGTTTCTGAGGAGTCAACCTTGAGGAATCATGACATGCAAGTCTGTCATGATTTTAGGTACATTGTACACTGTGGTACAACCAAGATGGTTAAGGTTTGTGGTGGTACTTGGAAGAAGGATATAGAGGTGCATGTGGCTAAGTACCATACATGCCATTGGGTGAAGGTCAAACACCAGTAACCCAATGAGTTGCTACAAATAATGAGAAATCCATAAGAAGGAATGGGAGCAGAGTACCATGGACATTGTGGTGGATCTCCCATGGACCAAGAGTGGTCATGATGCAATATGGGTTATGGTAGATTGCCTTACCAAGTTGACCTCATCCCTTGGCTTAGAGAGAGCACTGTCAGTATGTCAATTTTGGGTTGAACTGTATATATGAGAGAGAGAGATATTTCAACTACACCGTGATCTGAGTTCAATATCTTGAGCATAACCTCAAGTTCACTTCCATGTTGTGGAAGTAGGTGTAAGAATAACTCGATGCTAGTACAACATATCACCCGTGATTAGTGGACAATCAAGAGAGTATGAGACAAACTATAGAAGGTCTGATGAGATCATGTGTACTCATTCAGGGTGATACATGGGAGCAGTTCCTGCCCCTAGTATAGTTTGCTTGTTATGATAGCAATCATAGCTAGTATTAGGATGTATGAAACTCTATAAGGGAGGATGCATCAGTCACCACTTCACTTGGATGATGTCAGTGAGAGGACCTTGTGTAGGTCAAAGAGACCATAGTGTATGCAGATGAAGATGCTTTGATCGAGAAATGGCTTAGAAAGCCCAGTATCGACAGGAGTTGTGAGCCGATGCAAAGCAGATTGACATGCAGTTCACGGTGGGTAAACATGTGTTATGAAAACCAAACTCCTCCGAGCTATAGATGAGAAAGTTGAGTCCCCGATACATGGGTCCATTTGAGATGGATTGATGGAGTTTCTTATGATTAGCCTTAAACCTCAGGATAATATTGTTACGACCCCACCTCCCGATAACCCACAATTAAGGCAGACCGAGAGGTCGAAGCCGCACCCATAACTTTCAGATCAAAGGTTTGACAATTAACCAAGAATAATTATCAAATTTTAACCTACTATACTGAAAAGGTGTAAGAAAATAAATTTGTGCATACCTTTTTGAAAACTTGGATCTCTAAACTTCTATCCACATAAGGATTATACTCTAACTAATCCGCCTTATATTTTCTCCATGTATTTCACAATATGACGATTTATTGTTTGTCCTTTTGGCTTTTTCCTAAAACTTCGACAAACAAAACGTCGGTCAGCCGAAGCTGGTATGTGGGGGAAACAATAAACGTGCAACTATGATCACAATGTAATCATTCAATTAATCATTTAACAATCAAGATTACATTTTAAATATAACTCCGCGATCCAAGGGTACCCTATCCTCTATGTTGTCCCCATTAAACCCCTCATGATCCACCTATAAGTGAACCAATTTCTAGGTTTGAGTCACATGGCAGTACTCGTAAGTAGCCCACTCCTTAACTCATGGCAAGCTAATGAGTCTCATGGAACTACACGTAGGTAGCCCAGTTTCTAACTCTCAGTAACCTAGACCTTGCTCTAGGATTACCCCTTTTTTTTCTTAGCCTTTTCAAGGCAATAGAGGTGGACCCAGATCTAGTTAGTTATATACACACATTTATAGTGATAATCATAGTCACTTTATAGTTGCATGAAATAAATAAACATCTAACAATTATTTTCAAGCAACCGATTAAAACTTTGGGAATCGCCGTGAAACTAGAGTGATTATTCATAAGCGTAACCACATACCTGTATTTCAGATTCAGATACCGAATTTAATCAGAACATAGAAATCCCAATCAAGCAACCAATCATGCACAAAATCCTGAAATAAATACACTAATTTCCTTTTATTAATATTTATTCAATATCATCATCATCCTTAGGATTTCTATTCCAATTTTAGGGCTTCCTTGGGAATTAGGGTTTTGCCTCCATTCTTAGTTATTAAGAACCCTAATTCATCAAATCTTCTTAAAACCTTTAAATTCTTTCCTTTTAATATTCTTAACTGTCTTAGGATCATCATTTAGTAATTTACTTACTTAATCAGTAATATCATGGTTTTCCTATTCTTTTACCCCAATTAGGGTTCCCATATGAATTATTCTTCATTGATGGATTACAACCCTAAAACTACCAATTTTTTAAAGGGATGACAACTCTATATTATTAATCAACAGTTTAATATCTTTCAAATTAACCTATTAGTCTTCAAAGATGTATCCCTTTTATTCAACTTAGGGTTTCTAAGGTTTCCTAAAAAAACCTAATCATCTTAATTATCTTTATTAAGGATTCTCTAATCCAAACTATGTTCAAGATTCATTATATTACAATTGTATTCTTGCAATATCTTGTTATGACCACTACAACTCATATTTACTCAAATCAGGATTTTTAGTCCATTAAACCATGTTCATGATCATAAAACCCCAAAACCAACATACTAATCATCCTTTTATGATTTTACCTTTCTTTTTATTATTAACAGGTTAAGATTTATCAAAAACATATAAAAGATTCATCATGTTTGTTTTTATATCATTCTAGGGTTTTTCTATTAATTAATGCATCAAAAGATGTAAAACCCAATACTTTTTGAGTTTCCAGAAGAATTATACTTCAAACATAATTTATTTGTATTCCTCTCGTTCTGAGGATCAATTTTCATATAAGACATGTTTTAATCTGAGTTACCAATCTTTAATTATAAATTTAGCAAAATTTTACTTGGCCAATCAGATGGTGCCACGTCATCAAGCTCATGCAATATTGCTTGCCCTTTTGGAAACATAACCAGATTATGAATCTGCACCTCACTTAAGCTGTCGCTGTTTTATACCCCGGAGGGGTAGAACCGTCAAAACTTCACCCGGCTTCTTCAACCTCACGAACCCAGCTGCTGCTCGCTTGCATCCCTAGGCGCGAGTTCCTAGCTCCATCCCCGACCTCGACGACCGTCAGGGTGGCTACCCCCACCTCCGCCGTGCATCCTCACACCCCTGGGTGCTTCTGGTTCATGGGTAGAGCACCTACTTTGAGCCTTCTCGGTCCTGCAACCCGTGGCTGACCTGCAACTAACTCGTGGCCATTTCCTGAGCTTCAGGGTACATGGAAGGGTCTGTGCTTCTGTACGGCATCGTGGAAGCACCGGGATTCCATTTCGTGCCTGCTCCTTGTCCCTGAGGTTGGCTTACCCCCTTGACTAGGGTATGAACACAAAGAAACGTGAAGAAGAAGGAAGAGAGATAGCCGTGTGAGGTCCCTCTGGACTGGGGCAAGGATTCAACCTTTTATATAGGGAGGACATCCAAGCCCTAACGTGCTTGCCCAAGAAGACAAATATGGTTCTTTTCGATTAGAAAACTAATTCCTTCATGAGAAAGCAAGATTCTCTCTCCTACTTTCCTCCTTAATACTCTTTATTACTTGAATATATAGGAATACGAAAATCCTCTCCTTTGTTTTCATTATTCTGGCCTTTTAATCCTTTGGCCACGAAATTCCTATTATCTTTTAATAGAAGCAATACTTCTTTTTACCAATATTACAAAATTAATTAATAATGCAACATGTTA
Organism: Alisma plantago-aquatica; assembly: GCA_963693085.1. NCBI lineage: Eukaryota > Viridiplantae > Streptophyta > Magnoliopsida > Alismatales > Alismataceae > Alisma > Alisma plantago-aquatica. The sequence goes on along the minus strand of OY856414.1, from coordinate 132,695,036 downwards.
TCCTTTTATTTTGTCTTTTTAGTATTTCCTCTTTATTGGGACTCCTTGGATCCCAAGACATTCCATTATTTCGAAATTCCTTTTTATTGGATATTCATTATCCTTCTAAATGCATCTTTATGCATTATCTATTCATTATTTCCCATTACCTTGTTTATTTCTCATTAAAATAGTTCTTTTTGAGGATTTATTTTTATTTCTCTTTTATTTTCCTCATTGGCATTCCTTTTAATATTATCAACCTCATGGATACGAAATTTCCCCAAGAAATCTCATTTATGCCTCTTTCCACTCATTTTATCATTATTTTCAATTTATTTCTTAATAAAGAAGTACTTAATTAATATTTTATTTTCTTATTGCTTTCTTTTTTTGCAACCTTGGACTCCTTAGTACCCAAGGAACCCAAGAGGCACGAAATCCTCTTTGGATTTCATCTCTTTGCCTTCTAGAGGTTTCTACCTCTTCCCTTTTCTCAAATATTCAATTATTCAATTACAAATTGAATTTTCTTTGTTATTTTCTTGCTATTGGGCCCAATAGCCAATAAAGCCCACAATACAGAAATCAAGGCTATTGTAAACAAAAAATCCATTTATTACAAATACATTAAATCATTATTTGTTCAAATATATTTAATATGAGAAATTACATTTCTCTCCAATTGAACCCAAAAATTGGGGTTGTAACAAATATGATGTATGATGTGTTCCATGTGTCCAATCTAGAGAACTATGTGAGCTACCCGAGTCATGTGTTGAGCATTGAACCTATTAAACTCCAAGGGAGGCAACTTACCCTGAGTCACCTATGAGGGTACGAGATACCAAGGTGAGAGAGAGCTTAGGAGTAAAGAATAGAAGATGATAAATGTAAGGACCCTGACCTTCATTTTGGGCTTACCCTATTTGTTTTGCCTAAACTTTGTGCTTGGTTGCTTGCTAATCACCTTTAGTGGTGATTAGGGTTTCCTTGTGCTTTGTCGAGAGTTGGAGGTCCTACTTGAAAAATAACCTGAGTTAGGGTTGAAGAGAAAGTTTGTCACCTAGAGAGATGTCTTTCTCTCTCTTTGCTTCCTCTAGAGTTGGGAGCTAGGTTTGGGCTTGTGCCTTGAGTTGTCTTGGGCTTTGTTGAGCTCTGTTGGGCTTGGTTGAGCCTTGTTGGGCCTTGCCTTGCTTTGTGGAACCTTGTATCGGGTAAGAGGGTTTTATGTCACCCATGGGGGTGTCACCCATGGGTGTGTTGATCAAGGTGGTGGTGGTGTGTCGGCCTTTGACCTTGTTTGACCTCCTTGCCTTGGTTGTGTCACCCTAGCTTGGACATGTGGCCAAACCTTGGATGAGTAGTGGCATGGCATGTGCATGTGTTTTGGAAGGTGGTAAAACTTGTGGACAAGTGTCCCTTGGTAAGTTGACACCTTGCCTTGGTTCCCCTTTGATCCTCATCTATATATGCCTTGCCTTTCTCTTCCTTAAGAACCCTTTAGCTCTTTGTTGCTCCTCTCTTCCTTTTGTGCACGATACACCTCTCCCTTGCAACCTTTGTGGCCGATACCCTTGGAGGAGATAAGGTTGGTGGCTGATCCCCTTTGAAGGAGTTCTCTTCTTACTCCTCTAAGCTTGGTGACCGAACCCTAGGTGGGTGTTCTTTAGTAAGCATCTTCCCTCTCTCCTTAGCATCTTCTTCTCCATCTTTCCTACTCTTCGGCCATGGTGGTTATGCTTCTTATTCCTTTTCTTGAGGTGACCGAAGTGGTGTGCTTGGAGCTAGGAGAGTAAATCTTGGAGCTTTGGAGCTTGAGGAGTTTTCTTAAGGTGTGTTACATAACTTCTAACCGTATCTATATTACCTTCTCTATGTTGCATGTTAATATATATTGCATGTATGTTTCTTTCTCTAGTACATGTTGTTGATCTTATGGATATAGTGAGCATGATGTTGTTGAGGTTTATATGCTTTTGGATTTAGTTGGCCGAACCATAGTTGGGGCTTTCTTGTTGAGCAACACCCCTTTCTCTCCTTGGTTCTTGAGAAGTGTGTTTGAGCTCTAGTGATGTGGGCAATACCCCTCTCTCGTTTAAGTTGAGAGGTGAGTCTACATCCTAGTTGCTTGAGAAACACCCTCCTCTCACCATGGATTAGAGAGGTGAGCTTTTGGATATGTGATGACCTATGTTGAGGTTGGTCCTTGTGGTTGCCCAATTTTTGATAGAGGTTGTGCAAAACCCCTCTCTCTTGTTTGTTGAGAGGTGAGTCGACCTTCTTGATCAATTAGGGTTTGGTGCCCTTGTGGTTGAGGATGAAGATGGACGTGTTAGACTGTACCTTGCACGATATGACCTTGGAGTAGTGCTGCCCGATAGCCTTGCCTTGGGTTGTACCCTTGGGTGACACACCTAGTGGATATGGTTGGTTTGACGCCAAATATGGTTCTCTTGGCTTGAGATATAGTTTGGGTGACACACCTTATATGTTATGCTTTGAACGATACATCTTGAAGTAAGGTTGCCCGATACCCCTACCTTGTGTTGATCTTTGGTCGATCTAATATGGAGTTGAGATATTTGGCTTGGTGCCTATTATGCTTTCACTGATATGGAGCCTAGTAGGCTATCCTTGTGTGGGGTGATATGGTTAGTTGTGGTGATGCCCAATATGGGTTGAGTGGTGCACCTTAGTGGTGTTGGCCGATATGTTGTTCAAGTAAACAGCATGCCCATGTCCAATATGGTATCTTGGACGACATGGTTGCCCTGGCCGACATGGATAACACTTGAACGACATGGAAATGTTTGCATAATAGAGGCGCCTTGGGCGTTATACCCTTTGACCGATATGGTCAATGTTGAGGGTTAGCCAATAGAGGAACCCTAACCCTAACCCCGATCCTTGTGCATGATAGGCCTTTGGCTGATAGCATCTGTTGATGCACGGTACACCTTACCCGACACCATTTGAGTTGGTGAGTCCTTGTTGCACGATAAGTGAAATGATGGGGTTTGTCGTTATGGTGGTGAGTTTGCTTAAGGGTTGGAACCCTAGCCGATACACCCTTTGGTGAGGGTTGGCGCTGCTCGCCATACCTATAGTGTGGGTTGCAGAAGCTTTGGTGAGGGTTCTGATAACCCATAGTGTATATGGTTGATAGTTCACTTTTAATAATGATAATACAAGTGATATGATGTAATCATCTTGAATCCTACAACTATGATGATGAGCTAAGATGATATGTTGTGAACTAGGAAGCCTGGGAAGGATATGATGTTGCTTCACATGATGATGTGGCACATGCATATGATCACAATTATGGGGCAGGATATATGCTAATGATTGATAATAAAACTATGCTTTCTACAGCTTACGTGTAATCTACTCATGGATGTTGCTTTATACTTGATGGTATAATAATCATGTTAATCCATGATGGCTTCGGTTATCTCTTTGGATGTCTATAATAACCATGCGTGTATTTCATGTGGATTCATAGCCTGGTAAGAGCTATGAGATATATGTGCTTGAATAGCACCATGTGGTAATGAGATAACAAGTTGATAGGTCTGAGGACCTCATATAAGGCTGAGTGCCTAGTTGAGGTGTTATCCTCTGAAGATGAGATAAGGGATGCGTTCCCAGAATTCTGATGCATGATTATGATGCCTTGAGAGGCAGTGGTTAATATAGTGAGGGATTGAGGTCCCAGGACAATATGAGGATGGCAATAATGATGTAGTTCTATAAGGCTATGTTATACTTTGGTTGCCTCAACAATTGACTTAAAATATACTAATTAATGATAGATGAATGTATCATGTAGTTGCCCTGGCCATAGATCCATCATCGTCAATATTTGGTGATGGTGAAATAGGTTTGTCCTGCGGTATTACCTGGAGCACATATTGTTGAATATGCGAGGTTTCCCCTAGCCTAAAATAGGAGGGTTGAGTGCAGTTGTGGTTGCAGACTCAGGATATATGGAGCATGGTGAACATACCCATGGCTCAGGATATGTGATGATGAGCATGATGCGTTTAGGGCTCGAATGTATATACTAGCACCTGTGTCAAGGTGAGCTAGAGATATGGGTAGCTTGCAAAGCTGACCCAGAGGCTGAGGTCCTATAAGCATAAGAGTGTGGTCTTACTTAATGATTCATGTACTAACCACGAGAAGGTGAGGTCATGGAGTCCGAATCTCCTTAGACCTTGTATGGTACTGGATTGGGCTTCGCAGCCAATGGTTGGATTTGAACAAGGAAGGCTCACTTCCTCAAGGCATAATAAAACGTAATCCAGCTGAATAGTATATCTTGCTTAGAGCAAAATAAAGAACATTGATTGAGGTCTTGCTTATATAGCTGATCTAGTTACACCTTGCATATATGTGTATGATCCTTATATTTCGTGATAAGTTCTTATAAAGCTTATCTTGTCAATAATGTTCCATAAAGAAATACTTGGTTATATGCCACCCAGATATCTTGGTAAGATTGATGGTAATAATAGCCTTGCTCAGTATCCTGCCCTTGTTATATGTTTTATCAGTTATCTGTTGTTATCTGCATTAACCTTTGAGGTTTTATAGTTTTTGTGGGGAGTTATGTTTCTCGCTGGGATTGTGTGTCTCATTCCGCTAGTTTGCAACCATTTTGGGTGATTGCTCTAGATGTGGTGGTGGTCGTGAGGTTGTGGCTGAGCAGCCAGAAGAGTAGTAGAAGGCAAGAGATGGACATGCTGCTGTTTTGGTGGTTTTCTAGTAGAGTCCTAGAGTCATCCATGTACTCTCAGGTCCTTGGAGGTGTTTGACGATGTTTCACGATAATTAGCTGTTGTAATTTTTGTCTATCCCACTGGTGGTCGTACGTGTCCCATTATGTATGTATAAATAGGTGTTGAACTCTAGTGCTGACGGTACAGCTGGTTCCCATAAGCTGTGTACCTAAAACAAGTCTTGTGAATGTTTATATAACATGTTTCTCTGCATGATCTAGATGCAAAAGTTCTCTCATGTATGCTTTCTACAATTGGTTTTAATTAACCCGTGTTTTCGGTAATATATGGTTCCCCACATTTTCATGTGTCATCTCATTGTCTGTGTGATGGTTGGGTGTCACAATTGGTTTGGTATCAGAGCCCTAGGTTCGCTGAGTCTACATGGATCTAGGACTAGGTTTGCATCTGTTCTTGTTAGTTTTCCAGATTTTCTTACGATAACCTTTTGCTCTCAGCGGAAGATAAAGCTTAAAGATGTCTAGAAACCATGAAGAACATGCTGCCGAGAGCATCGATGCTGCATCAGTTGATGGAGTAGGAGGGCAGGTACATGAAAATCGGGTGCCTGAGGTCCCCCAACTTGACCCAACCATTCTTGAAAACCCAGCCTACCAACAACTTATGGGGCAGTTGATGGCTACAATGAATCACATTGTGCAAAGGTTGCCAGTGCCTCTGCCAAGAGCACAGGCTCCCCATGGTGAAACATTGGGTATTGGGAAGACCTTTGAGCGGCTTCACCGAGTTGGAGCTTCGGATTATGCTGTAACGGTTGATCTAACAGATGTTGATCTGTGGCTGACAGGTCTGGAGAAGGCCTTCCAGATCGTTGACATCCCCGAAGCAGATAAGGTGAAGCATGATGTCTATCTTCTGAAGGGCAGTGCTAGCTACTGGTGGGCCATCGAAGAGGAGAAGCTGAAAAGGAAGGACCTGGTTCTTGTGAAGGTTCTTTGGCATCACCGTGGCATTGAGGAAGCCACGTGGGAGCTTGAAGAAGAGATGAAGTGAAAGTATCTGATCCAACCCTGTTCTAGGGTTGTATCTTGTGTCATTTTGTACATTTATCACATTCAAATGTAATAGAATTACATGTTATTCCCCCTAATATGAATATCAATGCAATTTGTTCTTATGGATGTTCTTTGCACTATTTTCAGGTATTTGGACCACGATGGATGGACGAATGTGATGGAGGGGCTCAATGAAGGCCCCAAAGCTCCCCCAACCTACCCTAGTGGCCAAAGAGTCATCACCAAGCAAGGACATCCGAAATTGACAAAGTTTGAAGTTCATCAGCCTGCTCAAGCCTTCACCACGACCGTGGCCAAGTCCCACGGCCGTTATGTTTACTACCAAGGAGCAGTAATTCCAACAGGAGAAATGGCCAGAATCACCACGGGCATGGCCCTCGGCCACGACCATGACAAGCCAGAGTCACCACGGCCGTGGCCACTGCCCACGGCCGTAATGTGTATTGCCAGAAATCAACAGGATAAATGGCCAGAATCACCACGAGCATGGCCCTCGACCATGACCATGACAAGCCAGAGTCACCACGGCCGTGGCTACTACCCACAGCCGTAATGTGTATTGCCAGAAATCAACTGGAGAATATTCACCAGATGCCACACCCCTGGCCACAGACCACGCCCGTGGCCCAACCTCTTCACCATGACTGTGGCTCCTCACCACGGTCGTATTGATCCACTCCATTCATTTCTAGTTTCCCTTCACCATGACCGTACCACCTGACCACGACCATGTTATATCGTCTTCATCATGCCCGTGGCTCTCCACCACGGTCGTGGTGGCCCTCTTTGCAGCAGACTTTTCCACTGTTTTTCCTATTATACCCCGACTTAGCCCTAGCTCCTATATAAGCACTAGTTGCTTCTAGGGCTCGGGGGAGAGCACCCCCTAGCCGCTACCCAGCTGCTCCCTTGCCTCCATTACTCCCATCCACCTACTTTCCTTGCATTTAATCCCATTCCACCCACTTTCCACTCATTTCCACCATAGAAACCTAGTTTCTCTAGGTTTCTATCCATCCATTCCACCATTTCCATGCTCTTGGGCACCATTGGAGGAGGAGGCTCGTGGCTGGCAGCAAGGAGGTGAAGAAGTCAATCTTCATCAAGCATCCATGGCATTTCCTACTCTCTTTCCCTTCTCCTTTGTTTCTATTTTGATCATGTATAGCTAAGCCCCCTTAGGTGGGCTGTTTGGGGCAAAAATGTGACTTTGATACCATGTTGGGGGAATATAATTTGTAATGAACATATTTCACTTCTATGATGATTGCCTTTTCTTGTATCTCATTAGCCCCTATGTGGATTTGCCGTACTCATGGCGCTTCCACAAAACCTTTTATCATCACATATTCTTTTCTCTGAGCCCTTTCATCCCGGCGTCTATAAACTACACAGGTGACTCAGGCCATGTCAGCCTCCCTTGGGGCTCCCTAGGTTCATTTCTCAGCACATGGTCGGGTACCTCACATAGTGCTCTAAATTTGACACATAGAACTCATCACACATTACTTTATCCTGAGGGGTATGGTCAAACTTAACCTTCTCCACCAAATCATGTCAAAAGAACCCATGGATAGGGGACTCAGCTCTCTTAGTTGTAACTTATAGGGGTCGGATTTTCATGTCACATATTCTCCCCCAGTAACTTATATGTTAGTCTACTTTGCATCTGCTCATGACTCTCATCGTCTTTAGGCTCCTTTCAACCCTTGCACAATCAAAGTGACTTCATCTACACGCATTGCGGTCCCTTTTCTAACCATCATGTGGTCCTTTTCTAACCATCATGTGGTCCCTTTCACCAACATCACCTTACTGAAGTGGTGACCGACACAACCTCCCTTACAGAGCTTCTTATAAAACTCGATACTGGCTATGGTGGTCATTGTCACATTTTTCATAGGACAAGAACTGTCTCTAGCTATCACCCTGAACGAGCACATATGCTCTCATCAGAGCCCTTTAGTCTGGATCATACTAACCATTAGTTAGGGGTGATAAACTGTACTAACATCGAGTTCTTCATGCACCTACTTCCATCTTTTGGAAGGGAACCTTTAGGTCAAACTCAAGAACCTTTAACTCGCTTCATGGTGTAGTTGAACCATCTCTCTCATGGGTAGTTCAACCCGATCTATCCCTTGACAATACTGTTTCTTTCTTATGTCATCTAGGTAAGGCGATCTACCATAACCCATATTGCATGTCGACCTTCCTTGGTCTAGGGGAGACCTATCACAACATCCATAGTGATGAACTCCCATTCCCTCTCAGGGACTCTTTTGTCCTCTATATCGATACACTAGGTTAATGGGGTTTGTCCTTTACCTCCTGGCTTGCATGGCCATAAACCACATGCAACTTCATCTTAAGCACCCAAAGTGCTATTGCCTTTTACCACAGTGTATGGTGATCTTCAATCATGATTTCCTGTATGTCATGATTCTTCAAGATCGATTCCTCTGAAACCCTAAACCACTCTAGTCGAGGTTTCATCACCTTCTTTTCCAAAGAAGTGCATCTGAGGTTCTTCCACCATCCTTTCATCATTTCAAGGACTAGACTGGCTAACCAAACAAGCCTTAACTTTTCAATGAATCTTGTTACACCTCTCCTTTTCAAACTTAGGGTTAGCCAAACAACCTCTTCTAGCTTCTTAGTTAAACAAGTCAGATGTATCTCAACCAAAGCATCCATTACCACTTCACATCCTTAAGTATTAGGTAACATTGAAGACATACACTTCCATGTATTTCACTTATCATCTCACCTCAAACTCTATGTCTATCTTCATTTAAGAACACCCTCTGATTTCATCATCATGGTGATCAAACTCAACCTAGTATAACTTGTACGTTCCACATAGCTCATGATAAAAACATCCTCATAAGGTGACTACCTCATTCCTCTTGGTGTTTGGAAACCATCCATGTATCATTCACTTTACCAGGGTAGGTTATCTTCCCTATCCCCATTTCTTGTGGCAACGTTCCAACCTACATCATCTCTTATCCTTGGTGTATGGCATGCGTAATGTCCTATCTCTCACCCCCATAACAAGAGGAAATAAGCATTTGGCTGCAGTCCAAATACAAAATTCTTCCTGTTCCAAGAGTAGAGATGGTACATCCCACCTTGCCAATACACCTATATATCTAAGTTGCAATGTGCCACATATGTCTCTACATCACAAACATCATGATATCAAGGTTACCTCCATGGAAAACTAGGTTTGAACCTACTTGGGTCACCTCACAATCCTTGGTCATCTCCTCTAGCTCTATAGGGTGCCGGCACTTTTGGGGTCATCCCTCTTCCCTCATGCATCAAGAGAGTGCCCTACTCATCTGCCCTTTTGGGTCCCATGAGTTCATGAAGGTGATCAATCTCCTAACCCATGGCCCTTAGACAATGATAGTTGTTACCTCCCGACCCTATGGTCATGTGAAACTGGGGATTTAGGCAACTCCTACTTTCATCAGTCTTATCCCTACCTGACCCTAGGATAGACTTAGGATTCTCCATTATAGTACATGTTCACTTAGAACCTTACCCAAGTCTTCATCATCTCTCCTTCTACATTCATGGACTGGCTTTCATCCTTTCATAAGGATCATGGAAACCTACCTACCTTGGTCAAGCCCCATAACGGTTACCTCCATGGTAACACATTCATATGCAAATAGAGATGGATATCAATGGGTCTACAGGTTCATTCTCATACCATGTACTTTTCACTTAGCTTCTCTCAATCATGTGGGACCTCTTCAGGTTACCTTAAACCAACAAAATTGATATACACCCTACCATAGGGGTCCCTCTCCCAGGATGGGAGGAAAAATATCTCTTGACAACAAAGTCACAAAAGCTCTTAGATCTAGGGTTTACATCCACATGAGCCTACTTAACCTAGCAAGCTACGAAGGCACAAGTAGATCACCTACTGTACCATGCTAGGTCATACTTATCCTTTTTCCTCAATGTTGGATCAAGGTCATACTTTCCCTTATCATCAACCTAGTTGTGAGGGGTTCATCAAACATACCTTAAACTTAAGAGGCTTCCGTTTTTCCTTTATACATGAGGCGTACCATGCTCGAAGCTATGGGAACTTAATTCTCATCATGAGCATTAGGTATACCACTTACCCTCTTAGGTCAGGAACCCTAGGTTCACTCTTAGGTGTCCAACTGCATGCTCTGTCTCTTAGCTACGAACCAAGCATGCAAAAGGCATGACATGCACTCCTTGTCATCCTTCAACTCAAGCAACACATAGAGTTGGGTCCTTCTTAAGGACAACCAACAAGGTACAAGGCCTCATATATCGTTACTAAACCTTTCTAGGAACTCTTCTTCCTACCTCAGAAGGTAAACACCTATACCGTAGGTACATCGGTACCAGAATCTTCATCTTCTCTCTCTAGGGTTTGGTCCCTCTAAAGGCAACCAAGATATCATCAACTTTCAGGGATCGATCATGAGGCAACCACTATCATCCATTCTCAGGGTTTTAGGCTTCCAACCTTCTTTCTAGATTTCCTCTCTCTCTAGAGCTAACCCTACATCCAACCTCACCATTAGAGGTCCTCTCTTCATGAAGGATCAACCTCAAAAGCATGCCCTACATGGGTGATGCCTAGGTTCGAACTTATGTTTGCTCAAGATCATCCATAACCCTTTATGCTCCATCATAATTCCTTATCCACAGTTTCATCCTACTGTCAGCACTATGACATGCCCTACGTTCCAGCCATACCCTACTTGCACAAGCCCATAGGGTTTCTAAGGTCCTTCACTAACATCATCATCTAAGGAGCTATCCTTTACCCTAACATGCACGACCCTTTCCAGGGTTGGTTTGCCAAAGGTGCTAGGTCACCCATGGATCATATGGCATCCCAAAGGCATGTCCTTTCAAACACCTGGTCCAACTCATCTCTCTCTAACCCTTCACTTAAGGTTAGGGTTAGCATCATCCTCAGAGGATGTGCCAGGTCTCTACTTGCAATGGAGATCTCTATCTCCAAGACTAACTTATCCTCCTGACAAGAAGGTCTAGCCTCAGGTCTCTTCTGAGAACATGACAACTTATGTCATATGACCTAAGCATGTATCTATTCTTTAGTTTGTGCTTAATCTATTAAGCTTATGTCCATGACATCTTATTTACATGCCTTTCATTAATGTGGTGGAGGATTCCTTAAACCTTATTAACCTTACCCATACCTCAAGAGGGTGAGGAGAAGAGGGAAAACCCTAATCCTTAAGGTCCTTAACAGAATTTGTGATGAGAAGGGATGAATTAGATGAGAAAGTCCTAAAGGTATCTTATTTCGATTCATACCCTAAGACTTTGGCCAGGAAGTCACACGAATCCGGGAGTCCTCGTATTCTGACTAGTGGTGCGGAGGAAAATGTAGCCAGCCCCCGGTCGTGATCCTTTTCTAGACACCTCCGTCTTTCAGATAATCCTCTAATAACTCTCTTGGGTTCTATGGAGTTTGTAAAATTTAAGAATTATTAATGGTTAACTAAGGAACCCAAGCTCTGATACCAAATGTTACGACCCCACCTCCTGATAACCCCCAATTAAGGGAGACCGAGAGGTCGAAGCCGCACCCATAACTTCCGGATCAAAGGTTCGACAATTAACCAAGAATAATTATCAATGTTTAACCTACGATACTGAAAAGCTGTAAGAAAATACATTTTTGCATACCTTTTTGAAAACTTGGATCTCTAAACTTCTATCCACTTAAGGATTCTACTCTAACTAATCCTCCTTGTATTTTCTCCATGTATTTCACAATATGACGATTTACTGTTTGTCCTTTTGGCTTGTTCCTAAAACGCCGACAAACAAAATGTCGGTCATCCAAAGCTGGTATGTGGGGGAAACAATAAACGTGCAACAATGATAACAATGTAATCATTCAATTAATCATTTAACAATCAAGATTACGTTTTAAATATAACTCCACGATCCAAGGGTACCCTATCCTCTATGTTGTCCCCATTAAACCCCTCATGATTCCCCAATAAGTGAACCAATTTCTAGGGTTGAGTCACATGGCACTACTCGTAAGTAGCCCACTCCTTAACTCATGGCGGACTAATGAGTCTCATGGCACTACATGTAGGTAGCCCAGTTTCTAACTCTCGGTAACCTAGACCTTACTCTAGGATTACCCCTTTTTTTTCTTAGCCTTTTCAAAGAAATAGAGGTGGACCCAGATCTAGTTAGTTATATACACACATTTATAGTGATAATAATAGTCACTTTATAGTTGCATGAAATAAATAAACATCTAACAGTTATTTTCAAGCAACCAATTAAAACTTTGGTAATTGCCGTGAAACTAGAGTGATTATTCATAAGCATAACCACATACCTGTATTGCAGATTCAGATACCGAATTTAATCAGAACATAGAAATCCCAATCAAGCAACCAATCATGCACAAAATCCTGAAATAAATACACTAATTTCCTTTTATTAATATTTATTCAATATCATCATCATCCTTAGGATTTCTATTCCAATTTTAGGGTTTCCTTGGGAATTAGGGTTTTTCCTGCATTCTTAGTTATTAAGAACCCTAATTCATCAAATCTTCTTAAAACCTTTAAATTCTCTCCTTTTAATATTCTTAACTGTGTTAGGATCATCATTTAGTAATTTACTTACTTAATCTGTAATATCATGGTTTTCCTCTTCTTTTACCCCAATTAGGGTTCCCATATGAATTATTCTTCATTGATGGATTACAACCCTAAAACTACCAATTTTTTAAACGGATGAAAACTCTATATTATTAATCAACAGGTTAATACCTTTCAAATTAACTTATTAGTCTTCAAAGATGTATCCCTTATATTCAATTTAGGGTTTCTAAGGTTTCCTACAAAAACCTAATCATCTTAATTATCTTTATTAAGGATTCTCTAATCCAAACTATGTTCAAGATTCATTATATTACAATTGTATTCTTGCAATATCTTGTTATGACCACTACAACTCATATTTACTCAAATCAGGATTTTTAGTCCATTAAACCTTGTTCATGGTCATAAAACCCCAAAACGAACATACTAATCATCCTTTTATGATTTTACCTTTCTTTTTACTCTTAACAGGTTAAGATTGATCAAAAACATATAAAAGATTCATCATGTTTGTTTTTATATCATTCTAGGGTTTTTCTATTAATTAATGCATCAAAAGATGTAAAACCCTATACTTTTTTAGTTTCAAGAAGAATTAGACTTAAAACATAATTTATTTGTATTCCTCTCGTTCTGAGGATCAATTTTCATATAAGACTTGTTTTAATCTGAGTTACCAATCTTTAATTATAAATTTCGCAAAATTTTACTTACTTGGCCAATCAGATGGCGCCACATCATCAAGCTCATGCAACATTGCTTGCCCTTTTGGAAACATAACTAGATTACGAATCTTCCCCTCACTTAAGTCGTCGTTGTTTTATACCTCGGAGGGGTAGAACCATCAAAACTTCACCCAGCTTCTTCAACCTCATGAACCCTACCTGCTGCTCACTTGCAGCCCTAGGCGCGGGTTCCTGGCTCCATCCCCGACCTCGACGGCCGTCAGGGTGGCTACCCCCACCTCCTCCGTGCATCCTCAGATCCCTGGGTGGTTCCAGTTCATGGGTAGAGCACCTACTTCGAGCCTTCTCCATCCTGCAACCCATGGTTGACCTGTAGCTAACTCGTGGCCATTGCCCGAGCTTCAAGGTACATGGAAGGGTATGTGCTTCTGTACGGCGTCGTGGAAGCACCAGGATTCCATTCCGTCCCTGCTCCTTGTCCCTGAGGTTGGCTTACCCCCTTGACTAGGGTATGAACACAAAGAAACGTGAAGAATAAGGAAGAGAGATAGCCATGTGAGGTCCCTCTGGACTTGAACAAGGATTCAACCTTTTATATAGAGAGGACAACCAAGCCCTAACGTGCTTGCCCAAGAAGATAAATATGGTTCTTTTCTATTAGAAAACTAATTCCTTCATGAGAAAGCAAGATTATCTCTCCTACTTTCCTCCTTAATACTCTTTATTACTTGAATATATAGGAATACAAAAATCCTCTCCTTTGTTTTCATTATTCTGGCCTTTTAATTCCTTGGCCACGAAATTCCTATTATCTTTTAATAGAAGCAATACTTCTTTTTAACAATATTACAAAATTCATTAATAATGCAACATGTTATCCTTTTATTTTGTCTTTTTAGTATTTCCTCTTTATTGGGACTCCTTGGATCCCAAGACATTCCATTATTTCGAAATTCCTTTTTATTGGATATTCATTATCCTTCTAAATGCATCTTTATGCATTATCTATTCATTATTTCCCATTACCTTGTTTATTTCTCATTAAAATAGTTCTTTTTGAGGATTTCTTTTTATTTCCTCTTTTATTTTCCTCATTGGCATTCCTTTTAATATTAGCAACCTCATGGATACGAAATTACCCCAAGAAATCTCATTTATGCCTCTTTCCACTCATTTTATCATTATTTTCAATTTATTTCTTAATAAAGAAGTACTTAATTAATATTTTCTTTTCTTATTGCTTTCTTTTTTTGCAACCTTGGACTCCTTGGTACCCAAGGAACCCAAGAGGCACGAAATCCTCTTTGGATTTAATCTCTTTGCCTTCTAGAGGTTTCTACCTCTTCCCTTTTCTCAAATATTCAATTATTCAATTACTAATTGAATTTTCTTTGTTATTTTCTCTTTATTGGGCCCAATAGCCAATAAAGCCCACAACACAGACATCAAGGCTATTGTAAACAAAAAATCCATTTATTCCAAATACATTATATCATTATTTGTTCAAATATATTTAACATGAGAAATTACATTTCTCACCAATGAACCCAAAAATTGGGGTTGTAACAAATATGATGTATGATGTGTTCCATGTGTCCAATCTAGAGAACTATGTGAGGTACCCGAGTCATGTGTTGAGCATTGAACCTATTAAAGTCGAAGGGAGGAAACTTACCCTGAGTCACCTATGAGGGTACAAGATACCAATGTGAGAGAGAGCTTAGGAGTAAAGAATAGAAGATGATAAATGTAAGGACCTTGACCTTTGTTTTGGGAATACCCTATTTGTTTTGCCTAAACTTTATGCTTGGTTGCTTGCTAATCACCTTTAGTGGTGATTAGGGTTTCCTTGTGCTTTGTCGAGAGTTGGAGGTCCTACTTGAAAAATAACCTGAGTTAGGGTTGAAGAG
Source organism: Alisma plantago-aquatica (assembly GCA_963693085.1). Taxonomy (NCBI): domain Eukaryota; kingdom Viridiplantae; phylum Streptophyta; class Magnoliopsida; order Alismatales; family Alismataceae; genus Alisma; species Alisma plantago-aquatica. The sequence continues at coordinate 132,679,969 of OY856414.1, read as the reverse complement.
AAAGTTTGTCACCTAGAGAGATGTCTTTCTCTCTCTTTGCTTCCTCTAGAGTTGGGAGCTAGGTTTGGGCTCGTGCCTTGAGTTGTCTTGGGCTTTGTTGAGCTCTATTGGGCTTGGTTGAGCCTTGTTGGGCATTGCCTTTCTTTGTGGAACCTTGTATCGGGTAAGAGGGTTTTGTGTCACCCATGGGAGTGTCGCCCATGGGTGTACCCCTCTCCGTGTTTCCCCTTGGTTGGTAAAGGTTGTTCCTTAGTGGCATGATGACATGATGTTTTCCAACATCATAACCCTCGAGAAGGGCATACCCTAGGTAACATTCGGCCATTAGAAGGAAGTTCACATCCTTCTGGATGTTGCTTCAAGTGTCAACCCATGTAGAAGCACCCATGGTGAGATCTCTTCACTAAGATGACCCGCTTGGTATCTGTGACGATCTTTCCTGAGGACCTCGACTCTCCAAGGAGCCTGCATTGGGTTGTGTTCAGCTATTGCTAGGATGACCCTGCATCAAGGGCTTGGCACCTAGACTAGATAGAGGTATCTCGAGGGACATGGACTTCACATGCATCACTGGAAAACCCAGCTTCACGACAAAGTCCGGGCGGGACGCATGCGGCAGACCTGTGTGGGACATAGTGTGGAGAAAGAGGAAGGGAGACAACAACCTTCCTTGGGACCGCCATGGATCCTAAAGAATGGAGGGAGAGGGGTCGGAGGCGAACAATAGTGGCGAGTAGGGAACCTAGGGGTCGACGCCATGGAGAACTCTATAGCAGACATGGGGGGATCATTATACCTAGAGTCACGCGACACAGACTCAGCTCGCCTGTAGATGAGGGTGAGCAGGAGACTGGGATGGTGGCTTCTTCTACCACCCACAAACCCCTTTCCGAGTTCTTATCTGCCACCGATCAGTCTAGATCCTTCGAGCCTTGTTGATCTCCTCTTCTTGCTTGGTGTTGACGGCTTCTGGACATAGTTTCTGCCTCTAGCCACCATGATGCAATAGAGCAACAGATCTTGTTGGAGGCTCCTACACCCTCACAGTGTTGAAGACGACCCTTCGGGTAGTGTGAAGGGATGAGGCTTCCCACCGAGAGAGGGAGTCCACACCTCTCCTCATGGTGTCCCGACACTCAGACATGCGGCTGGGTCACACAAGGCCAGACCGCATCAAAGACGGATGAGTCCCTTGTGGGTCAGAGCATTACAAAGACCAAGTTCAAGATAGGTGGGTTACGGTCTATGATTAGCCGAACCAAAGTGGAGGCAGGACCAGCTCAGGTGGCACGACCCTTGACTGAGAGGCTTGTGGACCAATGGAGTGCTGACATGTGGCATTTCTTTAAGGTAACTCGGTGTTTTATGATGACTATCTTTGAAAAATCATAGAACATGATAGGGTTATCCAAAATTAGCAAACCAATATATCAAAATCATTGGAAAAATTAGAGAAATCTAAATAAAATAGATTTAGAGTCTAGTTAGGTTTCTTGTTCTAATATTATATCCAATACATGTTTTGATGTGACTCATATAATGGAGAAAAACCTAGATTCCTTTAAACTGATGATTAATTGATAGATTCAGTTATGTTGAGTTAATATCTGATCTTGTTATGCATAATGAACAAATCCCTGATAATGATGAATGATCGATGTTCCTAGATTAATAATCATGTACATGCTGATGTAGGGTTTTAAAACCAATGTTCACATCTTGCTAGAATCCAATGTTGATAATGCTATCTAGATATCATGAATAGTCTAATATGCTTTAGATGATAATTAGGGTTTCACCTAATATGCATAACTGAATTTGTAATCTTAGAAACCTTAATATGATGGAATTAGGGTTTGTAACCGTAATACCTAGTCCGAACATGAAATAACCCTAAATCCTTGTTTAGGAGCGAACCTAGATCTGATTAATGTAATGTGAATACATGGTGACACATGTGTAGTATGTATATTTCATATTGAATGCTTTGTTGATTGGATGTTTGGATGCACTCATAAAGTACATGTTAGATTCCGCATGGTTTCTATAATAGAATAAGGTATGTGGTTACACTTATGAATACATATATCAAATTCTGAGTTTGCCGAGGTTTATCAATGAGATTGAATGAATGATAAACTACTTGTTTGTTTATTTACTTCTTACAAATTATAAAGTTCCTATGAGTATCATGTAAGTAAATAAAAATATTCTAAACCTTGGGTAAGACTAATCTTAAGGGTAATGCAGACGATCCCCGGAGAGACAATGATTACACCTGAGGTAGTAGACCAGATATGGGTTAGATTATGAAAATAAGTTTATGTTCATATGTGCAAGATAAAGATGTTTGCTTATATGTGTACATGTGATTATTGTTTGAACCCATGTACCAGTATAAAAATATACTGACTGCATATTTGTTTGTCAAGATTTTAGGTATCAAGTATACTTGATTCGTGGACCTGAGGTTACAAGATATAAATGTTGAAGACAATAAAGTTGCTCATGAAGGCTTAGTCATAGTGGTTTATCTTCACACATGTACAAGTTAATTGTTTCTAAAATTTATGTTACTCCTTAGAGGATCGTTTTATGTCAATATGTAAATATTTGATCATTAATGGAAATTGTTTACTATTCTGTATTATTTCTTGAATATGATCCTAGAATTTATGATTAACGATTTGCGACTTTAAGGTCTTTTAGACACTCAAAAGTGTGGGTCGTTACATTTATGTAACCTCCCAGGATTTGAGGCCTCGGACATAAGGATCTTAAAAGGAATGATTGGACTACCCATATCACCAAGGTGCACCACCTTTTCAAGGATCCCATCACTAAAGAACTTCATTGTTAAGCGTGCACAGCTTGGAGTAGTACAAGGATGGGTGACCAGTCAGGAAGTTGATCTTGTCTTGCACGTGAGTGAGGAAAAAGTGCACAGTCTAGGCTAGTGGTGGTTTGTGGGTCTGGTTGTCATTCCTGAAACTCTACTAGAGCCTAGGGAAGTGGGCCCAAGTGTTACAAATGGTATCAAAGCTATAACCCCTCAAGTAGGTGGAGCCCACATGGCAATGTGGCATGCTAGTCTAGAGCCATGAGGTCTAGGCATGTTGGAAAGGGTTGTCCATGGTTGACGTAGCTACCCTTGCACTAGTATTCTATGATCGGGAGTTGGGTGTCCATGGGCCATTCTGGGTCTACACTGAATTGGGGAAATATTATGAGGCAACATAGTGAATCCTTGACGAGGACGTCAAGAGTCTAAGTGGGGGAGATTGTAACATCCCAGGATTTTGAGGCCTCAGATATAATGATCTTAAAAGGAATGATTGGACTACCCATATCACCAAGGTGCACCTCCATTTCAGGGAGCCCATCACTAAAGAACTCCATAGTTAAGCATGCTCAACTTGGAGTAGTACTAGGATAGGTGACCAGTCGGGAAGTTGATCCTGGATTGCATGTGAGTAAGAAAAAAGCACGCAGTTAAATCTAGTGGTGGTCTGTGGGGCCAATCGTCATTCCTAAAACTCTACTAGAGCCTAGGGCAGTGGTCCCAGGTGTTACACCACCACACATCCAAGGCTTACCTATTCATGACATGAGTCTTTCACCAACACAAGGACTTACCTACTTGATCAAGATGTCTTCAGTCTTCAATAAGGACTTACCCAAACTTGCATCAAGTCTTTGTCCTTGAAGGAATTATCCACTCTTCTTGAATCTTCTACCTTGTCCTTCTCCTTCACCTGGAGAAGATATTCACACCTTAGTCAAACTCGAAGAAGAACAACCACTCCTCCTTCACTCAAAGAAGATCACTTGAACCTTTTCTCTTTGAGAAAGGGGATTGGGAAGATGGAAGGAATGGGAGTGTTACAAGATTACATGGAGGTAACTCTCTTACAACATGCCTAACTCACTCATAATCACAAAATGATTTATAAATGAGAAAGAGAAAGGGGCTTAAAGGGTTGTAGTACACTCATCTATAGAAAGGACCAAGGATATCATCCTCAAGCCCAAGAGTTGCATGACCTTCATAGGTCTTGGTCTGAGCAGAATGCCATGTGGCCCATCATGGTTTTGGTATGTCTGTAGATGAGGAAATTCCTGACTAGGTTAATTTGGAAGTTTCTAGTGTTGATGAGGAGGCATTTGAGGATGATGGAAAGGATGGTTCAATTGGTTCTGATGATGGCTTTGTTAGTGCATCTAGTGATTAAGGTGAAGTTGATCCCTCTGTTGCACCTTCAGATGCAGATGATGACTATGAGCCTAAAGCTTTTGATGATGATGTCTATGATGATCATCCTACGAACTTAGATAGCCAAGATGTTTTTATTTTTTAGTTTTTAGTCTTTATATATTGATCATATATATCTTTCTAGACTATTTTGTACTAAAAACACCTTGGTAGAATATCTGAGAAGTATTATTTCTATCATCATGTTGTTTTCATCGATTTGACTTGTACTTGCTTTGAGGACATGCCTTCAGTGTTGTAATCTTAATTATATGCACACTTACTCTTTGGTTGACTATATCTCATGAGTTTGTGGTATGTTACCTATATTTTGATTATGACATAGATTTCTTGTCTCTCTCTCATCTCTATTTGAAATGTGCTATGAGGCTGCATGTTTTATCTTGTGGATTGAATGTTTTAGTTGTGCTTAGAGAAGACCTATTTTTGTGCTCTTCTATCCCCTTCCTTTTTGCTAAAACCAAAAGGGGGAGAAAATTTCATTGTTTTGAAACTCAACCATATTGCTTTTATTGTCTATGAGATCCCTTTCTTGTCTAAATATATGCCTTATTATGTGACTTGCTGAAGGATCATGTAGTACATATGTCATATAGCTTTGTGTAGAAATACTAACTATGCAGGTGAGAGTGATCATAGATTGAGGGGGAGAAATTCACATTATTAAAATTATGAATCCCCTTGCTATTCACAAGGATAAGGTATAACTTTACATATCCTTTTCAATATGATTGAGGAATAGTTTATCATTGTCAAAAGGGGAAGAATGTTGAATTGAGAGTTATACATTGTCCATATTTTGAGAATTACTTAACCATTCCATTCTTATATAGCTAATATGTTTGTTTAAGATTGATTTCAGGCTTTAGGTACATGAAAAAGATCAAATTATACATGTCCTAGTTTGTCCAAGTTCAAGTCAAAAGCAATGCAAATGCCCTTTTTGGTAAATCACTCCAAACCACCTTATAATATTTGTATAGTCATTTGTATTAATGATATGACTTGTAACTAAGATGACACTTAATTCCAACGTTTGATCGCTAAAAAATCAATTACAAAATTTTGTTACAATAACATTTTCGGTCAGGTTTGGATCTCGACCGACCAGTGATGGATTTTTTGAAATGTATCAATCGGTTGAGTTGTACACTCACAGAACTGGACCAACCGACTCACAGACCAAAACTGGTTTTGACTCATAGGTTGAGTTCTCCTAGGACAAACTTGATCGACATTTTGAAAATTGGCTTTGTCGGTTAGTGGATTAGTAGAGTTACCTTTATTGAAAATCGACTGAGTATACTACATGAAAAATGCAGAAAACGTGATTTCAATTGATGGAGAGTTGTTAGAAACGAAAATAGATCCATTGCAAGTTGTCAAATGGCTATATTTTTATCCCTAATTGATCCCACAGTCAAAGGAACACCCCCAACTATAGGTAGGACATTTTGGAGTTCATTCCAAGGTTGTTGATAGTGGGAGCAGAGGTGCCAAGTCTGGAAAGCAAGGTAGATAGATATAGGACCAATAGGAAGATGTAGCACTCTAGGGGTAAATCCATAAATAGAAGAGGGTGTAGCAACAAAAGCAGTAGGTGGGGGGGTTGGGTAAAAGTGATTATATGCATAGGATGCATAATCACCACCTAGGTAGGGTTGCTAGGCAGGATAACGATGGGAATAGGATAGGTTTATGGTAGACATAATAGCACAGAGATCCTTATACATATGCTCATGAACCTGAAGGTTATACGCCCGATGGTGCATCATTGAACCCATGAGGTTTTCATTTGATACATTGAATGAGGCGGGGGCAGGTCAGGATGGTTGAGGAGGTGGAGGTGCCTAGGTGGAGGTAGAAGCTCTAGGTGTGGTAGAACAGGATGGAGGCAAGCTTTTGCTGATTGTTGTCTCATTGATATAGACTCATTTTCTGGTAGGTTTTTAATGAAGATCATGAAAAAGAGACTTTCCAATGGAAGATTGAAATAGACCATAGATCAAGGTTGGGTAGGGTGGGTGGGTACCTTAGGTGTTCTTTCCAGACTCGAAGCAGGTCATGTGGTGTAGAACATATATGCAGGGACAAAGGTGGTAGTTTTGGGAATGCGGAATCGACACGTTACACTCTGGTATGAGTAAGGAGATGATAAAAGTTCCCCAAGGGAACAACAGGCTAGGATCGATAAAAAAAAAGAAATCTATCTCCAACTGGAGCTACGAGGAAAATTAAGGTTTTAAGCATTTATTCATTTTTAGGGTTTTTTGCGCAATGGAAATAGAGAGATAATACTATCGCTTTATTAAGGAACGAAGGAGAAAGCATCGATAAAACAAGCGGCAGCAGAAACATCCTGTACCCCTCCTCTCGAAGCGGGTACCTCTAACTAAGCATCAACACCCCTCTCGAGGTTTTGGTCTTAAGTTAGAGTGGAAAGGTTACTAAAGAAACTCCGATCATGGGCACTCTCACAATCATGTATCAGACCAAACACTAGAGCCACAACACCTCTCTCGAGGTTGCTGCAACGGGAAACACGATTTGGTAGCTAATCGAAACGCGATCCAAGCGTACAAGCTAGAGTTCAGATGTTAAACATAGCAATCATCCAACAAAAGGGACCAAACATAAAGCATCAGATAATTAAGGCTCTTCTAATTCCATTAGCATAAAAGGGTCTGATTAAATTGCATAAGTAAAGAGAGTAAATGGCTAAAATAAATAAAGATAAATGTTGTCTTCTTGATTTAGAAGGGTGACAGGCAGCAACATATCCTCCAGCCCGATACCAGGTGGGAGCCTTTCCTGATACGCCTGTGTCGGGTGGCACACCCTCTCGGGCGACACACTCATGATGGGCAGACGTATCGTGTGAGGCACCCATGCCCGATACGATCATGTCAGGAGGCACCCTCTCGGGCGACACACCGTGACTGGTGATGTGTATCGGGCTTGGTATCGTGTCGGGCCATAGTGTTGCTTCCAGTATCGTGTACTCCTATCGGGCATCCTTGTTGGCCGATATCAACCTGCAGCGGTACCCGGGGCCGACCCTAAGTGAACCATTCCCTCCCTCTCGGGATGGGGAAGTGCTCACCTAGAATCGCCTGGTACACCTCTGAGGCACGACACGCTAGCTCCAGATGCTTTCCTAAGTTGGCTTTTGAGAGATTCTGACCCATCCCATCGGAGTCCTGTAGCTGCTATTTATAAGCAGCGGTTGGGGAAAGTTATGGTGCTCCGGACGCCACATGTTCTTCATCAGCTCTTATTATCACAGATTCAGGGGTGCCCGATATGCACATCACTCGTCACAAGGATGTCGGGCTTGGAGCGTGTCGGTCAATGTGATGAGTGGTTCCTGCCGGTGGGCGGCCTGTATTGTGCGACACGCTACAACATTTGTGGCGAGTCCGGCTCCCTGTCGGGTAAATGGTGTATCGCTTGTTCGCTCCCTCTTGTACGACACCCTTGTGTCGCGCGGTAGTGTATCACGCACCCGTGTCGGGTAGCGAGCATTTCGGTCGGCTGGTTGGTAAGTGGGTCGATGCAGGTGGAACACGTTGGTGGGCCGGGACGGGCCTTTTTGCTGATAAATGAGTCAAAAAATCAGGAAAATTCTGCAAAAGATGATAAAATGGAGTTAATAGTGTGGCGTGGCCTATTTATGTGAAAACATGACACAAAGAAGAGGAAAATAGTTTAAAAGGGAAGATTTGATAACGAAATAAGGGCCAAAAACATCACAAAATTTGGTGTTATCAGTGGGTACCTCAGGTGTTCTTTCCAGACTCGAAGTAGGTCATGTGGTATAGAACATATCTAGACCACTTGACTCTGATGTTCTTTCAAAGGCAAAACATAATCACTTTGGTATTCTCTACAATTTCAATTTGATTTTTCTTGCGGTGAATATTGTAGTTGTCTTATTAAAGTAAGAATGTGGTTTTCCAAGTCTAAGGCAGAGGAGGGAAGGATGGACTTCTTCCTATAGGGGAACTGAGGCTTCTTCAAGAATTTATGTATGTCAGGGAGAGTTATATCATATTTCTTATAAAAAGCCTCAGGGTCTAGGAGGTCAAAATACTCAAGGTAATCCTTTCTCCATGTGTCAGTGACCTCAGTACTAGAGGAAAAGATATTCAATGTATATTTTGAGATCTTGAACTTCTTACCGACAATCATGGAAGTAAGAATGACCTGAGTATTAGGCGGGGGTACAAGAGTGTCATAATTTGCATAGAATTCTTGAATTGTCTTTGTGCTTGTTATAGAGTTGTTATAGCATTGTCATTTGACACTTAGGACAGAGAGGTGGTGGCCATACAATAGTTTAGCTACCTCATGTATGACCTTTTTTCTATGTGGATGAGGCACAAACAAGGAACGAAAGGGAAGGGGTTTCTAGGAAGAAGCTCCTTGTACCTATTTAGCGCTTCATTGAAGACAAAGAATGTAAGGACCCTGACCCAAGTTTTGGGATAACCCTCTTTTCTTTGCTTATGAAAGGTTCTTAGAACCTTAATCTAATCTCTTAAGATGTTTTGATATCATGTTACAAACTCATGTTTCCAGTTTGGTCCCGTTTGGATGTTGTTTGAGCAATGTTTGCTTATTTTGGACCAAAGTGCAATTTACCCCAAGTAAGGGGTTATACTACAATATGTCACATGTAGAGCATGCCTTTATTTTTCTAGCATAATTAGAAAGAGAATGATGAGGTGGGGCACCTTGTGGAGGACCTATGTTCCAAGTTTGAGCTTAGTTGGATGATGTTTGTGCCCTATGTGCTAGTTTTGGTGCAAATTGCAAATTACCGAAAGAGGAGGTGTTAATATGCAATTTATCAGCTCTAGAGTCATATCCATTCTGTTTGGCATCATCTAGGACGTGGATGGAAGTTGGGGCACCTTGTTTGGTTGATAGTTGAGGAGTAACATCTTTATATGGTCTTTATATCACATATGTGTCACACATGCTACCTTGTCTTTTAATGTATCAGATAGAAGCTTGAGAGTGTGTCACCCATGAGGGTGTGTCACCCATGAGAGGTACCCAGCTGCACAATACACATTCTAGAGTGTATCACCAGTCCGTGCATGTGTAGCTTGGGTGGCAACAAGTATCTTTAAGTGCATGAGCAAGTGGCATCTTGGATTATGTGGTTATGACACCTTTCCTTTGCTACCTCTCTCTTCCATGGTGTATATAGACCCCTTCCTCCTTAACCAAGTGCTCCTTTTCGGCCACCTTATTTCACCTTCCTGTATGGGTTGAGCATGGGATCCTAGGAGCTCAAGGAAACTCCCATGGAGCTTTGGAGGGCGAGCTCTTTGGCCATGAAGACTCCTTGCTCAAGATTCGACCTTGGTGAGTCATGCTTCCTTTCTAGTGTTTCCTTGTGCCTTCTTCTTCATCTCCTTCTCCTCCTCTTGACCATGGATGGGCCCTTGATGTGAGTAGGTAAGGTCGTGGTTATCTCCCCCTCTTTTCTTCTTCTTGAGCTATTCATAACCATGGTATCATCTTCTTCTTCTCTTGTTCCTTGAGGTGATGATGATGGAGCCGAAGACAAGCTTAGAGCTCCGGATGGATGGTTTCCATGGAGATGAACATGGGTTTGCTGTTTGGATCAGGAATCTTTATTCCTTTCATGGAGATCCTCTTAAGATGGGTTACATAACTCTTAACTGTCTCTATTATGTTCACTCTCCATATGTGCATGTGATGATTCTTGTCTTTAAATTAATATCCTTCTTCATGATAGCCTTGCATGTGGAACTTGAGATCTATTTTAATGGAAGTGGTCACGTTTACTACTGTCCTTATCTTGTTTTTCTTGTGTTAGATGGTAACAGGAGGCTAGAGGTTGAAGATGACTTGCCCGATAGGGTGCTTTACCTGATATGGGGGCTTGCCCGATACTATGCTTTGCCCGACATAATACCATGCTCAATAAGTTATACTTCTGTTGATGGTTTGTGGCAATGCCCCTTTCTCTCCTTTCGACTTGAAAGGTGAGCCTATGGCCTAGATGTTTGGGGTGATATGATGTGGTGACCGATATCTCTTTCCTACCCTAGGTTTAGGGTTTAGACGTTATGGATGGTGGCTCTTTGAGGTTGTTGCCTGATACCCTTTTCTAGAGTTGAGCATTTGGTGATATGCTAAGTGAACCCTTTGTTGACCTTACCTCTACCCAAGATGATGATGGTGGGTGATATGGTGGTTGGCCGACATGAAACCCTAACCTTAGAGTCTTGGCTGACATAGAGCTCCAACCCTAGCTTGGGCGATGGGGTTGCCCTGGGCGACATGGATGCTCTACTCTAGTTGCACGACAAGCTCTTGGGGTTGAGCCCTTGGATGATATCATGGGTGATATGGTGATAATGCCTTTGGTGATAGGTATCATTGATAAGTGTAGGGAAACTGATAGGTTGTTCATGGTGTGGGTGATAGCCCTAGAAGTAGTGTCTTGGGCGATAGGGATGCCCTAACCCTAACTTAAGGCGATATGATTGCTTTGGCCGATGGGATGGTCCTAAACTTTGAGTGCCTGACATGTTGTCATGGGCATTGATATGCCTTGTCCGATAGGCTAGTTCTAATCATAGTTTCCCGATATAACATCCTAGACGTCATGGAGTTTTGAGTGTTGGGGGTTTCTCTAACCCTAGCTTATCGATAGGGGTGCCTTTGTGGTAATGATCCCTTGGGTGATATGTTGGGTGCCCAAGATGGTGCTCCATGAATGACAAAGGATGTGAGGATGGGTGTTATGAATGGTCCCTGTATATGCTACCCAATATCATCAACCCTAAAACGTTATGTGTATGTGTGCATAGCTTGGGCGACATCAGGGTTAAGTGCATGGTTGATACCCCCACAAGGAGATATGTTACTTTGGCTGATATTCCTTGCCTGATACATGTTCTCTCTTGGTTGGTTACCCGACATGTGTATGTGCTTGATAGATTGGATGGTCCTAGGGTTGAAGGTTTGGCCAATACATGTGGTGAGCTTGGACAGTGTAAGGTCTTGGACGATATAAGGTGAGGGCTGGACGATATAATACTTTGACCATTATAGGGTTCCAAACCCTAGTTGTATGATAGGCTACCTTGGGCACAATGGCAACGTTTGATGGATGGTAGTAGTGTACCTTGGGCGATATGAGAGTTCCTTCGACATCATGATGTGCTGACCAAGTGGGTGTCTGTTGGGTGATATACTTGTGGCTTTGGACTACATGTTTTAATGGTTGCCCGGTATGAACCCTAACCCTAGAAGGGCTATAAGGGGGTCTTGATCAAAAAGGGTTGTTGTGATGATCATATGTTGACCGATATACTCTTGGACAATGGTTGCATGACACATCATTAGGTCTAAGCCTGGTCATTATCCCCTTGTGTGTGGGTGCATGTCATGCTTGAGGCCGACAACTTTGGGTGAGGGTTAGTACCCTACCCGATACACTTCTAGTGACGGTTGTGCCCTAACCCGATAAACCTAAAAGTTATCTTGAGACGCATAACATCAATGTAATACCTTGTTACCTTTGGTCCAAACCTTTGATCAAAATGGTGAGACATGATGAATATGTTGTGAAGCCTTATTATGGGTGTTACCTATGGTTGATGATAGGTAAACCATGGTGTACGATCCTTAAAGATGAATCTTGATGGATGGCGTGCATGATGATACGAGGCTTAGGGTATGGTGGATACCCATGCTATGATAATGGTAAAGAGTACTGTTTAATACACCAACTATGACTTTATGCTTCATATGTTCATAAAAGTGAATGATTGCTCCAAACCTGAATCCTAATAACATGGTAATCATGATATGCTCCGTAAAGATTATTTTTGGTAATCAAGTTATCCCTTTGCTATATTCTCTAACCATGCAGGTACTATCAATTGGATTCATAGCCAGGTAAGAGTTATGATGATTATATGGTTATGTGCATTGTCTGGCATTTGGTATATGCAGTATCTGAGTAATGATAATGCGCCTTGTTGATGAGATAACATGTAACAGCAATATGATGAGGAAGGTTTAATAACCTAATAAAGGTTGAGTGCCTGAATGAGGTGTTATCCTCTATTGATAACATCAGGGATTGATATCCCATGATGATGACGATTCCTTGAGGGGCAATGGTATTATGTGATGAACCGAGGGACTGATATCCCATGATGATGTATGATGATAAAGCCTTGAGAGACAGTGGTACTATCAAATGATGTGAGGGATTCTTGTCCCATGGAAATAAGATGATTTTTTAGGGCAACAAGAATAGCAATAGCATTATAATACCAAAGTAATGAAATCTAATGTTTTTCATGTTTTATATATGGTTGCTTAATACAACTTGGTTAAACCAAAAATCTACTTAAAATGCAATAACTAAATATAGATGAACTTTCATGTAGTTTGCCCTGGCCATAGATCCATCATCGTCAGTAGTTGGTGATGGTGAAATGGGTTCTCCTGTGGGTTAATCCGGAAGCACATATTGTTGAATATGTGTGGTTGCTCCTAGCCAAAAATAGGAGGATTAGAATGAAACTTCGGTTGTAGACTCCAGAGCACAGTTTCAGGACCTTAGCTCAAAATGAAAGAGCATGGGGAACAGACCCCTGGCTCAGAATGTGTGATAAGAGCATGGTGAACAGGCCCATGGCTCAATGATTATGGAGCACAGTGAACAGGCCCGTGGCTCATATCACTAGCGTCGATACCTGTACCAAGCTGGGCTAGGTAGTGGATAGCCTGACCATGTGTGGATGTGGCCACCTAAGCATGAGATTGTGGTCCTTCTTGATTAAGCACTCGTGCACTGACCATGAGGTGGTGAGTTCGTGGAGTCCGACTCTACCATTGACCTTGTATGGCACCGGTTTTGGGCTTCATAGCCGAAGGTTGGATTTGAGCGGTACGACTCACTTCCTCAGGGCATAATAATTCGTAATCAATCCATATAATATCTCTTCTTAGGGAAAATATGAAACATTGGTTGAGGTCTTGGATGATGTAAGCTTTCTCATATGCTTTTGAATGGTCTTTTGTATAAGTTTTCATATACATGTTCATCATATTCCATCTTCCATAACTGCTTAGCTATTATCAGTTGGTTACATTGATCTATCTGCTCAGTTATCTTGATAATAATATAGTTGGTAGAGGGTTATGTTTCTCACTGGGACTGTGTGTCTCACCCCAGTGGTTAATAACCTTTCTAGGTGGACGTACCTGGCAAGATGAAGATCGTGTGGCTACAGATGATATGCAAATATATCATACCTGGTGGATATATAGTGTCGAGTAGTAGAGTCATATGTGTCATCCCTATACACTCGAGTCTTTGGGAGAGTTTTCAATGTTTCTCATATGATGATCGAAGTACGACTTTCGACTTATGTACCTTGATGTAATAAATCAGCATGTGGAATAGTTATTTCATGTAATGAGATGATGGGAAATTATGTTGTAGCACCTTGGAAATATGTTATGAAAAGAAAAGTGTTGGCACAAATATTCTACGTCTCATCTTGTGGTGCTTATTGTAAATCGGTTTTAATTTCCTGTGATTTTTGGTAATCCACTGGTTAGCATGTAATCATGTTTTGTTGAGTATGGGGTGTTTATAAAGAAGGTATCATCAAAGGGTATGAGGGGAGAGTTGGAGGAGGATGATGATGCTCTAGAAGGGGTGGTTCTCTTTATCCTATAGGTAGCCATGGAGGCGGAACGAAGGAGATTGAGAGGTAAAAAATGAAGCAAACACCACCAAAAGATGACCAAACACCTAGGGTTGAGGTGTAAGAGAGCTAGGAAAGTCAAGAAAGGGTTGGATAGGGATAAGAAAAGGAAGGTCACGGCTTGGGTTGAGTGATTGAGGGAGCTGGAGAAGGAATCAATCAATTTTTCTCCAGTTGAGAGGGAGAAATGTCGATCGAACCATTCTTATGTTTTGCTCCAACCCATCCATCGGTCGAGTTCTATGAGATGGAAACTCAACATAATGGATTTTTACAAAAGTACTCGGCCACAGATCGGTCCAGTTGGCAACACAATCAATGGTTAGCTTGATCCATCATTAGAAATTTTAATTTCTAGCCATTTGAGTGCTAATTAAATTTATTTTTCTAATCCATTTTGCATTTTAAACATACTTAGCCACATATCACTCATCATTGGATATATTTTATGACAAAACAAGCATTTCTGAAAATACCCAAGACAAGCGAAAAACAAGGCATAAGAATAAGAAAATTTTAGCACTTTAGAAAGCAAGGGTGATCAAGCCATGAGCAAAGCATAAAGGATAGATAGAAAATAACTAGAAGGCATATTGGATTCATCTAAAGTAGTTATGAGCAATTTAGATCTAATCAAATTAAATTTCTTTCTAGCTAGAGGTTTAGTAAAAATATCTACCAACTGATTTTTTGTGTCCACATGCGTGATATAAATATCCTTCTTGGCAATGTGATCATGAAGAAAATGATGACAAATCTCTAAATGCTTAGCTCTACTATGTAATATAGGATTGTAAGATAAATTGCGTGAGAACTCGTTACACTAAATGAGATTACTCAAAGCATAAAGCACAATTAATCACTAATTAATCACATACCCACAAATATGGGTAAATTAAAATTGATTTCAATGTCAGCACTCGCTATGAAACATTTGCATAAGAGCCCAATATCTTTCTTATATCCATACTATGCCAAAAATTTGATACAACTGTTCTATTTCCTTAGCCACAACATATATATACAGGAGAACAATATTCATATATTCCACAAAAACAAGTATTAACATGCTAACAAAAGTTCAATTTGTTTGAAACACCATATACAAACTATCCCTGCCCCGACCTGAGACTACATGGACGACTCTAGGACACAGTAGACATCTAATCAACTTTCTCAAAGATTGATTACTATAGCTCCTCTTTGCTGCCACATGTTTTGTTTTCATCACTTCCGATTACCTAAAAAATGTGGTGAACCACAAGGGTGGGACCCATGTCCCAGCAAGAGATATAACCTCCAACAACATTTATTGATTATAACATTTTTAAGTAATTAAATAGATAAATAGATTAATCAGATTCAACAAATAATCTCACTAGTACCGATGATTGAAAAAATACATAAAGGTGCAAATAATAACTATCATCATTAGCCAGACTATCATCCTTTATCTTATTGACAATATAAGAAATTGAGTAGCATATGCATATCTAGAATCATGAGCAAGTCTAGTAACATAGCATAGATAACAACATGAGCATGTCTAATTGGTTGGACATATCAATATCATAAGAAGAGATTACAACATAAGCACAACCATCTGGATAAGCATGATTAATAGTATATGCATCGCTAGTTACAAATCCATGGCTAGCATCATGATTATAATCAGCAGTAGCAGTATAGTTATCAACACAAGCATAGCTATTGTATGTATGTATCTACAATCTTAAGCATATCCACAACCTAAGTATATCTACTATCTCTTGATTGCACTAAGCATCATCTTTATGTAAAGATAATAAACAAGGGTTATTATCCAATGTGAAATGTTGTGTATAACCCTAAACAAATATGCTACATGGTTATATTACATATTTTATTATGCCATGGGGAATTTAAATCATACCATTCAAAGTCCAACCAAACCCTACGAAGGGCTATTCAGTTATGTACAAGATCTAGGAGTGTTGGTATCCTAAGATCTATTCCCCTCGGTCAGTATGAGTATAATGACAATGGCATATCAGTCAAAGCTCCCACCGCAGCGACATATAGTTTTGTAACTATCCCACGTCGCTAGCATCTAGGGTATTCAAACCCAATCACTGAGGTACAACCATAGTTTTCCTCTAATCACATCATGTTATAATCACTGAGACACGACCACAGTCATTCTCAATCACATCAGATGTATGAGGCATGGCCATAGTCATCCTCCACAATCTACATTGTGGATGACAAGGATATATCCTCAACCTGCCACCCCTACTGTTATAACCCCAATTTGTGGGTTCATTGGTAAGAAATGTAATTTCTCATATTAAAGATAATTGAACAAATAAAGATATGATTTGTTTTGAATAAATGGATTCCCTTCACAATAGCCTTGATTGGTTGCTTTGTGGGCTTTATTGGCTATTGGGCCCAATAACAAGGAAATTTGATTAGTAAATGGATACTTGAATTTTTTTAAGAAAAGAAATATGTAGAGACCTCTAGAAGGCAATTCCAAAGAGGATTTCGTGCCTCTTGGGTTCCTTGGGTACCAAGGAGTCTAAAGTTGCATAAAGAGGCAATAAGAAAAGAAAAGGTTAATTAAGTATTTCTTTATTAAGAAATAAATTGAAAATAGTGATAAAATGTGGAAAATGAATGGAAAGAGGTATAAATGAGATTTCTTGGGGAAATTTCATATCCATGAGGTTGTTAATATTAAAATGTATACCAATGAGGAAAATAAAAGAGAAATAAAGAGAAATTCTCAAAAGGAGATATTTTAATGAGAAATAAACAAGATAATGCGAAATAATGAATAAAGATGCATCTAGAAGGATAATAAGTATCCAATAAAAAGAATTTCGAAATAATGGAGTTTCTTGGGATCGAAGGAGTCCCAATAAAGAGGAAAGAAGGAGAAAATACCAAAACTTGCAAAATAAAAGATAATGTTATACATTAATAATGAATTTTGTGTTGTTTTTCAAAAGATGGTATTTTCTATTAAAAGAAAACAAGATTTTGGGACAAATAACTAAAAGGCATGAATAAAGAGAATAAGGGAAAGGATTTTCGTATTTCTAATTATCCATGCAATAATGAAAATCAAAAGGAATAGAGAGGAGAGAGAAGGTTTCTTTTCATGGAAAGATTTGGTTTCTTTTTGGGAAAGGACTCTTTGAGTCATGTATAAGGCAACTTATGGCTTCGTTTCTCTCCCCTATATAAGGGGTAGGATCTGGGATTGAGTTTAGGAGGAAATCCCATGCAGCTCCATCCCTTCTCCTTGCTTCTTACACATCTAAACCCTAAGCATGGAGTATAGAGAGAACCAGATGCAACGAAAGGCCACAGAGTGGCCTGGATGGTAGATTAACGTTCCCACAATGACCACGTATGGTTAACCTTCGTCCCTGGGCTCTTCCGTGAGAACTACACCATGGGTGGGCTGCACATGAGCGGCGAGTTGCAGGTCGACCTATCACCGACCAGTGGCGTTGGGCACGGTCTGGATGACGCCCCAAGGGTGGCAGAGAGAGGAGAAGCCAGGGGAGGAGTCGGCGGCTGCCATCGGGGACGTGGAGGAGAGGAAATGCGGCCGCGACCTGCTGCAGGTCGGTCGTTCTTCTCGGTTGCGAGAGGTTGAAGATAAAGGATTAGCGCTGGACGACTCTACCCTCCGCGAGCCAAGGAAACTGATCACTTAACCCGGGGGAAGTTTGGACATTTGGAAATATTTCAAAACAAGCCAAGTGGATCATGTTGCATGAAGCAGGCTATGTGGCGCCTCCTCATTGGTTCAAAAGTAAGTATTTTTACAAATTCGTAACTAATGAACCGTAGCTCCGATCAAGACAAATTATATATCTATTTTGATCAGAAAAATGCAAGAAACCCATTAAAAATAGTTTTGTAGCCTGAATCTGATCATAGTTTGAAATATAGTGTAAATTATCATCTTTAATGAATTAAAGATTAAGAAACCCTATCTTGATATGATTAATGTGTTTAATAGGGTTTAATGGATCTTTAGGGTTGATGTTAACCTATTAAATGTAAAAAGGTACATTAAGATCAAAAAGGATGATCTTTGTACGTAATTAGTTTAATTTGAAGATTATGTACATAAATATGCTTAAAAATTGAAAAGTACATAAACCTATCATCTTTAATGATTTAATTAATGAAAACCCGTTAGATTTGATGATGGATGGATTTAATGTTGTTTAATGGATAATTTAAGCCAATATTAACCTGTTGTTGATAAACGAGGAAATAGGATCTAAAAAGATGATCTTTTTATATAATTGGTTTAATCTAGGGTTTCGTGCATAATTATGCATTAATGAGCTTGAAAACCCTACTTTAAGAGAATACATCTTTTAATCGGTTTAATTGTTCAAATCCATGAATAAATGAGGATGTGATGATCCTAAGTTAATAAAAGACTATTAAAATGGATAGTTGAGCAATTAAGGTTCATAAATATGGAAAAGTATTTTAGGGTTTGTTAACCAAAAAGGGATAAAGTTAGAGAAATTGATCTAAGAAACCCTAGTGAATATTAATGAAACCTTAATGTGGATTAGAAACCCTAGAAAGAGAATCCAAGTCAATAAAGTAGATTCTTGATAAAGTGTGTAATAAATAGAGTACATATTCTTTTCAAGAATTATGTGATGATTGAATTACTTGCTTGGATCTGTTGATTGGCTTGATTGTATATACATGAAGTATATGTTCAATAATCTGCATGACTCATCAAATCAGGTATGTGGTTACGCTTATGACTATACCGATTAGTTTTCCGAGGATTGTATCGACGTTTCCCTCAATGCATGAAATAACTGTTGGATGTTTTAATTCATGCAACTATAAAGTGACTATGGCTATCACTAGAGTTTCCCTCAATGCATGAAATAACTATCGTAACATTTGGTATCAGAGCTTAGGTTCCTCATTTAACCATTAATAATTATTAAATTTTACAAACTCCATAGAACCCAAGGGAGTTATTAGAGGAGTATCCGAAAGATGGAGGTGTCTAGAAAGGGATCACGACCGGGGGCTGGCAAGATTTTCCTCCACGCCGCTAGTCAGAATACGAGGACTCCCGGACCCGTGTTACCGCCTGGCCAAAGTCTTAGGGTATGAATCGAAATAAGATACCTTTAGGACTTCTCATCTTATTCATCCCTTCTCATCACAAAATTCTGATAAGGACCTAAAGGATTAGGGTTTCCTTTCTTCTCCTCACCCTCCTGAGGTATGGGTAAGGTTAATAAGGTTTAAGGAATCCTCCACCAAATTAATGAAAGGCATGTAAATAAGATGTCATCGACATAAGCTGTTACGACCCCACCTCCCGATAACCCCCAATTAAGGGAGACCGAGAGGTCGAAGCTGTATAAATGACTTCCGGATCAAAGGTTCGACAATTAACCAAGAACAATTATCAAATTTTAACATACTATACTGAAAGTTGTAAGAAAATAAATTTGCATACCTTTTGAAAACTTGGATCTCTAAACTTCTATTCACACCGATACTAATTTATCTAATCCTCCTTTGCACTTTAATTCTCATTTAGTATCACATGTGCCACTTTACTGTTTGTTCTTTTCATTGTACCTAAAATGCCGACAAACAAAACGTCGATCAGCCATAGCTGGTATGTGGGGGAAACAATAAACATGCAACTATGATAACAATGTAATCATTCAATTACTTATTTAACAACCAATATTATGTTTTAGATATAACTCCGCGATCCAAGAGTACCCTATCCTCTGTGTTGTCCCCATTAAACCCCTCATGATCCACCTATAAGTGAACCAGTTTCTAGGGTTGAGTCACATGGCACCACTCGTAAGTAGACCACTCCTTAACTCAGGATATGCTAAAGAGTCTCATGGCAGTACACGTAGGTAGCCCAGTTTCTAACTCACAGTAACCTAGACCTTACTCTAGGATTCCCCCTTTTTTAGCCTTTTTCAAAGTAACAGAGGTGGACCCAGATCTAGCCAGTTATATATGCACATTTATGGTGATAATCATAGTCACATTATAGTGGCATGAAATAAATAAGCATCCAACAGTTTAGTTGCATTCAATGCGATTAAACATCCGGGAATCCATCGGGAAACTATAGCGGTTATTCATAATTGTAAACACATACCTGTCTTGGAGATCTCAAGCAACAATTTATCCAAATCCAACTAGATGTCCAATCAAGCAATCCAATCAATCAATCAAGCAAACATTGATCCTGAAAACATGTATAATGTCTAATTATCACAAGCATATCCCAAACAACTCCTTATTGACTTGGGACACCTTTCTAGGGTTTCTAAGTCTCATTAGGATGCATTAGGGTTTCTTAGATCAATTTCTCAAACTTTATCCTTTTTAGGTCAACAAACCCTAAAACAACTTTTCCACTAGTAAAAACCCTAATTACTCAAATTATCCAAATTAAGGATATTTTATGCTCAAATTGGCCTAGGATCATCACATCTCTATTTTATCCGTAGATTTACACAATTAAACCAATTAAAAGACATATTCATCAAAATTAGGGTTTTCAAGCTCATTAATGCATAATCATGCACGAAACCCTAAATTAAACCAAATATATAAAAATATCATATTTTTAAATCCTATTTTCTCTTTTATTAACAACATGTTAATATCAGCTTGAATTATCCATCTATCATCAAATCTAAGGGTTTTCCCATAATTAAAACATTAAAGATGATAACTTTATGTACTTTTCCAATTTCAAGCATATAAACTCTAAATTAGACTAATCATGTGCAAAGTTCTTCCTTTTTGAACTCAATGTACCTTTTTACATTTAACAGGTTAATATCAACTCTAATGATCCATTAAACCCTATTAAACACTTTATTCATTTCAAAATAGGGTTTCTTAATCTTTAATTCATTAAAGATGATGATTTACACTACTTTTCGATCTATGATCAGGCTCAGGCTCTAAAGCTATTTTTAATGGATTCCTTGCGTTCTTCTGATAAAAATTCATATAAGGTTCGTTTTAAACCGAGTTACGAATCATGAAATATGATTTTTGCAATAAAACACTTACCACAGCCAATGAGATTGTGCCACGTCATCTCAGCCATGCGCGACTTGTTTGGGGAAACATTTTGAAAAGTCCGTTTTGCCCCTACTTGAGTTATTTGTTTGTACATCCCGTGGAGGGGCATAACTGTCCAACATATATGGACCATCTTCAACCTCCGCGCTGCCCTAGCTGCGCGCGTATTATAGTGGCTGCGGCCCTTCTCTTCACCTCCACGTGGCCCAAAACTTCAAGCTGGTCGTCTCCCTAACTCTGACGCCCCTGGGCGCACCCAGAGAGGCCTTAAACGGTGGCCAAGATGGCCGGAGACTGGCTGGGACAGCCCGCGACCTACAGCAGGTGCTGCGGATGTGTGGCCGCTGTTGCGTGTAAACCAGGGCACGGCCACGATGTCCATGAGGTTCATTGGCTCCGTGGTGCACTAGGCTACGATCAGAATCCATTGTTAGCACCACGTTGTTTCCAGGTCTCTATATCCTCCCATGTCTAGGGTTTGCACGTGCAAGAAGAAGGAGAAGAAGCAAAAGTGAGGGATGGCTGCGTGGGACTTTCTCTCCACTTGGCTAAGGGTTGTAACCTTTAAATAGGAGAGTATCCACACCCCATATTGCTCATCCACGAGTTAGTTATGTGATGGAGTTTTGCAACGCCACTAAGAATCCTAGAGATGATGAATCTCTAAGTTTAGCCTTGCTTGTATTATGGTAAGATCTCCACCCGCGTGTGCTAAGACACGCGGAAGTCTTATCGTAATATAGTTTAAGGGTCGGATTCACGGGACAACGGTCTTGTTTAGAGTTAAACAAGATGATAAACGTTTTAGCCGTACTTAACTACTTAACGATTGATATTTAGACCTAAAGTTTGATTTGATTGCTTAAACTAGATGCAAGGAAAGTAAAAGCAAGAAAGTAGAGATTAAAGTTTGTAGGCAATGATTAAAACCACTAGGATGTTACCGGGTTTCACACCACTACACATGGATCATAAACATGCAACATAATAAAAAGACCTGCAAAGAGAGACTAATCAGCTAGTATCTTTGTAGACTTAGCTTCCTTTCAGATAACCAACTACGAGGAGTGTGGAGTATTACAATGCCAGCCATCCCCTAACGAATGGTCACTTACTTTGCATTACTCCTTCATGAAGTGTGTTCCTCGACCCTACCAAGGTTGCACATCCATACGTCAACTGATTCCATTTCATAGTATGAAAGTGCAACGACGGGAGTGATTTTACTCCACTCGTGAAAGCACTCCTAGATACCGAAACAGACATATGGTGACTACATATATCTAGAACCAACATTCAATCGATATTCAGATCTAAGGGTATTAACAAAGAAAATTCATACCAAGAGACAATAAGTAACACAAGTTGGTGATCAAGCAACAAGCATTCATTAAATGATTGATGTTGAGCCAAAAAGGAGAGTATCTCTAGTCAATTCTCATTTAATTCCACATATGCCACTTTACTGTTTGTTCTTTTCATTTGTACCTAAAATGCCAACAAACAAAACGTCGGTCAACAAGAAGCTGGTATGTGGGGGATACAAATTGCATGAAATGAAAACATGGGTAGCGGGGCTACTCCCCACACCCTAGTGAAAAGGACTACTCGCTCATCTCAAGAGCAAAGGAGGAGGTGAGAAGAGAGAGAAAGAACGACATCTCCACGGAGGAGGGAAGGTTGAACCCTTGGTGGAGAGAGCAACGATCTTCACACTTCGTGGCTGCTTGATGATGGATCTTCTCTTCCCACCTTCTTTGTTGATGAGAGAGAAGGTAGCTTGATGATGGGACGTGGACCTCAAACCGGCAGCCTCGGGGGGATGGATGAAGGATGGAATTGCTCTGGAACTGGAGGGGTAGCCTTTGGGCGTCTAAGAGATCCCCCTTTTGAAGTGACTTTTGGGGTCTTATTTATAGGCTTAAGTTGAGCCCAAACGGTCTTGAGACCGTATGAGCTCATACGGTCTTGAGACCGCATAGGCTCATACGGTCTTGAGACCGTATGAGCTCATACGGTCTTGAGATCGCATAGGCTCATACGGTCTTGAGACCGCATGAACTCAAACGGTCTTGAGACCACATGAGCTCATACGGTCTTGAGACCGCATGAGCTCATACGGTCTTTAGACCGCATGAGCTCATACGGTCTTGAGACCGCATGGGCTCATACGGTCTTGAGACCGCATGGGCTCATACAGTCTTGAGACCACATGGGCTCATACGTTCTTGAGACCGAATGGACTCATACGGTCTTGAGACTGTATGACACTCATGCGGTCTTGGGACCGTATGGAGTCTTTGTAATAATTTTTTGTGTTTTCCTGCAATAATAAAGAAGAGAAGTTTGGTTTATTGGTATATCAGCAATAAAGTAAAAAGTTAATGATTCTATCTAATTTATCTAAGAAAGAGTATGGAAAATTAAAGAGAACCAATAAGATAACGTCACAAAATGGGAGGTTATCACCCCCCCTAACTTAGAGTCTAGCTTGTCCTCAAGATAGATAGAGCTAAGGCATGCAGTGGCGAGGCGATTTTATTTAGTTAGGGTTTCCATACTCTTGCTTCAATTCTAGATCAGAGATCTACCGAGGTCTTGTTAGGGCTTCTGCTTACACTAACTCTTTCAGGTATCAAGAGTTGCATGGATCTCAGGTTCCTTTCATATCGCGAGTCTCGCATTGGGACCCTTTTTTTTTTTAAATGCATGTCATCGACTCGAATCAATTTTATACTTCTTTTGAGAAACCTACCGGCAGATATAGCGGGTATGAGGGTTGGCTTAAAAGGCTTATTGTGTAATTCCCCCTTCAAGTGGGGGAGGTTTTGTCCTATGCTTTTAGGGTCTCGCTACCGGGCACGACACATCTGCCTTCATGAGGGCAGCTGAATGTACCGGCCGGCCGAGTCCTTTATCATCCTTTTCATATATTAGGAGACCTTAGGATTTCACTACCGGGCACGACACATCTGCCTTCATGAGGGCAGCTGTATGTACCGGCCGGGTGAGATCTTTATTGGCTCTTCATATAGGTCCTTATGTGTGGCACAACTCTCATGTTTTTATTCAACACTCTGGCTTTTATTCGAAACTCACAGGCTTAGGAAGTGGGTTTTTGTTAGGGTTTTTGATTGGGCAGCCAAGCCTCTTTTATTGAAAGAAGAAAACTGTACTTAGGGTTCCTGACATGCACTTATTTTTGTTTGGTGGTCCGCTTGCGAGATTTCTTGATTTTGGATTTCCCCCTGATTTCCCTCTTGACCTTGAGAGTTTTCGGTTCGCTTTGGCCCTGAAGTTGACCTGTGAAGAGTCTGAGATAGAATTGAAGTAAAAGCATAAAAACCAATTGTGAATGTAATGTATAAATTCACCATTCATGCCTATATGCTAATCTTGTTATTTTTTCTTGAGGGCTACTTTATCTCTAACTTAGCTAGGGGTGAATCTTTCCAGGATGAAAGTTATACTTAAGAGTTATTTTATTGAAAATGTTACTGGAAAAAGTCTAAATATGAATAGAAGGTTTTGAAAAAGATGTGCGGAAAAGTATGAGTTAAGGGAAAGGGTAGAGATAGAAGGGTTGAAGAAGAATGATACCTCGCCCTTGTCTAGTGCACTCCCCCCTATAACTTATCACTCACTCTGTCCACACAGTGTCAAAGTGATAGGTTGAGAAGTGCATGGACAAGGGCATTTGGGCTTCTGTTAATCCTTTATTTGCCCCATGAGTTCTGAGTAAGGTGGCTGTGAGCTTTCCACGTAGTGCGTGGTAGTCCACTTCTTTCATGTCCTCTATAGGATTGTGAAGGGTCAAAATTGTATACATCCAGAAAAGGACGTGGAAGCCGCAGTCGTTGGATTCTTTAATTTGCTGGGGGCACCTGTGGCAGAAGGCTGATGGTTTGAAGTGATCTTTGTCATATGCCCACGTGTGCTAACCCAAAAGATCGTGTAATTTGTCAGCAGATTCCTTCGCCACCTCCTCTGTTGGTGTCTTTGGAGTTGTAGTATATTCTTTCTGTTCCGGATCATACTGGCTGTCGGAACTATTGTAGATTATTGTTGTTCCTTCATGAAGATTAGTTGCCAGTAACATCCAGTGCTCTTGATGAAGGAAAGGTAGCATGATGAACTTTGGAGTTGTATGCTGAAGATAAGAGATGAGTGGCTCCTTTGTTCCGAAGTTCTTCAGCCCTAAAAGATCATCCTTCATGTAAGCTGATACCATATAGACTGTGTGGTGCTTCCGTGCGATCAAGTATTGATAAGCAGTCATTACACTTACAGACATGGAACCTTTGATCTGTACAGTTTCACGGAGGACATCTGCCATAACTAAGATATCCCCGTCAATATATACAAGGTCATCCTTTTCTGCATATAGCCGTGACATTATGAGCCGGAGTTCATTGTCTGAAAGATTTGGAAATGATAGTTCAATGGCAGATGGGGGTACCATATGTAGTGAGGATTTCTTGATGGTTGCCCCGGATATCAAGTCAACATCACCTTTATCTGGGGCCAGGTCGAAGATGAAAGGGTTCCATTGTCTTTGCTTGGTGACTTTGGTTGACTGCTTTTCTTTTTCCAACTCCGTTAGGGTTTGTCTGAATGGTCTCCTCTGCGGACGTTGGATGGATGAAAAAAGGTAACGAGGGACGTCATCTGGCGCCATAGTAGGGTCATTGAAGAACCTTCTATCGCAGATAAGCTCCATGGTGTATCACCCTCGTAAGGAGTGGAAATCTTCGTTAATGAGATCGGTGAATGGGACTTGCTGGTTGAGCGCTAAAATGTGTCGTATAACATAGAAAGCACAGTCCCCTGATCCTTTAGTGGTTTGGACTTGGGAGTTGATTATTCGAAACCAGGGTTGACTCCAATCCTGGCGGAGAGGAGGGCATGCGGCCCAAATGAGTTTTAGAAGCCGGAAAGGGATGCATCTTGCCTCCCCAGCTTCAGTGCCGACAAAGTTGATTATTCCGGCCTTCAGTTCATTAGCACAGAAGTTGTACACTTTTGCGTCTCTAGCTGAGGTGTCCACGATCATAAGTAGCCAGTGACCACAGAATTGAAATGGCACGGTTATAAAACGTGGTCTTCTGGCCATTCCCCTATGCAACCGCTCAATGGATTTGTGCTGTAGTTCTTTATGTAGAAAGCACAAACCCAGAGCTGGTGAGGTGTTCAGAACTGGTTGCTTCCGCCTGGGACTTCTATAAATTTCAATAGAGTTGGCAAGGAGGGTGCGGAAGGTCGCCATCTTCACCTCAGAACGAGGTCGGAGGATGGAGCGGAAATCCTCACGTGTCAACTTGCACTTGGTCTTTGTGTTTTTATAGATAACACCCCCCCTTCCTTGGCATCGTCTACTATAGTGTTCAGTATGAAGATATCCTGTGCGTCTAAGGTAGAGATGGCCGCCATATCAAGGTCGTGCATTTTATGAGGTAGAGGTGGCGGCGGGGGTAGTTCTTGCGGTGTGGGGGAAAACGTTTGCTCGAAGTTGTCCATGTAATGCTGCAGATCTTCATCTCTGTCAGAATCATAAGGAGTATCTAGTTCTTCATCAGTGCCTAGGTGTACTCTTTCTGATTCTTCCTGCTCAGGCACTGAAGGCTTAGGTGAGGAGAAATTTTGAGCTATTGTGGCTGGTATACTGTTGCTGGTTCCCAGAATACATTTTTCAAACTCAACAAAAGCCACTTCTTTCGCAGCCTCCCCTAAAGATCCCGTGGAGTAGTTTAGGAATTGATCCCCATAATATATGTTGACGTTTTCTGTGGGAGCAGGGGATTTGGGATCTTTATCACCAGCTTGGTGATCTTTCTGATGTTTTGGTTGTGTTCCTTGGCTGGGGCCCGCCCCAGCATCATCTGGCTTATCGGAGTCATCAGCTGAGGGGGTATTGTTTTTTGAGTCAGCGGAGGAATCAGAATCTTCATCGTCATCTTCATCAGCTTCATCTGCTGCTGATTTATCAGTTGTTTTCTTATGTGCTTTCTTCTTGCATTGATGATGGAGGGATTGTAGCTCGTCGTATGCCACTTGCATGTGCTCGTGTGCTTCGAGCAGTGCTTCGTGGGTTTCTTTTAAATCAGAATAACGCTCTTCGACTGAGAGGAGTCGTGTTGTGATGTCAGTTACTTGAGCTCATAGTTGAATAAGCTCATTGTTTGATGACACCTCCTGGCTTTTATGTAGTTGTGTGAGGGTGTTATTGATGTCGTCCAGGTGCGTGCTGAAAGCTTGTTGTTGCTGCTTGAGCTCGCGGAGGGTCTCTGGCAGAGGTTGAGTCTGCGTAGAGATCCTATCGACCTGCTTTGCCAACGCATCATGCTGGCGTTGTACTCCATGGATCAGCTCGGGCAAAGTTTTACAGTGGTTGTCGATGTGGTCGACTTTCTTGGCCACTGAATCTTGGTGTTGTTGGATTCCTTGGAGAATGCTTGGCATGGCGCAGTTCTGCTCGTCGATCTTGGCGACCTGTTGTGTTAGACCCTGCACACAAGAAAAAATAGAATTTAAAATGTTGGAGGGATCGGTGAGGAGGTTTCGGATGGTGTCGAATTGACGTCTGAATTCCTCACTGACGTTAGTAAAAGGGACCCTAGTAGATGAAGAGTGAGATGGCTGGGGTCGGGGTGGAATGGTAGTGTCTTGCGGAAAAGACATTATTGATGGACCCGCGAACTGTATGGTGACTGTGGATGGGGTCACCAGCGATGTCGGGGTGGTGGTGGATGGAAAAGGTGGTGACATACCCAGAGAGAGGAATGGATCCGGGAATGTTGATGGGAAGGCAGTGGAGGTGAAGGAGGTGAATTTGGGCGTTGTAGCAGAGAATGGGATGCCCGAAGTGAAGAAGGGTGGGGGTGGTTGTATGGTTGTGGAGAAGGGTGGTGTGGTGGAAAGTGGTGTGGAGGATGATTGAGGAGTGGTTGATGGTGGATAAATGGAAGATGGTGGGGTGGTTGAAGGTGGTGGGGTAATTGAAAGTGGTGGGGTAGTGGATGTTGGGGTAGTGAAAGGTGGAGAGGTGGTAGTGAGCTCAACATTTAGACTCATTATAAAAGAGTCTAGTGATGAGGTTGTAATATGCTCGTATGGAAGGGAGGGCTCAGATTCGGGGTGGGGTTTTCATGTTGGTGTCCCTGACAGCTCGTGCGCCTTCCGAAGCCTTCTGGAAAGTCGTTTGACTGGAACTTTTGTTATTTTGGTTGTCGGGGCATTTATGCTGAGCTCTGCCTGCCCTGCTGTTGCTTTCTTTGCTGTGGCGTTGACTGAGGCTATGAGTTTGACGATCTCGTTGTCTGAGAATAGGAGCTTGTCCTTGTCATAGTCAGCTAGTTCTGGAAGTGGGAGCAGGGTTCTGGAAGATTTTGTTGTGGGGCAGAATACGTAATGCAGCTTTGCATCCTTTTCTTTTATGATAAAGGAGTTCTTTAATGTCTGTTCGTTGGTAAGGATGTCGCCCTTTATTGGGTTGCATTTGGGTAGAAGTCTATCCATCTTAAGATATTTGATGATGGGTGTGATATGACCACCCGTGCAAATTTCTTTTCCTAGGGCGAAGGCTGATAGCTTGATGAGCATAAGACGTCCAATGTTAACTGGCCTTCCATTTAGGACGGACCAGAGAACATAGAGATCAGATATGAGTACAGTTCCTCCTTCTGATCTAGGGAAGAGTGCGCCAACGATGATTTTGTGAAGTGTGCGCACTAGGCCAGAATGAATGTTAGAGGCCTTGCTTGTCTTTGCGTCAAAATTTGGTATCCCCGTTAGTGATTTCCAGAAGGTATGTTTGTTGAACTTGGGGTGTTTTGTACCAGCGGCCTTAGCTTTTTTCAGTTGGTCTTAGTTATCGATGAAGATTTCGTTCAGCATATTTTCAGTGATGACCACTTCGTTGTTGAAGATTCTGGTGGTTATTCTACGGTCACCACCGTCCCTTGCTCTATCCATGATGTCCACCGATTCTTTGTGGAAATAAGTGAAGAATTCTATTGTTGGCTCAATATAGGGTGTTTCGGGTACATAGCATAACCGAGCAAGATTGGAATTGTCAAGTAGTGTGAGGATTCTATTATAGATCCCCATCTTCATAAGTATGCTTGGGCATACATACTTTGTTGGTTTAAGAATTTGGCTGATGGAAGGGATGTTATTGAGATAAAGATTTTCAGGTGGTGGTGCTGTGGTGGTGATGGGGGGAAAAATAGGAACGGTAATTGTGGCAGGGGTGGTGGTGGTGGTGATGGGTGATGGGATGTACCCTTCCAGAGTTTGTTCCCTTGCACTGGCAGGGTGAACTTGTTTCCTGGCCCTTTTCTTGGGTGTTGGTTCTGATGTGGTTGCTTGGGCTTTTCTTTTCTCCTTAGACTTTGCAGTGGGTGATTCTGCCTCGGGGGAAGGCTGATATTCTGAGTCCTCGTCGGATGAAATTGTCTCGACCTCTTCTTCGGAGTGCACCTCACCTAAGCATCTGTTGAGGTGTTTTATCTCATGCATGACTTTGAGCAGGTTCACCTTTGTCGAGAGCTGTCCAGTCGTTTCATAGTTATCTATGACTTGTTGCAGTTTGTCACGCTCAGCTTCTAATTGTTCCCTTGTCCAGAAAGGGGCATCAGCTGTTCCTTGAGGTTGCTTGGAAGGTGATGTCATTCTAAAATTATTGACAAGAAAACATTAGTTAGAATGTTGAAGTTATAACAAAGTAATGTTATTGGAGCTTGAGGTTTATTAGATTGGTTTTATTAAATTTGAAATTATAACAAAGTAACGGTTTGGAGGTCGGATGGTCCCAAACGGTTTGGAAACCGAATGGTTCCATACGGTTTGGAGACCGAATGGTTCCATACGGTTTGGAGTCTGAATGGTTCCATACGGTTTGGAGACCGAATGGTTCCATACAGTTTGGAGACCGAATGGTTCCATACGGTTTGGAGACCGAATGGTTCCATACGGTTTGGAGACCGAATGGTTCCATACGGTTTGGAGACCGAATGGTTCCATACGGTTTGGAGACCGAATGGTTCCATACGGTTTGGAGACCGAAAGGGAGATGAACTGCGTGGGAGACGAAACGTGCGGCGGTTGTTGGCAGGGAACAACAACGGCGACAAAGGGTAAGCATGCCGACGTTACCGACAACGATGGTGGTGATGACAGAGTTCGAAAAATCGTGACCGTCTGGCGGTGGTGAAAACCAACGAACTGCTGGGTGTTCTACCTGTAAAGAGGGCGGCGAGAATGTTGGGCGCGGGGGGCAGCAGAGCGGGAGCGCGGCAATGCGCGGGGACGACGACGGAGCCGGAGACGACAGCGAAGAAGTTGAGTCGACGGCGAGGTGATGAAACGGTGGTGGAGACGACGACAGCGTCAGAGAGGGAAATGAGCGCGAAAATGAAGCTCTGGAATGAAACAGGGAAGTTGAGAATTCGAGAAAGTGGAAAAAAGAATGGGGGGCGAGGGGGGTATTTAAGGGTTATGGGATGCACCCTTAACCGCAAAAGATCTTGTGTTTTTATAATTGTTTTTAGATTATGTGAATTTTTATGTATTTTTAGATTAATGAAGAAAGAACTTAAAGAAATAAGAAAAAAGGTTAAAAGAAAATAAAAGACTAGAAAATTAGAAAAGGTGATACTCAGGTCTTGGGTTGCCTCCCAAGAAGCGCCTTGGTTTAACGTCGCTGGCTCGACAAAGTTCTGCTCCAGTTATGCCGATGTTATAGGATCTTGGATCTCTATAGTTTGTCTTGGTAATTTGTCTTCTGGGGTGTAGTATTTCTTTAATCTATGACCATTGACGGTTCTTTCTCCCCCATTATCATCAAGGATAATGACTGCTCCTGTCGGGTAAATATGTTTGATTGTGAAAGGCCCCGACCATTTTGTACGTAGTTTTCTAGGAAACAATTTCAGTCTGGAATTAAATAGGAGAACCTTATTTCCGATGATTATATCCTTTCTTTTTATGTGGCCATCATGCCACATCTTAGTTTGTTCTTTGTAAATTCTGGCATTGTGGTATGCTGTCATTCGTAGTTCTTCCAATTCCTGTAATTGAAGTTGTCTAGATTCACCGGCACTTTTGAGATCAAGGTTCAATTGCTTGATAGCCCACCAAGCTTTATGTTCTAATTCTACTAGTAGATGACACGACTCTCCATACACCAATCGAAACGGTGTTGTTCCAATTGGTGCTTTGAAAGCTGTGCGATAAGCCCATAAAGCGTCAGGAAGTTTGGTAGACCAATTTGTGCGGTGCCTGTTAACAGTTTTTTCCAAAATAGCCTTGAGTTGCCTGTTAGAGACTTCAACCGGCCCACAAGTCTGTGGGTGATAAGGTGTGGAAACTTTGTGGTTGACACCATATTTTCTTAAAAGTGCTTCGAAACTCCACTCCAGAAAATGAGATCCGCCATCGGATATTATTGTTCTTGGAACACCAAATCTGGGGAATATTATTTCTTTAAACATTTTGATGACTGGTTTGGAATCAGAGGAAGTAGTCGGTAGAGATTCCACCCATTTTGAGACGTAATCCACAACAACTAGAATGTACGTGAATCTGTAAGATGGGGGGAAAGGACCCATGTAATCTATTCCCCAAACATCAAAGAGTTCAACTTCTTGCCACATATTCAAAGGCATTTCGTTCTGTTTGGTTATTCCTCCGGAAAGTTGGCATTTGTCACATGATTGCACGTATTCATGTGCATCCTTTGCGATGGTTGTCTAGTAAAAACCGGATTGAAGAATTTTAAGAGCGGTTTTCTTAGAGCTCATGTGCCTCCCAGTAGGGCCTGAGTGACAGTGCTCTAAAACTGGGATGATTTCTGTTTCTGGAATGCATCAGCGAAAGAGTCCATCAGCGCATAAGCGGAATAGGTAGGGCTCATCCCAGAAATACTGCTTAGCGTCGTGAAGGAATTTTTTTTTGTCATGATATGATGCAGATGGATGGATGATTCCTGTTGCCAAATAATTCATAATGTCGGCATACCATGGAAATCCAGTAGTAACTTTCATTAGTTGATCATCCGGTAGAGAGTCTTGGATGGGTAATTCGTCAATGTCTTTAGCTTTAATGCGACTGAGGTGATCCACGATGACATTTTCAATCCCGCTTTTGTCTTTAATCTCTAGATCAAATTCCTGAAGCATTAACACCCATCTGATAAGTCGGGGTTTAGCATCTTGTTTTTGGATCAAGTATCGTATAGCAGAATGGTCAGTATATACTATGACTTTTGACCCTATTAGGTAAGACCGAAATTTTTCAAAAGCATAGATAACTTCCAGAAACTCTTTTTCAGTAGTAGTATAATTCTTTTGTGCCTCATCAAGCGTCTTGGAGGCATAATATATAACATGAGGCTTTTTGTCTATCCTTTGTCCAAGGATTGCTCCTATAGCATAATCGCTAGCGTCACACATAATTTCAAATGGTTGTGACCAGTCAGGAGCTATTAGAATAGGGGCAGAGATAAGGGCATTCTTCAGAGTCGTGAACCTATTAAGGCATTCTTGGTCAAAAATAAAATCTGCTTCTTTGGTCAGCAAGTGAGTCATTGGCTTTGCTATTTTTGAGAAATCTTTTATAAATCTTCTGTAGAATCCTGCATGACCAAGGAATGCCCTGAATCCTCTGACGTCTTTAGGTGGAGTTAGCTTTGAGATGACATCGACCTTTGCTTTATCTACTTCAATCCCTTTTGCACTTACTCGATGTCCTAGGACCACACCTTCAGTCACCATAAAGTGGCATTTTTCCCAATTCAAGATCAGGTTGGTGTCTTCACATCTTTGTAAGACTTTTCCTAGATTGAGTAAACATTTATCAAAAGAATCTCCGTATATAGAAAAATCATCCATGAAGACTTCCATGATAGATTCTGTTAGTCCGGCGAAGATAGAATTCATACATCTTTGGAAAGTTGCGGGTGTGTTACATAACCCGAAAGGCATTCTTCGGAAGGCATATGTTCCAAAAGGACAAGTGAAGTTTGTTTTTTCTTGATCTTCAGGGTGGATTGGAATTTGGTAAAATCCTGAATATCCATCAAGATAACAGAAAATTTTTTGGTGGGCGAGACGTTCGAGAACTTCATCCAAGAAGGGCAAGGGGAAATGATCTTTCCTTGTTGCTTTATTAAGTTTTCTGTAATCTATGCACATTCTCCACCCAGTTACTGTTCTAGTAGGTACCAGTTCATTCTTATCATTGAGAACAACAGTGGTCCCCCCTTTTTTAGGGACCACATGCACGGGGCTTACCCATTGAGAATCCGAGATTGGGTAGATGATACCTGCCTTCAGGAGTTTGAGAACCTCGATGCGAACTACCTCCTTGAGATTAGGGGTCAACTTCCTTTGATGTTCCCTCGATGGTTTGAATTCTTCCACCATAGGCAATATGTGCATGCATAAAGCTGGGTTTACACCAGTTAAGTCAGTCATTTTATATCCGATAGCTTTCTTGTGTCTCTTTAGCTCATCAAGAAGTCTGTTTTCTTGGTGTTCTTCCAGAGTAGAGATGATAATCACTGGACAAAGTTTCTCACTGTCAAGGAAGACATGTTTGAGTCCCTCGGGTAAGGCCTTCAATTCAGGGGCCTTAGGTGGCTCGGTCGCTTCTATAACGGTGACAGCCATGAGTTCTTCAAAGGTGGTTGTTGGGGCTTCTTCAGCTTTTTCTAAATATTGAAGGCATTGTTGCACTAGTTCATTTGCCGAAAATTCTACTTCCGGGTTTTTCAAGGCACTTTCCAACTCATCGGAGGGTTCATACATTTCTAACTGGGACATTTGATATGTAGCATCTAGGAGAAAAACTTCCTCTTGAATGCTTGGTCCTTTCATGCTGTTAAGGACTCTGAATTGGAAAGCTTCCTTCCCAAGTCTTAGTATAATTGTTCCTGCTTCTACATCGATGAGTGCTCGGGCGGTAGCTAGGAAGGGTCTTCTGAAGATTATCGGGTATCGTAGATCTTCTTGTATGTCCATAATAACGAAATCGCACGGGACTTAAGAATTTGTTCCTATTCTGACAGGTATATCTTCAATAATTCCAAGGGGAGCAGTTATGGTAGAGTCGGATAACTGAATTGTCATTGACATAGGTAACAAATCAGTGAAGCCTAATCGTTTACACATAGAATAGGGCATAATGGATATACTTGCTCCTAGATCTGCTAATCCCTTTTTGCTAGAGCCATTTCCAATCGAACACTGAATACCGAAGGAACCTGGGTCCTTCTTTTTCTTTGGCATTTTGTTAAGCAGAATATATGAAGTGGTCTGAGCTAGTTTCACTATTTCATGCTCTTCTGTCATATATTTTCTCGACAACAGGGTTTTTAGGTATTTGGCCCAAGCGGGCACTTCAGAAAGGGCATCTAGAAATGGGATATCGATATACAGTTTCTTCATAGATTCTTTGAATTTTTGGAACCTAGTGTCCATTTTGGTTCCTTTCAGCCTGTCCGGATAAGGAATTCTAAGTGGAGCTTCTGGCATAGGTCCCTTTTCTTTTTCTCTTTCAGTAGTTGAGCTTTCTGTTGGTGAGATAATAGCTACATCATTGTCATCATGGATGATTCTAATGGTATCAGGAAGGACACGACCATACCTTGTGGTGACAGCATTCAGTTGCTCAGGTCTATTTTGGTCATGCCTTGGGTTTGCCTCTGGTTGCCCAGCAAAAGTACCTACTGGTGGTTTGAACTGAGCAGCAATCTGTGCTAATTGGGCCTCCACAACCTTTTGTTGAGCTTGTTGATTCGCAAGCATGGTCTGCTGAGATTGCAGCATCTGCCTAATTAAAGATATTTCATCAGATGGTTGGGGAGGAGCACTCCTCTGTTGATATTGAGTGACTTGTTGCCCCTGGGGTTGCTGTGGAGGTGCTGTCAACTGCGGTTGTTGTGGCTGCTGCAACTGAGGTTGTTGCAACTGTGGGTGCAGTCCTGGGTATTGATAAGAGGGATTCCTAGGATAATTGGATCGTTGAAACCCATTTCTATAATTCCCTTGATTTTGGGCGAAGTTATTCTGAAATCCTGGGGGTTGTTTGCTGAAAGATCCACCTTGTGTCTGTTGTTGAGGATTGGCAGTTCCTACAAGATTTCCATATTGGAAACCCGGGTGATTTCTTGGTTTGTCTGGATTGTAATACACTTGGTCGGGTATTGAGTGAATAGAATTGACTTGCTCCGGCATTTGGTCCTCAGGGTGTTCAATAATGGGTTCATATTGCGGCACTGGTGGTTGTAAATCCATCATAACATTGTATAACAGGCCACATGATAATGTGGGATGATCAGATGCATGACAGGCTTCACAAGTTCCGGTAGCAGCTTTCACTTGTTGAACCTGAGAGCTTTTCTTCTTGTCGTACTCTCCGAAAGAAGTTTCGAGATCTTGTTTCTTGTTAGCAATAGTCTTCAGGGCTTCTGCAATAGCCTTGAGTTCCATGGATTCTTCAGCTTTGTAAACTTTAAGAACTCCCTTGGTTTGATTAGATGACCTTCCCCAATTAGATTGGTTCTCAGCCCCTATCGTAACTATATTCCAAGCATCTTCATAATTCTTTCTCATAAAGTTTCCTCCAGATGAGGAATCTAAAAATTGCTTTATATCATCACTTACTCCTCTATAGAATGTTTCTATCAGTTGATTTTGAGATATGCCATGGTGAGGGCACTTCCTCAGGAGTTCCTTGAATCTTTCCCAGGCTTCCGTAAGTGTTTCTCCCAGTAGTTGGGCAAAGTGATTATTTTGTCCCTTAATCTCATAGGTTAGTGAGGGTGGAAAGAATTTCTCAAGAAATTTTTCTTCTAAAGGAGTCCAAGTAGTGATGATAGGATGCCTATCCAAAGCATTGTACCATCTTAGAGCTCTCCTAGATAAGGTGAAGTGGAAGAGGTGTAACATTATAGCTTCAAGAGTGACTCCCGCTTGAGGTACAAGTCGGCAGAGTGACTTGAATCTCTTAAGATGATCCATGCAATCGTCTCCCGGTCCTCCAGAGAAAGAAATGCCTTGCATGATTTGGATCCATTGCGTCTGGATTTCGATGTTTGGAATGTTGATAATTGGTGGTCGGACTGGGTGATCATCTTCATAATTCTTTGGGACTGCATAATCCCGAAGTTGTTTGCTTCTTAATGCTAATTGAGCAGCAGCATTCTCGGCTTGGATGCGAGCTTGTTCCTCAGCTCGAATCTCGGCTTGCACTTGAGCACGAGTTTCAGCGATGAGTTGTGCTCTTTGTGCCGCTATGGCGGCGTTAACTCTCTCCGCAACGAGGCGTTGCTCGTCAGCCATTTGTCTGGCTCTTTGGCGATTGAGTCTAATTCTTGGGTGGAAACTTCTTTCTACCTCAGAGTCGTACTCTGGTTCTGGGGAGAATCTGATGCTATGTGGGATTTGCATACACGTTTTCTACCTGAGTAGAAAGAAAATCACACGTTAAGATAATGGAAGGAAACGAAGAAATCAAGAAGATTTGGAGTAGTTATCAAGAAAAAGTGTGAAATCCTAATCAACCAAGAAGTTGTTAAGTAA
This sequence comes from Alisma plantago-aquatica, assembly GCA_963693085.1. NCBI lineage: Eukaryota > Viridiplantae > Streptophyta > Magnoliopsida > Alismatales > Alismataceae > Alisma > Alisma plantago-aquatica. The sequence goes on along the minus strand of OY856414.1, from coordinate 132,643,217 downwards.
AAGCTAAAATGTTCCGTTGTCCCCGGCAACGGCGCCAATTTTTGATGGAGTTTTGCAACGCCACTAAAAATCCTAGAGATGATGAATCTCTAAGTTTAGCCTGGCTTGTATTATGGTAAGATCTCCACCTGCGTGTGCTAAGACACGCGGAAGTCTTATCGTAATATAGTTTAAGGGTCGGATCCACGGGACAACGGTCTTGTTTAGAGTTAAACAAGATGGAAAATGTTTTAGCCATACTTAACTACTTAACGATTGATATTTAGACTGAAAGTTTGATTTGATTGCTTAAACTAGATGCAAGGAAAGTAAAAGCAAGAAAGTAGATATTAAAGTTTGTAGGCAATGATTAAAACCACTAGGATGTTACCAGGTTTCACACCACTACACATGGATCATAAACATGCAACATAATAAAAAGACCTGCAAAGAGAGACTAATCAGCTAGTATCTTTGTAGACGTAGCTTCCTTTCAGATAACCAACTACGAGGAGTGTGGAGTATTACAATGCCAGCCATCCCCTAACGAATGGTCACTTACTTTGCATTACTCCTTCATGAAGTGTGTTCCTCGACCCTACCAAGGTTGCACTTCCATATGTCAACTGATTCCATTTCATAGTATGAAAGTGCAACGATGGGAGTGAGTTTACTCCACTCGTGAAATCACTCCTAGATACCGAAACAGACATATGGTGACTACATATATCTAGAACCAACATTCAATCAATATTCAGATCTAAGGGTATAAACATAGACAATTCATACCAAGAGACAATAAGTAACACAAGTTGGTGATCAAGCAACAAGCATTCATTAAACGATTGATGTTGAGCCAAAAAGGAGAGTATCTCTATTGCAAACGATCGAATTACATTGTATGAAATGAAAACATGGGTAGCGGGGCTACTCCCCGCACCCTAGTGAAAAATACTACTCACTCATCTCAAGAGCAAAGGAGGAAGTGAGAAGAGAGATAAAGAACGACATCTCCACGGAGGAGGGAAGGTTGAACCCTTGGTGGAGAGAGCAACGATCTTCACACTTCGTGGCTGCTTGATGATGGATCTTCTCTTCCCACCTTCTTTGTTAATGAGAGAGAAGGTAGCTTGATGATGGGACGTGGACCTCAAACCGGCAGCCTCGGGGCGATGGATGAAGGATGGAATTGCTCTGGAACTGGAGGGGCAACCTTTGGGCGTCTGAGAGATCCCCCTTTTGAAGTGACTTTTGGGGTCTTATTTATAGGCTTAAGTTGAGCCCAAACGGTCTTGAGACCGTATGAGCTCATACGGTCTTGAGACCGCATAGGCTCATACGGTCTTGAGACCGCATGAACTCAAACGGTCTTGAGACCGCATGAGCTCATACGGTCTTGAGACCGCATGGGCTCATACGGTCTTGAGACCGTATGGGCTCATACGGTCTTGAGACCGCATGGGCTCATACGGTCTTGAGACCGCATGGGCTCATACGGTCTTGAGACCACATGGGCTCATACGGTCTTGAGACCGTATGACACTCATGCGGTCTTGGGACCGTATGGAGTCTTTGTAATATTTTTTTGTGTTTTCCTGCAATAATAAAGAAGAGAAGTTTGGTTTATTGGTATATCAGCAATAAAGTAAAAAGTTAATGATTCTATCTAATTTATCTAAGAAAGAGTATGGAAAATTAAAGAGAACCAATAAGATAACGTCACAAAATGGGAGGTTATCATTATGTACTTTCCTAAAAAGAATGGAATTCCTTCATTAAGAAGCTAACTCTCTCTCGCGTTTGATATATCGTATTACTTGGATATTAGGAATTCGAAATTCCTCTTCTCTTATTTACTTTATAGTTGCTTTTTAATGCTTTGGCACGAAGTCCTATTTTCCTTTATAGAAAAAAATCATCTTTTTAAACAATTTCATATAATTCATTAATAATGCAACACATTATCCTCTTATTTTTCCTTTTTAGTATTTTCTCTTTCTTTCCTCTTTATTGGGACTCCTTGGATCACAATATACTCCATTATTTAGAAATCCTTTTCCAAGGATATTTATTATCCTTCTAGATGCATCTTTATGCCTTATTTCACATTATCTTGTTTATTTCTCATTTAAATATTCCTTTTTGAGGATTTCTTTTTATTTCTCTTTTATTTTCCTCATTGACATTCCTTTTAATATTAACAACCTCATGGATACGAAATTTCCCCAAGAAATCTCATTTATGCCTCTTTTCATTCCTTTTCCACATTATATCATTATTTCCCAATTTCTTTCTTCATAAAGAAATACTTAATTAATCTTTTCTTTTCCTATTGCTTTCTTTTTGCAACCTTGGACTCCTTGGTACCCAAGGAACCCAAGAGGCATGAAATCCTCTTTGGTTTTGCCTTCTAGAGGTTTCTACATATTTCTTTTCTCAAATATCCAATTATTCATTCACTAATTGAATTTTCTTTGTTATTTCCTTGTTATTGGGCCCAATAGACAATAAAGCCCACAAATCAAACAACAAGGCTATTTTAAACGAAATTCATTTATTCAAAACAAATTATATCATTATTTGTCCAAATATCTTTAGTATGAGAAATTACATTTCTCACCAAAGGAACCCAAAAATTGGGGTTATAACATCCTTCCCCTCTTATAGGAATTTTGTCCTCAAAATTCAGGCAAGCAAACAAACAATTCAGGATAAGACTTTTCCATGTCCAACATTGGCCCCTATGTGGGTTTACCGTACTCATGGCGCTTTCACAGAATCTTTATCATCACATATTCTTTTCTCTGAGTTCTTTCATCCTGGCGTCTATAAACTACACAGGTGACTCAGGCCATGTCAGCCTCCCTTGGGGCTCACTAGGTTCATTGCTCAGCACATGGTAGGGGTACCTCACATAGTGCTCTAAATCAGACACATGGAACTCATCACACATTACTTTATCCCGAGGGGTTAGGTCAATCTTAACCTTCTCCACCCATCCATTTCTAATGGACCAATGTATCGGGGACTCAGCTCTCTTAGCTATAACTTAGAGGGGTCAGATTTTCATGTCACATTTTCTCCCACAGTAACTTGTATGTCAGTCTAATTTGCATCTGCTCACAACTCTCATCGTCTCTAGGCTCCTTTCAGCCCTTACACAATCAAAGTGACTTCATCTACATGCACTGGGGTCCCTTTTTCTAACCATCATGTGGTATTTTTCTAACCATCATGTGGCCCTTTTCACCAACATCACCTTACTGAAGTGGTGACCGACACAACCTCCCTTACAGAACTTCATATAAAACCCAATACTGGCTATGGTGGTCATTGTCACATCTTTCATAGGACAGGAACTGTCTCTAGATATCACCTTGAACGAGCACACATGCCCTCATCAGACCCTTTAGTCTGGATCATACTAACCATAGTTAGGGGTGATAAACTATACTAATATTGAGATCTTCATGTACCTACTTCCACTTTATGGAAGTGAACCTTTAGGTCAAACTCAAGAACCTTCGAACTCGCTTCATGGTGTAGTCGAACCATCTCTCTCCTGGGTAGTTTAACTAGATCTGTCCCTTGACAGAACTCTTCCTTTCTCATATTATCTAGGTAAGGCGACCTACCATAACCCATATTGCATCTCGACCTTCTTTGACCCAGGGAAGACCTATCACAACATACATAGTGTTGAGCTCCCATTCCCTCTCAGGGACTCTTTTTTCCTCTATATCGATACACTGGGTTACTGGGGTTCATCCTTTACCTCCTGGCTTGCATGGCCATAAACCACATGCAACCTCATCAGAAGCATCCAAAGTGCTATTTCCATTTTCCACGGTGTATCATGATTTCCTATATGTCATGATCCTTTCAAGATCGATTCCTTCGAAACCCTAAACCACTCTTGTCAGGGTTTCATCACCTTCTTTTCCAAAGAAGTGCACTTGAGGTTCTACCACCATCCTTTCATTGTATCAAGGACTAGACTGGCTGACCAAACAACCCTTAACTTTTCAACGTATCTTGTTACATCTGAGTGTTATCCAAACACCACTCATGTTCAAACTTAGGGTTAGCCAAACAACCTCTTCTAGCTTCTAGTCAAACAAGTCAGATGTATCTCAACTAGAGCATCCATTACCACTTCACATCCTTAGGTATTAGGTAACATTGAAGACATACACTTCCATGTATTTCACTCATCATCTTACTTCAAACTCTATGTCTATCTTCATTAAGAACACTCTCTGATTTCATCATCATGATGATCAAACTCAACCTGGTATAACTTGTAAGTTCCACATAGCTCATGATAAAAAAAACATCCTCATAAGGGGACTACCTCATTCCTCTTAGTGTTTACCAACCATCCATGTATCATTCACTTTGCCAGGGTAGATATCTTCTCTATCCCCATTTCTCGTGGCAACATTCCAACCTACCTCATCTCTTATCCTTGGTGTATGACATGCATAATGTACTATCTCTCACCCCAATAACAAGAGGAAATAAGCTTTTGGCTGCAGTCCAAATATAGAGTTCTTCCTATTCCAAGAGTAGAGATGGTGCATCCCACCTTGCCAGTACACCTTTAAATCTAAGTTGCAACGTGCCACATATGTCTCTTCATCACAAACATCATAATATCAAACTAGTCTTGAACCTACTGAAGTTTATATCCTTGGTCATCTCCTCTAGGTCTATAGGGTACCGACTCTTTTGGGGTGATCCCTCTTCCCTCATGCATCAAGAGAGTGCCCTACTCATCTGCCCTTTGGGTCCCATGAGTTCATGAAGGTGATCAATCTCCTAACCCATGGCCCTCAGACAATGATAGTTGTTACCTCTCGACCCTATGGTCATGTGCAATTGGGGAATTAGGCAACTCCTACTTTCATTGGTCTTATACCTACCTAACCCTAGGATAGACTTAGGATTCTCCATTATAGAACATGTTCACTTAGAACCTTACCCAAGTCTTCATCATCTCTCTTTCTGCATTCATGGGCTGACTCTCATCCGTTCATAAGCATCATGGCAACCTGCCTACCTTGGTCAAGCCCCATACTGGTTACCTCCATGGTAACACATTCACTTGCAATAGAGATGGATATCTATGGGTCTATAGATTCAATCTCATACTATGTACCTTTCACTTAGCTTCAAAGATCCTATGAGACCTCTTCAGGTTACCTTGAACCAACAAAACTAATATACACCCTACCAAAGGGATCCTTCTCCCAAGATGGGAGGAAAACTATCTCTTGATAACAAGGTCACAAAAGCTCTTAGTTCTAGGGTTTACATCCACATGAGCCTACATAACCCTAGCAAGCTATTAAGGCACCAGCAGATCACTTACTGTACCATGCTAGGCCATACTTGTTACACCCCGATCTCACAATTTCCTCAAATCATGAGATTAGGGCATAAGATAGGATTTATATGTAACACAAAGAACACCCTTAATTTTTTTTTTCTTTTCTTTAAAACTCTTGTTTCCCCGCATTGAACCACATAAATCATCTTAACAAGGGAATCTGAACATTTCTTTTACTAATCAGACTTCAATAGTAAAGATATATGTATAAACATTCATGATGTCTCTCACACTTTATACACATAAAACTTGCTAATTAGCATATATATCAAAAGAGGAACAATATTACACATCGTAATTACAACTCTCTCTCTTATCTCTTACTGAGGACCTAGAGTGACAAGGACCGACTGACTCAACTAATCTTGTACTTAACTCTTGTAGCAGATCTACACTGATGCTCCGACCATCTTCAAGTCCACACGGATAACCCTAAAATGTTTGAGTAGAGGGGTGAGCCTACTCGCTCAGTGAATGAGTACTTCAAGGAAACAGACTAATGCACTAATGTGATTACAGATATAATTTTGAGTAAACGATATGAAATTTAACAATAATAAATACTACATTGAGCAGTTCTAAACAATATAATTGAAATAACAAAGAATGTAAATATTGCATCCAAAGAATAACTACTAGAAGACTATGCTCTAGTCTTCCTTAACTCTTTCATTTACAAGGAACTCTGTGAACCTATATGATCATATTTTAGATTATGCCCCAAACATATGTAGTGCAGTCTGCATATGAAACTCGCAGTGCACTACGAGCCCACCGTACAAGACTTAGCGACACACCTGCGAAATGCTAAGTCTGACTTCTCGTCCTGGTCTGCACAGGACTCTCAGGCTCACAAGGCCTCACTGCACTAACTCTGAGTGCTCTGGACTCCTCCGCAACCTGTAGTGCACAGTCGGAGGGTCTCTACGTCTCCGATGCATGGGCGTATCCCCAGGGCTGACCGGGACTTTCTCCGATGCCTGGGCGTATCCCCAGGGCTGACCGGAATTCTACCTCTCAGACTTCGTGTCACCGAGACATTCGGTATTTGTTGCACACGAGTCTCTGATGCCTGGGCGTATCCCCAGGGCTGACAGTTTCACCCCAAAGGTACAGACCGCGCAATGGGGTTCTACGGTGTTGGGGCACCTGAGTCTATTAACTGATTTACATATAAACACTTAAACAGGAATATCACATTTCATACTTATTTCACATTCTGAACATCACTAGAAAACACATATACATCATTTGTCATCTTTAAACATGACTTAGTAACATCCCTTTCTAGGGCATGTCATATCTCATCACCTGCAATTTATGAGATATGTATTGAAAATAAGAAGCCCTGCAGGATGTAGATATCAACTCAGAGAGAACAAGCATATAAAGTTAAATGCACTATAAACATACAATTCAATAATTAAGCATCACCACATCTCATATCGAGACCTTTCATATCACCATAACATGATTCATTGAACACCCTATCCTTAGGGTTTCATTTGCCTTATTCATTCATCATATGCCAACACCCTACTCTTAGGGTTTCATTCGCCTCATTCACCTTTTCATTTGCCTCATTCACTTGTCACATGGCTCTCATAAGGATTTCATAGGATATAAGCATTCACTAAATAAAGATTGTTTTCAACAAATTATATACAATCAATATAGATATGAAACCATGGAAATTTAACTAAATTTAGGTTTCCGTACCATTCACTGAGATATCATGTATCAAGAATAAAATTCAATTAAGATAACCCATGAGGTACATCCTAAATACTTATAAGATTACTAGTCCTTTTCAATAAGGTCGAAACTCTAGTGATATCTCAATTAGGTTAAACCCTAATTACATCATATGGTATAAATCTGAAAAGCATTCTTACTAGGATGTGTTGTATACGTTTCTGATGTGAATCTACCATCAAAGAGTCATTCAAACAGAGAAGGAATCCATATCATATCAATTTGCAACAACTTAAATCAAACGGACATTTCAGGGTTTAGAATCGCATACTAAGCATTTAGGGGTTTGGATGCTATAATCAAATTTCGTGCATTACACTGTTTGAAGGAAGAACCCACTCACCCTAAGGTGTGAAAACACCTCAAAACTGCAGCTCAACTCAGGGAATCTCGAACTCATATCAAATCCCTAGCAAATCTCCCAATTCTTCTTCCATTCAACTCGGAAACCTTGAAAATGAGGGATTATGAAGAAAGGGTGAGAAAAGAGGGAATTTCGACATCATCTTGGATCCAATCAGAGCATGGACGGAATCTTGACATGAGAGATAAGATTCACCATAAAAGTCTATGCAAAGAATCCAAACTTACTTGATTTCACCATTCCTCGGACCGCAAAACCCTAATTCAGCAATTCCACCTCTTTCTCCACTCAAGCCCTAACTCTCCCTCTCTCTCTCTAGATTTTCGTTTCTCTGGAGTGAATGACGAAGAATGAGAGCTACTTGTGTGTGTGGTTGCTCATATAAGTCAATTTGAGCTGCTTGGGTCAATTGCATATTGACCCAACACTCAACTTTAATTATATTGGCTGAATATTCAGTTTCATAATTGTTTCTGTAATTCGCCTACTGAATAGCTAAAAGAAGCTCCAAAAATTCTGGAAATTTTATATGTTATACCTAATGAAGTTGCAGACCTCAAGTAAAAATTTGAGATCATTTCTAGTTACCAATAAATAATAAAAAATCCAACAGTGCACTGCTATATGCAGTCTGCAGCAGATTCTGTCGAGTTGCAAACTCGACCGACAAACAGGTCTGAACATTCTTCATAAATTCTGATATTTTTCAGTGTTGTTCACATTTTATATATCCAAATCATATCCAAATTTGAAGTAAATCAGTGTTACACATAAAATACTAAAAATCATTTAGTGAGACATTCTACTTATCAAATTCTGTATTCATATGTCATTAAAACCCTATTTTGGGCCGAGTAGGGTCTATGCTTCTCAAACCCTAATTCTCAAGACAAAAGAACATTTAGACTTCTTATCATAGTTAAAACATCCTAATTGTGTTATCGTCATTAATTAGATTTCAAGAATGATTATTCCAATTAATCTTTGCAATTGTCTAGGTAAACCCTAGTTTACCTATTAAGCTCAGATGGGGTCGTAACAACTCTCCCCCCCTTAGAATGTTTCATCCTCGAAACATAAACCTACAAGAAAGATACATTCAAGGTTATTCTAAGCTTCTAAAGCCTTCCATGTCATTATATTCTTGTATTTCATACCTGAATGTAGTTTTCAACATTAGATCTTTTAATTCTTTACTAAATCACAACATATTTCAAATAGTTCTCAATGATATCAATCAAATTATTTATGCCACAGTAAAACATAGAATGCAAAGATAAACCACCACGCTTTCGCTGTGCAACTCTGATACTCTGATACAACTATCTCAACTTATGCGGCTCAGAAATTTCTATTGTTCTGTATCACCTTTAAGTGACAAAAGCGAGTTCACCATGCTGTTTTAAACTTTAATAAAGTGCTATTCAAATAGCAAAACATTCTTGAATTAAAAGACTAGATTCAACAATCAATTGCACAATACTACTCTTGGCATCCCCATTGGGTCATGGATGCATGAGGTGAAGCATTACCACCTCATTCCATACTATCCTGTTTCGATCCTGGGACCTGTGGGTTATGGGCCCACACACAATTCAAAGTGTAACCATCGTATTATATCATTTTAGGGTTTCAACAACAGTAATAAGGTAATCCACAATTGTATCAGTCATTCAAGCATTAATCATACTCAATTACCATCACTCAGTTATATTAGAGCTAGGTATAACAAGCTACACCTCATTAGGGTTACTTGTCCAGACAATCTGATTATCATCTCTTTCTATTAATATGAGTGAATACGTATGACTACCTTGTTCAGGGTATCTCTCCATGTGTTCTGACATCATCCAAACCGTATCACCATATCACAAATACACAATAGTAAGATGCATATTAGGTATGAATTACTACAACTATCATACGCCTTTAATTTAACATATAGCTTGCACAAATACACTGAAATCATATGTAGAACCAACTTTCATACCTTAATATGCCTTCAACAAATTATACATGTAAAAACAAATTCACATATTACACAAAGCTAGTGTTTTCCCATATCTCTCTGCTCATTCATTACTTCTTTACTTTTTGCTACCTATCCTTTTCATATGATTATATACAATAAACATCATTAACATTGAAGCATTTAAGATAGGAATAGATTATTCATCATTCTTGCTATCACACAAGAATTTATTTCTTATCGCACTTCATCATATTGTATGTCACTATTACATTCATTAGATGACCCCACCAAGGTAGTTATGCACCATATATGATTCATTTTCTCTTATCATTTCATTCCCACCTTGCTCTCATTAAGGAATATATGAAAGAGAAGATGATTTTAAGACTTGGAATACTTGTATTCAAACATTCCCTTAATACATTCTCGTATGTAGATTTACATAGTTATCAATAGAGATATTTGATTAATTAGCACTTGCTTGAATCTCACAACCTCTTTATTTTATAACTTCTCCATCATATTTCAAACCCTTTCTTACGTTTCATAGTCCTCTTACCATATACTACTCTTTAACCCGTCATCTTTAATTCTAAATTTTTCTCTTATGACCATGTTGCTTATTCATATGTATGGTCATGTATACCATGTTGCACATATTTCCTCCTTTATCTTTATACTATTGTGATGTTAACGTTCTAAATTAATAGTCCCTCTATTAGTTTTTCCTCATGTTGAATACATTACATATTCTTCATTTTTAAATCAAGTGGATCATGCATGGGTCAAACATAGTTTTTCTTTCAATCAAGTTTTTCTCTCCTGAATACAGTCTACCTTTGTATGACTTATTCATTCGTTAAACTACACCTATGTTCTTTGCTTAGAAACTAGTTTGTTGTTCTAGTCTTATGAATTACATGTTCATACGATTCTCTTTACTTTTACTCTTTTGAAGACTCTTTACTTCTATGGACCTATTGAATGCTCAACCCTATTCTCCACTTAGCCTTTGCTTTAGAGTTCATAAAAGCATTATACTCAATTATATGATTCATTCTTCATGATTGATTCTTGCTATCTTGAACCATACATACATTTCACATATCTTTTCTATATTTCATATGTATAGCTCATATAATATTAATCAATAAACTGATTATGAACTTCATATCATGTTCTATTATTCCCAATTAAGGGTTTCTCATATGAGGCCCCAAAATTGAACCTCAGATACCAGTTTCAACTGATTCTTAGTTGTTCTGATCTTGCCCATCTGTTTCAACATCTTACTGTATGTACATTCTCACTCTAATGTGGGTCTAATTATTCCAATTCTATTCTTATTATACTATTGATTGGATTCATTAGATCCCAGTAACGCATCCTTCCATCCGGACCAGGCCAAACCTGAAGTCCTGAAGCCAAGAACTACTGAGGATTACTCAACTTCTATTCATCTCAAAAGTGTGGAAGAAAACTTATCCACTAAGGAAAGATCATTCAAAGATGATTTCTAATCTACATGTTACAAAGAATGAAATCAATAAATGCTACAACTGCATAGTGTACAACAGATATTAAAGACCCATATTTCAAAGTATTGAATATTTCAATTCAAACATATAAGAGCATTTCTATACATTTCCAACAAAAACAACATTATGAAATGTAAGCTCTATCTCCTTTTACATTTATGCTCTTAATTCTTGTTTCTTTTCTCGTTTTCTAACCCTAACATTTCTAGGGTTCCTCTCTAGCCCATTCTTCCACTGTATACCTGGCCAGGGTATACATGAGAGAATAGACATAGTAGCTTGTACTGGTTGATCCAAGTACTCAGATATCAGGCCAGGATATCCAAATACTCAAATCCCCCAAGCTAACATCAAAACATCTCCTATCTGCCACACTTAAGACTCTAACTTACTAACTTAATGGTCCTTGACAACTCACCCTAAGCTCTGATACCAAGCTGTTACACCCCGATCTCACAATTTCCTCAAATCATGAGATTAGGGCATAAGATAGGATTTATATGTAACACAAAGAACACCCTTAATTTTTTTTTCTTTTCTTTAAAACTCTTGTTTCCCCGCATTGAACCACATAAATCATCTTAACAAGGGAATCTGAACATTTCTTTTACTAATCAGACTTCAATAGTAAAGATACATGTACAAACATTCATGATGTCTCTCACACTTTATACACATAAAACTTGCTAATTAGCATATATATCAAAAGAGGAACAATATTACACATCGTAATTACAACTCTCTCTCTTATCTCTTACTGAGGACCTAGAGTGACAAGGACCGACTGACTCAACTAATCTTGTAGTTAACTCTTGTAGCAGATCTACACTGATGCTCCGACCATCTTCAAGTCCACGCGGATAACCCTAAAATGTTTGAGTAGAGGGGTGAGCCTACTCGCTCAGTGAATGAGTACTTCAAGGAAACAGACTAATGCACTAATGTGATTACAGATATAATTTTGAGTAAACGATATGAAATTTAACAATAATAAATACTACATTGAGCAGTTCTAAACAATATAATTGAAATAACAAAGAATGTAAATATTGCATCCAAAGAATAACTACTAGAAGACTATGCTCTAGTCTTCCTTAACTCTTTCATTTATAAGGAACTCTGTGAACCTATATGATCATATTTTAGATTATGCCCCAAACATATGCAGTGCACTCTGCATATGAAACTCGCAGTGCACTACGAGCCCACCGTACAAGACTTAGCGACACACCCGGGAAATGCTAAGTCTGACTTCTCATCCTGGTCTACACAGGACTCTCAGGCTCACAAGGCCTCACTGCACTAACTCTGAGTGCTCTGGACTCCTCCGCAACCTGTAGTGCACAGTCGGAGGGTCTCTAAGTCTCCGATGCCTGGGCGTATCCCCAGGGCTGACCGGGACTTTCTCCGATGCCTGGGCGTATCCCCAGGGCTGACCGGAATTCTACCTCTCAGACTTCGTGTCACCGAGACATTCGGTATTTGTTGGACACGAGTCTCTGATGCCTGGGCGTATCCCCAGGGCTGACACTTTCACCCCAAAGGTACAGACCGCGCAATGGGGTTCTACGGTGTTGGGGCACCTGAGTCTATTAACTGATTTACATATAAACACTTAATCAGGAATATCACATTTCATACTTATTTCACATTCTGAACATCACTAGAAAACACATATACATCATTTGTCATCTTTAAACATGACTTAGTAACATCCCTTTCTAGGGAATGTCATATCTCATCACCTGCAATTTACGAGATATGTATTGAAAATAAGAAGCCCTGCAGTATGTAGATATCAACTCAGAGAGAACAAGCATATAAAGTTAAATGCACTAGAAACATACAATTCAATAATTAAGCATCACCACATCTCATATCGAGACCTTTCATATCACCATAACATGATTCATTGAACACCGTATCTGTGGGCTCTGATCTCCAAACCATGACATAAACACGATTAAAACTTAGCGGAAGCGAATCGGTAATCAGCGGAAGACAAAAATCACGGGAAATTAAAACTTTTCGTGACAAGAGCTTGAATCCATAAAAGCTTCTTTCATAAAGTGAGGTAAACTGTTTACATCTCAGGATAATTACTTCTTGAGTAATTATATACATCAAGATACAAAATCTCAAGATCACTATACAAAAGACTCCAAGACCTCAGAGTACAGAGGACACATAGGACTGACTCTAACTACACCATATGGCAGGACAATCTCCACCTGAGATTACTGCTGCCCCTGATGCTGCTGCTGAGACTGATCACCTGTAGGCTGGTTCCTTCGTCTCCGACGTCCACCTAAAAAGTTGAAGCCTACGGGGTGAGACAATTATACATAATTGTCCCAGCGAGAGTTATAACTCTTCTCCAGAAGCTTTATTATAACATCAAAGAATATTTTAAGCAGTAAAGCCTTCAAAGTATTCTATAACAGTTGCGGTTATAACAAGATCTCTACAATTTAGGAGATATGGAGAATATAAACATTATTGCAATGTAACATCAATCAACTAACTTGGAGTCATCTCTAACAAGTTATACTACATGGTTGATTATGTTTTACAAACAACATTATGCCCTGTGGAGATGAGGCTTACCACTCATACTCCAACTGATCGCTGAGAAGTCACATCAGTATCATACATAGGTCATTAAGAGAGCCGGATTCTCATGACCTTCACCTTCCTCAGTCAGTAAGAGGATCACTTGTAGGACATCTTGTGTCTTTACTTAATATAGCTCACCAGGGTAAACTGGTCCTTCGCTATTCTAGAGTCACAGTGGCGTTCTGTACTCTCTTCGTCATGAGGAGGTTTCATATTTACCTACCACTGATACATATATCTGTGCTTTCTTCGTCATCAGGAGGTTTCATGTTTACCTACCACTGATACGGTATGAAATTATAGTGAAGGATGGATGGATTCCACATCTACATCACTTTCCTACACTAGGATGTAAGGTTCTACACATCCATGTACCCCACATACTCAAAAGTATGTGCTCCAGGAGTTCCCTGAGGGAAACCTGTTTCACCATCACTTAATCTCTGACAATGATGGATCTATGATCAGGGCTCTACATTATACTTGATTAGTTAGGTACATTCAGTATTCTTTAACATCATACATTGTTCTTCAAACAATAACAGTAGCATAGCAGCTATAAAAGAAGAATACTAAATGTAACAGGCCTAACTCATATCAATCATCATTTCTCATTATCCTCATCACAAGTCATCTCTAAGGCATGACCCTGATGGTATTCATGGCTCTCACAGCCCATTATCAGTATAGGATGCCACTGACAAGACATCAGATTACTTTCCTTATTCATAAGGCTAACAACATGCCTTTAATGAATATAACATCATCATCCATACCTGGATATGATTACCTTCATATCAGAACCTGCATGGTTAATACAACTGATAAAGGTAATACAAAAATAAGGGATACACTTCCTACTCTTGTCATAAGAGTTGAATCTCTAATTCTCATCAAATAGAGTTTAATACTCAAAAGCATGCCATTACCCTTGAATCAGGGTTTACTATTCACATTACATGTCATCACCCTTGAATTAGGGTTTACTATTCACATTACATGTCATCACCCTTGAATTAGGGTTTACTATTCATATCAAGGTGAATTGAACTCATAACATCATCATGTATGAGTAACATCTTCATTGATGCTCTTGGATTAGTTAAAGGTTCATCATTTATCATAATTAGGGTTCCTATGATCTCACACAGGTGGATCATACCCAAATTATGCTCATTCCTGTGCATTGGAGATGCTTTAATTGAATTCCCACTTAAAAAGGGTACTTTCTCTCTCTAGAAGTACTTTCTCTCTCTAGAAGTACTTTCTCTCTCATCATGAGGTTAGGTGATGTCAACATTACTCTAAATCAGGTCGGATTAAGTCATCATAGGCTAACATAACCCAACACATCACTATCATGTGATTAGGGTTTGATTTGATCAAGGTATTACTTAATTTACTCTTCAGGGGTATTTTGGTAATTCACCCCACTGATCATCATCATGGTCAAAATCCTAGTCAATTAACCACTTAACATCCTAGGTTATAATTAGGGTTTTGATTAGGGCAACATTGAACCATTTATATCATCAATTGATTGAATAAAGTCAACCTTGACTCACATTGATTGATTTCAATTATCAACCTTCAATCAAATTGAGATCGTTTGAAAGTGTTGACCGTTTGCCCACTTTGACTTTACAAGACCGCGAGCCTCCTTAGGCTTCAAGACCGCAAGCCTCCTTAGGTTTCAAAACCGTGAAGCCATTCAAGTGGTTCAAGACCGCGAAGCCATTCAAGTTGAAGTTGAGACCGCGAAGAGACATTGACCGTTTGCCCACTTTGACCTTAGGACCGTGAGGCCCCTCGTGGTCTTGAGACCGTGAGCCCCCTCACGGTCTTGAGACCGTGAGCCCTCTCACGACCTTGAGACCGCGAGCCTCCTCACGACCTTGAGACCGCGAGCTCACATGGTCTTAACCACTTAGACCATCAACGGGATTCGATGATACAACCGATAATGTCAACCAATATTGAAGCCCTCAAAAGGTCAAAGCTACGTTGACCACTTATGGATTGGGTTAATTAAGATTATGCTTCACCACTTAGTCATTCAATAGACCCTCAATTGTTGACCAATTAGGGTTGAAGTCGATTCAATTAGGGTCTATCAATGTTCACCCATCAACACTCAACAATGTGACTCAACACAAGGTTGAACCCTTCAATTGAGCTCCAATTGGGCCCAAACTTGGCCCAAACGGTCTTGCGGTCATTTGGGTGGACCCCACATGGTCTTCAGACCGTTTTCCAAGATTACATCAAAATCTAAGGTGATTTGATAGAGGTTGAACCATGATTGGGTCACCAAATCAGCATTTTAATCAATTGATAACTTATTTGCAATTAGGTCCTCAATTGGTCAAAATACTTAACCCTAGACCTTCAAAAGGTCTTGGGTGATTGTCCTCTCGGTCTTGAAGACCGTTTGGATGAGTTCCAAACGGTCTTGAGACCGTTTGCCCATCCAATTTTGGATTCTAGTGCAAATTCATCAAGGTCTGACCTATTGAGTTGATGATCATATCAATGTTTAATTGCAAAGTAATTTGGTGTAATAATACCTTCAATTGGTCAACTATTCTTGACCCCAGACCTCCAAACGGTCATGGTTCATTGCCCTCGCGGTCTTGAGACTGTTTGGGTAACCCCTAAATGGTCTTGAGACCGTTTAGGTCAATCAACCCTAAAAACCCTAATTAGGTCACCATAATTTCAGTACTGATTTCATCTAGGGTTAGCCCTAGTATTCACCCTTCAACTGTTAGCCCGTTTGGAATTAGACCATCAAACTTGGTGAGTTGTTAATTAACATTATTTTGAACAGTAATCTCATACGGTCAACACCTGGTCAACGACCTTACACGGTCTTGAGACCGTTTGCCCAAAAAGGCAATTTCAGACCGTTTGAGAATCAGGAATTAATTCATTTAAAGTTGTTATTTAAAAAGGTCATATCTCCCGATTCCTTTGGAGTTAGCCTCCCGAATTTTGAGGGTAATTATCCTATATAATTAGGAACAGGTTTCTGAAACGGTCCATGCCCGGTCAACGGGGCCAAACGGTCTTGGAGACCGTTTGCCCTGTCGCGGTCTCGAGACCGTTTCCTCACCTCGCGGTCTTGAGACCGAGAGAGCAAACTGGTGAGACCGTTTAAGGGAGTGAAAAGCGGTGGGTTTTTCTTGGTAATCACGCCTTCATCTCCTAGCTCAAGAACAGTACGAATATCCCATGGATTTGCTTGCAAAATAGCAGGGAAAAGTAGGGAAACACTAAGAGTTATCATCCAACCGCATATAAAGATGCACATAGTAAAGCATGGGTTTAGAGTTATAAAACCCGCCTAAAGCTTGCTTCTTGAGCTCCAAGCTTTCAAGATCCAAGCTATAATGGCGTCCTTGAGTTATTACAGGTTGGCCAAGGTGAAAACTCCAAGGAAGGATGAAAAGAGATGGCTAGAAAGGTAGGGTTTCAAGAGTTAGCCATGAAGATGACCTTGAATTCGAGTTCTAACCATGGAATTAAGCAAGAAGAGGGGTTTAAACCTACCTTGCACCCCTTGGTCGTCCTCCTTAGCTCCAAGGCATTCCTTGGTCGTCTTTGGTGAAATGAAACAGTTAGGGAACGAAGGGTAAGTTCCCTTGCAACTAAGGGGAGGAGAGCTTATATACATGGGGTAGGATTTTCAACATAAGTTCATAAGTTGTCCATAATTCCAAATAGGTCCCTCCTTTACTTGATCGTCCCTTCCTCTTTATTATAAGGACAAACCTTCTCTTAAGGTCTTAGGAAAAGGAGGTAAAGGAGAGAAAGCTAATAGTAAGGTACATGCATAAAAAGATATTGCACATATACCCTGATTATTCAATCACAAGGCATATCTCATAACTTGATAATTCAATTGAGGTGACTTCCTCATCATTTCTTCTCTTAATGATGGCAAGAGTCTAAAAGATACATTAGATGACATATTTCACAATTTGTATCCCTTAATTTGGGTAAATTGCATTTTACCCCAAATTAGGGTTTCAAGCACCGGGATTGTTTCCACAGCTGCACCTTGGTGCCCTAGCTTGGGAAATCCCTCAAACTTTGCTAAAAATATTTCTCATGATGTCTCAACATCAGAGGAACATCTCAACATGTGAAAATTGCAAGCTAACCCTTTTAACTGGGTAAATTGCACATAGGTCCCTGTATATCAAAACAATGCTACAACTTTAAATAAAAAGGAGCAAATACTGAAATATATGTTTCTGAGAGACTTAATTACATGCTCAGAGTTAATCACAAAGATTTATTCACATATTTAGGCAAAACACCTAGGGTTAACTCATAACCTAGGTCAGGGATGTTACAAATTATCCACCCCTTACAAGGATTTCGTCCCCGAAATCGATAAAACATACTACGAGAAAAGGGCAGGATACTTCCTTCTCATCTCATCCTATAACTCCCAAGTGGCTTCTTCAATACCACGATGGTTCCAGAGGACTTTCACAAGACTTATATCTTTCTTCTTTAACTTTTTAATTCGTTTATCAAGGATTGACACTGGTCCTTCCTCATAGGATATGTCATCATTCAATTCTACCTCCATAGGTTGTAGAACTGAATCGGTGTCTGGGTGACATTTCTTCAACATAGAAATGTGAAATACATGATGTAACCTCTGTAATTCAGGTGGTAGCTCTAGTCTATATGCTACCTTTCCAATCCGTTCGATGATTGGATAAGGCCCCATATATCTAGGAGCTAACTTCCCTTTCCTTCCAAAACGAAGGACCCCTTTCCAAGGTGAGACCTTGAGATACACTCTGTCTCCAACCTGGAACTCTAAGGGTCTACGACGTTTATCAGCATAAGATTTCTGCCTGTCCTGAGCAGTCTTAATCTTATGTTGTATAACTTTAATCTTTTCTGTGGTTTGCTGTACCAGGTCAGGACCTAACAACTGGTGCTCACCAGTCTCAAACCAACACAAGGGTGATCTACAACGTCTACCATATAAGGCTTCATAAGGTGCCATATCAATACTATGCTGGTAGCTATTGTTATAGGCAAACTCTATCAAGCTTAGGTGTAGATCCCAACTTCCGGTGAACTGGAGAACACATGCTCACAATAGGTCTTCTAAGGTTTGTATGGTCCTTTCCGACTGTCCATCAGTCTGTGGATGAAAGGCCGTACTAAACCTCAGCTTAGTGCCTAAGGCTCTGTGCAACTGTTCCCAAAAACGGCTTGTAAACTGAGGACCTCTGTCAGAAACTATTGTGACAGGAACTCCGTGCAAACGCACTATCTCTTGAACATACAACTCTGATAACCTTTCAGCAGAATAGGTTGTTTTGACAGGTAAGAAATATGCTGTCTTAGTCAACCTATCAACAATTACCCAAATGGAATCATGTCCTTTGCTTGTCCTGGGTAGGCCAACAACAAAGTCCATGGTCACATGGTCCCACTTCCACTGTGATATAGGTAAAGGTTGCATTGTTCCTGCAGGCTTCTGGTGTTCAGCTTTAACTTGCTGACACACAGGGTACCTCAGAACAAGCTCTGCAACATCCTTCTTCATCCCAGGACACCAATACAGATCTTTCAAATTCCGATACATCTTGGTGCTCCCTGGATGCATAGCATACATGGAAGAATGGGCTTCTTCCAGGACTAACTTTCTCAAGTTGTCCACATCTGGCACTATCATTCTTCCATTATAACAAGCTACTTGATCTTCTGAGTCATGAAAACCATCTTGCTTCTCATTTCCATACTCAGATCTTATATGTTGAACTGCAGCATCACCTAGCTGTGCCTCTTTAATCTGCTCCCTTAGGGTAGGTTTAATATGCATCTCAGCTAACAAACCGGATAACAATGACACCTTCAACTGTACATTGTCTTGCCTTAAAGAGATAAGCATATCTCTTCTAGAGCATACTAAAGGGTTTAGTTGTGCTCTATTCATGGTTGATGTTGCTGATTTCCTACTCAAGGCATCTGCAACAACATTAGCCTTGCCTGGATGGTAATCAATTATACAGTCGTAGTCCTTGATTAACTCCATCCAGCGACGTTGCCTCATGTTGAGCTCATGCTGGGAGAAGATATATTTAAGGTTTTTGTGGTCTGTGAAAATCTGGAATGTTTCTTCGTAGAGATAGTGCCTCCAGATCTTCAAAGCATGAACCACAGCAGCTAACTCCAGATCGTGTGTTGGATAATTCTCCTCGTGTTTCTTAAGCTGTCGGGAAGCAAAAGAAATCACTTGTTTATCCTACATCAACACACATCCTAGTCCGTTCTTGGAAGCATCGCAGAAAACTATATATCCTTTTCCTTGTTCAGGTAGCACTAGCACAGGTGCACTTGTCAACCTCTCCTTTAGCAACTGGAAAGACTGTTGACACTTATCACTCCAGGAAAAAGGAACATCTTTCCGGGTCAACTTGGTCAAAGGTAAAGCTATAGAACTAAAGTTCTTAATGAACCTTCGATAATAGCCAGCCAACCCCAAGAAACTTCGAATCTCCGTCGGTGTCTTCGGTTGTTCCCATTGTAGAACAAATTCTACCTTTGTAGGGTCAACACGAATTCCTGAGGCGGATATTACATGTCCAAGAAAAGATACTTCTGGCAGCCAGAACTCACACTTGCTAAACTTAGCATACAGCTTATGTTCTCTTAGCAAGGTCAAAGCTTGGCGAAGATGTTGCTCATGCTGCTGAGCATCCTTACTATAAATCAGAATGTCATCTATGAAGACGACAACACACTGATCAAGGAAAGGTCAAAAAACTCTATTCATGAGTTCCATAAATGCAGCTGGTGCATTGGTTAGTCCAAACGACATAACCGTGAACTCATAGTGACCATATCGTGTCCTAAAAGTAGACTTGGATATGTCACTATCCTTAATACGGAGTTGGTGATATCCAGACCTCAAGTCTATCTTTGAAAAGACTGTTGCACCACGCAACTGGTCAAAGAGATCATCAATCCTCGGCAGAGGATACTTATTCTTTATTGTTACTTTATTGAGTTGTCTGTAATCAATGCACAACCGCATTGACCCATCTTTCTTTTTAACAAACAAGACCGGAGAACCCCAAGGTGAAGTACTCGGTCGGATAAAACCTCTCTCAAGTAGCTCTTGAAGCTGTTTCTTGAGTTCTGCCATCTCGGCAGGCGCCATCCTATACGGAGTTTGAGCTATGGGTTTCGTATCTGGGATCAGATTAATTTCAAAATCAATATCCCGAGGTGGTGGTATACCAGGAAGTTCTTCAGGAAACACATCTTCGAATTCCCTGACTATAGGAACTTCGGCAGGATTGGAACTTTCCTTGGTAACATCTACCACATGGGCTAAGAATGCATGACATCCTTGCCTCAACAGCTTATCAGCAACCATAGCTGACACAAGACAGGTGGGCAGAATCTTTCTTTCACCTTGAAAGATCCATGTGTTGCTTTCATCAGCAAACACAGCCAACTTGGACTCACAATCCAAGACAACTCTATACCTTTCTAAGGTATCCATCCCGAGGATTATATCAAATCCCTGCATATCAAGTGGTATAAGATCCACTTGAATGCGATGGTCAGAAAAGAAAAGGATGCAGGGAGAACATACCTCCTGCAAAACGGCAGACCCACTCAATGGAGTCTTTAACAACAAACTATCTGCTCTATGACTAACAGTCACATTGCAGTTACGAATCACTTTACGAGTGATGAAAGAGTGCGTAGCACCCGGATCAATCAGAACAGATACATCACATGATATAGACATATCAGAATATAAAAGTTTCATCTGACCTGCCACTACCCGTGGATTGACCACTGCCTCAGGTGGGTTCATAGCATAGAACCTTGCAGTCGCCTGGTGTTGAGGTGGTGCTGATGATCCAGCTTGAGACGCGTGTCCACGTCCTCGAGCTGCTCCTTGATGTTGTCTATTCTGAGATCCCTGTTGATTCTGTCTCGGAGGTTGTTGTGTCACACTAGCAGGCCTAGAACGGCAATCCTTCATCAAATGTCCCACCTTACCACAGTTGTAGCAACTCTTCTCCTGTTGCTGTGGTCTGGGTGGTCCAGTAACTGACACTGATGCAGAACTGTGCGTCCCTTGAAGCGGTTGACTCCGTCCTCTACCTCTGCTTGGTGTCCATTGAGTTTGAAAACTCGATCTGGGTGGTGGAGGGTTAGGTGCAGAGAATCTAGGTTTCTTGGAATCCCTAGATGAAGAACCCTAGAACTGTGGATATCTTTTATGGGTTTGTCTTTTCTCAATCACAGATCTCTCTATCCTTCGGACTGACTCAACGAAGGTAGAGAATCTCTCTCTGTTTTCTAAGGCAGTCACAGGGGTTGACATATCAGAATTCAAACCCTTCTCGAACCTTCTCATTCTTTCCTCATCCGTAGCAGCCATGTGCGGACAGAACCACAACAATTCCATGAACTTAGCTTCATACTCACTAATGTTCATCATACCCTGCCTTAGTTTCTCAAACTGAGAGATCTTCTCATCTAGGAAGGTCTTTGGAAAATATCTATTGATAAATTCCCGACGAAACTCTTCCCATGAGAACTCTACTCCAGGTCTCTTCTGCTCTTCCATGTTCCACCAGTGACCAGCACTGCCTTTGAGAAGATAGACAACATGTCTAACCTTCTCAGCTTCCGGAATCATAAGAATCCTGAAAGCCTTCTCCAACTCTGTCAACCATAAGTCAGCATCTGCAGGGTCGACAGTTCCGAAGTACTCGATAGCTCCGACACGACGAAGTCGTTCGAATGTCTTACCGATACCTTGTACTTCAGGATGGACAAGTTCCCTAGGTGCAGGAATGGGCATCCTATCGGTTATATGTGTCATGGCAGTCATGAACTGCCTGAACATCATCTGTACAGCTGGGTCACTCATGTCAGCTGGGTCGAATTGGGGTGGCTCTCTTGGCGACTCAGGTGCAGGTTGTTCTATTCTCGGAACTCTTGCACCGCCTCGAGGTGCACTAGCACTACTCTCTTCCATGTGCTCATCACGATGTTTTGACATTCTTATGTATCTTCTTCTCCTGAGGAGTAGAAGATTCTATTAGATGAGGAAGGAGTACTAAAGGTAGACTCAACATCCTAAGTCCTATGCCTATGTAGACTCAACTGAACCTGGAGCTCTGATACCACTAGTTGTGGGCTCTGATCTCCAAACCATGACATAAACACGATTAAAACTTAGCGGAAGCGAATCGGTAATCAGCGGAAGACAAAAATCACGGGAAATTAAAACTTTTCGTGACAAGAGCTTGAATCCATAAAAGCTTCTTTCATAAAGTGAGGTAAACTGTTTACATCTCAGGATAATTACTTCTTGAGTAATTATATACATCAAGATACAAAATCTCAAGATCACTATACAAAAGACTCCAAGACCTGAGAGTACAGAGGACACATAGGACTGACTCTAACTACACCATATGGCAGGACAATCTCCACCTGAGATTACTGTTGCCCCTGATGCTGCTACTGAGACTGATCACCTGTAGGCTGGTTCCTTCGTCTCCGACGTCCACCTAAAAAGTTGAAGCCTACGGGGTGAGACAATTATACATAATTGTCCTAGCGAGAGTTATAACTCTTCTCCAGAAGCTTTATTATAACATCAAAGAATATTTTAAGCAGTAAAGCCTTCAAAGTATTCTATAACAGTTGCGGTTATAACAAGATCTCTACAATTTAGGAGATATGGAGAATATAAACATTATTGCAATGTAACATCAATCAACTAACTTGGAGTCATCTCTAACAAGTTATACTACATGGTTGATTATGTTTTACAAACAACATTATGCCCTGTGGAGATGATGCTTACCACTCATACTCCAACTGATCGCTGAGAAGTCACATCAGTATCATACATAGGTCATTAAGAGAGCCGGATTCTCATGACCTTCACCTTCCTCAGTCAGTAAGAGGATCACTTGTAGGACATCTTGTGTCTTTACTTAATATAGCTCACCAGGGTAAACTGGTCCTTCGCTATTCTAGAGTCACAGTGGCGTTCTGTACTCTCTTCGTCATGAGGAGGTTTCATATTTACCTACCACTGATACGGATATATGTGCTTTCTTCGTCATCAGGAGGTTTCATGTTTACCTACCACTGATACGGTATGAAATTATAGTGAAGGATGGATGGATTCCACATCTACATCACTTTCCTACACTAGGATGTAAGGTTCTACACATCCATGTACCCCACATACTCAAAAGTATGTGCTCCAGGAGTTCCCTGAGGAAAACCTGTTTCACCATCACTTAATCTCTGACAATGATGGATCTATGATCAGGGCTCTACATTATACTTGATTAGTTAGGTACATTCAGTATTCTTTAACAGCATACATTGTTCTTCAAACAATAACAGTAGCATAGCAGCTATAAAAGAAGAATACTAAATGTAACAGGCCTAACTCATATCAATCATCATTTCTCATTATCCTCATCACAAGTCATCTCTAAGGCATGACCCTGATGGTATTCATGGCTCTCACAGCCCATTATCAGTATAGGATGCCACTGACAAGACATCAGATTACTTTACTTATTCATAAGGCTAACAACATGCCTTTAATGAATATAACATCATCATCCATACCTGGATATGATTACCTTCATATCAGAACCTGCATGGTTAATACAACTGATAAAGGTAATACAAAAATAAGGGATACACTTCCTACTCTTGTCATAAGAGTTGAATCTCTAATTCTCATCAAATAGAGTTTAATACTCAAAAGCATGCCATTACCCTTGAATTAGGGTTTACTATTCACATTACATGTCATCACCCTTGAATTAGGGTTTACTATTCACATTACATGTCATCACCCTTGAATTAGGGTTTACTATTCATATCAAGGTGAATTGAACTCATAACATCATCATGTATGAGTAACATCTTCATTGATGCTCTTGGATTAGTTAAAGGTTCATCATTTATCATAATTAGGGTTCGTATGATCTCACACAGGTGGATCATACCCAAATTATGCTCATTCCTGTGCATTGGAGATGCTTTAATTGAATTCCCACTTAAAAAGGGTACTTTCTCTCTCTAGAAGTACTTTCTCTCTCTAGAAGTACTTTCTCTCTCATCATGAGGTTAGGTGATGTCAACATTACTCTAAATCAGGTCGGATTAAGTCATCATAGGCTAACATAACCCAACACATCACTATCATGTGATTAGGGTTTGATTTGATCAAGGTATTACTTAATTTACTCTTCAGGGGTATTTTGGTAATTCACCCCATTGATCATCATCATGGTCAAAATCCTAGTCAATTAACCACTTAACATCCTAGGTTATCATTAGGGTTTTGATTAGGGCAACATTGAACCATTTATATCATCAATTGATTGAATAAAGTCAACCTTGACTCACATTGACTGATTTCAATTATCAACCTTCAATCGAATTGAGATCGTTTGAAAGTGTTCACTGTTTGCCCACTTTGACTTTCCAAGACCGCGAGCCTCCTTAGGCTTCAAGACCGCGAGCCTCCTTAGGCTTCAAGACCGCGAAGCCATTCAAGTGGTTCAAGACCGCGAAGCCATTCAAGTTGAAGTTGAGACCGCGAAGAGACGTTGACTGTTTGCCCACTTTGACCTCAGGACCGTGAGGCCCCTCACGGTCTTGAGACCGTGAGCCCTCTCACGACCTTGAGACCGCGAGCCTCCTCACGACCTTGAGACCGCGAGCTCACATGGTCTTAACCACTTAGACCATCAACGGGATTCGATGATACAACTGATAATGTCAACCAATATTGAAGCCCTCAAAAGGTCAAAGCTACATTGACCACTTATGGATTGGGTTAATTAAGATTATGCTTGACCACTTAGTCATTCAATAGACCCTCAATTGTTGACCAATTAGGGTTGAAGTCGATTCAATTAGGGTCTATCATTGTTCACCCATCAACACTCAACAATGTGACTCAACACAAGGTTGAACCCTTCAATTGAGCTCCAATTGGGCCCAAACTTGGCCCAAACGGTCTTGAGGTCATTTGGGTGGACCCCATATGGTCTTGAGACCGTTTGCCCAAGATTACATCAAAATATAAGGTGATTTGATAGAGGTTGAACCATGATTGGGTCACCAAATCAGCATTTTAATCAATTGATAACTTATTTGCAATTAGGTCCTCAATTGGTCAAAATACTTAACCCTAGACCTTCAAACGGTCTTGGGTGATTTTCCTCTCGGTCTTGAGACCGTTTGGATGAGTTCCAAACAGTCTTGAGACCGTTTGCCCATCCAATTTTGTATTCTAGTGCAAATTCATCAAGGTCTGACCTATTCAGTTGATGATCATATCAATGTTTAATTGCAAAGTAATTTGGTGTAATAATACCTTCAATTGGTCAACTATTCTTGACCCCAGACCTCCAAACGGTCATGGTTGATTGCCCTCGCGGTCTTGAGACCGTTTGGGTAACCCCTAAACGGTCTTGAGACCGTTTAGGTCAATCAACCCTAAAAACCCTAATTAGGTCACCATAATTTCAGTACTGATTTCATCTAGGGTTAGCCCTAGTATTCACCCTTCAACTGTTAGCCCGTCTGGAATTAGACCATCAAACTTGGTGAGTTGTTAATTAACATTATTTTGAACAGTAATCTCATACGGTCAACGCCTGGTCAACGACCTTACACGGTCTTGAGACCGTTTGCCCAAAAAGGCAATTTCAGACCGTTTGAGAATCAGGAATTAATTCATTTAAAGTTGTTGCTTAAAAAGTTCATATCTCCCGATTCCTTTGGAGTTAGCCTCCTGAATTTTGAGGGTAATTAGACTATATAATTAGGAACAGGTTTCTTAAACGGTCTATGCCCGGTCAATGGGGCCAAACGGTCTTGGAGACCGTTTGCCCTGTCACGGTCTCGAGACTGTTTGCTCACCTCGCGGTCTTGAGACTGAGAAAGCAAACTGGTGAGACCGTTTAAGGGAGTGAAAAGCGGTGGGTTTTTCTTGGAAATCACGCCTTCATCTCATAGCTCAAGAACAGTACGAATATCCCATGGATTTTCTTGCAAAATATCAGGGAAAAGTAGGGAAACACTAAGCGTTATCATCCAACCGCATATAAAGATGCACATAGTAAAGCATGGGTTTAGAGTTATAAAACCTGCCTAAAGCTTGCTTCTTGAGCTCCAAGCTTTCAAGCTCCAAGCTCTAATGGCGTCCTTGAGTTCTTACAGGTTTGCCAAGGTGAAAACTCCAAGGAAGGATGAAAAGAGATGGCTAGATAGGTAGGGTTTCAAGAGTTAGCCATGAAGATGACCTTGAATTCGAGTTCTAACCATGGAATTAGGCAAGAAGAGGGGTTTAAACCTACCTTGCACCCCTTGGTCGTCCTCCTTAGCTCCAAGGCATTCCTTGGTCGTCTTTGGTGAAATGAAACAGTAAGGGAACGAAGGGTAAGTTCCCTTGCAACTAAGGGGAGGAGAGCTTATATACATGGGGTAGGATTTTCAACATAAGTTCATAAGTTGTCCATAATTCCAAATAGGTCCCTCCTTCTTTACTTGATCGTCCCTTCCTCTTTATTCTAAGGAAAAACCTTCTCTTAAGGTCTTAGGAAAAGGAGGTAAAGGAGAGCAATCTAATAATAAGGTACATGCATAAAAAGATATTGCACATATACCCTGATTATTCAATCACAAGGCATATCTCATAACTTGATAATTCAGTTGAGGTGACTTCCTCATCATTTCTTCTCTTAATGATGGCAAGAGTCTAAAAGATACATTAGATGGCATATTTCACAATTTGTATCCCTTAATTTGGGTAAATTGCATTTTACCCCAAATTAGGGTTTCAAGCACCGGGATTGCTTCCACAACTGCACCTTGGTGCCCTAGCTTGGGAAATCCCTCAAACTTTGCTAAAAAGATTTCTCATGATGTCTCAACATCAGAGGAACATCTCAACATGTGCAAATTGAAAGCTAACCCTTTTAACTGGGTAAATTGCACATAGGTCCCTGTATATCAAAACAATGCTACAACTTTAAATAAAAAGGAGCAAATACTGAAATATATGTTTCTGAGAGACTTAATTACATGCTCAGAGTTAATCACAAAGATTTATTCACATATTTAGGCAAAACACCTACGGTTAACTCATAACCCAGGTCAGGGATGTTATACTATCCTTAGGGTTTCATTTGCCTTATTCATTCATCATATGCCAACACCCTACTCTTAGGGTTTCATTCGCCTCATTCACCTTTTCATTTGCCTCATTCACTTGTCACATGGCTCTCATAAGGATTTCATAGGATATAAGCATTCACTAAATAAAGATTGTTTTCAACAAATTATATACAATCAATATAGATATGAAACCATGGAAATTTAACTAAATTTAGGTTTCCGTACCATTCACTGAGATATCATGTATCAAGAATAAAATTCAATTAAGATAACCCATGAGGTACATCCTAAATACTTATAAGATTACTAGTCCTTTTCAATAAGGTCGAAACTCTAGTGATATCTCAATTAGGTTAAACCCTAATTACATCATATGGTATAAATCTGAAAAGCATTCTTACTAGGATGTGTTGTATACGTTTCTGATGTGAATCTACCATCAAAGAGTCATTCAAACAGAGAAGGAATCCATATCATATCAATTTGCAACAACTTAAATCAAACGGACATTTCAGGGTTTAGAATCGCATACTAAGCATTTAGGGATTTGGATGTTATAATCAAATTTCATGCATTACACTGTTTGAAGGAAGAACCCACTCACCCTAAGCTGTGAAAACATCTCAAAACTGCAGCTCAACTCAGGGAATCTCGAACTCATATCAAATCCCTAGCAAATCTCCCAATTCTTCTTCCATTCAACTCGGAAACCTTGAAAATGAGGGATTATGAAGAAAGGGTGAGAAAAGAGGGAATTTCGACATCATCTTGGATCCAATCAGAGAATGGACGGAATCTTGACATGAGAGAGAAGATTCACCATAAAAGTCTATGCAAAGAATCCAAACTTACTTGATTTCACCATTCCTCGGACCGCAAAACCCTAATTCAGCAATTCCACCTCTTTCTCCACTCAAGCCCTAACTCTCCCTCTCTCTCTAGATTTTCGTTTCTCTGGAGTGAATGACGAAGAATGAGAGATACTTGTGTGTGTGGTTGCTCATATAAGTCAATTTGAGCTGCTTGGGTCAATTGCATATTGACCCAACACTCAACTTTAATTATATTGGCTGAATATTCAGTTTCACAATAGTTTCTGTAATTCGCCTACTGAATAGCTAATAGAAGCTCCAAAAATTCTGGAAATTTTATATATTATACCTAATGAAGTTTCAGACCTCCAGTAAAAAGTTGAGATCATTTATGGTTACCAATAAATAATAAAAAATCAAACAGTGCACTTCTATATGCAGTCTGCAGCAGATTCAGTCGAGTTGCAAACTCGACCGACAAACAGGTCTGAACATTCTTCATAAATTCTGATATTTTTCAGTGTTGTTAACATTTTATATATCCAAATCATATCCAAATTTGAAGTAAATCAGAGTTACACATAAAATAGTAAAAATCATTTACTGAGACATTCTACTTATCAAATTCTGTATTCATATGTCATTAAAACCCTATTTTGGGCCGAGTAGGGTCTATGCTTCTCAAACCCTAATTCTCAAGACAAAAGAAAATTTGGACTTCTTATCATAGTTAAAACATACTAATTGTGTTATCGTCATTAATTATATTTCAAGAATGATTATTCCAATTAATCTTTGCAATTGTCTAGGTAAACCCTAGTTTACCTATTAAGCTCAGATGGGGTCGTAACAATACTTGTCCTCTTTCCTCGATGTTGGGACGAGATCATACTTTTCTTCATCATCAACCTAGTTATGAGGGGTTCATCAAACACACCTTAAACTTAAGGGGCTTCTCTTTTCCTCTATTCATGAGGATTATCATGCTCGCTTCTATAGGAACTCAACTCTCATCATGAGCATCAGGTACACCACTTCCCCTCTTAGGCCTAGGGACCCTAGGTTCACTTGTAGGTGTCCAACTGCATACTCTATCTCTTAACCACGAACCAAGCATGCAAAAGGCATGACATGCACTTCTTGTCATCCTTCAACTCGAGAAACAATTTGATTTGGATCCTGCTTAAGGACAACCAACAAGGTACAAGGCCTCGGAACCTATTCACTAAACCTATCTAGGTCTAAGGAACTCTTCTTCCTACCTCAGAAGGTAAACACATATACCGTAGGCACATCGGCACCATATGCTTCATCTTTTATCTCTAGTGTTTGGTCCCTCTAAAGGCAACCAAGATATCATCAACTTTCAGGGATCGATCATGAAGCAACCACTATCATCCATTATTTAGGGTTTTAGGCTTCCAACCTTCTTGCTGGGTTTCCTGCTCTCTCTAGAGCTAACCCCACATCCAACCTCACCATTAGAGGTCCCTTATTCAAGAAGGGTCAACCTCAAAAGCATGATCTACATGGGTGAAGCCTAGGTTTGGACTTATGGTTGCTCGAGATCATCCATAACCCTTTATGCTCCATCATAATTCCTTATCCAGGGTTTCATCCTACTGTCAGCATTATGACGTGCCCTAGGTGCCAGCTATGCCCTACTTGCACAAGCCCATAGGGTTTCTATGGTCCTTCACTAACATCATCATATAAGGAGCTATCCTTTACCCTATCATGCACGACCCTTCACAGGGCTGGGTTGCCAAAGGTGCTAGGTCACCCATGGATCATATGGCACCCCAAAGGCATGTCCTTTCAAACACCTGGTCCAGCTCATCTCTCTCTAACCATCACTTAGGGTTAGGGTTAGCATCATCCTCATAGGATGTGCCAGGTCGCTACTTGCAATGGAGATCTCTATCTCCAAGACTAACTTATCCTCCTAATAAGAAGGTCTACTCTCAAGTCTACTATGAGGACATGACAACTTATGTCATATGACCTAAGCATGTATCTACTCTTTAATTTGCGCTTAATCTATTAAGCTTATGTCCATGACATCTTATTTACATGCTTTTCGTTAATTTGATGGAGGATTCCTTAAACCTTATTAACCTTACCCATACCTCAAGAGGGTGAGGAGAAGAAAGAAAACCCTAATCCTTTAGGTCCTTATCAGAATTTTGTGATGAGAAGGGATGAATAAGATGAGAAGTCCTAAAGGTATCTTATTTCGATTCATACCCTAAGACTTTGGCCAGGTGGTAACACGGGTCCGGGAGTCCTCGTATTCTGACTAGCGGCGTGGATGAAAATCTTGCCAGCCCCCGGTCGTGATCCCTTTCTAGACACCTCCATCTTTTGGATACTCCTCTAATAACTCCCTTGGGTTCTATGGAGTTTGTAAAATTTAATAATTATTAATGGTTAACTGAGGAACCTAAGCTCTGATACCAAATGTTACGACCCCACCTCCCGATAACCCCCAATTAAGGGAGACCGAGAGGTCGAAGCTGTACCCATGACTTCCGGATCAAAGGTTCGACAATTAACCAAGAATAATTATCAAATTTTAACATACTATACTGAAAGTTGTAAGAAAATAAATTTTGCATACCTTTTGAAAACATGGATCTCTTAACTTCTATTCACACTGATACTAATTTATCTAATCCTCCTTTGCACTTTAATTCTCATTTTGTATCACATGTGCCACTTTATTGTTTGTTCTTTTCATTGTACCTAAAACGCCGACAAACAAAACGTTGGCCAGCCGTAGCTGGTATGTGGGGGAAACAATAAACATGCAACTATGATAACAATGTAATCATTCAATTACTTATTTAACAAGCAATATTATGTTTTAGATATAACTCCATGATCCAAGAGTACCTTATCCTCTGTGTTGTCCCCATTAAACCCCTCATGATCCACCTATAAGTGAACCAGTTTCTAGGGTTGAGTCACATTGCACTACTCGTAAGTAGACCACTCATTAACTCGGGATATGCTAAAGAGTCTCATGTCACTACACATAGGTAGCCCAGTTTCTAACTCACGGTAACCTAGACCTTACTCTAGGATTCCCCCTTTTTTTAGCCTTTTCAAAGTAACAGAGGTGGACCCGGATCTAGCCAGTTATATATGCACATTTATGGTGATAATCATAGTCACTTTATAGTGGCATGAAATAAATAAACATCCAACAGTTTAGTTGCATTCAATACGATTAAAAATCCAGGAATCCATCAGGAAACTATAGCGGTTATTCATAATCGTAACCACATACCTATCCTGGAGATCTCAAGCAACAATTTATCCAAATCCAACTAGATGTCCAATCAAGCAATCCAATCAATCAAGCAAACATTGATCCTGAAAACATGTATAATGTATAATTGTCACAAGCATATCCCAAATAACTCCTTATTGACTTGGGACACCTTTCTAGGGTTTCTAAGTCTCATTAGGATGCATTAGGGTTTCTTAGATCAATTTCTCAAACTTTATCCTTTTTAGGTCAACAAACCCTAAAACAACTTTTCCACTCGTGAAAACCCTAATTACTCAAATTATCCACATTAAGGATCTTTTATGCTCAAATTGTCCTAGGACCATCACATCTCTATTTTATCCGTAGATTTACACAATTAAACCAATTAAAAGACATATTCATCAAAATTAGGGTTTTCAAGCTCATTAATGCATAATCATGCACGAAATCCTAAATTAAACCAAATATATAAAAAGATCATATTTTTAAATCCTATTTTCCCTTTTATTAAAAACATGTTAATATCAGCTTGAATTATCCATCTATCATCAAATCTAAGGGTTTTCCCGTAATTAAAACATTAAAGATGATATCTTTATGTACTTTTCCAATTTCAAGCATATAAACTCTAAATTAGACTAATCATGTGCAAAGTTCTTCCTTTTTGAACTCAATGTACCTTTTTACATTTAACAGGTTAATATCAACTCTAATGATCCATTAAACCCTATTAAACACTATATTCATTTCAAAATAGGGTTTCTTAATCTTTAATTCATTAAAGATGATTATTTACACTACTTTTCGATCTATTATCAGATTCAGGCTATAAAACTATTTTTAATGGATTCCTTACATTCTTCTGATAAAAATTCATATAAGGTTCGTTTTAAAACGAGTTACGAATCATGAAATATGATTTTTGCAATAAAACACTTACCACAGCCAATGAGATTGTGCCACGTCATCTCAGCCATGCGCGACTTGTTTGGGGAAACATTTCGAAAAGTGTGTTTTGCCCCTGCTTGAGTTATTTGTTTGTACAGCCCACGGAGGGGCATAACTGTCCAACGTATATGGACCATCTTCAACCTCCGCGCTGCCCTAGCTGCGCGCGTATTGCAGTGGCCGCGGCCCTTCTCTTCACCTCCAAATGGCCCGAAACTTCAAGCTGGTCGTCTCCCTACCTCCGCCGCCCCTGGGTGCACCCAGAGAGGCCTTAAACGGTGGCCAAGATGGCCAGAGACTGGCTGGGACAGCCCGCGACCTGTAGCAGGTGATGCGGATGTGCGGACGTTGTTGCGTGTAAACCAGGGCACGACCACGATGTCCATGAGGTTTATTGTCTCCGTGGTGCACTAGGCTACGATCAGAATCCATTGTTAGCACCTCGTTGTTTCCAGGTCTCTATATCCTCCCACGTCTAGGGTTTGCACGTGCAAGAAGAAGGAGAAGAAGCAAAAGTGAGGGATGGCTGCGTGGGACTTTCTCTCCACTTGGCCAAGGGCTCTACCCTTTAAATAGGAGAGTATACATGCCCCATATTTCTCATCCACGAGTTAGTTATGTACTTTCCTAAAAAGAATGGAATTCCTTCATTAAGAAGCTAACTCTCTCTCTCCTTTGATATATCCTATTACTTGGATATTAGGAATTCGAAATTCCTCTTCTCTTATTTACTTTATAGTTGCTTTTTAATGCTTGGGCACGAATTCCTATTTTCCTTTATAGAAAAAAAATCATCTTTTTAAACAATTTCATATAATTCATTAATAATGTAACACATTATCCTCTTATTTTTCCTTTTTAGTATTTTTTCTTTCTTTCTTCTTTATTGGGACTCCTTGGATCCCAATATACTCCATTATTTTGAAATCCTTTTCCAAAGATATTTATTATCCTTCTAGATGCATCTTTATGCCTTATTTCACATTATCTTGTTTATTTCTCATTTAAATATTCCTTTTTGAGGATTTCTTTTTATTTCTCTTTTATTTTCCTCATTGGCATTCCTTTTAATATTAACAACCTCATGGATACGAAATTTCCCTAAGAAATCTCATTTATGCCTCTTTTCATTCATTTTCCACATTATATCATTATTTCCCAATTTCTTTCTTCATAAAGAAATACTTAATTAATCTTTTCTTTTCCTATTACTTTCTTTTTGCAACCTTGGACTCCTTGGTACCCAAGGAACCCAAGAGGCACGAAATCCTCTTTGGGTTTGCCTTCTAGAGGTTTCTACATATTTCTTTTCTCAAATATCCAATTATTCATTCACTAATTGAATTTTCTTTGTTATTTCCTTGTTATTGGGCCCAATAGCCAATAAAGCCCACAAATCAAACAACAAGGCTATTTTAAACGAAATCCATTTATTCACAACAAATTATATCATTATTTGTCCAAATATCTTTAGTATGAGAAATTACATTTCTCACCAAAGGAACCCAAAAATTGGGGTTATAACATAAGCTTAATAGATTAAGCACAAAATAAATAATAAATACATGCTTAGGTCGTATGACATAAGTTGTCATGTCCTCAGTAGAGACCTGAGGCTAGACCTTCTTGTCAGGAGGATAAGTCGGTCTTAGAGATGGAGATCTCCATTGCAAGTAGAGACCTGGCACATCCTCTGAGGATGATGCTAACCCTAACCCTAAGTGATGGTTAGAGAGAGATGAGTTAGACTTGGGTGTTCGGATGGACATGCCTGGGATGCCATATGAGCCATGAGCGGTTGGTTGACCGAGTACCTTTGGCCACCCAACCTTGGAAAGGGGTTGTGTAGGTCAGGACGAAGGATAGCTCCTTCCTTAATAAGGATAGAGAAGAACCCATGGAAACCCCACGAGCTGATATGAGCATGGCATACCCAGTAGGCATTTGTGGTGCGAGCAATAGGTTTAAACCCTGGCCGAGGAGGTTTGATGGATAGCTTATGTGATAAGTATAAGGGGTTATGGATAACCTTGAGCAAACATAAGTTGACCATAGGCTTCATCTAGCTAGGGGCATGCTTTTGAGGTTGACCCTTCACAAAGATAGGACCTCTAATGGCGAGGTTGGATGTAGGGTTATCTCTAGAGAGAGCAGGAAACCCAGCAAGAAGGTTGGAAGCCTAAAACCCCGTGATGTGAGGAATAATGGATGATAGTGGTTGCCTCATGATCGATCCCTAGAAGTTGATGATATCTTGGTTTCCTTTAGAGGGACCAAACCCTAGAGATAGAAGATGAAGCTTCAGGCACCTATGTGCCTATGGTATAAGTGTTTACCTTCTGAGGTAGGAAGAGTAGTTCCTTAGACCTAGAAAGGTTTAGTAACAGGTTATGAGGCCTTGTACCTTATGGTTCATCCTTGAGGAAGATCCAACCCTAAGTGTTTCTCGAGTTGAAGGATGACAGGAAGTGCACGTTGCGCCTATTGCAAGCTTGATTCATGGTTAAGAGATAGAACATGCAGTTGGACACCTAAAAGTGAACCTAGGGTTCCTAGGCCTAAGAGGAGAAGTGGTATACCTAATGCTCATGATGAGGATTTAGTTGCTATAGCTTCGAGCATGGTACTCCTCATGCATAATGGAAAATGAAACCCCCTTAGGTTTAAAGGTATGATTGATGAATTCCTCACAGTAAAGTTGATGATACAGGAAAGTATAATCTTGATCCGGCATAGAGGAAAGAGGATAAGAATGACCTAGCATGGTTCAGTGGGTGATCTGCTTACTAGGGTTAAGTAGGATCATGTGTATGTAAACCCTAGACCTAAGAGCTTTTGCGACCTTGTTTTCAAGAGATAGTTTTCCTCCCATCCTGGTAGAGGGACCCCTATGGTAGGGTGTATATCAGTTTTGTTGGTTTAAGGTAACCTGAAGAGGTCTCATATGATCTTGTGAAGCTAAGTGAAAAGTACATGGTATGAGAATGAACCTGTAGACCCATATATATACATCTCTAATTGCATATGAATGTGTTACCATGGAGGTAACTGGTATGGGGCTCGACCAAGGTAGGTTGGTTGCCTATGAAAGCCAACCTATGAATGCAGAAAGAGAGATGATGAAGACTTTGGTAGGGTTCTAAGTGAACATGTACTATAATGGATAATCCTAAGTCTATCCTAGGGTCAGGTAGGGATAAGACCGATGAATGTAGAACTTGCCTAATTCCCCAGTTGCACATGACCATAGGGTCGGGAGGTAACATCTATCATTGTCTGAGGGCCATGGGTAGGAGATTGATCACCTTCATGAACTCATGGGACCCAAAGGGCAGATGAGTAGGGTACTCTCTTGATGCATGAGGGAAGAGGGATGACCCCAAAAGAGTCGGTACCCTATAGACCTAGAGGAGATGACCAAGGATATAAACCTCAGTAGGTTCAAGACTAGTTTGATATCATGATGTCTGTGATGTAGAGACATATGTGGCACGTTGCAACTTAGATGTAAAGGTGTACTGGCGAGGTGGGATGTACCATCTCTACTCTTGGAACAGGAAGAACTCTATATTTGGACTACAACCAAATGTTTATATCCTCTTGTAATGGGGGTGAGAGATAGGACATTACGCATGTCATACACCAAGGATAAGAGATGATGTAGGTTGGAACGTTGCCACGAGAAATGGAGATAGAGAAGATAACCTACCCTGGTAAAGTGAATAATACATGGATGGTTTGCAAACACTAAGAGGAATGAGGTAGTCACCTTATGAGGAAGTTTTTATCATGAGCTATGTAGAGCTTACAAGTTATACCAGGTTGAGTTTTGATCACCGTGATGATGAGATCAGAGAGTGTTCTTAATGGAGATAGACATACAGTTTGA
Source organism: Alisma plantago-aquatica (assembly GCA_963693085.1). NCBI lineage: Eukaryota > Viridiplantae > Streptophyta > Magnoliopsida > Alismatales > Alismataceae > Alisma > Alisma plantago-aquatica. The sequence continues at coordinate 132,606,440 of OY856414.1, read as the reverse complement.
GGTAATATGATAAGTGAAATACATGGAAGTGTATGTCTTCCATGTTACCTAAGGATGTGAAGTGTAAATGGATGCTCTAGTTAACATGTATCTGACTAGTTTGGCTAGAAGCTTGAAGAGGTTGTTTGGCTAACCCTAAGTTTGGAAAGGAGAGGTGTTTGGATAAACTCAGATGTAACAAGATACATTGAAAAGTTAAGGGTTGTTTGGTTAGCCAGTCTAGTCCTGGATGTAATGAAAGGATGGTGGTAGAACCTCCGATGCACTTCTTTGGAGAAGAAGGTGATGAAACCCCGATTAGAGTGGTTTAGGGTTTCGGAGGAATCGATCTTGAGGAATCATGACATACAGGAAATCATGATTGAAGATCACCATACACTGTGGTAAATGGAAATAACACTTTGGATGCTTAAGATGAAGCTGCATGTGGGTTATGGCCATGAAAGCCAGGAGGTAAAGGACGAATGCCAGTAACCCCACATTTTTTGAGCTTTGGAGGCTTCTCAAAGAAATGCCCAATGTGCCCGGATCAGGGGCCGACAGCAAGGGTCAGAAATCCTAAAATCCTACATGAGCCCTATAAATAGGTCCACTCCCGACTTCAGACGACCCTCACAAACACAAATAGCTACCTCTCGTGCCTCTTTGTGCCCCTGGTTCCTCTATTGGATTTGCGCCGATGAGCTTTCCACAGCAGTTTCGTCGTGGGTCGAAGCACCTAACTTCAGTTAACAAGATGAATGTGAGCCCTTCGATCCCAGTCAACAAATGACCGCAGAAGAGATCAACGGACCTGATTGCTCCGCACTTTAGAAGGCATGAGTGGGCTCGATAAAAGAGAGTCACACGATCCTCGCTCGGTCAATGAAGACATGAGATCTGATGGCTTTCATTTTCTAAAAAGAAGAGGTAATTTGCCTCTATAGTCAGAAATTCTAGAAAATCAGTAGATCTTGGTTAATTCTTTAAAATCAATCCTTTGGATGAAAAATAAAAGTAGACAGTGCTTTTTGATCAAAATATATATAGAATCTAATAAAAATGGAATTGAAGCCTTATATTGCTTGTAATTTAAAAAGTACACAAAGTTACCACTTTTAATGTACTAAATTATGGTACAACCCTAATTTGATGTGGAAATCAGATTTAATGTCTCTTTTGGCTTATTTTGACTAATATTAACCTATTAAGAATAAAAGGAAGGGTTAAATCTAAAAAGTATGATATTGTGCTTATTTTAGGGTTTTGTAAACAAAATTATGCATTAATGGGCTGAAAACCCCTAATTTTGGAAAATATGGGTTTTAATGATATAGAGGACAAAAGAGTCCCTGAGAGGAAATGGGAGTTCATCACTATGGATGTTGTGATAAGTCTCCCCTTTACCAAGAAAGGTCGGTATGCAATATGGGTTATGGTAGGTCGCCTTACCTAGATGACATGAGATAGAAAGAGTTCTGTTAAGGGACAGATCTAGTTGAACTACCCATGAGAGAGATGGTTCAACTACTCTAGGAAGCGAGTTCAAAGGTTCTTGAGTTTGACCTAAAGGTTCACTTCCATAAAGTGGAAGTAGGTACATGAAGAACTCGATGTTAGTGTAGTTTATCACCCCTAACTATGGTTAGTATGATCCAGACTAAAGGGGTCTGATGAGGGCATGTGTGCTCGTTCAGGGTGATATCTGGAGACAGTTCTTGTCCTATGAAAGATGTGACAATGACCACCATAGCCAGTATCGGGTTTTATAAGAAGCTCTGTAAGGGAGGTTGTGTCAGTCACCACTTCAGTAAGGTGATGTTGGTGAAGGACCACGTCATGGTTATAAAAGGACCACAGTGTGTGTAGATGAAGTCACTTTGATCGTGCAATGGCTGAAAGGAGCCTAGAGACGATAAGAGTCGTGAGCAGATGCAAAGTAGACTGACATGCAGTTCACTGTGGGAGATTATGTGATATGAAAATCTGACCCCTCTGAGTTATAGCTAAGAGAGCTGAGTCCCCGATGCATGGGTTCTTTTGATATGGTTTGGTGGAGAAGGTTAAGTTTGACCTTACCCCTCAGGATAAAGTAATGTGGGATGTTTTCCCTGTGTCCAATTTAGAGCACTATGTGAGGTACCCCGACCATGTGCTAAGCAATGAACCTAGTGAGCCCCAAGGGAGGCTGACATGGCCTGAGTCACCTGTGTAGTTTATAGATGCCAGGATGAAAGAACTCAGAGAAAAGAATATGTGATGATAAAGGTTCTTTGGATGCGCCATGAGTACGGTAAAGCCACATAGGGGCCAATGATGGACATGGAAAGGTCTTATCCTAAAATTGTTTGTTTGCTTGATAGAATTTTGAGGACAAAATTCCTATAAGAGGGGAAGGATGTTATAACCCCAATTTGTGGGTTCATTGGTAAGAAATGTAATTTCTCATATTAAAGATAATTGAACAAATAAAGATATGATTTGTTTTGAATAAATGGATTCCCTTCACAATAGCCTTGATTGGTTGCTTTGTGGGCTTTATTGGCTATTGGGCCCAATAACAAGGAAATTCAATTAGTAAATGGATAATTGAATTTTTTTAAGAAAAGAAATATGTAGAGACCTCTAGAAGGCAATTCCAAAGAGGATTTCGTGCCTCTTATGTTCCTTGGGTACCAAGGAGTCTAAAGTTGCATAAAGAGGAAATAAGAAAAGAAAAGGTTAATTAAGCATTTCTTTATTAAGAAATAAATTGAAAATAGTGATAAAATGTGGAAAATGAATGGAAAGAGGTATAAATGAGATTTCTTGGGGAAATTTCATATCCATGAGGTTGTTAATATTAAAAGGAATACCAATGAGGAAAATAAAAGAGAAACTCTCAAAAAGAGATATTTTAATGAGAAATAAACAAGATAATGTGAAATAATGAATAAAGATGCATCTAGAAGGATAATAAGTATCCAATAAAAAGAATTTCGAAATAATGGAGTGTCTTGGGATCCAAGGAGTCCCAATAAAGAGGAAAGAAGGACAAAATACCAAAACTTGCAAAATAAAAGATAATGTGATACATTAATAATGAATTTTGTGTTGTTTTTCAAAAGATGGTATTTTCTATTAAAAGAAAACAAGATTTTGGGACAAATAACTAAAAGGCATGAATAAAGAGAATAAGGGAAAGGATTTTCGTATTTCTAATTATCCATGCAATAATGAAAATCAAAAGGAATAGAGAGGAGAGAGAAGGCTTCTTTTCATGGAAAGATTTGGTTTCTTTTTGGGAAAGGACTCTTTGAGTCGTGTATAAGCCAACTTATGGCTTCGTTTCTCTCCCCTATATAAGGGGTAGGATCTGGGATTGAGTTCAGCAGGAAATCCCACGCAGCTCCATCCCTTCTCCTTGCTTCTTACATGTCAAAACCCTAAGCATGGAGTATAGAGAGAACCCGATGCAACGAAAGGCCACAGAGTGGCCTGGATGGCAGATTAATGTTCCCACAAAGACCACGTATGGTTAACCCTCATCCCTGGGCTCTTCCGTGAGAACTACACCATGGGTGGGCTGCACATGAGCAGCGAGTTGCAGGTCGACCTATCACCGACCAGCGAAGTTGGGCACAGTTTGGATGACGCCCCAAGAGCGGCAGAGAGAGGCGAAGCCAAGGGAGGAGTCGGCGGCTGCCATCGGGGACGTGGAGGAGAGGAAACGCGGCCGCGACCTGCTGCAGGTCGGCCATTCTTCTCGGTTGCGAGAGGTTGAAGATAAAGGATTAGCGTTGGACGAATTTGTCCTCCGCGGGCCAAGGAAACTGATCACTTAACCCGGGGGTAGTTTGGACATTTTGAAATATTTCAAAACAAGCCAAGCGGATCACGTTGCATGAAGCAGGCTACGTGGCGCCTCCTCATTGGTCCAAAAGTAAGTATTTTTACAAATTTGTAACTAATGAACTATAGCTCTGATCAAGACAAATTATATATGTATTTTGATCAGACAAATGCAAGGAACCCATTAAAAATAGTTTTATAGCCTGAATCTGATCATAGTTTGAAATATAGTGTAAATTATCATCTTTAATGAATTAAAGATTAAGAAACCCTATCTTGATATGATTAATGTGTTTAATAGGGTTTAATGGATCTTTAGGGTTGATGTTAACCTGTTAAATGTAAAAAGGTAAATTAAGATAAAAAAGGATGATCTTTGTACGTAATTAGTTTAATTTGAAGATTATGTACATGAATATGCTTAAAAATTGAAAAGTACATAAAGCTATCATCTTTAATGATTTAATTAATGAAAAACCATTAGATTTGATGATGGATGGATTTAATGTTGTTTAATGGATAATTTAAGCCAATATTAACCTGTTGTTGATAAATGAGGAAATAGGATCTAAAAAGATAATCTTTTTATATAATTGGTTTAATCTAGGGTTTCGTGCATAATTATGCATTAATGAGCTTGAAAATCCTACTTTAAGAGAATACATCTTTTAATCGGTTTAATTGTTCAAATCCATGAATAAATAAGGATGTGATGATCCTAATTCAATAAAAGACTATTAAAATGGATAGTTGAGCAATTAAGGTTCATAAATATGGAAAAGAGTATTTTAGGGTTTGTTAACCAAAAAGGGATAAAGTTTGAGAAATTGATCTAAGAAACCCTAGTGAATATTAATGAAACCTTAATGCGGATTAGAAACCCTAGAAAGAGAATCCAAGTCAATGAAGTAGATTCTTGATAAAGTGTGTAATAAATAGAGTACATATTCTTTTCAGGAATTATGTGATGATTGAATTACTTGCTTGATCTGTTGATTGGCTTGATTGTATATACATGAAGTATATGTTTAATAATGTGCATGACTCATCAAATCAGGTATGTGGTTACGCTTATGACTATACCAATTAGTTTTCTGAGGATTGTATCGACATTTCCCTCAATGCATGAAATAACTGTTGGATGTTTTAATTCATGCAACTATAAAGTGACTATGGCTATGACTATGAGTATACATGTATAACTAGCTAGATTCGAGTCCACCCTTGTGGCTATGCAAAGGCTAAGGATAACCTAGAGCAAGGTCTAGGGTATCATGAGTTAGAAACTGGGATACACATGTGTAGTGCCATGAGGCTCTTAGCATACCATGAGTTAAGGAGTGGGCTGCCTACGGGTAGTGCCATGTGACTCAGCCCTAGAAATTGATTCACCTATTAGGTGAAGTCATGAGGGGTAAAATGGGAATCTACCATAAGGGAGGTAGTATCCAGGTCCACTGCAGGGACAGTGCAGGGGATAGGGTACACATGGATCGCGTAGTTATACTTAAAATGTAAATTTGTTTGTTAAATGATAATGGAATGCGATACATTGTTATAGATATTTGCATGATTATTTTTTCCCCCACATACCAGCTTCGGCTGACCGATGTTTTGTTTGTCGGCATTTTAGGATCAAGCCAAAAGGACAAACATTAAATCGTCACATTGTGAAATACATGAAGAAAGATACAAGGATGATTAGTTAGCGTAGAATCCTTAAGTGGATAGAAGTTAGAAATCCAAAATTTCAAAAAGGTATGCAAAGTTCATTTTTCTTACAGCTTTTCAGTATAGTATGTTAAAATTTGATAATTATTCTTGGTTAATTGCCAAACCTTTGATCCAGAGGTTATGGGTACGGCTTCGACCTCTCGGTCTCCCTTAATTGGGGGTTATCGGGAGGTGGGGTCGTAACACCTACATATTCAACAATATGCACTCTGAGTTTCCCTTAGGAATACTCGTTTCACCATCCAACAAGTTCTGACACTGAAGATGGCTCTACGACTTAGGGCGCTACATGATTAGATTTGCACTTGATTAGTTAATTCACTTCTAGAAATCATATAAATATCACAACTTTTAAAAGATATAAAACATGTGAAACATAATTTCTCATCTCACCATCACATGGTACTATTCACTTTCCATTCATGAGACCAAACTAGTCATCATACTATCACAAGATATAAATCCTTTTCACAATATCATAGGGTATCAACCCATATCAACATAAAAGGATTACACCTCATTCAGGGCTCAACCATGCCCAAAGGTCATTAAGACCATCATACTATTCCTTGCAAGATCATCATTATCTTTACACGCCTTATAACAAGGCTCAACAACATCACTTACATATAATACACCATATTAGCACAATATTGCATTAATGAGGTAGGAGATATTCATAAACAATCATAGTAGGGTTATATTAACATTAAGAACATTCCTCTATTACATCAACATGCAAGAAATCTAGATATGATTAACACTCATCATATTCATAATGCAAATGTTTAGAATAACAAAGTATCAACCATGTGGCTATGATAACCACCAAATAACACATTAAGGTTATGATCATGTTAAGGAGGTTATTCCACCATCATTCCATAATATAAGAATGTTAAACATGAATACTCATCTTTATCTATTTGTATTAGAGTTAGGTTCAACATGATAAATTATATCAATGTTACTAATCAACACTTATACCAAAACCCTAACTCACGACATCATCATTGGATCATGGATGCATAAGGTGAAGCATCACCATCACATTCCATACTATTCTCAACTATGAACCCACACATAAATCAAGGTGTAACCATCGGGTTATAGCATACTAGGGTTTCAATAATAGTAACAGAGTACTCCATGATTGTATTAGTTATTCAACGACTATTCATACCCAATTACCATCATTTAGTTATATTAAAGGTAGGTATAACAAGCTATACCTCATTAAGGTTACATATCAACATAATATGGTTATCATCCCTTTTATTCATATGAGTGAATAGGTAAGAATACCTTATTAAGGGTAACCCTCCATATGTTCCATCATCATTCAACCCATATCACCATACCACAATGTCAGCCAGAACGATTGGATGTTTAAAAGGTAAGACCATTGGTTGTTTAGATAAGTAAACACCTTGGATAAACCACCTATGAAGTACTTGATTTATTCTCTAGAAAGAGTCACCATCTAACCCTATACATCCCTTGATTAACATCAGAAAACGTTCAATTGAGAGTAGGGTAAAACCCACAATCTTCTGTTCATTTAAAACAAGACATCCATTGTCAACAAGTAATCCCCTTAAGTTGACCATATAAAGGAAACCACCTTAATAAAATTATTAGAACCAACATATTACATTAGCCATCATTCCACTTTATTGGTAGAATAAACATTATATCTTGACCGTTGGGTCAAGTTCATATGTTAAAACCATAAATTACAGTATAGGTTCGACCATTGCATCAAGTGACCCAAGAAACCATTAGTCTAAGGCTTAATTGATGCTACAACTATAATGATTAACTCACCATATGTTGTAGACACCTGAAACACCATCATTAGTGACCATTAAGTCATCATAGGTTGTTAGATCAACACTATATTCATTAATTAGCATCAAATATTAAGTTAATGTCATCATTGATTGATAACATCAGTAGGGTACTTAATGGTTGATCATTAAACTTCTAATTGATCCAAAACCTGACCTAAGGGGGTGAACATAGGTTGTCACCATCATTTGACACCTTTCATCCCGACCATAAGTTGTCATAAAGACAACACCATAGGGTTGTTGCAATGGTACTATCATTAGGTCATGGGTTTATAGAAGAAATCAACTTTAAACCCTAAAATTGACCATTGGTTGATAGGTGCTTAGCACCGTAAGTTTCCAAACCAACCTGATCCAAGTCATATTATACCTTAGGAATAATGTACACATAATCACAGGTTCATATAAAACTGAAATCAGAATAGGGAACATTATAAAAATTGAAATCCAAGTCAAGCATACCTTTTTAGTGCATGGACCACCATTTTCAAGCAAGAACATAATCTACAAAGCTTATGGTAAGCAATAAATGTGGAGCAAGTTGTAAAACTTGCCTCTAATGAGAAGATGAAACCCCACACAGAAGAAAATTTGATCAGGTATGGTAGAAAATCCAAGCATAAGCTATGAACTCGTCCATCTAGCACCTTTCTTCATCAAATGAGCAAACCCTGAGCATAAAATGCAAAAAAGGTAGGGTTTTAGAGCTTTAGAGAAATTTATACCATGGAACAGAAAGGTTCCAACTAGGAGAAAGGTAGGAGTAAGGATAAAAAAGAAATAAATAGAGGAAAGAAGGTGATTCTTACTCTTTTAGTTCAAGATCAGTAGAAGGAAGCTTTTTAAACCCTAAAAGGAAGTCAATTGCAACCCTAGATTATTTTTCCAAGAAGGTCCCCTCTTTCATTTTACTTGGACATGAAATTCGCAGAAGACATAGGGAGGAAGAGGTTTGTAGAAGGAGGGAAGTGTTGGAGAGAAAAGGGCTCATTTTGGTGCTTAGGGATAAGTATATGAAGCTTTAAGATAAAGAAAAAGAAAATGTTGAAGTTCTAGTATCTTTCCAAGTGTCCATAGCCTTAAACTATTAAGAATATACAAGAACACACACAATAAGCTCCCCCACCATCCATAGAGACATGTTTATCCATCGTTTCATGAATTTCCAAGCAAAACAAATAACTCATTCGTTGATAGCTACTAAAGGTAGCTCATCCATGAAGAGGTAAACCCTAAAATACCCTTGGAGAAAATACCTTCAAACACAGATTTAAATAGGTTCCCAATGGCTCAAAAAGCTCAATAATGATAAAATAATATCCAAGGAACATAATGCAAGTGATAAATTGCAAAGAAAACCTGTCAGCTGGGTAATTTCTAGAAAAGTCCAAATGTTCATAAAATTGCATAACTTGCTCAAACAATGCCCAAATTGGACCAAATTTGAAACTTAAGATTGTCTTATGATTTCAAAGCATATAGAAAGGTTATATTAGGGTTATAAAAATTCAATTATGATAATTAAGCTTATTCAACTCATTAAGCAAATTTAAGGACCTTACAACTATAAACCCCTAACAGGGATTTCACCCCTGAAATCCAAGGGAAACAAAGATAGGTACTTCCTCTACACCTCATCCTATTACCTTCACATGGCTACTTTCATATCATGGTTATGTCACATCATTCATACATATCTCATCTTGGGTAAACACAAAAAACCCCACATAAGAGGACATTTGCAAATATGGAACATAGAAACTTCTTGTGCCACATGTACAAATCTAATAGTAACTTTAAACTTTGGGACTTGATTGTCTTCTTGAACTATTCTATATGTTGCATCATGCATCACTCAGAGGCCACACTCACTAGATCTTACCAAACATAGAACATCAAGTATCTATTAACATATGCAACTTTATAGGGTTTTATCTCTATGCTCCTTTAATAGTTGTTGTAATCAACAACTCAATCAACCATGTAGGCACCCCCTAGTTTTCAAGAACTTATGAGGAATACGTTTTTAGATGATTCTTCAATCATCTTAATGGTGGACTGACCATCTATTAGGTTGAAGAATCATACGCTTGTATATAACTGTTAACAAATATAACTTCCTGATTGACCTTATTATGGGTGGAGCAACAACATTGTCTTCGTCTTATCAAGATTCACATAGCATACTTAACAGAGGTATCATAACTCCTATAGGATACTCTAGTCAACCCCCAACTCACTCTTGTTCAACTTGTCTCGTAGCTATTGTTGCTTCAACAACCCTAAGGTTTTTGAAGAAATATTGATCATATTTTTGGCCATATTTAAAATACTTTGACATGTCGTCATTCAAATCTTGCTACAACTAGTAAGACATTACTTGAAAACTCTGTTCCTCCTATTCATAAATTATATTAGTACATTGGTTAGTTTAAATGACATAACTCTAAACTCATCATGGTCGTATGAATTATGTCATCCAATCTAACTCTTATGCATTGATATTTGATCCAAGGTTTATCTTAAAGGAACACAGTATCACATGTCTATTGACCATAAAACCATCTATCCTTGATAGTTGTCTTTCCCAACTATCACTAAACCATACACAACATTATAGAATCACTTTTTTTCCTTCTAAACAACATTTAGAGGGTCATCATCAACTCTCTCTTCATCTCTTTAAGGGAGACGAACACTTGAAATGTGCATATAATAAACATCTCCAACCTTCACATACTTCCCATACTGTTGATACAACTTGGATACTAAGATTCACTACCTTGGTATCCACCTCATGTGCTATAAGGAACTCACACCTTTATCTCATCCAATTTTACCAACATAACAAATATCAAGACATATAAGAGGAGTCTTCCTAATTATTGGTAGGCTCAAAAACAAACTCATCACAAAATTTATGATCTTGGAACCATAATCTAAACAACCTTATGCTATAATAAGCTATCCAGACTCATGTTTACAATGAATACACACATACAAAGTGGCTATGATCCACTTGAAAGTTGTTCCCTGGAAAAGAAAGACACAACGGGAAACACACTTCCCACATCATAGCAACATTGCTCAAGGGTCACTAGAAAAAAGGTAACCAATTCTATTTTCATTATGCATGTTACAACTTCTTGTGTATCATTTTACCCTTTTTATTTTGGATTCCTTTCCATTAGCATAGGAATCATCATGATTAATATATCTCATTACTCCTTCCTTGATGACTATTTATCCTACTAGGGTATGTTCTCTTATTTTATTATGTTTTTCAACCATTTATTTAGAGGTAAATCCTCATATTCCAAATTTTCTTCATTAAACAAGGATCATCTCCCTTAATTTCTTTTGCATGCCATGCTAATTTTACATTAACCCTTTCTTACACACATAGGTTGGTCTGAGATTAACTCAGGTTCCACCTTATTCCTATGTCATTGTTCCCATTCAACTTTTCATTTTATACTAATCATTGGAGTTCTCTCCATCTTATGTGGATTTCATACCTTGAATCACTTTATAAGCATAGTCTTATCTGTCTTTTACTTTATTATCTACTTGAATCACATCTTTAAGAACTCCCCTTTTCTTTATTTGTATTTAGATTTATATTATATGGTGTTGTATCTTTCTCTTATAGTTACCAAACATTCATGTTTTGATAGATAATGATGCAATTATCATCTTCTATAAGGTAGGATTGAGAAATTCACATTAAGATTTCTTATTCGTTATGCTCTTTAGATTGTATCAAAATGACTACTTGATCAGAGTAATCAGAAAGATAACAATCTAAGAGTTCCATACTTACCTTTTCTTCAATAATTGAATACCTGGATAAGGCACCCAAATATTGAGATTAGGCAGTATGCACCATATTTTGTATGTCATATTCCTAATTTTGACATTATCCTAGTCCTAAAACCTAGTGTCCCTGTAGACTTGATGAACCTAAAGCTCTGATAGCAACTTGTGAGAACCTGTTACACTAAACGAGATTACTCAAAACATAAAGCTCAATTAATCACTAATTAATCACACACCCAAAAATATGGGTAAATTAAAACTGATTTCAACATCAACACTTGCACTGAAACATTTGCATAAGAGCCCAACATCTTTCATATATCCATACTATGCCAAGAATTTGATTTAATTGTTTTATTTCCTTACCCACAACATATATATACATGAGACAAATATTCATATATGCCACACAAACAAGCATTAACATGCTAACAAAAGTTCATTTTGTTTGAAACATCACATACAAACTATGCATGCCCAGACATGAGATTACAAGGACGACTCCAGGACACACTAGACATCTAATCAACTTTCTCAAAGATTCATTACTATAGATCCGCTTTGCTGACACATGTTTGTTTTTGTCACTTCCTATTACCTAAAAAAATGTGACGAACCACAAGGGTGCGACCCATGTCCCAACAAGAGATATAACCTCCAACAACGTTTATTGATTACAACATTTTTAAGTAATTAAATAGATAAGCATTTTAATTAGATTTAAAAAATAAGCTCAGTAGTACCGATGATTAACAAAATACATTAAAGGGAGCAGATAATAACTATCACCCTTTTTCTTATTGACAATATAAGAAATTCAGTAGCATATGCATATCTAGAATCATGAGCAAGTGTAGTAACATAGCATAGCTAACAACATGAGCATGTCTAATTGGTTTAATATATCAATATCTTAAGAAGAGATAACAACATAAGCACAACTATCTAGACTAGCATGATTAGCAATATATGCATCTCTAGTTACAAAGGCATGGCAAGCATGCTAAACATAACTAACAACATGAGATAGCTAGCATCATGATTATAATCAATTGTGTCAGTATAGTCATCAACACAAGCATATCTACTATATGTATGCTTCTACAATCTAAATCATATCCACAACCTAAGTATATCGAATATCTCTTAATTGCATTAAGCATCATCTTTATGTAAAGATAACAAAAAGGTTTATCATCCAATGTGAAACGTTGTGTATAACTCTAAAAAAATGCTACACGGTTGTATTACATCTTTTATTACACCCTAGGGAATTTAAATCGTACCATTCAAAGTCCAACCTATCCCTACGAAGGGCTATTCGATACCGTACAATATCTATGAGTATCGATATCCTAAGATCTCTTCCCCTCGGTTAGTATGAGTAAAAAGGCAGTGACATATCAGTCAAAGTTTTCACCACAATGACATATAGTCCTGTAACTAGCCCACCTTGGTACATGTCACGTCACTAGCATCTAGGGTATTCAAACCCAATCACTGAGGTACAACCGCAACTGTCCTCTAATCACATCATGTTATTATCACTGAGACAAGACCGCAACCGTTCTCAATCACATCAGATGTATGAGGCATGACCATAGTCATCCTCTACAATATCCATTATTGATGACAAGGATATTTCCTCAACCTGCCACCCCCACATACTCAATAGTATGCGCTCTGAGTTTCCCTTAGGAATACTCGTTTCCCAATCCATCAAGTTCTGACATTGAAGATGGTTCTACAGCATAGGGCACTACATGATTAGAGTTGCACTTGATTAGTTATGCCAATTGGGTGAATTAAGGCTGCATCAAACAAGCGGACATACAAACCCTAATTCACTTCGAGAAAGCATATAAATATCACAACTTTTAAAAGATTTAAAACGTGTGAAACTTAATTTCTCATCTCATCATCACATGGTACTATTCACTTGCCATTCATGACACCACACAAGTCATCATACTATCACAAGATATAAATTCTTTTCACAATATCATAGGGTATCAACCCTTATCAACATAAGAGGATTACATCTCATTCAGGGCTCAATCATGCCCAAAGTTCATTAAGACAATCATATTATTCCCTACAAGGTCATCATTATCTTTGCATGCCTAATAACTAGTCTCAACAACATCACTTACATATAATACACCAGATTAGCACAATATTGCATTAATGAGCTAGGAGATATTCATAAACAATCATATCAGGGTTATATTATCATTAAGAACATTCCTTTATTACATAAACATGCAAGCAATCTGGATATGATTAACACTCATCAAATTCATAATGCACATGTTTAGCATAAGAAAGTATCAACCATGTGGCTATGATAACCACCAATTAACACATTATGGTTATGATCACGTTAAGGAGTTTATTCCAACATCATTCCATAATATAAGAATGTTAAAAATGAATACGCATCTATATATATTTTCATTAGTGTCAAGTTCAACATGATAAATTATATCAATGTTACAAATCAGCACTTATACCCAAACCCTAACTCATGACATCCCCATTTGATCATGGATGCATATGGTGAAGCATCACCATCACATTCCATACTATTCTCAAGTAAATACCCACACAAACATCAAGGTGTAACCATCGGGTTATAGCATACTAGGGTATCAACAACAATAAAAGAATACTCCATGATTGTATTAGTTATTTAAGGACTATTCATACCCAATTACCATCATTTAGTTGTATTAAAGCTTGGTATAACAAGCTATACCTCATTAGGGTTACATATCAACACAATATGGTTATCATCCCTTCTATTCATGTGAGTGAATAGGTTAGACTACCTTATTAAGGGTAACCCTCCATTTGTTCCATCATTATTCAACTCATATCACCATACCACAATGTCACCCAGAACCATTGGATGTTTAAAACATAAGACCATTCGTTGTTTACATAAGTAAACACCTTAGATAAACCACCTATGAATTCCTTGATTTGTGATCTAGAAAGAGTCACCATATAACCCTAGACATCCCTTGATTAACAACACAAAAAGTTCCATTGAGAGTTGGGTAAAACCCACAATCGATTATTCATTTAAAACAAGCCATCCATTGTCAACAAGTAATCTCCTTAAGTTGACCATATAAAGAAAACAATATAAATCACATTATTAGGACCAACATATTACATTATCCATCAATCCACTTTGTTGTAGGAATAAACACTAGATCTTGACCATTGGGTCAAGTTCATATGTAAAACCATCAATTACACTATAGGTCAGACCATTGCATCAAGTGACCCAAGAAACCATTGGTCTAAGGCTTAATTGATGCTAAAACTACAATGCTTAACTCACCATAGGTTTTAGAGACCTGATCCACCATCATTAGTGACCATTAATTCACCATAGGTTGTTAGATCAACACTATATTCATTAATTACCATCAAATATTAAGCTAATGCCATCATTGATTGATAACATCAGTAGGGTACTTAATCATTGATCATTAAACATCTAATTAATCCAAAACCTGACCTAAGGGGGTGACCATAGGTTGTCACCACCATCTGAAACCTTTGATACCAACCATAAGTTGTCATGAAGACAACACCATAGGGTTGTTGCAATGGTACCATCATCGGGTCATGGGTTTATAGAAGAAATCAACTTTAAACTCTAAAATTGACCATTGGTTGATAGGTTCTTAGCACCATAAGTTACCAAACCAACCTGATCCATGTCATATTATACCTTAGGAATAATATACACATGATCATAGGTTCATCTGGAACTGAAATCATAAGAGGTAACATTATAAAAATTGAAATCCAAGTCAAGCATAGCTTTTTAGTGCATGGATCATCATTTTCAAGCAAGAACATGATCTAGAAAGCTTATGGTAAGCAATAAATGTGGAGTAAGATATAAAACTTGCCTCTAATGAGAAGATGAAATCCTACACAAAAGAAAACTCGATCAGGTAGGGTAGAAAATCCAAGCATAAGCTATGAACTCGTCCATCTAGCACCTTTCTTCATCAAATGAGCAAACCCTAAGCATAATGAGCAAGAAAGGTAGGGTTTTAGAGCTTTAGAGCAATTTCTACCATGGAACAGTAAGGTTTCGACCTAGATAAAGGTAGGAGGAAGGTTAACAAAGAAATAAATGAATGAAAGAAGGGGATTCTTACTCTTTTAGGTCAAGATCACTACAAGGAAGCTTTCTAAACCGTAAAAGGAAGTCAATTGCAACCCTAGATTCTTTTTCCTAGAAGGTCCCCTCTTTCTTCTTCCTTGGACAGGAAATTCGAAAAAGCACAGAAGGAGGACGAGATTTGTAGAAGGAGGGAATTGGTTAAGAGAAAATGGCTCATTTTGGTGCTTAGGGATAAATATATGAAGCTTTAAGATAAAGAAAAAGAAAAGTTGAAATTCTAGTATCTTTCCAAGTGTCCATAGCCTTAAAAATATTAAGAATATACAATCACACACACAAGAAGCCCCCCCCCACCATCCATAGAGACATGATCATACCTCCTTTCTTGAATTTCCAAGAAAAACAAATAACTCATTAGTTGATAGCTACTAAAGGTAGCTCATCCATGAAGGGGTAAACCCTAAAATACCCTTGGAGAAAACACCTTGAAACCAAGGTTTAAATAGGTGCCCCATGGATAAAAAAGCTCAATAATGATTAAATAATATCTAAGGAACATAATGCAAGTGATAAATTGCAAAGAAAACCTCTAAATTGGGTAATTTGTAGAAAAGTCCAAAATGTGTATAAAATTGAATAACTTGTTCAAATAGTGTCGAAATTGGACCAAATTTGAAACTTAAGCTTGTATTATGAGTTCAAAGCATATCATAAGGTTATATTAGGGTTAATGGAATTAAATTATGATAATTAAGCAAATTCAACTCATTAAGCAAGTTTAGGGGCCTTACAAATTGATTGCACTAGTATTATCACAATAAATAGGAGAAGCATCAAAATGAATGTTAAAGTCTTAGAGAATTTGCTTCATCCATAGAACTTGGGAATAAAAACGTATGGTTGCAAAATATTCAACCTCGGTAGTTGATAAAGCCACAATGGTCTATTTCAAGCATGGTCCAAGGAGGAAGCAAGTGCCACTTGTGCACTTTTTATCAATCAAGCAGAATGTGTAATACACATCACTATAAGACATAAGAATAAATTACCTTGACTTGGGATACCATAGTCTAAAATTTTGAATTTTTTCTAAGAACCGGAAAACCTGTTAATAGCTATAAGATGTGATTTCTTGGGATTTTATTGAAAGCGAGCACACAAGCCAACATAAAACAGTATGTCAGGTCTAGAGGTAGTCAAATAAAGTAAACTTCCAATCATACCTCTATAGATATTTTCGTCTGCTTTCTTACCTTCTTCATCTTTATCATGTTTGGAAGTGTTTGACATGGGGGTGTCCATCGGCTTGGTGTTCTCCATCCCAAAGTGCTTAAGTAGCTTACTTGTGTACTTTCCTTGGTTGATGAAATTTCCATATTTAGTTTTCTTGATTTGAAATTCAAGGAAGAATGTATGATCACCCATCATGCTCATCTTGAACTCACTCTACATAATATCACTACACTCCTTACAAAGATCAAGATTAGTTCTGCCAAAAATGTTATCATCAACATAAATTTGAATGATAAGAAAGTTGTTAGAAGTGAGTTTAAGAAATAAGGTAGAATTCACTTTGTCCATGATATACTCATGATCTAATAAAAAGTTTTTTAATGTCTCATACAAAGCTAGAGGTGCTTATTTCAGACCGTAGATAGTTTTTTGTAAAAGATAAACATGGTTAGGTAAATTATCGTGTTCAAAGCTCGGGGGATGTGCAACATACACTTCCTCCTCAATTTTACCATTCAAAAACACACTTTGAACATCCATTTATTAAAGAAGAAAGTTCTTATAACTAGAAAAAGAAAGCAACATACGAATAGTCTCAAGTCTAGCTACATGAATATATGTTTTATCAAAATCTACACCTTCCTATTGATTGTAGCCTTGAGCCACTAACCATGCTTTATTTCTTACCATCTTGCTACTTTCATCTAGCTTGTTGCAGTAAATCCACTTGGTGCCAATGATCTTTCTATCACATGGCCTTGGCACTAGAGTTCACACTTTGCTCTTCTTGAGTTTTTCCAATTCTTCTTGCATGGCTAGGATCCATTCATCATCCCGAAGAGTTTTTTTGACATTCTTTGGCTCGAGTAGTGAGATGAAAGCATTGTTTGCTTATTTTTTGTTGAAAACATCTCGCATCTTTTCTATTTCAAAGGGGTCACCTATGATCAGTTCTTTATGATGATTCTTTGCAAAATGGGGAGTTGGATCCTTCTTCTCTTCATCTTTCTCTTCTTCTTCAGTGGCCACCTATTTTTCCTATTGGGTTATGTTGAGTTTTTTAAAGATAGGAATCACCTCACCTACAACATCATCATTTGGAGTAGTATTTTTGGGAATAGAGGGGTTAGTCTCAAATAATTTGACATTAATAGATTCTTCTACTTTATATAAATCTACATTAAACACTCTACAAGCCTTGCTAGTAGTGATATAGCCAAGAAAAAAAGCCTTGTATGATTTTAGATGAAACTTGTTAAGAGAATCTTTTGTGTTCAAAACGAAACAAGGACACCCAAATTGTGAAAGTACTCCATAGAAGGATTCCTACCATGTCATATCTGATAGGGGGTTTTCTTCAAAGAAGGATGTGTGAAAACCCAATTTTACACAAAACATGAGGTACTAACAGCTTCGACCCAAAACATCTTTGGATTCATACTCTAAAACCATGGTCCTAGCCATTTCTTGTAGTGACCTATTCTTCCTCTCTACAACCCCATTTTGTTCAGGTGTTTGAGGTGAGGAGAAGTTATGTGCATAGTCTGATTCTTCACAAAGATGTTCAAAAATATCATTTTCAAATTCTCCCCCATGATCACTATGTATGGAAACAATCTGGCAAGAATATTTTTTCTCAACTTGTTTGAAAAAACTAGAGAAAACATCAAGCATATCACTCTTGGAAACAAGAAAGAAGGTTCAAGTATATCAAGAGAAATCATCGACAATAACAAGACAATAGTTGGAACCACGAAGCGATTGAGTTCTCATAGGTCCAAATAGATCAAGATGGAGAATCTCAAGAGTTCTCTTGGTGCTAAGAACTCCTTTGGGTTTAAAGGAGGACTTGGTTTCCTTTCCTTGGGTACAAGGATGGAATTCCTCATCCTTTCAAAATCCAATTTTTGAAGTCCCTTGATCAAGTCCTTTTTGCTAAACTTCTTCAATTGATGCATATTTACATGACCAAGCCAACGATACCAAAGAGAAATATCATGCGAATTGACTACAAGGAATCTACCAACAATAGGCTTCATAGAGTCAAGCACAATTATAGAAAGATTGCCATTTCTAGTTCGCTTATATATGACATGATAAGTGAGGGAATCTAGAAGCAAGCATTCAAAAGAAGTAAAAAGAATAAGGTAACCATTATCACATAATTGACATACACTTAAATTGTGATGTAGGACATCCACAAAAAGAACATTCTTGATACATAAGGATTCACCTACATCACCCTCACCTTTTACCTTACCTTTCTTGTTATCCCCAAAAGTAACTGAACATCCTTTCTTCTTTGTGAAATTGTTGAAATGTCTTATATTACCTATCATGCGCTTAGTGCAGCCACTATCAACAATTCATTTTCATTTTTCCCAAAAGAAAGGAGAGTGTTGGTTTCCAACTCAAACTTTGGGATCTGGTGTTAGATTGGGGACCCATTTTATCTTTGGGTTTGTCCCCTTAGGCTGGTTAGGACAATAAGTAGAATAATGATCATCACTTTTACAATGAGAGAAAATCATAGGGTTCTTAGTGCCAAAAGACTCTCCAATGAAAAATGAAGTTTCCTTACTCTTTTTCTTACCTTTGTCCTTATTCTTTCCCTTTGGTGCTCCCCCTACAAATCCCAAACCACTAGTACCACTTTGTTTTGTAGAATGGTCAAGGATTTCATTTAGGAAGTTTTTCCCTTTGAGGAATTTCTGTTGACAGGCTCTAAGTCTATGATTGTCATTAGTAAGAGATATAATAGTAGAAGAAAACAATCAACATCATCTCTATCATGAATAAGGTAAGCCTCTAAACAGAGGGATTTAGTCAAATAAGAATCCTTTTCAAGAGTAATCGAAGCAACATCATTACTAGAAAAAATAGATCTAGAAGATAAATCATTTACTTGACCAAGAAACCTAGCATTTTTAGATTTGACCAATTGAATTTCTTTGAGATAAACATCCCTCTCATCTCAATGAGCATCAACAACAAGATTTAGTTCAAATTTTTAGTTTTAAGTATCTTTGCTCATTTAGGCACTTCTGGTTATCTTCCTTAAGAGATTCAATGTTCTTAATGTAGACACCATTGTCTACTTCAACTCCATTGTATTGGAGGTCAAGATTAAGAAATTGTCCTTGCAAGGTATCAATTCTCGCAAGATGAATTTTGTCATTTTTCTCAAAAATATCAAGGTTAACATACAAGTCATCAATGATTTTACCTGACCTATTCTTTTTAGCTTTAAATTTGGAATAAGAAGAATGAGTAGTAACAAGCATGTAAATAAGAGTTTCGTTACCTAACTCATGCAAGCTTACCTCACATACCTCACTAGTATCTTCACTTGTAGAGGCCATGAGTGCAAGGTGTCACTCTTTGTCTGCATTGAAGCTTGAGCAACTAGAAAGTGATCCTTTTCAAGTTGCATGAGCTACATCTTTGTATCTCCTCTCCTTCTCATCCTTCCTCTTCTATTTGCTATCTTTCTTGTAATATTTCTCCTTCTTGGAGTTTCTCTTGTGGTGTGACTTTCTAGCCTTAGGACATTCACTCTTGTAGTGTCCTTTTTTAGCATAGTTGTATCACCTTGGAGTAGAAGAAGAAGATTGCTTTCCTTTGAAGTGATTTTCATTGGGAGAACTTTTCCTCATGCTCACTAGGGCCATAATCTTTGCTTGAGGAAGAGGGAGAAGTCTGGCAAGTAAGTTGTTGTGGAATGATGAGGGCCTCCGCTTGAGCTTTGAAGGCACTATCTTTGATATTCCTTGCATCTTTTTCTTCTTTCTTAGCTTCCTCTTCTTACTTGTCATATCTTGTCTCATGAGCTTGTAGATTGCCAATAAGCTCCTTGGTTGGAATGTCACCAAGACTTCTCACTTCTTCAATGGAAGTCACCTTTGACTCCCATCTCTTTGGAAGAGACCTCAAGATCTTTGAATTGATTTCTCCTCTATCCAAAGTGTGTCTCAAAGTAGCTAGGTCGTTGATGATGATGTTGAGCCTTGAGTACATCTCGACAACTCCTTCTTTCTTCTCCATCTTTAAGTTATCTAGGAGATTGTTTAGCGTGTAGATCTTTGCCTCTTTTTCTTGCTTTGTTCCTTCATAAGTGATGCACAACTTGTCCCATATCTCATAGGTTGTATCCCATGAGGAGATGTGGTTGAACTCGGATGGAGTGAGGGTTCCATAGATGATGCTAATTTCTTTGGTATTGAGTTGAGCATTCTTTAGGGATACTTCATCCCATGTTGATACAACACTGATTGGCTCCTAGATAAATTCAATGGTATAAATGAAAAATATATTTTTGCGACCTTCCAAATGGTATATTGGACTTAAGAGTCAATTGATTTGTCATTTCAGGAATCAACAACAATGAGGGTCACATGATTAAAATATTAAAAGAAGACAACGTAATAAACCCCTCCATTTGCGATCAAGTAATTAATATTATAAAAGTTTACTTCTTTGAATAGTAAAGTTGGAAAAATCCATATGCTTTTATATAATAGAAAGAATTCAAATAAAGACTCAGTCAAATGTTGAAACAATAAAATCATCAATGTGGAGTTCATCCCTTAAATGTAGAACTGCATCTGCCAATTCCAATAGAGGAAGTTGGTGTTGTCGAAGACTGGGGGGCACATAGAGAAGCCTACCTCCAGGTTGAGGGAACCAAGTAGGCTTTCACCCATCTTCTCATCTCGTGGGAGATTTGTTGAAGAAGATTGTTACAACCTCAATTTTGCTTATATGACTGTAATTGGAATTATTTCAAATGAAAGGTACTTGGTTGTAAATTGCATGATTTGTGATGAACATATGGATTTCTTTTACCACTCTTCCTTGTGCATGGTTTTTCATGGACCCTTTGGTAAATAATAGATCCAAAATAATAAAAAAGGAAGATAAGTTAAAAGGGAATAAGAATTTCATAAATAATAATGAAAATTGGGATAAAGGTGAAAGTATAAGAAATAGATAGATAAGTATGGGTTTGATCATAATGGATGGTGATTCAAACCCCACATGGATCATTGAGATGCAAGAAATTGAAATAAAGGAAAATAATAAAGTGTGAAATAGGATATATGAATAATATATATATATATATATATATATATATATATATATATATATATATATATTTAAGTAATAACTTACACATAAATAAAAGGTTCGTTTCTTTTGATTTATGGCCCCAAGATTGGCATGTTGATAGATTAAGTTATTATTAAGTTTCCCTCAGAATTTAGGATTAAACAGAGCTATGGTTTGAGAGTTATGATTTTTTGAAGTTATCTTAAAATCAAAAGTATTTTCCTTAAAATAGAAACCAGACTCTCCTGTGTTTGGGTGTGAGTGATGCAGACCATTGGATCTTGATCCAACAGAGGCCGCTCATCGTCTAGTTCCACCTGAACTAGGAAATAGGCCACCCAATTAGATCTTTCCAACTGACTTTCCTAGCAAATTAATTCATGTGCGAGCTAGGAAATTTAATGGTTGAGTCTGGGAGGGAATTCTGCACATCATAGACCCTGGTTCTTTGTACTTTGGATACATCTAGAAGAAACGCCCAATTGCCTGAAAAGTTAGGCAATGGAGGGGGTTGGGAAACACGAAAATCGACCCCAAGACATATACATATGACCCCCTCTCAATTGCTAATAACCTCACGAACAAAGCCGATGTTTTCTCTTATTCCCTCATGCCTCGAGTCGACAAAGCCGACTTGCTCTGGTGAGCTCTTGGGCCGGCACCACTGTGGAAGGAAGCTACTAGATCAGGTAGGAAAGCGTTCTAGCCATAGTCTAATCGAGGTCATCCTTTGACCATGGCGTCAATCGACAGCTCCGATTCACTGAGTTCTTCATAGTCGGTGAGTGGGTGCATGTGAGAAGGACCGTGCAATCTTGCACAGTCAATGACGACTAGTGATCCGACGGCCAATGAATTTCTGAAAACCCAAAGCAAGTTTCCTCTCCGCCCAATATTCCAGGAAAACATGGATTCTTGTATAAATCGTTAAAAAGTGCTACTTTTGCCAAAAAAATACAAATGAGTAGTGCTTTTTGATCAGAAAAATATGTAGAACATGATAAAAATGGTATTAGAGCTTGGTAGTGGATGAAATTAAAATATTATAGGGTTTTAAATCTTTAAACACATTGAATTATAGAAAAACCCTAGAAAGATGTGAAAACTAGTATAATGAATCTTTTAGGTGTTTTTGATAGATGTTAACCTGTTAAGAGTAAGAGAAAAGGGTAAGCTCATAAAAGGATGTTAATATATTTATTTTAGGGTTTTCATGCACATGTTCATGTCTTAATGAATTAAAACCCTAATTTGGGAAAATATGAGTTTTAATGGTTGTAATCAACAGAGATATCATGATTCTTGAATTTAGCTTAAGATTAGAGAACCCTTAATGAAGATAATTGGGATGATTAGGGTTTTGTGAATAAGAAATCTATTTAAGGGTTTCTAGTCTAAACATGGAAATAAAGTTGGTAAAGGAACCTAAGAAACCCTAATGAACCCTAAGGGTCTTGAAAGCCTTAGAAAGTATCCCCATGTCATTAGGAAGGTGTTTTGACATTAGGTAATCTATATGTTTTAGGAATTAAGGGTTGTTTGCAATAAACTGCTTGCTTGGACAACTTGTTGAATTTGGATTCTTTTTCTTAGGAACACGTATGTGGTTACACTTATGATTAAATCGTTTTAGTTTCTCGGTGATTCCCGAAGTTTTATCGACCGCTTGGAATAAAGGCTTGATTGCCTTTTATTTCATGCAATTATAAAGTGACTATGACTATCACCATAATTATATGTGCATAACTAGCTCAGATCATGGTCCTCCGTTGGAGCTCTAATGTTGATGAGATAGATGACCTAGTACATGGTCTACGCGCGAGGTAGGACCATCAGGTTATCACGAGTCAGTGATTGGACTACCTTGGTAGGGCCATGTGATGCCACAACCCTATGTATAGATCTACCTGTAAGGTAGGATCATAGGGGTTAGTTGAGAATTACCATCTGAGAGGTAGTATCTATGTCCACTACAGGGATAGCACAGAGGCTAGGGTATGTAAGGATTGAGTAGTCATATTTAAAATATATACTTTGCTTGTTAAATTGTGATTGTTTGCAATATGTTGTTACAATTAAATGCAATATTATGGTTTCCCCCACATACCAGTTTAATTGCTAATACTGGCCTCCGTTTTGTTTGTCGGCGTTTTAGGTTATCAAGAAAATGGATAATCCTTTAAAGTGACATTGATGAAATAAATCTTAATAAAGAATTGGATGATCATATATAGATATGTTCTTTCTTAGGTAAAAATTCCACTTTCCATATTTTGCAAGGTATGAAAAGAAAAAATTTATTCCATTAAAAGTTTAGTTGTTGCAGAATTTATTAATTATTGTTGATTATTTGTAAAACCACTGATACTGTTTTGGGATAATGCCTCTGACCTCTTGGTCTCCCTTAACTGGGGGTTACTGGGAGGCAGGATCATTACAATTGGTATTAGAGTTGTGGTTTTACATTTAATCTTCTGTAATTGTTAAATTTTACAAACTCTTTAGAGCCCCAGGGAGTTATTAGAGGATTTTCTGAGGATGGAGGAGTCTAGAAAAGGATCACGGTCTGGGGGCTGGCAATATTTTCCTCCACCCCGCTAGTCAGTCACAAGGACTCCCGAACGCAGTGTGACTGCTTGGCTGAAATCCAAAGAATTGACTCGAAGTAAGATACCTCTAGGTTTTCTCATCGATCTTCATCCCTTCTTCACCTCTTATTTCTGGAGAAATATTAAGAGATTAGGGCTTTCTCTCTCTCCACAACCTCTGTTACAAACCCAATTTTTGGTTCATTTGTTGAGAAATGTAATTTCTCATATTAAAGGTAAATGAACAAATAATGATGTCTTTTGATTGAATGCATGACTTTTGATTCAATTAGTAAATGAATAATTGAGTTTTTGAGAAAAGAAAGGTGTGGAAACCTCTAGAAGGCAAAAGAACTTAATCCAAAGGTGGATTTCATGCCGCATGGGTTCCTTGGGTTCCGAGGAGTCCAAAGTTGCAAAGAAAAGCAATAAGAAAAGAAAAGATTAATTAAGTATTTCTTTAATTAGAAAGAAATTGAAAACAATGGTAAAATGTGGAAAACAAGTGAAAAGAGGTATAATTGAATTATCCTTAGTGGAATTTCGTATTCCAAGGATTCCTAATGATAAAAGGAATACCAATGAGGAAAATAAAAGAGAAATAAAGAAAGACTCTCAAAAAGAGCTATTTTAATAAGAAATAAAACAAGATAATGAAGAATAATGCATTTAGATGCATCTAGAAGGATAATGAGTATCCTTAATGAGGAATTTCGAAATCTTTGAGTTTCTTGGGATCCAAGGAGTCCCACTAAAGAGGAAAGAAAGAGAAAATACCAAATTACAAAATAAAAGGATAATAGGAATACATAATTAATGAATTATGTGGTTTTGTTAATAAAGAGGTATTTCCTACTTAAGGAAAATATAATTTTGAGGCCAATGAATTAAAAGGCATGAACAAATAGAATAAGAGAGACGATTTTTGCATTTCTAATTATCAATGAAATAAAGAATATCAAAAGGTAAGTAGGAGAGATAATCTTGCTTCTCTTTAAAGGAATCACATTCCTAATAGGAAAGGGTTTTGCTAATCATGGATGAATGTCGTTAGGCATGGATAGCCACCCCTATATAAGGGGGAAAGCCTCTGGATCAAGTTCTAGAGAGATCCCACAAAATTCTCTCTTCTTCATCTTCTTCTTCTTCTTCGTTTGTGAAAACCATAATCAAGAGGGTAGTCCAACCCCTGGGACACAAGGAGCCATGAGCGAGAGTTCAATGGAAACACGATGCTTCCACGACACCACGAAGATCACAGCCATCTCCCCCGCACTCTGGAGCTTGCACGGCAGCTGTTGCATGGCTGCAAGTCGGCCATGAGTGGTGGAGCATAGCAGGATGATACAACCACACAACCAGCGACCTGAGGGGTCCCATGCCTGCGCCAAGGCACGGAAGAGCCAGGGCAGGAGTTGGCAGCAGGAACCGGGCCTGGGAGTGGAGGGAGGAGGCTGGTGTAGCCCTGCACTCGGTGGCTAGGGCAGCAGTCGTCGAGCTGCTGGAGGTTGAAGAAGGGAGATGCACATTGGACAAAATTACCCTTCCGCAGACTAAACAACCAATCCACTTAACTAGGGGCAAAGTCATCATTTCGAAATATTTCCCAAACAAGTTGCGCCTGCGTTGCATGGACGGGGTGATGTGGCGCTCCGTGATTGGTCCAGGTAAGCAAATTTTGTAAAATTTCTATCTCTTTATTAATAACTAGGAATATAGTGAAACTATGTATCAAATTGCTCAGAAAAATGAGAGGAATACAATAAAAATATACATAGAAGCTATTTCCTCTTTCTATCCGAAAAGTAGTGTAAATTATCATCTTTTATGAATTAAAGATTAAGAAACCCTATTTTGAAATGAATAATGTGTTTAATCGGGTTTAATGGATGATTAAAGTTGGTATTAACCTGTTAATGATAAAAAGGAACATTAAGATTGAAAAGGATGAATGTTGCATGTAATTAGTTTAATTTAGAGTTTCATGAGCAAAAACGTGCTTTAATGGGCCTTGAAACCCTAATATTGGTAAATGGGATTCTTAATGGCTTTGATTGATTAATTTCATGATTAAAGTTGAAATATGCTGAATCTAAGCTATTTAGAGTAAAAAAGTCCTTAATTCTGGATAAATACCCTAAATGTAGTAATTAGGATTTTCTCATGAATAAAAGGCAGAACTATGGCAAAATGAGTTCATATGTGATTAGAACATAATAAACTTTGAATTGGTGATAAATGTGTATAATGTCTTGTTATGGATTAAACAGATAAAATAGTAGCTTTAATGAAAAATAAGCTTAATGAAGTTAATTGATGATTAATATGTCTGTAATATGAAAATAGGGTTATATGTTGTTAAGATAATCTTAATATTGAAGAGTAGATGAGATGATTAGGGTTTATGAGTAATGGCATAAAGTTAGTGTTTAATATGGTAAAAGATGAAGGGAAACCCTAAATGCAAAACGAAACCCTAAAATGGATACAGAAACCCTAGAAAGTGAATCCAAGTCAACAAAGTAGATTCTTGATAATGTGTGTAATAAATAAAGTACATATTCTTTTTAGGAATTATGTGATTATTGAATTGCTTGCTTGGATTGCATTCGTAATGCTTGTAAAATCATCAAATCAGGTATGTGGTTATGCCTATGAATATACCGAATTAGTTTCTCGAGGATTTTTGAGGTTTTATCGATGACTTGAATTAAACTGTTGGTTGCATTTAATTCTTGCAAATCATAACGTGGATATGACTATCACCTAAGATAAGTGCCTACTAGCTCAGATCCTAGTCCCCTCTGTAGCTTTATAGATTGACCTAGTAAATGGCTACCAATGGGGTAGGTCCATCAGGTCATTAAATGACTTAGTAAATGGCTACCAATGGGGTAGGTCCATCAAGTCATCATGAGTCAGGGATTGGGCTACCTTTGGGTAGGGCCATGCGACTCCATAACCCAAGGAATTGGCTACCAGTGTGGTAGGACCATGGGGGTAAGGATCTACCATATGAAAGAGGTAGTATCCATGTCCACTGTAGGGACGGTACAAAGATAGGAGATAGGCAAGGATTGAGTAGTATTGCTTAAAATGTAATCTTGGATGCTAAATGATATTTGGTTGACTACATTGTTAAAATAGTTGCACAATTATTGTTTCCCCCACATACCAGCTTCTTGCTAACCGACATTTGGTTTGTCGGTGTTTTAGGTACAAATGAAAAGAACAAATAGTAAAGTGGCATATGTGGAACTAAGTGAGAAATAACTTACATAGGAGGATTAGTTAGATTAGCATCTTCATGGATAGAAGTTTAGAAATCCCAGCTTTTAAAAGGTAAGTAAAGTTTTTATTTTATACCAGTTTTCAGTTTAGTAGTAGAATTTCATAATCATTATTGATTATTTGTCGAACCTTTGATCCGGGTCATTAGTTAACGACTCTGACCTTTCGCTCTCCCTTAATTGGGGGTTACCAGGAGTTGGGGTCGTTACAATTGGTATCAAAGTGACGGTTCCTCCCTTAATCTTTAATATTTATTAAATTTTACAAATTTTGTAGAACCCAAGGGAGTTATTAGAGGATTGTCCGAAAGATTGAGGTGTCTAGAAAAGGATCACGTCCGGGGGCTGGCAATATTGTCCTCCGCACCGCTAGTCAGAATACGAGGACTCCCGGATTGTGTGACTGCCTGGCCGATGTCTGAGGATATGACTCGAAATAAGATACCTTTAGGACTCTCTCATCTTGTTCATCCCTTCTCAACTCAAATTCTGTTAAGGACCTTAAGGATTAGGGTTTCCTCTCTCTTCTCCTCACCCTCTTGAGGTATGGGTAAGGTCGATAAGGATTTAGGAATCCTCCACCAAATTAATAAAAAGCATGTAAATAAGATGTCATGGACATAAGCTTAATAGAGTAAGCATAAAGGAATAGATACATGCTTAGGTCGTATGACACAAGTTGTCATTGCCCTCAGGAGAGGCCTGAGGATAGACCTCCGTGACAAGAGGATGAGTAGAGAGAGTTAGTCTTGGAGGTAGAGACCTCCATTAAAAGTAGAGACCTAGCACATCCTTTGAGGATGATGTTAACCCTAACCCTAAGTGAACATTAGAGAGAGAGATGTCATGATGAGTTAGATGTCATGGTAGATCAGGTGTTGGGATAGACATGCCTTGGATGCCATATGAGCCATGAGAAGTTGACAATCGAGTACCTTTGGCAACCCCAACCCTGGAAAGGGTTGTGCATGTTTGAGCGAAGGATAGCACCTTCATGGGGATGTTAGAGAAAAACCTATAGAAACCTTATGTGATGTTGCAAGAAGGATATAACTTGCACCTAGAGTACATTTGTAGTAGGACCAGTAGGTGGAAACCCTGGTCAAGGGAGTATGTTGGATAGCTTATGTGATAAGCATAAAGAGCTAAGGATAATCTTGAGGAAAACATGAGTTGAGTATAGGCTTGACCCAGGAAGGGATATGCTGGTGAGCTTGATCTAACTTCATGGAAAGAGGACCTCTAGTAGTAAGGATGGATGTGGAGTTAGATCTAGAGAGAGAAAGAAGGAACCAAGCAAGAATGTTGGAAACCAAAAACCCCAAAGATGTGAGGAACAGTGGGGAGTCGAGAATGATGCAACCTATGTGGATGATAGTGGTTGCCTCATGCATGATCCATGGAGGATGATGATATCTTAAACGAACTGAATCCTAGAGAGAGGATGTTGCTTCTGCCTGTGGTATATGTGTTTACCTTCTGAGATAGGAAGTAGAGTTCCTTAGACCTGAGAGGTTTAGTAACATGTTGTGAAGCCTTGTACCTTGTTGGTTGTCCCTGAGGAGGACTCAACTATGAGGTACTGCATATATAAAAGGATCATGAAAGTACATGACATACCTTGGTTATGCTTGATTCGTGGTTAAGAGATTGGATGTTGCTGGATACCCGAAGGTGAACCTAGGGCTCCTAGGCCTAAGAGGGGAAGCAGTGTACCTCAATGCTCATGATGATATTTGAGTCACTATAGTTTCGAGCATGGTACTCCTCATGTGTAAAGGTAAAAGAAACCCCTTAAGTTAAGGGTATGTTTGATGAACCCCCTCACAACTAAGTTGGTCTAATGTTGAGGTTGAGAACAAGTGTGACCTAGCATGGTTTAGTAGGTACGCTTGTGCCTTAGTAGTTGTTGGAATAAGCATGCTCATGTGAATGTAAACCCTAAGGACGTTTGTGAACTTCATTATCAAGGCATAGTTTCCTCCCATCCTGGAAGAGGGACCCGTGGGTAGGGAGTTTACCAGTTTGGTTGGTTTTGAGGTAACCTAAGGATGTTTCATAGGATCTTGATAAGCTATGTGAAGAGTACATTCCATGAGAATGAACCTATAGACCCATAGATAACCATCCATATGTGCATGTGGATGTGTTACCATGGAGGTAACCGGTATTGGGCTTGACCAAGGTAGGCAGGGTGCCATGATCCCTATGAAAGGATGAAAGTCAGCCCATCAATGCAGGAAGATTGATGATGAATGCTTGGGTAAGGTTCTAAGTTGAACATGTACTATAAGAGAATCCTAAGTCTATCCTAGGGTCAGGTAGGGATAAGACCGATGGAAGAAGGAGTTGCCTAATTCTCTAGTTGCACATGACCATAGGGTCGGGAGGTAACATCTATCATTATTTGAGGGCCATGGGTTAGGAGATTGATCACCTCCATGAACTCATGGGATCCAAAGGGCAGATGAGTAGGGCACTCTCTGGATGCATAAGGGAAAAGGGATGACCCCAAAAGTGTCGGCACCCTATAGACCTAGAGGGGATGATCAACGATTGTGTAGTAACTCAAGTAGGTTCGAGACCAGTTTTCCATGGAAGTAACTTTGATATCGAGATGTTTGTGATGTAGAGACATAAGTTGCACGTTTCAACTTAGAATTGAAGGTGTATGGGAGATGTGGGATGTATTATCTCTACTCTTGGACCAAGAAGAACTTTGTGTTTGGATGGCCGCCAAATGCTTATTTCCTCTTGTTATGGGAGGGAGAGATGGGACAGTACGCATGCCATACACCAAGGATAAAAGATGATGCAAGTTGGAATGTTGCTACAAGGTATGAGGACAGAGATGATAACATACCTTGGTGGAGTGAATGGTACATGGATGGTTTGCAAAAAATAAAAGGAATAATGTAGTCATCTCATAAGGATGCTTTTATCATAAGCTATGAGTCATATAAGGTTGAATTAAAAAACTAAGAGGATGAGCTCAGAGTTTATCGATGAAGATAGGCTTATAGTTGAGATGAGATAATAAGTAGAATACATGGAGGTGTGTGTCTTCAAGATTACCTAACACCTAAGGAGGTGAAGTGGTAGTGAATGCACTGGTTGAGATTTAGCTTCCTAGTTTAGCTGGAAGATAGAAGAAGTTGAGGTTGTTAGGCTAACCTTAAGATGAGGTAAAGAGATAAGTTTGGCTAACACCCAAATGTATCAATAGCAGTTAATCAAGTAAATGATTGTTTGGTTAGCCAGCCTAGTCTGTGATATAATGAAAGGATGGTTGTAGAACCTCAGATGTACTTCTTTGGAAAGGAAAGTGATGAAACCCTGATGAGAGTGGTTTAGGGTCTCCAAAGTATCGATCTTGAGGAATTATGACATACAGGAGATCATGATCACCATAAACCATGGTGCTACAAAGATAGTAAATGGTAGTAGTACTTTGGATTTTTAAGGTGAAGCTACATGTGGTATATGGCCATGCAAATCAGGGGTGAAGGACAAACACCATTAACCCAGTGCATGGATATAAAGTATAAATAGTTCCCGAGAGGGAATGGGAGTTCATCACTATGGATGTTGTGAGTCTCCCCTAGACCAAGGTGGGTCGAGGTGCAATATGGGTTATGGTATATCGCCTTACCTAGATGACATGAGGATAGAAGAATATTGTCACGGGATAGATTCAGTTGAATTACTTAAGAGAGAAATATGGTTCAACTACACCATGATGCAAGTTCAAAAGTTCTTGGGTATGACCAAGGTTCACTTCCATGAGGTGGAAGTGGATACTTGGAGAACTCGATGATAGTACAGTTTATCACCCCATACTAATGGACAATATGATCCAGACTAGAAGGTCTGATGAGAGCATGTGTGCTCATTCAGGGTGATACATAGAGACAATTCTTAAAGATGTGATGTTAACCCCCATAGCCTTTATCAGGATGTAAGAAATCTTATAGGAGGTAGTGTCGGTCACCACTTCATTAAGATGATGTTGGTGAAGGAGGCCTCGCCAAGGTCAGAAAAGAACCAAAGTGTGCACAGATGAAGTCGCTTTGATCGTGCAATGGCTGAAAGAGAGCCCAGTGGTGACATGAGTCACGAGCTGATGCAAAGCTGACTGACATGTAGTTCACTATGGGAAAATATGTGATGTGAAAATCCAACCTCTCTAAGCTTCAGCTGGGATAGTTGAGTCCCCGATATATGGGTCCTTTTGAGATGGATTGGTGGAGATGGTTGTGTTTATCCTTGCCCCTCAGGATAACATGATGAATAATGTGTTCCATAAGTCTGATCTAGAGCACTATGTGAGGTACCCAAGCCATGTACTGAGCCCTGAACCAAATCAGCTTTTGAGAGGCTGAATTGTCATGAGTCACCTATGAGGGTATGATATACCAAGGTAAGAAAGAACTGATATGGAAGAATATGAGATGACGAAGGTTCTTGGGAAGCACCATGGAAAGGGTAAAGCCACATGGGATCCATGATGGACATATGAAAGGCTTATCCTGAACTGTTTGTTTGCTTGATGGAATTTTGAGGACAAAATTCTTATAAGAGGGGAAGGATGTTACAATCCCAATTTTGGGTTCATTTGTTGAGAAATGTAATTTCTCATATTAAAGGTAAATGAACAAATAATGATGTCTTTTGATTGAATGCATGAATTTCGATTCAATTAGTAAATGAATAATTGAGTTTTTGAGAAAAGAAAGGTGTGGAAACCTGTAGAAGGCAAAAGAACTTAATCCAAAGATGGATTTAGTGCCACATGGGTTCCTTAGGTTACAAGGAGTCCAAAGTTGCAAAGAAAAGTAATAAGAAAAGAAAAGATTAATTAAGTATTTCTTTAATTAGAAAGAAATTGAAAACAATGGTAAAATGTGGAAAACAAGTGAAAAGAGGTATAATTGAATTAACCTTGGTGGAATTTCGTATACCAAGGATTCCTAATGATAAACAGAATACCAATGAGGAAAATAAAAGAGAAATAAAAAAAGATTCTCAAAAAGAGCTATTTTAATAAGAAATAAAACAAGATAATGAAGAATAATGCATTTAGATGCATCTAGAAGGATAATGAGTATCCTTAATGAGGAATTTCGAAATCTTTGAGTTTCTTGGGAACCAAGGAGTCCCAATAAAGAGGAAAGAAAGAAAAAATACCAAATTACAAAATAAAAGGATAATAGGAATACATAATTAATGAATTATGTCATTTTGTTAAGAAAGAAGGTATTACCTACTTAAGGAAAATATAATTTCGAGGCCAACAAATTAAAAGGCATGAATAAAGAGAATAAGAGAGAGGGTTTTCATATTTCTAATTATCCATGCAATAAAGAATATCAAAAGGTAAGTAGGAGAGAGAATCTTTCTTCTATTTGAAGGAATCGCATTCCTAATAGGAAATGGCTTTGCTAATTCATGGATGAACATCCTTAGGCATGGATAGCCACCCCTATATAAGGGGGAAAGCCTCTGCATAAAGTTCCAGAGAGATCCCACAAAATTCTCTCTTCTTCATCTTCTTCTTCTTTTGTGAAAACCCTAATCAATAGGGTAGTCCAACCCCTGGGACACGAGGAGCCACAGACAGGAGTTCAATGGAAACACGATGCTTCCACGATACCACAAAGAGCGCAACCATCTCCCCCGCACTCTGGAGCTTGCACGACAGCCGTTGCATGGCTGCAGGTCGGCCATGAGTGGCGGAGCCTAGCAGGACGATACATCCGCACAACCAGTGACCTGAGGGGTCCCCTCCGTGTGCCAAGGCACAGCGGAGCTGGGGCAGGAGTTGGCAGCAGGAACCGGGCCTGAGAGTGGAGGGAGGAGGCTGGCATAGCCCTGCACTCGGCGGCTAGGGCAGCAGCCTTCGAGCTACTGGAGGTTGAAGAAGGGAGAGGCACATTGGACAGAATTACCCTTCTGCGGACTAAACAACCAATCCACTTAACCAAGGGAAAAGTCATCATTTCAAAATATTTCCCAAACAAGCCGCGCCTGCGTTGCATGGACGGGGTGATGTGGTGCTCCGTGATTGGTCCAGGTAAGCAAATATTGTAAAATTTGTATCTCTTTATTAGTAAATCGGAATATAGTAAAACTATATATCAAATTGCTCAAAAAACGAGAGGAATCCAATAAAAATATAGCTTGAAGCTAATTCCTCTTGCTATCCGTAAAGTAGTGTAAATTATCATCTTTAATGAATTAAAGATTAAGAAACCCTATTTTGAAATGAATAATGTGTTTAATAGGGTTTAATGGATGATTAAAGTTGGTATTAACTTGTTACTGATAAAAAGGTACGTTAAGATCGAAAAGGATGAATGTTGCATGTAATTAGTTTAATTTAGAGTTTCATGAGAAAAAATGTTCTTTAATGGGCCTTGAAACCCTAATATTGGTAAATGCGATTCTTAATGGCTTTGATTGATTAATTTCATGATTAAAGTTGAAATATGCTGAATCTAAGCTATTTAGAGTACAAAAGTCCTTAATTCAGGATAAATACCCTAAATGTAGTAATTAGGGTTTTCTCATGAATAAAAGGTAGAACTATGGCAAAACGAGTTCATATGTGATTAGACCATAATAAACTTTGAATTGGTGATAAATGTGTATAATGATCTTGTTATGGATTAAAAGGATAAAATAGTAGCTTTAATGAAAAAGAAGCTTAATGAAATTAATTCATGATTAATGTGCCTGTAATATGAAAATAGGGTTATATGTTGTTAAGATAACCTTAATATTGAAGAGTAGATGAGATGATTAGGCTTTATGAATAATGGCATAAAATTAGGGTTTAATATGGTAAAAGATGAAGGGAAACCCTAAATGCAAAATGAAACCCGAAAATGGATACAGAAACCCTAGAAAGTGAATCCAAGTCAATAAAGTAGATTCTTGATAAAGTGTGTAATAAATAAAGTACATATTCTTTTCAGGAATTATGTGATTTTTGAATTGCTTGCTTGGATTGCATTCTTAATGCTTGTGAAATCATCAAATCAGGTATGTGGTTAAGCCTATGAATATCCCAAATTAGTTTCTCGAGGATTTTCGAGGTTTTATCGATGACTTGAATTAAACTGTTGGTTGCATTTAGTTCTTGCAAATCATAACGTGGATATGACCATCACCTAAGATAAGTGCCTACTAGCTCAGATCCTAGTCCCCTATGTAGCTTTATAGATTGACCTAGTAAATGGCTACCAATGGGGTAGGTCCATCAGGTCATTAAATGACTTAGTAAATGGCTACCAATGGGGTAGGTCCATCAAGTCATCATGAGTCAGAGATTGGGCTACCTTTGGGTAGGGCCATGCGACTCCATAACCCAAGGAATTGGCTATCGGAGTGGTAGGACCATGGGGCAAGGATCTACCATATGAAAGAGGTAGTATCCATGTCCACTACAGGGACGGTACAGAGATAGGGGATAGGCAAGGATTGAGTAGTATTTCTTAAAATGTAATCTTGGATGTTAAATGATATTTGGTTGACTACATTGTTGACATAGTTGTACAATTATTGTTTCCCCCACATACCATCTTCTTGCTGACTGATGTTTTGTTTGTCAACGTTTTAGGTACAAATGAAAAGAACAAATAGTAGAGTGGCATATGTGGAACTAAGTGAGAAATAACTTACACAGAAGGATTTGTTAGATTAGCATCTTCATGGATAGAAGTTTACAAATCCTAGCTTTTAAAAGGTAAGTAAAGTTTTTATTTTATACCAGTTTTCAATTTAGTAGTAGAATTTCATAATCATTATTGATTATTTGTCGATCCTTTGATTCGGGTTATTAGTTAATGGCTCTGACCTTTCAGTCTCCCTTAATTGGGGGTTACTGGGAGACAGGGTCATTACAACCTCCTATGTTTGGGAATACAAAGTGTTAAGGATTAAGGAATCATGCATCAAATTAATAAAAGATACATAAATAAGATGTCATCGACATAAGTATAATTAGTTTAAACATAAACTAAAGGTTTGATTGTATGCTTATGTAGATGGATCGTGTGAAGACAATAGTGATCCCTGAGGCCACTGATAACCATGCTAAGGGTTGGCCTCCCTGCAAGGGAAAGGATCTTCTGAGAAGAGGAAGAGGAACCATGGTGGTGAATCCTCAAGGAAGAGAAAGAGACCTAAGGGAGCCCGAGAGGAAGGCCCCAATCTTAAACCAGTGCCCTTCAACAACCCATAGATGGACCAGGAAGAGGAACATATGTCTGAAGATGAGGTCAAGGGTGAAGAAAACTTGATTGGTAGTGCAGGACCTACAATGGTAGTCCACACACTTGATGCCATGTGGATTGAATAGAAGAAGAGGCTGACTGAGGCCATTTGTGCCCTGGCCCTCAGGGATATAGCCATAGATGAGAATGGTGAACCACTTTTCGTCTGTCCCTGACTTGGAGTCACCATTCTGGACTTCATCAAGTTGAACATTGAGAAATTATGGGGAGAAGATATGACCTAAGTAGTTGACAAAGCAATTGCTTTGTTGATAGCGAGCGAGAATGGGTTTCACATGCTGGAAGTGCAGCCGAACAAGAAGGTTCCTTTTGCTGCACATCTCTTAGAAGGAGCACCCAAGATCTGGGAAAACCACATCCTGGGTCAATATCTGAGTGCAGACCCAATGGCATAGACCGACTTTAGGACTATCTTCACAGCCAGATTCATTCCTGTCTCAGCTAAGAAGGAGAAGGAAAGAGAGTTTACCAACCTAATCCAAGGTAACTTGTCAGTTGTAGACTTTAGCCACAAGTTTTGCATTCTGGAGCATTTCAGGAACATGATGGATGAGGAAAGATGAGTGGACCATTTTTTAGAACGCCTTCATCCTACCTTTAAGCCTCATGTGATGGCAAGTAAACCAAAAACCTTCACCAAAGCCTACAATACCACCCTGGACATGGAGAGGATAGTGATGCCTGCTCAGAATCCACCCAAAGGATATTTGGGTTTCACTGAAGGTACCCAAGGCCAGAAAAAAGATCACAAGAAAGGATAAGGGTGCAACCATACCAAGGGAAAGCATTGAGGAAAAGGAAAACCTCGTCATGAGAACAACTGACCTAGGTGTCACACCAGCAGAAAATGGCATTCAGGTGAGTGCCGCAACAAGAAGAGGACATGCTACCGTTGTCATCAAGAGGGACATCTTCAAGCCAATTGTCCTCTGCCAGACCCGAGAGGACTAGGACCAGTAGCAACCCCACCTGTAGTAGCCCAACTTGTAGCTGTAGCCCCACCTGTTGGAGAAAGAACACAAGCTTGAGTTTTTGCTATTGACAATGAGGAGGCTCAAGCTAATGCTAATCGGTTGATAGAGGGTAATAACCCTTAAAGTTTTCTTTTATGTTTTATGATAAGCATGTAATGGTCTAATGTATGGTGAAAAATAATGTAGGCATGCTTGAAGTCATGGGAAACAATGTAAAATCTTTATTTGACTATGGATCTACTAATACTTTCATTTTGAGAAATCTCACAACTATGCTTTGTTTGGATATCAAGGATTTAGGGTATATCTTGAATGTCACAACCCCAAGTTTTCGAATCTTTATGTCCCTTTTGAAAACTACTATGATACCTATAAAATATCAAGATCATGAGTTCCCTATGGATTTTATCCTCCTTGACATGAATGACTTTGATGTGATCATTGGTATGGATTGGCTTTATACCTATAGGGCCAATGTTGACTGTAGGGAAAAGAAGGTAATCATAAACAAACCAGGTCACCCCCCGTTCATCATTAGGGGTAGGAAGGATGCTACCACCAGCCTTTATGTGTCATCTTTGAAGGCAAAGTGGATGATAACCAAAGGTTGTCAAGCTTTCCTAGTAGTTGTTACCGAGCTGGAGCCCAAGGTGTAGCCCTTAGAGGAAATAGAGGTAGTCAGGGACTATGCAGATGTTTTCCTAGATGATTTTCCTGGGACCCCTCTCGAGAGAGGGGTAGACTTTTTGATAGATCTAGTTCCTGGGACAAACCCTATTTCACGAGAACCTTATATGATGGCCCCTACTGAGTTGCTCGAGTTGAAGAAACAACTACAAGAACTGCTAGACAAAGGTTTTATCAGCCCTAGCACATCACCATGGGAGCACCAGTTCTCTTTGTAAAGAAGAAGGACATGTCACTTAGAATGTGCATAGACTATTGGATGATCAACCAGGATACCATTAAAAACAAATATCATTTACCCCAGATAGATGACCTGTTTGACCAGTTGAAGTCAGATTGAGTCTTTTCAAAGATTGACTTGAGATTAGGGTACCACCAGTTGAGAGTCTAAAGTGAGGACATCCCAAAACCCACTTTTAGAACCCTCTATGGCCACTACAAGTTTGTGGTTATGCCTTTTGGGTTATCCAATGCCCCGAGTGTGTTCATGAACCTCATGAACAGTATGTTTCAACCCTTCCTTGACTCTTTTGTCATAGTGTTCATAGATGACATATTGGTTTATTCCAATGACCTAGAACAACACCGAGACCACTTGAGTAGAGCCCTTGATATCCTGAGAAAGTAGAAGTTTTATGGGAAATTCTCAAAGTGTGAGTTTTGGATAGACCAAGTCATGTTCCTAAGACACATCATATATGGAGGAACCATCTCAGTGGATCCAGCCAAGGTGTCAGTTGTTCAAGACTGGCCAACACCAAAGAATCCTTCAGAGATCCACAACTTTCTGGGATTAGCTGGATACTATAGATGTTTCATAAAGGATTTCTCAAAGACTGCTTTGCCTCTTACCAAGCTCACCTGAAAAGATGAGAAGTTTGTGTGGTCAGGCCTATGTGAAGAACGATTCCAAGAGCTGAAGGAGAAGTTGATTACAGCCCTAATGTTGAATTTACCGTCCGGTAATGAAGGTTTTATGATCTTCATTGATGCCTCGAAGATGGGACTCAGATGTGTTCTAGAGAAAGATAGACATGTTGTTGCCTATGCCTCTAGACAAATCAAACCCAATGAAGTGAATTATCTGACACATGATTTAGAGTTGGCTGCAATTATTCATGTCCTGAAGATTTGGTGACACTATTTGTATGGAGCCACCTTCGAGATCTTCACTGACCATAAGAGCTTGAAGTACCTACTAGCTCAAAAGGATCTAAATCTGAAACAGAGGTGATGGATGGAATACATGAAGGACTATGATTTCACCATTGCCTATCACCCTAGAAAGGCAAATGTTGTAGCAGATGCTCTTAGCCAAAAACAGCTCAGGTGTGCAGTTGTCTTGTCTAGCCAGTGGAAGAAGCTAGAAGATCTTGTGGAGTGGACTCCACAACTGTTAGAAGACCGAGTCTATTTGGCTAATATACGGATTAAATTGTACCTATTGATTGAGTTGCTAGCTACCCAGTTAGCCAATCTAGAGCTTTACAAGATGAAAGGTTTGTTGGAGAAACCTCTGACCCATCTCTCTATAGGAATGGATGGAAAAATCTGATATAAGAGTCATATTTGGGTTCCTGAAAGTTCTCTTTTGAAAGATCGTATCCTACAAGAAGCTCATGGTTTGAAGTACACAGTACACCCTAGCACTACCAAAATGTTTAAGGATCTACATCGGTACTTTTGGTGGCCCAGAATGAAAAGAGATATAGAGGCATATGTGGCCAGTTGTCTCACTTGACAGATGGTTAAGGCTAAACACCAACGACCCAGTAGATTGTTACATTCGATTGAAATTCCTAAGTGGAAATTGGAACAGATCACCATGGACTTTGTGGTGGGTCTCCTAAATACCAAGAGAGGTCATGATGCAATATGGGTTGTGATAGATCGCCTTACCAAGTCAGAACATTTCCTCGCCCTAAAGACCACTGCCAAGGTGACAGACTTAGTTGGACTATACATCTGAGAGATTGTATGACTACATGGTGTTTTGAGTTCGATCATTTCTAAACACGATCTGAAGTTCATTTCCAAGTTGTGGAAGTAGGTACAAGAGGAACTTGGCAATAGACTGAAGTTTAGTACATCGTAGCACCCCTAGATTGATGGATAGTCAGAGAGGATAATCCAAACTTTAGAGGATTTGTTGAGAGCTTGTGTGCTCGATTGGGGTGGTTCATGGGAGCAGTACCTGCCCCTCACTATGTTTTCATACAATAATAGCTACCAGGCCAGTATCGGGATTCCACCATATGAAGCTCTCTATGGGAGGCTGTGTCGGTCACCACATCACTGGGATGATGTTGGTGAGAGGACTTTATTGAGGTCAGATGAGCTCTAGGTGTATGTAGATAAAGTCACTTTGATCAAGAAAAGGGTGAAGAGAGCCCAAGATTGATAGAAGTCGTATGTAGATGTGAAGTGGACTGACTTGCACTTCACTGTGGGAGAGCATGTGTTTCTGAATATCGGACCCCTCCAAGCTATAGCTAAGAATAGAGGAAAACTTAGTCCCTAATACGTGGGTCTGTTCGAGGTTTTAGAATGGACTGGTGAAGCTTCTTATTGTTTGGCCTTACCCCCTCAGTATAGTATGATGAATGATGTTTTCCACATGTCTAATCTGAAGCGCTATGTGAAGGACCCGAGTCATGTGATGAGCAATGAACCTATTGAGCTCCAAGGGAGACTAAAATATCCTGAGTCACCTTTGATAGTATTGGATACTAAGGTGAAAGAACTAAGAAAAAAAGTGATAGAGATGGTAAATGTTCTTTGGAAGCACCATGGGGAGGATGAAGCCACATGGGAGATGAATACATACATGGAAAAGTCATGCCCTGAATTGTTTGTTTGATTGGCTAAATTTTGGGGACAAAATTCTTATAAGGAGGGGAGGATGTTCCAACCTCAATTTTGCTTATATGACTGTAATTGCAATTATTTCAAATGAAAGGTACTTGGTTGTAAATTGCATGATTTATGATAAACATATGAATTTATTTTACAA
Organism: Alisma plantago-aquatica; assembly: GCA_963693085.1. Lineage (NCBI taxonomy): Eukaryota > Viridiplantae > Streptophyta > Magnoliopsida > Alismatales > Alismataceae > Alisma > Alisma plantago-aquatica. The sequence continues at coordinate 132,565,880 of OY856414.1, read as the reverse complement.
CTCTTTCTTTTGCATGGTTTTTTGTGGACCCTTTGGTAAATAATAGGTCCAAAATAATAAAAGAGGAAGATAAGTTAAAAGGGAATAAGAATTTCATAAATAATAATGAAAATTGGGATAAAGGTGAAAGTATAAGAAATAGATAGATAAGTATGGGTTTGATCATGATGGATGGTGATTTGAACCCCACATGGATCCTTGAGATGCAAGGAATTGAAATAAAGGAAAATAATAAAGTGTGAAAGAGGAAATATGAATAAAATATATATATTGAAGAAATAGATTACTCATAAAGAAAAGGTTCGTCTTCTTTTGAGTTATGACCCCAAATTTGGTATGATGATACATTAAGTTATTATTAAGTTTCTCTCAAAATTTAGGATTAAACAGAGCCATGGTTTGAGAGTTATGATTTTTCCAAGTTATCTTAAAATGAAAAGGATTTTCCTTAAAATAGAAACCAGACTCTCCTTTGTTTGGGTGCCAGTGATGCAGACCATTGGATCTTGATCCAGCAGAGGCCACTCATCATCTAGCTCCACCTGAACTAGGAAACATGCCACCCAATGAGATCTTTCCACCCAACTTTCCTCGCAAATTAATGCATGGGCGAGCTAGGAAATCTCATCGTTGAGTTCGGGAGGGAATTATGTGCATCATAGAGCATGGTTCTTCATACTTTGGATACATCTAGAAGAAACAGCCAATTTCCTAAAAAGGCAGGTGACGGTGGGGGTTGGGAAACCCTAAAATTGACCCCAAGTCCTATATATATGACCCCCTCTCAATTGCTAATGACCTCACGAACACAACCAGTGCTTTCTCTTATTCCCTCGTGCCTTGTGTTAATGAAGCCAACTTTCTCTGGCAAACTCCTGGGCCGACACCACCGTGGAAGGAAGTTGCTGGATTAGGTGGGCAAGTGTTCCATCCACCATCTAATTGAGGTCATCCTTTGACTACAACATTGATCGATGGCTCCGATTCGCTGAGTTCTTCATAGTCGGTGAGTGGGTGCACGTGAGGAGGACCGCGCGATCTCGCGTTGTCAATTTTGACTAGTGATCTGACGGCCAATGAATTTATGAAAAAGCAAAGTTGCCTCTCTGCCAAATATTCCAGGAAAAGATGGATTTTTGTATAAATCGTTAAAAATCACTATTTTGGACAAAAAAATACAAATGAGTAGTGCTTTTTATTAGAAAAATACGTAGAGCGTGATAAAAATGGAGTTAGAGCATGATAGTAGATGCAATTCAAAAAGTATAGGGTTTTACATCTTTAAACACATTGAATTATAGAAAAATCCTAGAAAGATGTGAAAACTAGTATAATGAATCTTTTAGGTGTTTTTTATCAATGTTAACCTGTTAAGAGTAAGAGAAAAGGGTAAGCTCATAAAGGGATGTTAATATATTTGTTTTAGGGTTTTCATGCACATGTTCATGTCTTAATGAATTAAAATCCTAATTTGGGAAAATATGAGTTTTAATGGTTGTAATCAATAGAGATATAATGATTCTTGAATTTATCTTAAGATTAGAGAACCCTTAATGAAGATAATTGGGATGATTAGGGTTTTGTGTATAAGAAACCTATTTTAGGGTTTCTAGTCTATAAAGGGCAATAAAGTTGGATAAAGGAACCTAAAAAACCCTAATGAACCCTAAGGGTCTTGAAAGCCTTAGAAAGTATCCCCATGTCATTAGGAAGGTGTTTTGACATCAGGTAATCTATATGTTTTAGGAATTAAGGGTTGTTTGCTATAAACTGCTTGCTTGGACATCTTGTTGAATTTGGATTCTTTTGCTCAGGAACATGTATGTGGTTACTCTTATGATTAAATCGTTTTAGTTTCCTGGTGATTCCTGAAGTTTTATCGATTGCTTGGAATAACTACTTGATTGCCTTTTATTTCATGCAATTATAAAGTCACTATGACTATCACCATAATTATATGTGCATAACTAGCTAAGATCCTGGTCCTCCTGCTAGTATGTATGCCCTGAGAGCCAATCATGGGATGATTGGTGGGATACATTAAGATTGATTTGATAAAGATCAAAGGTAAGCTTCCAATTCTTCCTGGTTATGTCATATGAGATAATGATAGAACAAATTGAATGTCTAGACAATGACAGTACTCAATGACGTATGCTTTCAGGTTCAGAACCTAAACGATGAGATCATACGGATGCTAAGAGTTTGTACATTCTTATTATGTCCCTAGTCAGATGTCATTGTGGATGGTAGATAGACAACAATGACACACAAGACTATATTGTGGTGTTGGTTGATGATAGAATCTCATTAGTCATGATATGGAGATATCAAACCAAACACATAGGTACTTGTTAGAGAACAAGCATACCAGACAGACCCACCGTGAGTTTGACACATGGAACCATGGCATGGTAGTTACAGTCAGTTCTCACAGTGATGGTGGTGTGTTTGATTCTTTGACCTGAAATCACTACACTCAACACATGTCGTTGGGTACACTTTGATATCATCAAACGCAACCCTGAAACATGGGTTGTTATAAAGGTGATGATTGGGTGGCTTTGACACATGGGGCTTTTGAGGGGTGAGTGATAGATATGGGATTTGTCCCTCCTGAGGGAGTTTGATATCCATGGCTACTTGATGAGTAGGATTGAAATAGGTGTGCACCCATGTGTGAATCAGTATGTGATATTAATGTCATACATATCTCCTACAATCTACTATGAGATCAAGAAAGTGAATGAACATTGACAATATGATTGTTCCATGCCTTGAGTTCATTCGAGATATTAGTGACAAAGGAATTATACATTCACTATAACACCTTTCACAGATTGTAGGATTGAAAGTTGTTCTCCAACTTTCCTTTTCACTTGGGTAGCACTGATGTGCGACTAGGTACTGCTCTTTGCTTGTGAAGTCATAAGTGTTATGGACTTTCACTGCCAACGTGAAATGGACCTACAGGGTCACACACATAGGATTTAACCTGGAAGAGGAGTTTATCCACAAATGATGTTTAGATTGATTACTGAAGGATTTAGTAGTTCAATTAAACACTCAATCAATTAATAGCTCAGTATCATAGTGTTCAAGGTGTTGGACCGATTGATTGGAGTATTAGATTGATTGAAATTGCAATTGACTGATTTGCACAGTCTGCTGCCCCAACTGATCGTCTCATAGGGATGAACTGATCGGCTTAGGTTGGTGAACCGGTCGGCTCAAGTTGTGAGTCGATCAGCTCATGTGTCATGAAACGATCTGCTCAATTGTTGAACCGGTCGGTTCGTGGACCAGCCGAGATCGTTTGGAAAGTCAGAAGACTAATTTGCAAATACAATTTGTTTCACTTGTACAAATTCAATTTGGACAAGGATTAATATTTGATTAGTTGGAAACAAATATGAAAGTCAATTTGAATTGGACCAGGACTACGAACCGATCGGCTCAGGTGTCCCTACTGATCGGTTCAGGTCCCCAACTGATCAGTTCATGTTTGAAACGATCGGTTCAACTGACGCAGTTGGTTCTTTTGTGGAAAATCTCGAACCCTTCTACTCCTGTTTAATCCCACATTGTCTGAGGTAGAGAACACTGTCCCATGACCCTCCTATATATATAGGGGTATTGGGGGCTTCTCACGAACAACAACTCAGAACACCAGTTGCTCTGCAAATTTGTCGTTCTCTCTGGTTGTGGTAACTGAGAGAGTCCGAGCAAGTTCTACCTGAAAAGGGAGGCACAACAAGGGAATGACAACTGCAGAAAAGCAACTAGTTGCAGGAGAGTGTGTCGGTGACTAGTACGCCAATAGGAGGGTGCGAGTCATTTTGATTCCTTGTGGGACAAGGAGATCAGAGTTCTAGGTGGTCTGTGTGGACTACTTCAGAGGCGGGAGACTTCTGCCGCTCGGAGGATAGATGTCAATCTTGACAGTCCCAGTGAGACCAGGAGCTGCACAGAGACTGTCCAAGACAGGAGGTGAAGACCACGCAAGCCGTGAGGTAATGTCGTCGAGCAAGCCTCGGGACAAGGTATGCCTCTACAAACTATCATTCCTATTGTATAGACGTTGACGTGATTCCTTTATGCTAGGTTTGGGAGAAGAAAATTTTTATTTTCGTTGCCTTCTCTGTCTCCCTAAAACCCAACACCTCCTTTGTAGTTCTGAAGTTGATGAGATAGATGGCCTAGTACATGGTCTACCCGCGAGGTAAAACCATCAGGTTATCACGAGTCAGTGATTGGACTACCTTAGGTAGGGCCATGGAACTCCACAACCCTATGTATTAATCTTCCTGTAAGGTAGGATCATGTGGTTAAGTTGAGATCTACCATCTGAGAGGTAGTATCTATGTCCACTGTAGAGGCAGCACAAAGGCTAGGGTATGTAAGGATTGAGTAGTCATGTTTAAAATATAAAGTTTGCTTGTTAAACCATAATTGTTTGCAATATGTTGTTACAAGTAAATATAAGATTATTGATCCCCCCACATACCAGTATAATTCATTATACTGACCGCTGTTTTGTTTGTCGTCGTTTTAGGTTATCAAGAAAATGGATAATCCTTTAAAGTTACATTGATGAAATAAAGATTGATAAATAATTGGAGGATCATAGATAGATAAGTTCTTTCTTGGGTAAAGAATTCCACTTCCCATATTTTGCAAGGTATGAAAAGAAAAAAAATATTCCATTAAAAGTTTAGTTGTTGTAGAATTTATTATTTATTGTTGATTATTTGCAAAACCACTGATCCTATTTTGGGATAACACCTTGACCTCTTGGTCTCCCTTAACTGGGGGTTTCCGAGAGGTGGGGTCATTACAAAGATCCTAGCTCTGATACCACTTGTTGGATCTAGGGCTCTAGAGGGGGTGAATAGAGCTTCCAAATTCTCACAAGAATAGATCGACCTTCAAATTATATCAATTGAAACCAAATGCTAAAATTGAATTTGAAGTTCTATCCAAAACAAGCATAGTAAGTATGAGAGAGATCGAAACAAACAATTGGAAAACGTGGTTAGAGTGGTTCTAATCTCCAAACTAGGAGACTGTCAATCCACTACCTAGAGAGATCAACCTCTAGGACTTTACAACCCATGTATACTTATATTCTATTATAAGAGATACAAGAAGACCACCATACATCTAAGGACTTACCTATTCAAGACAAGAGTCTTTCACCTGCACATGGACTTACCCACTTGATCAAGTTGTCTTCAGCTCTCAACAAGGACTTACCCACACTTGCATCAAGTCTTTGACTTTGAAGGAATTACTCACTCTTTTTGTATCTTTCGCCTTGTCCTTCTCCTTCACTTAGGAAAGATCTTCACACCTTCTTCAACCTCAAAGAAGAACAAAAACTCCTCCTTTACTCCGAGAAGATCACTTGAACCTTTGCTCTCTGAGAAAGGGGATTGGGAAGATGGAAGGAATGAAAGTTTTACACTATAACATGGAGGTAGCTCTCTTACAACATGCCTAACTCACTCATAATAACAAAATACATTGTAAATGAGAGAGAGAAAAGGGCTCAAAGGGTTGTATCACACTCAACTAAGGCAATGACCAAGGATAGCATGTATGAGCAGCCTTGGAATGAACTCCAAGAGGTCCTACTTATTGTTGGGGGTGTTCCTTTGAGTGTGGGATCACTTAAGCACAAAAAATAAGTATTTTACAATGTGCAATAGATCTATTTTTATTTCTCACAACTCTCCAATAGTTGGAATCACTTTTTTGCATTTTCTGTTTAGTACATTCGGTAGAGTTTCAATAAAAATAACTCTACCAATCCACTAACGAACAAAGCCAATTTTCAAACTGGAAGAATTTGATCGATTAGTCAAAATCAGTTTTGGTCAGTGAGTCGGCAGGTCGAGTTTTGTGAGTGTACAACTCGACTGATTGATCTATTTTTAAAAATCCATCATGGGTCGGTTGAGATCCAAACTCGGCTGACAAAATTGTTGTGACAAATTTTTCAAAATAATTTTTGAGTGATCAAACGTTGGAATTAAGTGTCTCTGAATTTTTGTCATTTTAGTTATAAGTCATATCATCAATACAAATGATTACAAAAATATTCTAAGATTGTTTGGAATGAATTCTCAAAAAGCACATTTGCATTACTTTTGAGTTGAACTTGGAGAAGCTAGGAATTGTGGAATTTGATCTTTTTCATTTACCTAAAGCCTGAAATCATTCTTAAACAAACATATTAGATACATAAGAATGGAATAATTAAGTCATTATCAAAATATGAACAATGTATAACTCTCAAGTCAACAGGAGATATATAAGAAAATGATTGTTAATATTATACATCAAAGTCTATGTTGTTTTGCATTTATTACTTGTTTATCTTCCCATTTATTATTGGCGAACATGTGCATGTAATAGTTTGTCAAGGTTTGTACGGGGAAATTATTATCATATCCGTTACCCACGACTTTCATACAGGTACAAGTACGGATAAATATTTATACTATCCTACTTAACCAAGTCACATTCGTGAGTAATGGAAACTGAGTTAAGAAGAACTTCATAAAATCTTAACACAATTTTGATTGATGTGAAAAGAGGAGCAGCGTAAATATTGGCACCTCGATTGTCTCATCAAATTTCATCAACAGGGAGTGGGGTCATCTCAGTAGTTAAAGGAAAGTGGACAGGTTAATGACCAAAAGAAAGAAGACAGATCCCTTAGTCGGAATAATCTACGATCAACGACAAAATGATACCTGTCGCCGTTTGTCTTCTATCTACTCTTTTATATGCAATGGATGCTAACTTGCAGTTTGCATTCTGTGGACGTACCGTACCTAATAGGTCGCCTGAATTCGCTGATAAGGTCCCATTTACGTGTCGACCAGCACATGCCGTACAGGTTCGTAGTGTCGCTGGATTTAATAACCTGGTGCGAGGAATAAATGGAGGTTAGTACATAGTACCATTTCCGGCGTGTGAGGAGGGAGCAAAGAAAATAGTGTAGGACCTTCCCGGCCGGCGCCAGCTCCTGAAATGCAGAGAGACCGGTAGGGAAGATGAGAACGTGCACCTGCAGCAACAGCTGTTAGACACCGGACAATTTCCGGTAGGCATTGATGGATGAACTGATATTGGAGTAGGACATACAGAAAACAGGTGCCGGAGAAGGCATCTCAGAGACAGCAGAGGTACAACTCGAGTTTGCAGAACGCTCCGTAAATTAAATGGTAGCTTTCAACAGGACAGCCCTCGTGCTGCTCTGTTATCCGAACAGATTGACGAATGGGGTTACATACTATTTTTTTTTATAGAAAATTTGGATAAATATATTCCAAAACTCTAAAGGGGACAACGTTACAAACCGCACCCAACGGGTGATTACATCACGCTAGAAATATGGTTACAAGAGTTCCCAATTCCTAGCTATAAGAGGTGGAACATCAAGGCTATAATTGAATTTGAAGTGAAGCATCCTAATCTCTCGTGCAAGTTGATTAAAGACTTCAATAAAGTTCCGAGAAGCCTCCGTTATGCAACCTTTTGTTGCATTCAGTCCATACTAAATGGGCATCACCTGTGATGACCCACAGCTCAATAGTTCTAATATTCTTAGACCTTGTTCCAAGATTCGAAAGTAAGGAATGAAGAGAGTAAGTGGATCTGATGTTTAGTTTTAATTGAGCTCGGCCTCATATATATCTTCAAAATTTGCAGCTATCAAAAAGATGATTGGCAGAATCCGTACCCAGCTGACATAGAAAACAAACTGGAATAGGCGAATCATTCCAAGAATTAATCCTTTCAAAAGTTAGAAGGACATTCTTGAGTTCTTTGAATGTTGTAATACTCCATCTAGGATAGTATTTGGAGAGCCAATAGATTCTCAAAAGCTTTGTTAGAAGGAAGCTTCTGTCGTACATTATCCCATAGGATATTATTAGCCACGTTGGAGAAGGAAGGCCATAAGAGAGTCATACGCCTGAGGCAGGTAGATGCAGCTAAGGCTCGATTGGCAAATGGTAACACACCATATCTTTTGGACATCCAATGGCAGCAATTTCTTGATGCATCTAAGAGTGAAGTAATCAGCTAGTTCATCCAACCTCTTAAGGCCGAGACCCCCTTCAATGGTAGGGAAGGCTAATCTTGACCAGCTAGAAGGGTGTGATGAACTACCCCATAAGAAGTCAGACATCAGAATTTCCATACGTCTAAGAACAGAAGAAGGAATTACACCCATTCTCATCCAATAACCAACCATGTCCACAGCACAGTGTTTGATTAATACAAGACGACCAGCCATAGAGATTTTGGAGCCCGACCATCTTTGTATCATATCTCTCAGCTTATCCAAACATTCATGAAAGTGACACCTTCTGAGGTTGCCACCAACCATAGGAAACCCAAGATACATAGACGACCAAGAACCATGTTGAAGTCCCATACAGTTAAGAAGAGTCTCTTTGTTACAATAAGAAGCATATAAGTATAGTTGAGTTTTATTAGGGTTGCATTTCATGCCAGAGGATGCACCGAACTCGTTGAGAAGAAGCTTCGGATTAATTAGGTTGCAAGCACGACCTTCAGTGAAGATAAGAACATCATTGACAAATAGAAGATGACTAAGAGCTTTAGTCTTATTGATAGGATAGCTTATGATCAATCTTTTATAATGAGCTTCTTCAATGCATCTACTAAGACCTTCCATAGCTAGGACAAAAAGTAATGGAGATAGAGGATCACCTTGACGAAGACCATTGGAGCTTTTAAAGAAACCAACCAAAGAGCCATTTATAAGGAGTGAAAAAGAAGGAGTTCCCATGTATTGTTTCAAAATAGATATAAGATTCTCACAGAACTCGAGACTAGTGAGACAATCCTAGAGATAAGGCCATCGAACCAAATCAAAAGCTTTGGTGACATCCAATTTGATATAAGCTGTAGGTGGACTAATCTTTCAGTTGAATTTTAATATAAACTCGGACTCTAGATGAGAACAATCCCCAAAGCTCCTACCTTTAACAAAAGCAACTTGGTAAGGTAAAATGATAGAAGGCAGAATTAAAGCTAACCTCTGAGAGATAATCTTGGCAATTATTTTGTAAAGCATTGAGCAACAATATATCGGTCTAAAGTCAGCACGAGATGACACAACAACAAATATCACTTTAATCGGCACTATAAGCCGGCATTTTATTAAATAATATAACATACGGTAGGTGTGCGGGTGCTAACCCAGCCCATTACCGGCAAGCTAATTATAATTGCCGTAAAAGGGGTAAAAATAAGAAAATAATGTCCCTCTACCGAACACATCTCAGGGCACAATTACCCCAGTACTACCCGCGCACTTGGGAAAGGAAAACTCGTCAACCGCTTCCCCAATTTCCGCATGACCTAGGCAGACTTAGATCTTATCTTCGACGCGCGCGACAACTCTTCTTGGCCCGATTTTTCTCAGTCTGCTCCGTGTGCCGCACTGTCGATTCCATGGCTTGCTCTTTTCTTTGGCTCGGCTCCTGAAGATCTCCACAACTGAGCGGCGGTAAACTTCTTCCCAATTTACTCTATGCACTGTCGTCCAACATCGAATTCGAACTGAAGATTTTCTCATCAATCTTAGAGTGGTCGTACGTAGACTTAGTCGTCGAAGAGTCCTCCTGGGATTGACTACTGTGCGGAAGATCAGCTAGGATCCAGTTCGGAACGCGGTACCACATCTTACTTTGTTTTCTTTTGATGATGACTCTCTCGCCATACTCCCAACATCCCAAATAATGAGTTTGATCCTAAAGTTTTTTATAAGGGTCCTCATCCTTATTATTGATTGCTTATTATGATCTAAAAGTTATTTACTTTTGTAAAGGCTAAACCATCGCTCTTTTTTCTTCCTCACTATCATTCTCTATGCGTTCTGGTGCTGTTTTTGAAGCCGAGATATATGAACATGTGGGTTTTGGATTCAAGAAGTATCACGCCCAACGATGGGCATTTATATGCAATGACATCCACCTACACGACTACTATAAATGATCAAATAGAAATTATGTATTCATATACCCATATGAGTCTCCTGTTGTACTCGTCTTTTGCCTCTGGGGAACTTCTGCTTCACCTAACTTTATATGCCTTTTGCATCTGTAAGAAACGATTCAGTCTCAACAGGTAGGCCTCATCTACTGTGATCACTCGATTCTCGATTCCCTAGTTACAATCAATGTGTGTTGTTTTGCTCAGCCATATTAGTAGTTATACATTTATAAATGACACCAACCGGTAGGAGTTTGTATTGTGCGTGAAGCTTCCTAGGCGCCTCCCTAATCTATTTTCCCATTGAATTATCCAATGTTACTGCATAACGCATTTTATTATGGAAAATGTTCTACCCTTCATTTAAACTATTGCTAGTCCTCTCGTATATATTTTACAAGAACATAAATTTATATTTGGATTCATCTGATTAGGTAGATAAACATGATCGTTGTTTTTGGTAATCTACTTGATATGCTTAATTTTTATATTTTTTCTTGTCAGATGCAGTAGATTTATGCACAAACTTTGTATGTTTTTATTATTGTTTGTTCTAGTAGAGTAGTCTCATATATTACATTTTAAATTTGGGTTCTGCATATGAAGCATTCATTCTTTTCATCTCAATAGATATTCGGTACATATTTACTTATATCATGTTACTTTCTTTGCACTAGAACAAAATTCCAAAACCAGCCATCCGAACTCAATATTAGAAAATTGAACTCAGGTTTCCGTGAAAGGAGTTCCATAAAAGCTCCACTTACAATGAACAAATCAGAGTCTATAGATAAAACTCCTAGGGAAGTGATTATAGTCTCCTCTTCTCCTCTTGTTTCTACTATTGATCTTTTATTAATAAGATAAAATTTTGAACAGCTTATCAGTATTATGACATACTATTACATAGTTGCAGTATGATAAAAAATGATAATCCTCACAAAAACATATAGTGTAGACTCACTTAGTAACCTTTTAAAGGTCAATTTGCTATTTTTAAATATTCAGTTTAGTATATATATAAAAAACTATAAAACTGTCTGTGTAAAGATTGAAAGTCCTATGATATACTTTTTCATAAACATTATAGTTTTCAACATCTTTGAATTTGTCAATATTGTTGTTTTCTTTGTTCATTTTTTCTATTGTAATGAATTGCATATTTCAAATGTGTTTTAGATCTGTATAGTGTTGAAGATGATCTTGATGGGTCAAATTCATTTATCAAAGACAAATTTATAAATTCAAATTCACCATGAGGTCAAAACCTCACAACTATTTTTCACACAACATTTGTATTTTACTCATAACATAGCTCATCTCTTGATGTTACTATGTGCATGCTCTAAATACCTTAAAGAAAGGTTTCATTTAGTCATTTGAGATTTTTTTTCTTCTATAAAGGCTCAACTAGGCTATATTAGACTGCTTTTGCTCAATATAGGTAATATTAGATAAAAGTAAGATAGGTTAGATCTAAATAGGTCTATGTGAGTTACAATAGGGTATGATAGATCTCATTTAGGTCATTTTAGGTCTAACTATGACAAATATGTCAAAAGTTGTTCTTGGTGGTGTGATTGTGATGAAATTATGATTGATTGAGGGCATAAGAATCCCAACATATTTTTTCATAAAGTGTTCTTTTATATGCATTGGTGGGGACCTCTTGGCTATAGAAAATTATACAACCACTAGAGCCAATGATTCAAATAGTAGAAAATGCGATGTTGTTTGTATGCCTTTTGTATTGAGTCAAATTTCGTAAGCATAATTGATAAAATCATGTCTGATTTTTCTATGTTTAGGCCATAGTATAAAGTACCATGCCTAGGAATTTTAGTATCTTGATGAGGTGTCCAAGTTTGGACGCAAAGCCCCCCAATGGTGATTTTAGTCACATTCAGATCCATTTTAGGTAAATTTAACAGTAATTGAGTTTAAGAAATATAGAATACACATGTAGATCTATCTAAAATATATGTAATGATATGAAAAACTACAAATTTGACATTTTTCCACAATTGTGATATTTCCCCCCAATCACTACAACAGAATAGTCATTCGACGGCATTAAGTTCCGATAGTTTTAAAAGGTAATGCCATAAAGTAATTATTGATTAGTTAGTCTTGGTCAGCGCGCGGAGAGCGCGACCCCCACAACCGATCTTCCCACGCGTGGGGGCCACGTTTCCCCTCATTCCTCGTATTTTATTTTTCCAAAGATGAAAAACAAACGCAAGCGAGCACCGTACTGCCCTCTTCCTCTTCCCCTTTCTCCGCACTCCCTCACTACAACAAACGCTGGATTACACGGCATTTTTTTGTGGCATTTTTTGTTAGTAGTGCCGCATGTCTCTCCCACTCCCGCTCCCGGTTCTTAGCTAAATAGACTCCAAAGTCATAATTATCCTAAAAACTGCCCGCTTAAGTAAATCTAGCGCGACACGCCTCCTCGCCTCACCCGAGCTTCCTCCGGTCCCCGTTCCTTGCACGATCGTCCGGGCTCCAGGCGCAAAACTGCTTCTCCCTTCCGCGCGCCGTTCTCCACGTCTCCGGGCCGCCCACGTCTCGTAGATGTCCTCTCCGAAGCACTGCGCGCACCGGCCGTCCCAGTAACTCCATTGATTGGCTTCTTTGCTTCATCCCTTCCGTGTGGCGCCAGGTTCCTCCCCCTGTTCTCCCTCTTCCTCTTCTGTGCGGCGCCATCTCCTCTCCCTCTTCCTCCGCACCTTCATCGTCCCTTCCGTGCGGCGCTAGGTTCGTCCCCCTATTCTCCCTCTTCGCGCACACCCAGCTATTTCCTCCGCCAGGTTCTCTCCCTCCTCGTTTTCTTCTGTATTGATTTATTCGACATACGGCCCATCTCTCCCCCTCCCGGCAAATCTCCTCATATTTTCCCCAATTTTTTCTGGTGCTAGATTTTAGATTGGTCAGTTAATCCGATTTCCTAAAGATTCAGCCAAATCAGGGATAGGGAACTGATTTTCTTCACGTGTAGGAGAACTTAAATCCAAGTACACAATCTCAGTTCTCATACTGGAGCCTTCAGGTTTCGTGAAGGTACTACATGCTTTCCTTCTCCCTTGTTGTTTTACTGTGTTATTCATGAAAGGATCACGATATCATTCTAGTTACTGAAATCAATCTAGCCTAAATGTTTCCAGTATATCGTTAGTGACTTGATGGATTGCTCACCGCAGAACCTTCACTTATCCATTTGCTTTTGGTGTGACTGCGAGTTAATTTACAACTGCTCTAGGTAATATCAAGTAGGCATTTCAGCACATCCATGATCGTGTAGTACTATATTACAAATGTAGCTTGCTCTTAAGAAGGTATGTATAATATCTATGGTATTACTCTGGTTTAACAATAAGGTATTAGAATGTGACTTTGTCTCTTTTAATACAGTCACAATTTCCTAACGAGTTGGAAGGTTTTATAACCAAGACTACTCAAACTTTGTAAAGTACAGAGGCACACCCTCAGTTACTGTTTTAACACCTTGTTTAGGTGGATGACTCGTACATAGATATGTGGACAGAAAAATCAATTCTGACAAAATCAGTTCTTAGTTTGTAGGCTACTGCTTTGATCGTTCCATTCCTACCACCATGACAACATGCCTTCTCCTTCTTTTATGTTTCCTTCATTGCACATGTAATGTTGAAATGTATTGTTTCATAGTGGTCTTAGTTGTATGAGCATTGTAAAGTACAGAGGCACACCCTCTGTTACTGTTTTAACACCTTGTTTAGGTGGATGACTCGTACATAGATATGTGGATAGAAAAATCAATTCTGACAAAATCAGTTCTTAATTTGTAGGCTACTGCTTTGATCATTCCATTCCTACCACCAAGACAGCATGCCTTCTCCTTCCTTTATGTTTCCTTCATTGCACATGTAATGTTGAAATATATGGTTTCATAGTGGTCTTAGTTGTATGAGCATGTGCATAGTAAGATGCACAACGGCTTGGCACTTCATCACGATGACTAGCATGTTGGGTGCTTTCGAAAAGTAAAAATTAGGACATGCTATGTATCTTTTATTTTTGTATAGCTGAAAGTACATCACGGGGAAAGGACAAGGAGTGGTAGGAATTTAGTTACTTTATTAGGAATAAGAACTACAAGGGCATCACATAAAAACTAAGGCAAATGATATCCATTTAATGCTGCATGAATACTTTTTAGAGGAGAAAACCTGATAATTTCCCACTGAATGATAAAGAACTCTCAGTCCACACCATGTGGTCTAGCTGCTTTGTTTTTGCCTATGGAAAGTAAGATTGTGTGTACATATGAAAAAAGGCAACCTTGCCATATTAGGCCTCGTTTGGTTGGGCGACCTTGGAACACATGTTGTTCCAACTCGCTATAAATTCAACCTCCATTTGTTTGGTTTGACGCAGTTCCAACCCACACCGAGAAAAGCAACCGCACACCGACGTCCATTTACATAGAAACGTATGGAAAATGGACAGCCCCTTTTTTGGGAAAACCCAACATCATGAGTTCCTATGTAGTCACAACCAATGGTGGGCATCTCCAACATGTTCATGTGTTCAATTCAACTCCCTAGCCTTGTATACTCATGTCATCCTCTTTACCTTTAAGCCTTAGTCCAACATGACAATGCTATTCATAACCTTGTGAACTCATGACATTCTATTTAATTTTGAGCCCTTCTATGTTATATCATCCTAGTGAAAAGCATTAGTTTCCCTTTCATTGCTATCTAATGAGAAGACAATCTTTCCAAATGCCGTCCTCATTTAGCTCACTCCTTCCCTTTTGAAGTGGCCTTGGCAATGGGACTGTCCTCTTCTATCAGGACTGTGGAATAGAACAACTTTGATATCTCTAAGCTACAGCAATAGCAAGATCAAATGTATATAAAGCATTTTTATCAAGATGCCCACCTAGACGTTGATAGAACGGAAGCTTTCTTGGTGTCACTACAACAAATTTAATATTCCACGGCGTTTTATTATAGCATATTTAATATAGGATGTCGCTAATTGAAAGAACTGCCCCCGCGATACATGATCCACCCCCCACGCGCGCACACACGTCTGATCCCACACGTTTAATATTTAGATAAACACAAAAAAAGGAAAATATATCAGTAATGCTAGTGAGTCCGGCTACACTCCTCAAATGGTGTTGTGTACTTGTTATACACTACAACAAATGTTACATTTCACGGCATTATATTTCGGTATTTTCTAATCAAGTTGTCGGTAATACAAGCGTGTTTTTTTATCACCGCATTATCCCAACTGCCTCTCACTATCGCGCATTCTCTTTCCCCTTTCCCCTTCTCTCGCGCGTTCCCTCTCTTGCGCGTGTGTCACATTCCATTTACTAATAACTGACAATACTGTTATGATTGAATATTTTTCATATATGCTTGAATTAGTTACTATGTTGTTAGAATATGTTTATTATCTTGATTTTAACTACTTAACATGAAACCTATTTGGTAAAACTCAATTACAAGTGAACTTTGATGTATGTTCTACAGTGTGCTTCTTACATACATCTTTTAATGTTGAAGCTTTAGTAGTTGTAATAATAGTTTAGGTTTTATGGTCATATCTCCTATGGTTCTCATTTTTGTGACTATAACATATCTTCCTAGTATATCAGGTTCTTCCATCAACATGCTAACTCTCATTCTTATGAGTATATCAGTTTTCTTGGAGAAAAATAAGGATGATTTTTTCTTGGATAAAGTTTGACCAAATGCTCGTTCAAATGTCGTCAAGAAATTCATCATTACACACATATGAGGTATAGAGTCTTCCCCAAACAAGATCATATCATTCGTAAAACAAAGGCCATTGATGGACGCATCATGTGTTTTGTAAGGGGTTCCAACTACATGAAATTTCTTATTTTAAAATAGCTTGACTCATCCTATCCATGCACATTACAAAAATATATGGTGATAGGTGGTCATCCTTACTAACTTCACTTATGTTCTCAATGGTTGCAGTGTTCTTCCTTTCCATGCTATGCAATTTCCCCTGATCAAATGATGTTCAAGATAACTGTAATTAGGGTTGTTGGTAAATCTATCTTTCTCAGCATGTCTAGGATGAAATACCACTTCATTCGGACATGCTTTAGCCAAGTATATCTTTACTTCTGTGCACCTCTGTCCTATCTTTCTTTTATGCATGACATTTTCAATTTCTTGGACCGTGATAATATTGTTTGTTGTCTTCCTCCAGGGGAGTAAGTTACTTTGGTATCATAAGATCCAATTAGGGAATAAAAGATTGATGTGTTCCACCATGGTCTTTGGTAATAACTTAATGTGTAAGTTATAGAGGGTGATGGGTCAAAGATGGTTGCAATGTGCAAGGGTATTCATATTGGAAACATGAATCATGGTCGAATTCACCATTTCAGTAACAATAGATATGCCTGCAAAACATTAAGCAATTGTAAGTTATAAGGATTTTTTTACCCCTACCCAACTAGTTTTCTAGAATCATATGTCAACTCTGTCTGGACCAGGGACTTAACAAGATTTATCTTCAAAAGAGTATCATGAATCTTCTCTATACTAGGTATCTACACTAGGTGCACATGTTGTGTCTCAGTCAAGGATGGGATTTGACCAATGTATAGAATAGTGTAGGTGGCATGCTTCCATTGTAGGTAATCCATGAAAAGGTTTCTAAAATGGCCTTGAATTAGTTTTTGTAAAGATTTATCACCTTCAAATAATTATTTAGTATAAAATTTGATTTTGACGATAGCATTCCTTCTTTTCTTCAACTTCACCAACGCTTGGAAATATTTGGTGTTCGAATCACCCAGGCAGATCCAATTATCTTGTATCTTGTACTGCCACTCTGCCTCCTCCTTTTCAAGGATGATGATTTATTCTCTTTGTAATCTAGCTATCATGTCAGCAGGAGCAGGGGGATAATCTTTGATCAATATTTGTTGCTTCCTTTTGATTGTCTTATGTAACTGGTCATAGAATTTTATTTCATTTCTCTTCTCCTCTTTTTACCAAGGCACTGTTGCTTTCATGGAATTGTTTATAGATGGTGGTGACATCTCTGTTATATTCCTAGGTATTAGAAAAGAAAGTAGGGAAGGATGGTCTGGTCATTCAAATTGTGTTGGTTTTCAGATGAATTATTTATTATTGATGTTTTGTGTCATTCTAGCTAGAATGGGGTTATGCTCACATGATATTTTGGTTAGAAACTCAACCACTATATAAGGAAGTTCATCATCCAGGCTTGTTCAGAAACCACCCAGTCTAATATTTCTTGAAGAAATCCTTATTTGAAGGTCATCTTCGCACCGTATGCTATGATATATTCTAATCCTGCTTCTTGAAACACTTCTGCAAACTCGTGGTAGTTGCTCACACATAATGTGTCACCACCATTCTTCCCATTGGCTTGAACACTGTATTCAAATCACCTAACACCATTCAAACCCTGATGGTCTCTACTGTAACAGTATTTAGGTGATTCCATAGACATAATGGTTTAGTTTACTTGTATCGGCATATGCAAAAGTCATGAGATGTTTCAGGTTTATTAAGCAATGTACAAATTTCCTATGGATCAGAATTATGCCAACTTTACCTATAGAACATATATCCCACCGGAAAAACTATGTGCATCAACATGGTGCGATGTATTAAAACCAAGGAAATGAACAATACATCTATGGTTATCTCATAGATTTGCGGTTCAATAATGGTAGAGATGTCAATTTTGTATCGCATAACATATTTCTTAATAATATTTGGGCATTTAAAGAATAGATGTCGTGTACATTCCATACTTGAAAGATTGTTATTTAGTAGGGTTTGTATCACTTGGTCCATGCGCCCCCTGAACTAAGACAACATAGTTTTCCATTAGGGTCCTCCATCTTGTCTTCCTAGATCTTGTGCACGCAAGGTCTCTAGAGTTGTAAATCTTAGGATTCAACAAGAATGGATTCCCAAATTCCCCCAAACAGTAGGCTAGGAATGTGGGCTGCTTCGTACTATCTCCCTAATGATGGCCCTTTACTGAAGCAGAAGGTCATAGTCAAACTTGCATGTCCATTGTCCCCTGTCCTGAGACAATGTCATCTTCAAAAATCACATTTGCTTTGTGCATTATTTATTTTCCTCTTGCACGTACTTCATGGGATAATGATCACGTCATTGGTGCATATTCGAGGCAAGCAATCAATAACGTCTTATCAAAGTATGGCATCCAAGATATCCATTCATCTCTTATTTCTTAACTGGTTGATCTAAACAATCGCTGGAATTCCTCCACCATTGCTCATTATTTCCTTAGATGACGATGAAAATATTTGTTTTTGAAGGTGTCTCTGTCACTACCAATAGCTGGGATCTGAAGGTGTTTGGTTGGCTTGGATCTGTTCAATCTCCTATTCTAGGTATGATTGACTCGCACCTCCGAATCTGTTGCTAGTTTCATTGCAATGTTGTAATCCTTAGTAGTGGATAGATATGGCATGTTATGTGTACGTTGATTTGTACAATCTATGCTAATTGCTAATGTATTAGTCGATCCTATGTATTAGCTCCTTTTCTGTTTACTTTTTCTTCTTTGTTGCTGATCTGTACTGCTGTAATGTATGACTAATTGATGATATGCACATATAACAATAAGTTAAAAAGGTATCCAATAATGAGTCTATTGTTTACTGCTTAACTATGTAAACATGTGATGCAAAAATATTTCTGAATCATGTATGTGGGGTATTTTATCTATACATGATCCACCCCCCACGCTGGAGCACCGTGCCCAAGCAAGCAGGTAATTGGTTGAACCTGGGAATTGGCACTCACTCCCTCCTATTTCTTATTTCCGCATGAAATTATTTTTCTTCGGAGATTCATTTTTCACTTGACACACAATTTCGTTCTCATGCAGGTTTGCTGAGGTGTGGGAAGAGCTGTAGGCTTAGGTGGCTGAATTACGTCAGACCTGATCTCAAAAGAGGTAGCTTCTCCCAAGATGAAGAAGACTTAATTGTTAGCTTGCATCAGATATTAGGCAACAGGTTTGTGTTTTATATGTGCTCTAACTGTGAATGCTATTCGAGTGTGGAAATGCTATATCATTCTTATTTCAAATTTTGGACGTTTACAGATGGTCTCAGATAGCAGCTCAGCTTCCAGGAAGAACCGACAACGAGATCAAGAACTACTGGAATTCAACCATCAAGAAGAAACAGAAGCAGCAGAATGTCGGACCCAAGAACCATCAGTCAATAACGGAGACTGCTGACCACGGAGAGGAAACAGAACTGAAGCACATCATCTGTCCAGCTGCTAAGTTTCCCCATGTCCAACAAGTGCAGAGCTCGACGTTGAAACCGGTCTTTGACCCCTTCCCATTGCCTGGCCAATTCAACGGAGGCGTGCATGCGAGATTGTACCAGCGTCCACAGTTTGATCAGAGTTTGATCAGGACTTTTGTTACATTTCACCGGCCAAAGACTCTTAAGAATCCAAGGATATACTTAATTGTCGATGGTGATGTATGAAAGGTTCTAACCATAACTTATCTTCTTATACGTTTACACCAGAATAGGGACGGTCTTGAAATTATAATACTAATTAGGTGGATTTTAAGAAATTCATACGTCAATGAATTACACACGTTTATCTAGCTACCTATATGTAAAGTGAATCATAGTATGTATACCAAATTAATAACGTAAATATTCAGAAATAGTCATCAACTTCAATTGTTAACATGCAATGGTACGTGCATGCATATCATCTTATCCAGCTTTTCTTAATTAATAGATCAGCGCAATGGGAAATATACATGGACATTAGGACAAAAACGGCGTGCATGTTATTGTTACTTGCCAATACATTAACATATATATACATTGATATGTATGCTAGTATGATTAGTGCGTAGGAAATGATCAATCAGTTCAGATAAGCAATGTAAGTACCTTAATATACAACAGATCTTGACTGGTGCTTGATCTATTTGCCATCAGGTTTAGATGTACAATACTCTGTGAATTGGGAAGACAATATTACCAACCTTACTGACGCCTGTTTAGCATATTCACATGTAGCTATACTTTCATGCAATCTCAAATGGAATCGGCTTCTACTTGATATAGCTACTTGCTACATAAATTATGTTTTAGTATCAAGTATTTGACTGATTTTTCATTTCAGATTTGTAAAGCAGACCTGATTTCATATTTCAGATTTTACTTATTGGTATACTTGAATGAATGTTCATGCATACATATATATTACATATTACACGATTAGGAATGAAAACTATCTACTAGAATCTCATTATAATTAATGTATTGAGTATCATCGTCAATTAACCTACTATTACTTTGCACTGATCTGTCAGGAACTGAGCTGCTAACCTTCTTATTAAAGACGTGTTACTGATATTTGAAGATGAGTCCAGTTGCTGACCCTCTATGGTCGAGATCGCCTCTTTTGGATCCTTAACGATGATGGTCACCCGGATGGTGGTTTGAGGAAGATACAGACTGGTGGTCACCCGGATGGTGGTTTGAGGAAGATACAGACTGGAACTCCAGAGTCTATGTCATCTCCAACCAATGCTATGACTCGAGTTGTAGGTACCCCAAGTATCCCCCCATCAGTACTGAGCCCAGAAACAAGCTTGATCAATTCCAGATCCTGAAGTATCCACTTACAACTGAATCTGCCATGAAGAAGATCGAAGACAACAACACTCTTGTCTTCATATTGTGGATCTCCGTGCTGACAAAAAGAAGATCAAAGCTGCGGTGAAAAAGATGTATGACATCCAAGCCAAGAAGGTCAACACTCTCATCAGGCCTGATGGAACTAAGAAAGCTTACGTGAGGCTCACTCCTGATTATGATGCTCTGGATGTGGCCAACAAAATTGGCATTATATAAATGTCTTATCCTGAAAATTTTTGTTCCCAACAAACATGGTGCATTTTCTGTTGAATTAAAATGTTTCAGATCCCTTTAGTGATAGTTATCAGACTGTTGTAGTAAAAAAAAAAGAGAAATAGGCGGTGCAAGACTATATTGGCTTAGCCTGCCAATGAGGCAATTGTAAGAGTGTTGTAGAAGTTACACGAGGGTTTGTAAGAGTCATTAACTTGTGTCTTTATTAAGAATAAAAAAAACAAGATTAGACTTTGTACAGAAGAAAATATGAAGTGGATGGCATGATTCTGGATTTTTATTCGATCAATGTGGTGCACATGTATAAATGAGTTCTCAGCCTAGTTTCGCCAAACGCACAGTCTGAGCTTTCTAAAGTCTTTACCCAACTAATATTGAATCTAAAATAATGATACGTTAATTTCCCGACATCTTAGAAATGTCGGGTCTGTTTCTTTGAGGCAACTTTGTAATGCCGTTCATGCTATTTATCGGCGTGTATGTAATGCCGTCTTGTAATGCCGTCTATAAACGACATCTTCCCGGCATATTAGAATGTCGGGTTTGGCATCATTTTTCGGCGATAACCATTTATCCCCGGCATGGACATAATGCCGATTTTGATACTATTTACGGCAATTCTTAATATGCCGTGAAACTTTTGACGGCACGCTTTTCAACGGCATTTTTCCGGCATATTGAAAAATGCCGAATAAATACAATACCGGCATAGTTGTGCAGTTTTTACAGCATGTCATTATGCCGGGAAATCTAATATTTGTTGTAGTGTGAGACAATGTCCTTCTTAGGAATGAGAGCAAGAAATACATGGTTGTAACGATCCCACCTCCCAGTAACCCCCAATTAAGGGAGACCAAAAGGTCAGAGCTATTATCCCAATTAACAGGATCAATGGTTCGACAAATAATCAATAATAATTACTAAATTCTACCAAAACTATACTGAAAAACTGGAATAAAATAAAACTTTTCATACCTTTTAAAAACATAGATATCTAACTTCTATACATGACTGAAATCTACTCTAACTAATCCCCCTTCCACTTTAATTCTTATTTTTACAATATGCCACTTTATTGTTTGTCCTTTTCAAACTTGCATCTAAAACGACAACAAACAAAATGTCAGTTAGTATAACAAGTTATACTGGTATGTGGGGGATACAATAATCGTGCAACTATGGTAACAATGTAAGGAACCAAATATCATTCAACAACAAAGATTACGTTTTAAGAAATACTACTCAATCCATACCTATTCCCTATCTTTGTGTTGTCCCTACAGTGGACTTGGATACTACCTCTCTCATATGGTAGATCCTTAACTCCCATGGTCCTACCTTACAGGTAGCCAATACCTAGGATTGTGGAGTCGCATGGCCCTACCCAAAGGTAGCCCAATCTCTGACTCATGGTAACTTGATGGATCTACCTCGCGGGTAGCCATGTACTAAGTCATCTGATGACCTAATGGACCTACCCCATAGGTAGCCATATACTAGGTCATCCTATCAAGCTATAGAGGGGACTAGGATATAATCTAGTATGCATGCAACTTAGGTGATAGTCATAGCCACATTATAATATGCATGAATTAAATTCATCCAACAGTTTAATTCAAGCAACTGATAAAAACTTCTGAAATCCACAAAAACTAGATTGAGATATCCATAAGCGTAACTACATAGCTGATTTGGAATTCTCAAGGAATGTAAGAAGAATATCCAATTAATCAAATAGCCAACCAAGCCAGGAAACCAATCACCCCAATCAATCAAGCACAATAAGAAACCTAGAAAACATGTGCAATCTAATTACTCATATGTTCATCATGCACTCACTTTATTGAATTGGAATTCCCTCCTAGGGTGTGCCTAAGTTGAATTAGGGTTTTCCTTAACATTCTTTATATTCGTCTCTTAACCTTACCTTTTAGGTCAACTAAAGCCTAAAACAATGTTTCCATGTTCCAAAACCCTAATTACTTAGTTATTCATATCTAAGCCTCTTTATTACCAATTTGGCTTAAGATTAGTTCGAACTTCATATTACACATAGGATTTTAAAATATAGTTTATCCAAGTCATTAACACCTAGATTATGGTTTCTAGGTTTTCAAGTACATCTTTATTCATATGAAACTTTAAAACATCCTTTTTACATATTGAAACTTTATCTCTTTAAGTTATCTATTCCAAAACTTATTTTTTTTCTTAATTAAACTTCAGATCAGTATATCTCTATTTAAGATATCCATATTCTCGAAATAAAAGCCATTAAGGTCATATTATCTAACATTAGGGATTTTAGGCCCATTATTGCACTTTCTTAGTCATAGCACCCTAATTAAGCAAATTGTGGGTTTTTAAAATCAAATCATATTCATATTATCCATTTTATGTCAAAAGGATAAACGTTGATTCATAATACCAACTTAAGTAATTGAACTCATTCCTAATCAACATCTAGGGTTTTGATTACACTTAAAGCATTAAAATTACCAACTTTATGCACTTTTCGAACTAGAAGCAAAACTAGGCTCTACTAGTATTTTTAGAAAATTTCTTGCATTTTTCTGAGCAAAAACCATATATTACTTATATCCATTGGACAAACCTATGATTTCTTACAGTTTTCACAAGATAAATCATTTTGGGCCTATCAGAACATTCCATGTAGGAAAAGGGGGCCTTTTTACCTATTCTCCGCGTGGACTAATTGGGCCAATGGCCATCTGCCATCTCTGCGCTTGTTCCAGCGAGGTGGAGGTAGATGAACATGGATAAAGACAAGTTTGCCCTCCCTTTCCTGTTGCACGAGCGAGGTCATGGGTGGGTTTTCTCTAAATCGCGTCTTCAACCTCTCACCCCGATAGACTCACGCGAACAGCAGTAGGGGCTGGTCAGCCATTGGGTTGACCTTGCAATGCGGGAAGCCACTGCTCCAGGGAGGAGGGTCGTCGCCTCTGCCATGCCCAGACGTACTCATTGGCGGCCTTGAATCATCTGAAGGAGGAGTGAATCACTGGGTCTTGGACACAAGTTTGTGGCTGAATAGAGGGAGGAAAAGAGGGACGAGCAACAACTTCTCTACAGAATTGAAGGCAAGCATACATTTTGAGAGTCTCGCATATCACTAGGGATGAGATTCTGATCTCAAAGGAAGTTGTTACCCCGCATTTTATAGGATAGGTCCAGAGAGTCTAGGGCGCCGACCTGTTGTTCCATTGGGGAAAGCTTCGGTAGCCTTCCAGAGTGGGAAAAATCAGGGTCGGTTGGATTCGCCTTCACACCCCAATCTCGTAGGGACAGTTTCCAAAACATCTCGTGCACTGGATTGTGAGAAAAAAAAACTCCCTCAAAAAGCATCTTTCCTGCTCCTCTATTTCCTTTCCTGACGCAAGGTAGGGGATGACCCTACCCACGAGCCTATTAAAAGAAATTTGAAAGTGTGACATTTATTGTCACTCCTTCACTTTAGGGATTTTTTGAAAATGCATATCTCTTAAATGGTACATCCAAATAATCCCAAATTTTAAAGGAAAGTCTAATAAGACTTAGTCTACTTATATTCCAAGTTGAAGCTGAAACCCAAAAGGAATATCCCCTTTTATTCATTTTCAAGTCAATGACTTAATAAGCATATATCTTGTATTAAAATATATATTTTCTCTTTCCTCTCTTCATATATTCTTAATTTTGATTAATCTTTCCATTAGCAATCACATGTAAACGAAAACTAATCACTTGTGGACATCAATGCCACTTTCTAGAGATTTCTATACATTTCTCATAAATATATTTCTTAAAATTCATTATCTTTTATCTTTCTATACTATTTGGACTTTTCTTCTTTTCTTTTCTTTTATATCCATTATTGGATTAGCACAATAGTAGAAATCACGAAATTTCTATCCAAAGGAATATTTGCAAATAAATCCATATTTTGAAGCAAAGCATACAACCTTTTCAATTAAGTACATATTCATAAAATCATTACATTTCAATTATGAAAACATATACAAAATTGAGGTTGTAACATCCTTCCTCTCTTATAAGAATTTTTTTCTCAAAATTCCATCAAGCATACAAATAATTCAGGATAAGACTTTTCCATGTCCATCATTGGCCTCTATGTGGCTTTACCCTATCCATTGAGCTTCCAAAGAACCTTTATCATCACATATTCTTTCCTCTGAGTTCTTTCACCTTGGCATCTAGAATCCTCACAGGTGACTCAGGACATTTCAGCCTCCCTTGGGCTCACTAGGTTCATTTCTCAGCACATGGCTTGGGTACCTCACATAGTGCTCTAAATTGGACACATGGAACTCATCATACATTATGTTATCCTGAGGGGTAAGGCTAAACATAACCATCTCCACCAATCCATCTCAAATGGATCCATGTATTGGGAACCCAGCTTTTTCAGCTATAGCTCAGAGGGGTCAGATTTCATATCACATATTCTCCCACAGTGAAATACATGTCATTCTACTTTGCATCCGCTTACAACTCATGTCATCCCTGGGCTCTATTTCAGCCATTGTACGATTAAAGCGACTTCATCTACACACATTGTGGTCTTTTTCTGACCTTTGTGAGATCTCTTCACCAACATCATCTTAATGAAGTGATGACCGACACAACCTCCCTTACATATTTTCTTTACATCCCGATACTGGCTATGGTGGTTATCATCATATCTTACATTGGACAAGAACTGTCTCTGTGTATCACCCTGAATGAGCACACATACTCTCATCAGACCCTCTTGTCTGGATCATACTAACCATTAGTTAGGTGTGATAAACTATACTAACATCGAGTTCTTCATGTATCTACCTCCACTTCATGGAGGTGAATCTTTAGGTCATACTCGAGAACTTTTGAACTCACATCCTTGGGTAGTTGAACCATCTCTCTTACATGTAGTTCAACCAGATCTATCCCTTGACAATACTCTCTGTTTCTCTTAGACTATGTCATCTAGGTAAGGCGATCTACCATAACCCATATTGCACCTTGACCTTCTTCGGTCCACGGGAGACTTACTACGACCTCCATAGTGATGAACTCCCATTCCCTCTCAGGGACTTTTTATCCTTTGTATCAACTCATTGGTTACTGGTGTTCGTCCTTCACCTCCTGACATGCATGGCAACAAGCCACATGCAACTTTATCTTAGGTATCCAAAGTACTACCACAACTTACTATCTTAGTAGTACCACGGTGTATGGTGAACTTAAAATCATGATCTCATGTATGTCATGATTCCTTAAGGTTGATTCCTTAGAAACCCTAAAACATTCTAGTCGGGGTTTCATCACCTCCTTTTCCATAGAGGTGCATCTGAGGTTCTACAACCATCCTTCCATCATGACAAGCCCTAGGCTGGCTAACTAAGCAACCACTAAGTCTCTCAATGATCTCGTTACATCTGAGTGTTAGCCAAACATATCTCACAAACTTAGGGTTCACCTAGCCACCTCTTCTAGCATGTACACTAGCTTAGCTAGATAACTACCTCTCAATAAGAGCATCCATTACCACCTCGCATCCTTGTGTGTTAGGTAATGTTGGAGACATACACGTCCATGTATTCCACTTATTATCTCATCTCAAAGTCTAAGTCTATCTTCATTAAGAAAACTTTGAGCTCATCTTTTTGGTTATCAAACTCATCCTTGTATAACTCATATATTCCACATAGATCATGAAAAAACATCCTCATAAGATGACTACCTTAGTCCTCTTGGTGTTTGAAAACCATCCACACATCATACACTCCATAAGGGTATGCTATTATCTCTATCCTCATACATCATAGCAACGTTTCCACTCACATCATCTTTATCCTTGATGTATGGCATGCATATTGCCCTATCTCTCACCCCCATAATGAGAGGAAATAAGCATTTGGGTGTAGTCCAAATACATAGTTCTTACCATTCCAAGAGTAGAGATGGTGCATCCCACATTGTTGGTACACCTTCCAATCTAGGTTGAAACGTGCAACACATGTCCCTACATCATGAACATCTCGATATCAAGGTTACTTCCATGGAAAACTGGTCTTGAACCCACTTGGGTCACCACACAATCCTCGGTCATCTCCTCTAGGCCTGTAGGGTGATGACCTAATGGGGTCATCCATCTTCCCTTATGTATCCAGAGAGTTCCCTCCTCATCTGCCCTTTGGGCCCCATGAGTTCATGAAGGTGATCAATCTCCTAACCCATGTCCCTCAGACAATGATAGTTGTTACCTCTCCCGACCCTATGGTCATGTGCAACTAGGGAATTAGGAAACTCCTACTCTCATCTGTCTTATCCCTACTTGACCCTAGGATAGACTTAGGATTCTAACTTCGTACATATCTAGCATGAAACCTTACCAAGTATCCATCATCTCTGTCAGTATTTGTGGTCTGACTTACATCCTTTCGTATGGATCATGGCGACCAATCTACCTATGTCAGGCCCCAGACTAGCTACCTCCATGGTAACACATCCACAATGCACTTAGAGATGGTTATCTATGGGTCTACATGTTCATTCTTATACTATGTACTCTCCACTTAGCTTCTCATGATTCTATGAGACCTCTTAAGGTTACCTCAAACCCAACAAAAGTTGATTCATACCCTACAAAAGGGTCCTCTCCCAGTATGGGAGGAAACTATCTCTTGATAGAAACCAAGGTCACAAACATCCTTATGTCTAGGGTTTACATCAACATGAGCATGCTTAACCCAGTCAAGCTACTAAGGCATGTAGCTAACCAAAAGACCACCAACTAGACCATGCTTGGTCTTCACGGTAGGTCATACCTATTTATTCCTCAACATTGGACCATCAACATGCATACACATGTCACCAACCTATAAGTTGGGAGGGGGTCATCAAACATATACTTTAAATCATGGGGTTCCCATTCCTCTAAACATGAGGAGTGCCATGCTTGAATCTATAGAAACTCAAATCTCGTCTTGAGCATCAGGTACACTACTTCCCCTCTTAGGTCTAGGAACCCTAGGTTCATATTTTTGATGTCCAACTGCATGCTCAACCATGAACCAAGCATGTACAAGGTATGACATGCACTTCCTATTATCCTTCTACTCAAGAAACACCTCAGAGTTGGGTCCTCCTCAAGGATAACCAACTAGGTATAAGGTCTCACAACTTTTTACTAAACCTCCTCAGGGTCTAAGGAACTCTTCTTCCTATCTTTTGAAGATAAGTGCCTATATCATTTGCACATAGGTACTAGCAGCCTCATCCTTCTTCTATGGTGTAGTTCTTATAAATACAACCAAGAAACCACAAGGACCCTACACGAGGCAACCACAACCATCCACTTAGGTCATAACATACTCAACTTCTCAGGGTTCCTCATATTCCAGAGTATAAGTGTTACAACCCCAATTTTGGGTTCATTTGGTGAGAAATGTAATTTCTCACATAAAAGATATTTGAACAAATAAAGATATAATTTGTTTTGAATAAATGGATTTCGTTTACGATAGCCTTGATGATTGTGGGCTTTATTGGCTATTGGGCCCAATAACAAGGAAATCCAATTAATAAATGAATAATTGAGTTTTTGAGAAAAGAAAGGTGTGGAAACCTCTAGAAGGAAAAAGAACTTAATCCAAAGGTGGATTTCGTGCCACATGGGTTCCATGGGTTCCAAGGAGTCCAAAGTTGCAAAGAAAAGCAATAAGAAAAGAAAAGATTAATTAAGTATTTCTTTATTAAGAAAGAAATCGAACATATTGATGAAATGTGGAAAATAAGTAAAAAGATGTATAATTGGGTAATCCTTAGTGGAATTTCGTATCCCAAGGATTCCTAATGATAAAAGGAATACTAATGAGGAAAATTAAAAGAGAGATAAAGAGAAATCATCAAAAAGAGATATTTTAATAAGAAATAAACACGATAATGAGAAATAATGAAGAGTAATGCATTTAGATGCATCTAGAAGGATAATGAGTATCCTTAAAAGGAATTTCAAAATCTCAAAGTTTGTTGGGGACCAAGGATCCCCAATAAAGAGGAAAGAAAGAGAAAACACCAAAATTGCAAAATAAGAATATAATGTGATACATTATTAAGGAATTTTGTGATTTTTCTAAAAATAAAGTATTTTCTAATAAAGGAAAATAGGATTTTGTGCTTATGGAGTAAAAGGCAAGCATAAAAGAGTCTAAGAGAAAGGATTTTTATATTTCCTAATTAACCATGGAATATGGTTACTAAAGGAATAGGTTAGGAGTGAGAAGATATCTTCTCCTTGAAGGAATAAGTTTCCTTTAGAGGGTGGAACTCAGTTTCTCTTGGATGAACGTCATTGGACGTGGATACCCCCTCCCTATATAAGGGGTAAGGCCTAGGGCCAAGTCCAGAGAAACCCCACGCACATATCTCTCTCTTCTTCTTGTTTCCTACATGCCAAACCCTAACTAAGAGGAACAACGAGAACTTGAAGCCACGAGGCAGAAAAAGAGAGTTGCACTAGTAGTTTGATACTTCGTGGTATCAGGGAGGAGCTTTGCCACCATGACCGCGCACTGAACCAGGTGCAGCAAGCGGCTGCATGACTGCAACTTCGTCCACGGGTTGCAGATCTATGCAGCCCCAAACTAGCTGTGTTGAACGCGTTGTGGGTGGCGCCCCACGTGCGCGAGGTCGCGTCAGAGTTAGGGAAAGGTTTCCCGGAGAGGAGCATGGCCAAGGGAGGAAGAACCGACCCGCACATGGTTGCAGGTCGGCCACAAGTGGCGGAGTTTAGCATGCCTAACACTACCACCTCAACCGCGACCAGAGGGCTCCCCACGTGCGCCGAGGCATGGCGGATCCAGGGCAAGGGTTGGCGGCAAGAATCGCGTTGTGGGAAGGAGGGGAGAAGCCGCGCATCGCGGCTAGGGCTACAGGACGACGCGCCCAGCAGCGTCGCACCGAGGAAGATGGAGGCCCAGGTCCTTGGACCATTGTGCCCTTCACGGGCTGAAGTAACGGCTTAACTAAAGTAGGGCAATATCATCTTTTGATTATGTTTCCAAAACTAATCGCATAGCATGAGAATCGGACGACGTGGCAGTTTCTGGTTGGCCCAAAGTGAGTATTCTTACTAATTTCATAACTAATGATCTGTAGCTCGGATGACAAAAGTTTATCATGAATTTTGCTTAGAAAAACGAGGGGAATCCATTAAAAATATATTTGAAGCCCGATTCCTTATGCAATTCGAAAAGTAATGCAAGATATCAACTTTAATGTAGTAATGTTTAAAGAACCCTATTTTGGTATGATTAAAGTGATTAGTAGGGTTTAGTAGATGATTAAAGTTGATATTAGCTTGTTAATCATAAAAAGAGACATTAGGAAGAAAAAGGATGAACTTTGTATATCATTAGTTAATTTAGAGTTTCATATGCATGAATATACTTTAATGGGCCTTGAAACCCTAATGTTGATTAATTTGACTATCAATGGCTTTAATTGATTAATTTCATGATTAAAGTTGGAATATGTTGAATCTAAGCTATTTTGAGCATTAAAGTTCCTAATTTGTGGATAATACCCTAAATATAGTAATTAGGGTTTTCTCATGAATAAAATGTGGAATTAATTGCAAATCGAGTTTATATGTGATTTGGATCATAATGAACTATGAATTAATGATAAATGTGAATAATGATCTTGTCGTGGATTAAAAGGATAAAAATAGTAGCTTTAATAAAAAGAGGCTTAATGAGATTAATTAATGGTTAATTATGCCTTTAAACCGGAATTGATAATTAGATGTGGACATAAATAGGGTTTGTGATAAATTGTGTTAAATTAGGGTTTAAAATAATAAAAGATGTAGGGAAACCCTAATTGCAATGGAAACCCAAAAAGTGGACTAGAAATCCTAAGAAGCGAGCTAGATTTAATAGATCTTAAGGACATGAGTAATAAAAGGAAATTGTATAATTGTTTCAGGATCTTATTGAATGCTTTCTTGCTCATTGTTGTTTGGATTATTCTTGCACCTGAATCTACATGTACAGGCATGTGGTTATGCTTATGACTACCCGAATTAGTTTTCCGGTATTTTATCAATTTTTCCATCTTGGCTTGAATTAAACTATTGGATGTATTTAATTCATGCAAAGTATAATGTGAATATGACTATCACATAAGAAATATGCCTACTAGCTCAGATCCTAGTCCCCTCTGTAGCTTAATGGGTTGACCTAGTAAAAGGCTACTAATGGGGTAGGCCCATCAGGTCATTGAATGACTTAGTAAATGGCTACCAATGGGGTAGGTCCATCAAGTCACATTGAGTTAGAGATTGGACTACTTATGAGTAGTGCCATGCAACTCAACCCTAGATATTGATCTACCTATTAGGTAGGATCATGTGGGGTCTAATAAGGATCTACCTAGAGAGAGGTAGTATCTCAGTCCGCTGCAGGGACAACATAGAGATGGGGGATAGGAAAGGATTGAGTAGTATGGTTTAAATTGTAATCTTGGCTGTTAAATGATAATTGGTTGATTACTTTGTTATTATAGTTGCATGATTATTGTTTCCCCCACATATCAGCTTCTTATTGACTGACGTTTTGTTTTTTGGTGTTTTTGGTACAAATGAAAAGAACAAATAGTAAAGTGGAAGATGTGAAATTAAATGAGATATAACGTGCACAGGAGGATTAGTTCAATTAGCATATTCATGGATAGAAGCTTAGAAATCCCAGTTTCTCCAAGGTAAGAAAAGTTTTATTTTATACCAATTTTCGGTTTAGTTGGTAAAGTTTATTAATTGTTATTGATTATTTGTCTAACCTTTGATCCTATAATTGAATAACGGCTCTGTCCTTCGGGTCTCCCTTAATTGGGGGTTACCAGGAGGCAGGGTCGTTACAATAAGCTTCCATCCTTTTAGCTCGGGTCTTTTCTCTCTCTCCAGAGCTATCCCTACAAACAACCTTACTACTAGAGGTTCTCCATGAAGGTGGATCAAGCTCACGCGCTTACATCTACAGGGGTGAAACATATGATCAACCTATTTTCACTCAAGGTTACCCATAGCTCTTTATGCTTATTTCATAAGCTATCCATTATGCCCTTTAGGTTTGGGTTTTTAACCTTCTACCAGTACTATTAATGTACTTTGGGTGCAGACTATTCCATGCTCATATAAGCCCATACAGTTTCTATAGGTTCTTCACTAACCTCTTCAATGAAGGAGTTATCCTTTACTCTAACTTGCACGACCCTTCCCAGAGTTGGGTCACCAAAGGTACTAGGTCAGCCAACCTCACATGGATCATACTATCATAGGTATCCAAAACCAAAAGCATGTCAACCCACACACATGGTTGACCATGACCTCCATCTCATCATGCCATCTCTCTCTTTCTCTCTCCAACCACCACTTAGGGTTAGGGTTAGCACCATCCTCAGAGGATATTCTAGGTCTCTACCTTTAGTGGAGGTTTCTCCCTCGAGACCAACTCTCTACTTCATCCTCATGACAAGGAGGTCTAACCTCAGGTCTCTCTTGAGGGCATGACAACACATGTCATACGACCTAAGCATGCAACTATTCTTTAGTTTACACTTAAACTATTATGCTTATGTCCATGACATCTTATTTACATGCTTTTAATTAATTTGGTGGAGGATTCCTTAACCTTATTATACATACCCTGACCTTAATAGGGTGCGGAAGAGAGAGAAAAACCCTAAACCTTAGAATCTTAACAGAATTAGGGTTGAGAAGGGATGAAAATAGATGAGAGAGTCCTAAAGGTATCTTATTTTGAGTCAGATCCTAAGACATTCGCCAGGAAGTCAGACAGATCTGAGAGTCCTCGTATTCCGATTGGTGATGTGGAGGAAAATATTTCCAGTCTCCGAATGTGATCCTTTTCTAGACACCTTTGTCTTTCAAAAAATCCTCTAGTAACTCCCTCGGTTCTATGGAATTTGTAAAATTTAATAATTACTAAATATTAAATGAAGAACCAATGATATGATACCAAATGTAACTACCCCACCTCCCAATAACCCCCAATTAAGGGAGACCAAAAAGTCAGAGATGTTATCCCAATTAACATGATCAAAGGTTAGACAAATAATCAATAATAATTACTAAATTCTACCAAAACTATACTGAAAAGTTGTAATAAAATAAAATTTTGCATACCTTTTAAAAATTGGGATATCTAACTTCTATCCATGACTGGAATCTACTCTAACTAATCCCCCTTGAACTTTAATTCTTATTTTCACAATATGCCACTTTACTATTTGTCCTTTTCAAACTTGCACCTAAAACGCCGAAAAACAAAACGTCGGTCAGTATAACAAGTTATACTAGTATGTGGGGGATACAATAATTGTGCAATTATGGTAACAATGTAAGCAATGAAATATCATTTAACAACAAAGATTACAATTTAAGCAATACTACTCAATCCATACATGTCCCCTATCTCTATATTGTGCCTATAGTGGACTTGGATACTACCTCTCTCATATGGTAGATCCTTAACCTCCATGGTCCTACCTTATAGGTAGCCAATACCTAGGATTGTGGAGTCGCATGGCCCTACCCAAAGGTAGTCCAATCTCTAACTCATGGTGACTTGATGGACCTACCTTGCAGGTAGCCATGTACTAAGTCATCCGATGACCTGATGGACCTACCCCATAGGTAGCCATGTACTAGGTCATCCTATCAAGCTATAGAGGGGACTAGGATCTGAGCTAGTATGCATGTACCTTAGGTGATAGTCATAGCCATATTGTAATATGCATGAATTAAATTCATCCAATAGTTTAATTCAAGCAATCGATAAAAACTTCCAAAATCCTTGAAAAACTAGTTCGAGATATCTATAAGTGTAATCACATACCTTTTTTTAAAAAAATTAGGCCAGGGGTCGCTTTTATTCATCCCACACCCCTCTTGTGGGCCAAGTCATCAAAATAAACATCTCCCACTCTTATAGCTCGGGTGCTTTCCCAACCCCAACCACATAATAGAAAAACAACCATCTACGATAATCATCATATGCAAAAGCACAAAGCAAACTCACACTGCATGACCAAGTAAGGAGAGCCCCTCAAAACCTGATCGTCATGCCACGGCCTGCCAGAAAAATTATATCCACCAAAAACATTGTGAAAACAAGCAGGTATCAACCGTGATCATCCATTACTCCTCACCTTTTTAAAACTATATAAGGAGAACCCTGCTTCTCAAGAATCATCATGCCTCTAACCTTCATAGGCAAATGAGCCTGGTCTGAGCATACAAAAATATCCTCCAGGTGAATACCCCAGGAACCAAGCTCTTTCGTTGTGGAGTTAATAACCTTGTGAATATATGAGCCGATAATGGCCTGGTCATCCATCACTTTTCTCAGCTCCCTAACCAACGAGGTTGCTTTCCAAGGTTCAGTCACATGTTTCCATAAAATGTCGTGCACATATCTATCATCAACCTCTATGCTTGAAATAGAAAGGTTTGCATCATACACTAACTTTAGACCTGCAATACATGCTTGGAGGTATGCTACAGTGTAGTCCTCCTCCCTCAACCAGGTTCTGAAAGCTAATCTGGCCTGTCCATTCCTATCTCGGATAATCCCCGCTCCCCATCTACGTACAGTGCCATCCGGTGCTTGGCTTCTGCCCACTGTAAGATTCAACTTCAAATTTCTCAGGTCGGGCGGCCTCCATCTCTGTAAAGAGCACGACCTCAGGATTGTTTATGGCTCATCAAAGTGTTGTCTATGCATCTCATCATAGAACTCAACTGACTCCAAGACAGAGAAGGTCTTGTGCTTCAATTGGATATTAATGGTGTCAACAATGTTCTGCCATTCCGTCTCAAGAGAGGGGTTGTGACCATCATATCGAGATCTACATCTAATCTTCCACACATGCCAGATAATTAAAACTGCCAACCTACTGGTTATCCAACTCTTGGCCAACTATGTTTTGTCGTGCCGGCAGAGGCCTAACCATTGCCAAGTGTGTAGAGGAGGATTTGTCTCCGTGATGGAAAAAAATCTTCTCTAGATGAATCTCGATGTCTGTCCTCTAAAGAATAGGTGTTCAATATCTTTAGTCTCAGGTTCCTTACAGCAGGAACATCTGTAGGCAATCAGGATACAACACTTCCTAATATTATAGTCCGAGGGAACAACTCCCCTAACTAGCTTCCAGCCAAAGTAAGCAGCCTTTGGCAGGTTCAGGTTCCATAGAAGCTTAAGCTTCGCATAGCCATTGTCAGCCTAGTTGTTCAGCATTAACTTAGCCGATTTCATAGAGAAATGTCCTCGAGGTTCCATAGACCAAATAATCTTATCAACCGCTGCTCCTTCTTGTCTGATCAGTGCCACCCCATGGTCGTCAACCACCATCTCTATGGCGTTCCAGTCCCACCCAACACCTTCAATCCAAAAATCATGAACTCTAAAATCTCTGTTTCTGTCACTAGCCAGTAGCGCATAATCAGCTAAACGCTTCTCACACCATCTCATATCCCAGAAGGAGATCTCCCCTCTACCAGTAATCCATCTACATTTAGGATAAATAGTTGGGAACATCCTACAAATTTTCTTCCAAGCAGGGGAAGCTATAGCACTAAGCTTCAGACAAGTAGGAAAACAACCCGATCTATTACTTGTCCTGGAGCCATATTTCTCCCTGCAGAACCGCATAACCACATACCTAATGTGTAAGTCTCAAGAATTGTAAGAAGAATATCCAATTAATCAAACAGCTAACCAAGCCAGGCAACCAATCACCCTAATCAATCAAGCACAACAAGAAACCTGGAAAACATGTTGAATCTAATTACTCATATGTTCATCATGCACTTACTTTATTGAATTGGAATTCCCTCCTAGGGTGTTCCTAAGTTGAATTAGGGTTTTCCTTAACGTTCTTTATATGCGTCCCTTAACCTTTACCTTTTAGGTCAACTAAACCCTAAAACATTGTTTCCATGTTCCAAAACCCTAATTACTTAGTTATTCATATCTAAGCCTCTTTATTACCAATTTGGCTTAAGATTAGTTCAAACTTCATCTTACACATAGGATTTTGAGATATAGTTTTTCAAAGTCATTAACACCTAGATTAGGGTTTCTAAGTTTTCAAGTACATCTTTATTCATATGAAACTTTAAAACATCCTTTTTACATATCGAAACTTTATCTCTTTAAGTTATCTATTCCAAAACTTCTTTTTTTTTCTTAATTAAACTTCAGATCAATATATCTCTGTTTAAGATATCCATATTCTCGAAATAAAAGCCATTAAGGTCAAATTATCCAACATTAGGGCTTTTAGGCCCATTATTGCACTTTCTTAGTCATGGCACCCTAATTAAGCAAATTGTGGGTTTTAAAAATCAAATCATATTCATATTATCCATTTTATGTCAAAAGGATAAATGTTGATTCATAATACCAACTTAAGTAATTGAACTCATTCCTGATCAACATCTAGGGTTTTGATTACACTTAAAGCATTAAAATTACCAATTTTATGCACTTTTCGAACTAGAAGCAAAACTAGTCTCTACTAGTATTTTTATTGAATTTCTTGCATTTTTCTGAGCAAAAATCATATATTACTTATAACCATTGGACAAACCTATGATTTCTTACAGTTTTCACAAGATAAATCATATTGAGCCTATTAGAACATGCCATGTAGGAAAAGGGGGCCTTTTTACCTTTTATTTGCGTGGACTAATTAGGCCAGTGGCCATCTGCCATCTCTGCACTCGTTCCAGAGAGGTGGAGGCGAATGAACAAGGCTAAAGATAAGTTTGCCCTCTGTGACAAAGTGGATTTTAGCAGTATAATAAAGTAATTACACTTTTTCCCTCATTATATCAATTAATGGTCCAAAATTATTTTTCTTGTCTTCATTATCATTATTGAGACTCAAATCCAAGATATGATGACCAATGTGGATTTTATACACATTATAACACTTCAAATTGGATTCTTTCATCACTTTGTCCAAATAATCAAATTGATATATAAAACTTCATATTTTGTTCCTCAAACTTTTTATAAAGGTTCTCGACGTTTTTGTGAGGCTTTGGTCCAAATTTGAGGTCTATCAGACATTCCTATAAGTTTCTATGAATTTTAGAAGTTTTTGTGCTCAAAATCCCTTTATAATTGCCTTCTTTTTGGGCTGTTCCAAGTCACCGATCCAGGGCTCACCTTGGGGGGTGAACCCCAGCCCTTAGATCAGCCATGCATAGATCAGAGCCCGATCTCACGACCATTAACCTGTCTTCAACCTCCCGCTGATTGCGGGGAGGAGTAAATGAGCGAAATACAAGATCTCCCATTCACGACCTCGGTTTGAAAATCCAAGCGGATAGAATCGATGCTATCGCAATTTCAAACTCGTAAAACCCTACTTTGACCAGATATCATGCCTTATAACACCGCCAAAATGATCATCTCACCCTCCCCTCTCACCCCGGCGGCTATGGCTGCTACTCTAGGTCTGCTAACCCTAAACCTAGCCCGATCTAGCTATAAAAATCCCACCATCAGCTTCGGCCTACCCCCACAAACTCGACCGACACCTTATTTTCTTGTCGTGTGCCCTCTCTCTCATTTTCCCCTCTACTCCAGCCACTGCTCCTCTGTGGTGCCTCCGCCTGGCCATTTTGGGCATCTTGACTTCACACCTCCGTTCCCCTTCCTTTGGATCCCACCGAGTCCGCGAGGTGGTGGCGGACTGGGACAACCTGCTCACAGCCTCCCTCGCCCACTGCTGCTCCCGAAGCCCCATTTTCTGACGAGGTCCTCTAACTCAGTTACAGGCTCACGTGGGTATTGGATGAAGAGGAGAAAGTCTCCAGACCTTCGACCCAGACAGGGAATTGAACCGGCCAAATCCCAAGCTGAAATCAGACTTGAACTGGTCGATCAAAGGGATGAACCAAATCCTAAACCAAGAGAGCCACCCGCCTACATGGTTTCATCTCGGCTATTCCTGGTGCATCTGACGGTCATCCTTTTTCCATTATAAGGTATATTTGCCTCCTCTCTGCTCGAAATTGCAATAAATAGTCAGATCTTGCAAAAATCATATCTAATGCATCTTAACTCCAAAAATGATGAACAAGTAGTCCATTTTGATCAAAAAAATCCAGTGAATACATTAAAAATACTTTTGAAACCTTAATCCCAACTATGATCACTGATATGATTAAATCTTGATATCTTACTTATTTAATGACTCGATTTTAGTGATTAATCCCTTGAAATCTTGATATTTGACTCTAATGATCATCTTGAAGCCAAACTTGATTAAATATGAGTTTGGATCTGATCTTGTAACGTATCTCTCTTAGAATGTGAATCATGCACATTAAACTAATGATTAACCTTTATATTGTGATAATAAATCTAAATCTTGTGAAAAACCTTGATCAAGTGTATATTTCATGACTCTACTTTAATCAAACTGATCTTTAATTGCAATTATGCTAAGTATCATGATGAATTAGGAACATGATGATGACTTGGATAATGACCATAAATTAGGGTTAACACACATGATCCTAGAAACCTAGGAAAGTCATTCACACTCGAAGATACTTATATTTGAAATAATGATGGACAAATTGAAATATTGGTTGATCATATGTGGATGAACTAACCCTAAGGTTGACCTAGGAAAGTCTAAACCCTAATCTCAAATATTACAACATGATATCCAAATATCTTGATCTTGACCCTTGATCCAAATATTGTGTTTTAGGATCTAACTCGAAGGATCGACCTATTACTCATGATCTATACTCGAAATCTCGGTGAAAGGTACGCTATTATATGACTCCTCCTTGATTGTATTGAAGATACTTTTATGTATCGCTTGATTGTATACTTGGCTATTTATTTGGATGAGCTACTGTTCCCTATGATTAGTCTTCTATTTTTCTATACTATATTTTGAAAAAACTGAAAACATAAATTGCATGCCCATTATGAGTGCTTGTATATTGATAATGATGATGATATTGATAATGTTGATAATGTTGATATTGAGTACAACAACCCCCTCATTGGAGGTGGGACTCGTACATTGGCCTCCTATGTTCCTATGGTGAGAAGGAGCCCAGTGACTTACCCCATCGCTTTGGGGCGATAAAGTCACACAAAAATATAAGCATGCTTCTCGAATTATAGCATAATGGGAACTCGTAATAAAAATTGAATCGTTGAATAACAACCTTTTTGTCGAATGATATTGAATATTTGGAAATCGTTTGTTATACTTTGAAATATAAGTCTTGCCAAGTATACATATTTCCTTATAAACTATTTTACTTTATTTTGATAGCGTACCATGCAATTGCATCATTGTGTCTTGATTTTCTTGATTTTAGGCAATACAAATGGAATATTGAATAAGATCGCTTCTGCACTCATACACTCTGATGAGAAAGATAAATCGGGTATATCTCCATATTGGGTTAGTTTGTTCTTTAATTACCCAGTTTTTGAGTTATTTATTTCTTATTGTATATGCCAGTGTGTTAGATCCTATTGGGCCACTCAGGGACGGGCGCTTCAATCCTTTTTCTACTGTCTAGGCAGTGGGATTGGGATTGGGGTAAGAACAGTTCCCTAACAGTTGGTATCAGAGCTTACACACTCCCATATACTTTAAGTAAATAATCTCTCAAGTCTTTTACACCCAAGAAACCCTAAAGTCCATAATGGTGAAAATTGAGGTGTCTAGGGTCGGGGTCCTGACATAATTTCTCCTATCTGTCTTCACAGTGGCTGAGATCCCTCGCTCTACCTGGCCTTAATTGATCCAGAACTGGACCTAAAGGTTCTCTTGTGAAACCTTAGAGAGTCTTCTAGCATCTCATCTCTTCTTTAAGACTACCCAAGCCACCCATTTAGATGAAGAGTAGGTAGTCTTCTCATCCCATCATGTGGTCTTTCTCATTATATTTTGCCACGTGATGTCTCGATTATGGGTAGCTTATGCATGGGAAAAGTGAATATCGTTAAATCTTGAAAGTTGATACCATGACCTCACCTGAATTTGAAAACTCGATTTTGATCAAATAATTTTGAAACCAAGTACTCATGTATGATCCCTAATATCATGAACGCTCAATTTTGAATATATGCTTCCTATGTTTGAGGTTATGATATGGTGAAATAAGGATGACTTATACCTTATACCTTATTGTTGATAAGGTCCCTATTTGATTAAACTAATGTTGCCCTATTATTGATTAAACCTCAAACATAGTTAAGAAAACTCGTATCATTTTTTATACACATCTTGACTATGTTATCAAAGTAGCTAAGTCTAGTACTCACAAAACCATGATGTAAGACTATGATGCAAAAAGAATTTTTCCTATTGACTATTGATGTCTTTTGCAATCTCGATTTTGATATAATGATTATGGAACTAGATTCAAATCCTCAATTTCCAAATTATATCACTACCTTGACCATTAAAGGAAAGGAATGCAAATATTAACTTGACTTTGAAAAATCTTGACATTATTGCCCTATTATGATTTTGAATTTTGATGGTATGACCTTGTAGAATATGATTTAATCATTGATACTATCCCTATTTGAATAAACTCAATGGATCATGACTAATGTTGGTAATGTGTTAGATTAGGGTGGTAGTTGACTCATGACTCCCCTAACCTAGGTCACATCTCTATTTTGACTATCTCTAAAATTTTCATCCTATTGATTATTTAGAGTTTGGAAAGGTATTCCCTTTCACCCTATTTTGACTGGTTGACCTAAGCCTAATAGGCTGAACCCATGGTTGATACTCGATCTTGAATAGTGATTTGATAATGATCTTGATGTATGACAATGTTAACTATAGCTTGTGGTTGACTTCCTAGATAGACCTAGGTCTAGATCATTCATCAACCTTGGAAACCATGATAATGAAATTTTGACATGTTGATCAAATATTGCTTGAATATTGTTGCTAGAAATTGATATAGATGAGTGATCTCCCCTAAGGTCTAAATAGGAATCTAAACCCTAGCTTTGGAATAGTTATACATTTGATCTTGATAGCTAAACTTCAACTCTTGATATTGATGTACAAAATTTTGAAACATGATATGGATCTTGAGACCACATTCGATATATAAATAATGACCTTCATATATTCCAAAATTTTGAAATTTTGAAATGATGACTATTTTGACCTTCTCGATTTATGGCTTAGGATTTAGCTCTCATTAGGACTACGGTGGGACCCCCATTGATTTTGATCTCAAAATCATGACATTGAAAGTTTGATGTTGTTTTGAAATATTGAAATATGAAATCTAAAATCATGGACGTATAACCCCACCTAGGACAATGGAGAAGCTATGACCCTGATATATTGGGATTGAAAGTCGCCTTGTATACTTGATTCACATACTCTATTTGTTTTACCTAAAATATGATCTCTCCAAATTTGTGATCAATAGGATATTTTCCATATTTGTGACTCATATAGTGACTTTGGACAATATATGCATTGATCTTGATACGCAATTGCCTGATGATGAAAATGGTGTTAGTACCAAGTTGATTATGATATGGAACATGGAATCCCAATTATGATTATTGGATTATTTGAAATTCGAGGACATGATTTTGAT
Source organism: Alisma plantago-aquatica (assembly GCA_963693085.1). Taxonomy (NCBI): domain Eukaryota; kingdom Viridiplantae; phylum Streptophyta; class Magnoliopsida; order Alismatales; family Alismataceae; genus Alisma; species Alisma plantago-aquatica. The sequence continues at coordinate 132,524,157 of OY856414.1, read as the reverse complement.
TTTATACTTGAGGATACCCCAGTATATGAGGAAATGACTTAGGTTGAATAATCCCTATTTTTGTGTATATTTTTGAATTTTGGGGACAAAATTCCTTTTTAAGGAGGGAAGGATGTGACAAAGTGGATTTTAGCATTATAATAAAGTAATTACACTTTTGCCCTCATTATATCAATTAATGGTCCAAAATTGTTTTTCTTGTCTTCATAATCATTATTGAGACTCAAATCCAAGATATGATGACCAATGTGGATTTTATACACATTATAACACTTCAAATTGGATTCTTTCATCACTTTGTCCAAAGAATCAAATTGATCTATCAAACTTCATATTTTGGTCCTCAAACTTTTTATAAAGGTTCTCCACATTTTTGTGAGGCTTTGGTCCATTTGAGGTCTATCAGACATTCCTAGAAGTTTTTATGAATTTTAGAAGTTTTTGTGCTCAAAATCCCTTTATAATTGCCTTCTTTTTGGGTTGTTCCAAGTCAGCGATCCAGGACTCACCTTGGGGGTGAACCCCAGCCCTTAGATCAGCCCCGCACGGATCAGGGCCCGATCTCACGACCATTAAACCGTCTTCAACCTCCCGCTGATTGCGGGGAGGAGTAAATGAGCGAGATACAAGATCTCCCGTTCACGACCTCGGTTTGAAAATCTTAGCGGATCGAATGGATGCTATCACAATTTTGAACTTGTCAAACCCTACTTTGACCAGATATCATGCCTTATAACACCGCAAAAATGATCATCTCGCCCTCCCCTCTCATCCCGGCGGCTATGGCTGCTACTCTAGGTCTGCTAACCCTAAACCTAGCCCGATCTAGCTATAAAAATCCCACCATCAGCTTCGGCCTACCCCCACGAACTCGACCGACACCTTATTTTCCTGTTGTGTGCCCTCTCTCTCATTTCTCACCTCTACTCCGTCCACTGCTCCTCTGTGGTACCGCCGCCTGGCCATTTTGGGTGTCTTGCCTTCGCACCTCCTTCCCCCTTCCTTTGGATCCCACCGAGTCCGCGAGGTGGTGGCGGACTGGGACAACCTGCTCACAGCCTCCCTCACCCACTGCTGCTCCCGAAGCCCCCTTTTCCGACGAGGTCATCTAACTCAGTTGCAGGCTCATGTGGGTATTGGATGAAGAGGAGAAAGTCTCCAGACCGTCGACCCAGACAGGGAATTGAACCGACCAAAACCCAAGTTGAAATCAGACTTGAACCAGTCGATCAAAGGGCTGAACCAAATCCTAAACCAAGAGAGCCACCCCGCCTACATGGTTTCATCTCGGCTATTCCTGGTGCATCTGACGGCCATCCTTTTTCCATTATAAGGTATATTTGCCTCCTCTCTGCTCGAAATTGCAATAAATAGTCAGATCTTGCAAAAATCATATCTAATGCATCTGAACTCCAAAAATGATGAACAAGTAGTCCATTTTGATCAAAAAAATCCAGTGAATACATTAAAAATACTTTTGAAACCGTATTCCAAACTATGATCACTAATATGAGAAAATCTTGATATCTTACTTATTTAATGACTCGATTTTAGTGATTAATCCCTTGAAATCTTGATATTTGACTCTAATGATCATCTTGAAGCCAAACTTGATTAAATATGAGTTTAGATCTGATCTTGTAATGTATCTCTCCTAGAATGTGAATCATGCACATTGAACTAATGATTAACCTTTATATTGTGATAATAAATCTAAATCTTGTGAAAAACCTTGATCAAGTGTATATTTCATGACTCTACTTTAATCAAACTGATCTTTAATTGCAATTATGCTAAGTATCGTGATGAATTAGGAACATGATGATGACTTGGATAATGACCATAAATTAGGGTTAACACACATGATCCTAGAAACCTAGGAAAGTCATTCACACTCGAAGATACTTGATATTTGAAATAATGATGGACAAATTGAAATATTGGTTGATCATAAGTGGATGACCTAACCCTAAGGTTGACCTAGGAAAGTCTAAACCCTAATCTCGAATATTACAACATGATATCCAAATATCTTGATCTTGACCCTTGATCCGAATATTGTGTTTTAGGATCTAACTCGAAGGATCGACCTATTACTCATGATCTATACTCGAAATCTTGGTGAACGGTACGCTATTATATGACTCCTCCTTGATTGTATTGAAGATACTTTCATGTATCTCTTGATTGTATACTTGGCTATTTATTTGGATGAGCTATTGTTCCCTATGATTAGTCTTCTATTTTTCTATACTATATTTTGAAAAACATGAAAACATAAATTGCATGCCCATTATGACTGCCCGTATATTGATAATGATGATGATATTGATAATGTTGATAATGTTGATATTGAGTACAACAACCCCCTCATTGGAGGTGGGACTCGTACATTGGCCTCCTATGTTCCTATGGTTAGAAGGAGCCCAGTTGCTTACCCCATCACGTTGGGGCGATAAAGTCACACAAAAATATAAGCATGCTTCTCGAATTACAGCATAATGAGAACTCGTAATAAAAATTGAATCGTTGAATAACAACCTTTTTGTCGAATGATATTGAATATTTGGAAATCGTTTGTTATACTTTGAAATATAAGTCCTACCAAGTATACATATTTCCTTATAAACTGTTTCACTTGATTTTGATAGCGTACCGTGCAATTGCATGATTGTGTCTTGATTTTCCTGATTTTAGGTAATACAAATGGAATAGTGAATAAGATCGCTCCCACACTCATACACTCTGATGACAAAGATAAATCGGGTATATCTCCATATTGGGTTAGTTTGTTCTTTAATTACCCAGTTTTTGAGTTATTTATTTCTTATTGTATATGCAGTGTGTTAGATCCTATCACGCCACTCAGGGATGGGCGCTTCAATCCTTTTTCTACTGTCTAGGTAGTGGGATTGGGATTGGGGTAAGAACAGTTTCGTGACACCCTCCATTTCCTGTTGCGCGAGTGAGGGTACGGGCGTGTTTTCTCTGAATCACGTCTTCAACCTTTCGCCCCGACAGACTCGCGTAAATAGCAGCAGCGGTCGGTCAACCGCTGGGTTGACCTTGCGATGCGGGAAGTTGTTGCTCTAGGGAGGAGGGTCATCACATCTGTCGTGCCCAGACGGACACATTGGCGGCCTTGAATTATCCGAAGGAGGAGGGAATCACTAGGTCCTGGACGTCGATTTGTGGGTGAATAGAGGGATGAAAAGAGGGACGAGCAATGATTGCTTTACGGAATTGAAGGCAAGCATACATTCTGAGAGTCTCACATAGCACTAGGGATGAGATTTCGATCTCAAAGGAAGTTGTTACCCCACCTTTTATAGGATGGGTTTAGAGAGTCTGGGGTGCCGACATACTATTCCATTGGGGAAAGCTTCGGTAGCCTTCCAGAGTGTGCAAAATCAGGGTCGGTTGGATTCACCTTCACACCCTGATCTCGTAGGGACAATTTCCAAAACTTCTCGTGCACTGGATTGCGAGAAAAAAAAATCCCTTGAAAAACATCATTCCTGCTCCTCTATTTCCTTTATTGACGCAAGGTAGGGGATGACCCCACTCCGTTGGATCCCAGAATCAACATTCCGTATTGCACGCGCCTATTAAAAGAAATTCTAAATCGTGACATTTATTATCACTCCTTCATTTTAGGGATTTTTCGAAAATCCATATCTCTTAAACAGTACATCCAAATAATCCCAAATTTTAAAGGAAAGTCTAATAACATTTAATCTACTTATATTCCATGTTTGAAGCCGAAAATCAAAGGAATAACCCCTTTTCTTCATTTGCAAGTCAACAACTTAATAAGCATTTATCTTGTATTAAAACATATATTTTCTCTTTCCTCTCTTCCTATATTCTTTATTTTGATTACTCTTTCCATTAGCAATCACATGTAAATGAATTCTAATCAATTGTGGACATCAATGCAACTTTCTAAAGATTTCTATACATTTCTCATAAATATATTGCTTAAAATTCATTATTTTTTTTATCTTTCTATACTATTTGGACTTTTCTTATTTTCTTTTCTTTTATATCCATTATTGGATTAGCACAACATTAGAAATCACAAAATTTCTATCCAAAGGGATATTTGCAAATAAATCCATCCTTTGAAGCAAAGCATACCACCTTTTCAATTAAGTACATATTCATAAAATCATTACATTTCAATTAGGAAAACATATTCAAAATTGAGGTTGTAACAATGGTTAACTTGCCTAACCATGTGACCACCTTCAAAAGGTCATCACAAATGAGATTCTAGTTTTCTCTATAGAAGAAGTTGTTGAAGCCATCAGGACTTGGACTCTTAGAAGCAGCAACAACAATAACAATATGTTTCCCTTTGGCTGTGGCCATTTCAGCAACTTCAGAAATTTCATCAGATGACCTAGGACATTCCTCCCCTATGGTAGTCACTGGTGTATCAGTCTGAGAAAAGGAAGAACCAGAAACATGGTTCGCTTCACCATCAACATCTATGACAACTACAATAGTAGCTGACGATGAACTCTAACCACCTGCTACACCTTGGCTGGCAATTTCCTTCCGAGTCTTCTGATTATTTTCCGTGTTATTCTCTTCGGACTCATCAACGAATCTGGTATCATTGGGAAGCTCATCACGTAGGTTTTTAAATCTGTTGGCAACTGAAACTCCTTCATCTTTGTCGGATGTATGCTCATCAGTCTGTGCAATCTTCTTATTCGTCACAACAACTTTCCACACCTCGTTATTGTTTTGTTGTGTCACCCTCTAGACAAGTTCTTCAATCAGCTTTAATGGACAATCACTCTCGTCGTGACCAAAGACCAAGCAATCTTTGCATCTTTTTGGAAGGTGTTCATAGTGTATTGCAACCAAGATAGGTTCTCTTCTGGGAAGGTTAACCCATATCTCCTCCGACGGCTCTTCTTCAACATCAATCTCAACCAACGCCCTAGCTTCCCCCATAGATTCTGCGCCAACAAATTTGTCATCAATCTTCAGTAGTTTCCCTACTCCACTCGCCACAATTCTGATGGCTCTCGGTGACCAGTTCCTGCCCATACTTGGCATGTTGATCAACATAGGTAAGGTACTGAAGAAATCCTTCTGAAGATCATTGCCATTCTTGTAGTCTTTAACCACAACCAATCTACTATCAAACCATCTCGGGCCCCCTTCAATGATGTTCTTCTTATCATCTGTAGAGTTGAATCTGAGGAGGAAGAACTTGTTCGACTTTGAGAATAAGTCAAACCCTCCCTTTGGCTTCTAGACTCGTCGAATCCACACCAATAGATGGTAGTACTAAGGTCGTTTCACCATGACGTACAGAATAGAAGTATGCTCCCATGTCGTCTCCATGGTGTCATAGGTTCCCTCATCTACGGTCACATACCTTCTTCCATCCTTCCGAACTGGCAGCGCAAAGTCATCCTCCTTGAAGCTGCTCGATCCTCCAAGGACCTGGCTCCATATTTTCCTAGGTATGGCTCCACATGTGCTTGCTTCCAGATTCCCGGCCGCCGACATCCTGCTTTGGGGAGGGAGGGAGAGGGGAGGCTGCCCTTCCCTCCAAGGGTCCCAGAGTCACCTCCTTGATCGCCTTAGAGATCACCAGAGGGAACCCTAGCGGCGCCCGCTTTAGAGATCGCCTTTATATCAACCTCGTAGTTGTTTGTTCTTCTTTTGATAATCTGGTGGTTGTGATTTTTTATGGGGTTACATACTAATATGTATGTCACATGCTTGTCTACATTCAGATGCTTGGTTGCCGCATAATTAGAAGCGGTGATTCTAATGATCGGCGGTAATTTCGTCTCCAAATGTATATAGTTGAACGTTAGAAGTGATGTATGTAATGTTCATCGATCTCTAACAATTCAAACAATAGCTCTTCAGCTCTACTTAGGTGGCCCACCAAATGGTTTTTGTATTTTCTCAGGTTTTTGTACATAGATTGTATATAGGTTCCTTGATAAAAAAGAATTACATTCTTATACCACTGGGCTAGTTTGATTGGTTATAACCGGGTGTAGTTTAGTCATTATGCAATGTAAAAATGCACATAAACATGCATTTTATCGTCCGACTACACCGTACCGAATAGGCCCTCACGAGGAACCAAGTGTTATTGGACAAACATGATAAACACGAATGAAAGATTAAACATTTATTTAATATAATAACTTATGCATATACATTTGATTCTTTTCTCCAACAATATACAATTTCATACTTTGCTTGTTTAGTTCGGACTTTGAACAATTCCTGTGTTGACTACAGTATGTATTAAAGAAAATAGCATAATGCAAAAGAAGTTAAAGAGCTGATCACAATCATCAAAAGTTGTACGAAACCAATCCGACTGAGCTTTAGTTGTTAGAAACAATCACATAATGCCTGCACCTACCTAGACAAGGAAAATGGATAAGCATCATACATGAACTACCATAGAATGATAGAGAAACAACGGTAATAAAAATACATTTAACCGGCATCCGCAATCAAACAAAATATTGATTTCACCGCACTCAACCTCTCACGCTTGGAAAGTTTCAATGAAAGATCAACCCCCCCAAACAAAGATAAAACACATGTACATTTAAGATTATACCTACTTAGCATACTCTTCTTCACTTAGTCACGCGGGGAGTATTAAGTGTTGGGCCTATTGGTCCAGCCCAGAAGTACAAAACCCATTAGGGCTCTCCATCTTGATTGTTGCCGTCGTGGGGATCTATATAAATCCCACGCAACCGCAAAGGAACAGTGCCCGGCCAAAATTGATACACAGCCGTCAATTGCCCAAGAGTAATTGCCAAAGCCTAAAGCAATTAGAAAGGGCAGCCTTCGAGCAAAAAAGACAGCGTTTTTAGCGCTGCGGACACAGGGAAGAAGGCAAACAAGAAAAAAGGATAAAAAGAAAACGGAAGAAGAAAGAAAGCGGGTGTAGGACTGTCAATAAATCTGGGTGTTCTTCGGGCCATCTATGACTATACACTTTGTGGAAGAATGCATCTTTTTGGGAAGTATTGGTGTGGTAGAATTGTAGGATCTCTCCCTACGGTGTGGTATCTTTTTATTTCTCCTTGATATATTATCTCAGACTTGAGAAAAAATCCGAGAGGTAAATATTGTATCTTTACATCTTATAGTTGATTTGCTCGTGGTTGGCCTCGTGATTTTTCCTTCACACATCGTGAAGGTTTTCCACATAAAAATCTGGTCTTTTCTCTTCTATCTACTTGTAATTATTATCTTGGGTTTACACGCTCGTCGGTAACGCTTCCACATATATTTATTTTTCATTGCATCATGGTTGCATAGCATACATGTGCATATTCCCCATTAGATTAAAAAATCCATCAAGTGGTATCAGAGCCCTGGTTGGGTGGATCCGAATTCAGATGGAGAAGGATGATGATGCAATGATGGTAAAGTTGATGAACACAAATTAACAAATTTAGAATCCCAAGATGGAAGATATTCCTCATTGCAAGAATTTGTATGATCCATTAGAGGGACAAAAGTCCGGGAATATTGTTGATGCAGATTGGAAGAAACTAAATGAAAGATCATGAGAACAGTTAAAAAGTATCTTGATATTTCCGTGTTCCACCATGTCTCAGAGGGAAACAATGCCAAAGATCTGTCCAAAAAGCTCAAGAAATTATATGAGCGGAAAACTGCCACAAATAATGCTTTCTTGACTAGAAAGTTGGTGAACCTAAAGTACCGACATGGTACAACCGTTGTCGAGCACATGAATGAATTATAAAGCCATGTAAATAAATTGAGGTCCAAAAAGATGGTTATTGATGATGAAATCTAGGATCTCTTTCTTATGGGGTCATTACTTGACAGTTGGCAAATGCTTGTTGTGACTGTCAACAATTTTGTACAAGAAGGCAAGTTAAAACTTGATCGGGTGAAGAGTAGTCTTTTGAATGAAGAGACTCGATGACGAGCCTCAGGCGACAGCAGGTCAGAGATGCACTTTGCAGAGAGCAAGGGTGCGGACAGAGTGATAGACCGTGGGGATCTCAAAATCACGGTGAGTCTCAGGACCGCGAGAAGTCTCATAGTAGATCCAAATTGTAGAGTAGAGGGTGCTTCTATTACGGCAAGCCAGGTCATTTCATGAAGGATTGCAAGTTTTGAAAAATAAAACATGGGTCTGAAGACAAAGATAAGAAGGATGACGATAATTTTAGATGAAAGGGACGATGACAATGATGTGGTCATGACAATTCAGGGGCAATATTTGCATGCTGAGGATGATGATTCTGAGTGGGTGGTGGATACCACAACTCCTTATTATGCTTCACCGAGTAAGGAGTTTTTTAATTAATACAGGAGGTGGGACATTAAGCTGGTGAACATGAGAATTCTGACTTCTCTAGAATTGTCAGGATCAGAGACATTTGTGTTAAAATAAGTTTCAGTTGTACACTCACACTTAAGGATGTGTAATTTCCAGATTTGTGGCTCAGTTTGATATCTGGTTCTTTCTTTGGCAAAGAAGGTTGTTATCTGGATGTTAGTGGTGAAAAAAGACCACCAAGAGGGCTTTGGTTATTGTACGTGGCAAATTGTGTCACACATTGTACAAGACCGACCTTAAGGTGCTCAAAGGTGGAAGTATCAATGTAGTTGAAGATCACCAGGCCGATCTATGGCACAGACGGCCAAGGAACATGAGTGAGAAAGGATTATAGCTGCTATCAAAGTAGGGGTTGATTTCTTTTGGCAAGGATACTTGTCTTAGCTTATGTGATTCATGTAAGATGGGAAGCATCGATGAGTTTCTTTTAAGACAAGATCAAAGGTGAAGCCAAATGTTCTACAGTTGATTCATTGAGATGTCTATAGTCCGTTTGAGGTTGATTCATTGGGTGGAAATAGGTATTTTGTCACATTCATTGATGATGCGTGTAAGGTGTTGGTCTACTTGTTGAAGACCAAGGATCAGGTCTTTCAGTGTTTTCATAAATTTTATTCCGTGGTGGAGCGAGAGATAGAGAAAAAGTTGAAGTATATCCACACAGACAATGGAGGGGAGTATGCCTCTAGGGAGTTCCAGGACTACTACACGTAGCACGACATACAAAATGAAAGGATTTAGCCCGACACCCCACAACACAATGGCACAATTGAGATGATGGATTGTACCATTGTTGAGAAAGTTAGATGTATTTTGAAGACTACAAAGTTGCCAAAGACATTCTGTGGAGAGGTAGTGAGTACTACCTACTATTTGATTAATCGATCTCCATCAGTTCTTTTGGGATATGATATACCAGATAAGATATGGATAGGCAAGGATGCTTGTTATGCTCATTTACAAGTATTTGGGTGCAAGGCTTATGCACATGTTCCCAAGGAAAAGAGGCAAAAGCTGGGTGATAAAGCGGTGCCATGTATCTTTCTTGGATATGGAGATCAACATTTTGGCTACAGGTTATGGGATCCTATAAAAATGAACATGAGAAGATACAAAGATGTGACTTTATGTGAGATTCAGACAGTTATAGAGACTGAGAGTAATGATGTAGAGGCTGCAGGATCAGGGGAAAGTAATTCTGATGATGAGTATGAGGTTGCTTCAGCTTCTTCACATGTGTAGTCTTCAGATGATGAAGAAGAGCAAAATGATCACCCTGAGAAACAAGTGAGAGCATGTCAGGTGTTCCTGTTCCAAAGGCGTAATTGAGTGATTCAGATTCACAATCAGAGACTTTTAGGCAGGGGGAGCAAGATCATCACTAGAAAGAGTCCTCAAAGTAGAAGTTGAGGAGGTCTGATAGAGTTTGTCATCCTTCATCCAAATATCTGACATCTCAATATATTCTCCTTAATGATCAGGGGGATCTAGAGACTTATCATGAGGCACAAACTCATAGAGATAGAGCACACTGGCATCTAGCGATGTGAGAGGTGATGTCTTCTTTATAGAAGAATGATACCTATGACCTTATGGCGCTTCCCAAGGGATGGAGAGAATTAAAGAACAAGTGGTTCTACAAGATGAAGAGAGACGACAACAAAAAGGATATTAGATACAAATCTAGACTAGTTGTCAAGGTCTTTGGTCAAAGATAGGGGTGGATTTTGATTAGATATTTTCTCCTATTGTGAAGATTACTTCTATTAGATTAGTTCTATGCTTGGTTGCTAGCCTAGATTTGGATCTTGAGTAAATGTGAAGACGACGTTTCTTCATGGTGATCTAGATGAGGAGATCTACATGGAGCAGTCATAAGGTTTTCAAGTTATGACGAAGGAGAACTTAGTCTGTAGATTAAATAAGAGTTTGTATGGTTTGAAACAACCTCTTAGGAAATAGTACAAGAAGTTTGATTCTTTCGAGTAGAGTTGCGAGTACCAGAAGATAAGTGTATATCCATGTGTTTAGATCAGGAAGTTTCCCAATGACAAGTTCATTATTCTACTACTCCATGTGGATGACATGTTGATAGTGGGACATGATTGTTGGCTAAATGGACATCTATAAATCCCTTTGTTTTGATTATGACAAACATTTCATTCTTATTAATCTAACGAGCTACTTGAGTGTGCAGGATGACAAAGCAACAAGGGAAAATCTACAAGCTTACATATTTATATTTTCATGCAATGTAATCACTATTGTAAAAACTTGTACAAAAATATAATGTACAAGTACTTAGAATTGTATGTAAATCAAGCGTTAGATTCTCCCTAGCTAAACACCACAGTTAGACAAGTCATCCCATTCAAATAGGATTACTTATGTACACTCACACACATAATTAGTGCCTAAATTGAAACCTTGAAACAGGATCAATCTCGGTCGACAAACTCCTCGACCGAGACACTCTCGGTCGACAATCTTCTCGACCGAGAAAGATCCAAAGTAGCCGTTAGACACAACAGACAAGTTAGTTGGCAGTTGAAGAAAGACGTTGCAAATCACTTGTTCCAGAGAGCCTGTCGGTCGACAAAAGTTCGACCGAGTAGGTGTCTCGGTCGACCATTTGTCGACCGAGATGGTCTCTGACAGCAACTGCAGAATTAATTAATTAGCCGTTGCTAAAGCAACAACTTTGTACCTAACGGCTAGTTAAGCACTTAGAAACCCCTAGAAGTTGTCTAGAATGTCCTTAAGCATCCTTAGGCCATTCCTATAAATAGGACAAGCCATAGGACACCTAAACTCACTAGTTTTACACTTGCTACACTTGAGAAACCTTTGAGTATACTTTGTGCAATCTGTTTGTGAGCAATTTGAGCATTGTGACAATTGGCCATTTCATTCCTTAGCTCATAATTCGTGTCCTATATGCTAGTATCTCCTACCCACTGCAATCACAAGTTCACATACTTGGTTAGGAGATCTATACGCTTGATCTAGGAAAATCAAGCCTTGGGCTCTAAAGGATAAGTTGTAATTTCTATTTCCTTTCTTGTTCCCTATTATTGTTTGTACTCTCCTTGCTACTCCTAGGTTGGAGGTTGCGGATTGGAGAGGGTGAAGATCTTCTTGGCGAAGAAGGAGACTTTGAGCTACTTCAGAAGGCTGGTGCAACGGGAGGTTACTTCTAGAGAGGAAGGCTACTTCAAGGGGAAGCTTGGAGTTACTTCATAGAAGGCTACCTCAAAGTTGGGGCACCTACTTCAGGGTGAAGGCTGTTCAAAGGGTGTAAAGGAAAGTATTGTATTTTGTATAAATCCTCGAGAGGTAATAAAATAAATACTTTCAAATCCCGGTTGGGTAAGCAACCGGGTAGTGGACTGACAACTATAGTATTTGCTATAGTTGGAACCACTCTAAACACCTGTCTCTTTCTTCTAATTTCAATTGTGGTTGTTTGAATTCAATAAATTGTTAAAATAATTCAAAAACTCTATTCACCCCCCCTCTAGTAGTTTTTCAATTGGTATCAGAGCAAGGCTTCAAGGAACCCTAACAAGGTCTTGAAGAAATGGGTGACGGAGTACTCAACAATCTCAACATTGAAGGGACACTTGTTGCTAGGCCCCCAGCGTTCGATGGAACAAACTACCAATATTGGAAGAGAAGGATGCAATTCTACTTCCAAGGCATCAACTGGGATTTATGGAGAATGGTGTCTACTCCATATGTGCTTCCTCAACATGAATTTGCGGAATGGGATGCAAACACGGTAAAGCTGGCCCAAATGAATGCAAAAGCTGTAAGTATTTTATATTGTTCTATTTCGGTAGGAGAATTTAATAGAATATCTAATTGTGACACAGCATATGATATTTGGCATAGACTGTCCATAACCTATGAAGGTACAGTCCAAGTCAAAAATTCCAAGATTAGCATGTTTAAACAAAAATTTGAACACTTTCGTATGGATACTAATGAATCAATTAGTGAAATGTTTGCAAAATTCTCTACTATTGTTAATGGTTTAAGTGCTTTAGGAAAACCTATTCCTGAAGAAGATCAGGTATCAAAGATCCTTCGTTCACTTCCTCCAAAATATAAGCCAAAGGTGACAACCATTGAAGAAGCAAACGACCTCACTCAACTGAAAATGGAGCAACTTATTGGCAACTTAGAAGCTCATGAAGCAACTCTAGAAGAGGAAGAAAGAAGAGCACGTGAACTTCAGCAAGGAAAAAAGAAGGATGTGGCTCTAAAAGCTTCAAAAGCTGTCACACAAGAAAGTAAGGAGTCAAGTGAAGAAGAGGGAGAAGAAGCCTTGATAGTAAATGGTAAGAAATACAAAAGATTTAAATCTAACAAAATTTCCAGCTCTTCTTCTACCCCTCCTAGGTGCTTTGAATGTGGAAAGAAAGGGCATTTCAAGAATGAATGTCCTAAAGCAAAGAAAGGAAAGAAAAGCTCACACAAGAAGAAGGGAGAAAAAGCCTATAAAGCTGCATGGGACGAATCAAGTGACAGTGAAAGCGGAGAAGAAACCGTGGATTGTCTAATGGCAAGAGAAGATGATGAAAACTCTCAAGAGGTAAGCCTACTTGATCTTTCTAAAGAAGAGTTAGTCACTAGTCTACAAGAAATTCATGACAAGTATGTTGATGTCAAGAAGAAACTAAAGAAGGCTATAAAATCAAATGATGAGCAAATTGCTAAATTAGATAATCTTTCTTCTGAAAAGAATAACATTGATCTTGAGAATTTATCTTTAAAAACATCTTTAGATGATTACACTAGAAAGCTACTCACTCTAGAAACAAATGTTGATCTCCTTTCTAAAGAAAAGACTGATTTGTTAGCTAAACTAAAAGATCTTCAGACTCAACCTATTTTGTGTAACCATCTAGACTATGAAAATGTTATAAAAGAAAGAGATTCACTGATATCTGATTTAGATCAAGCAAGAAAAGATTTACACAAGAAAATGAATAATATTGCTCAGCTGCAAAGAGAACTTCATGAGTTATGAAGAAAAGATATACTTGATAACATTCTAAGTATTGGTACTGTTTTCAACGGAAGAAAAGGTTTGGGATATGCTCCAAAGAGAAATCAACCTAAAAGAACTCAAACTAGGTTTGTACCCAAAAACACAATGGCTAGAAAGAGAAATGAAGTTGACTCTATTGCCTGCCATTTTTGTTTACGTCTTGGACACTATTCCTTTTCATGCCCTTATAAAACTAAGGATTTCGAATTAGTTTGGGTCCCAAGACCTCAAACTTAGTAGAATCAAATAAAATTTAGTTGAGATATGACCAAAAAGCTCAATCTTGCTATTTATATTGTCTTATCTCAACTAAACAAAAGATTTTATGCTCATTGGTAATTTTCTGCATTAGTGTACTAAAACAGAAACTTAGTCGGTCGAAGAATTGTCGACCGAACCATTAATCGGTCGAAGTATTGTCGACCGACCTAATGTCTGTAACATATCAAAATTTACAGCAATTATTTCGGTCGAAAATTGCTCAACCGAGCTATATTTCTGTGTTTTCTGGTTTTGTATTACAGTAATCTTCTCGATCGACAAATTGTCGACCGAGACATATGTCGGTCGAACAATTGTCGACCGACTGGACTTCTGAGTCAGAACTTTTATACAAATCTGTATTTAAATGATTCTAACCATATCAGACCATCACATGGGTACCAAAATCTACATTTTAATACAGGAATGGGTGGTTGACAGTGGATGTTCCAAACATATGACCGGAAACAAGGATGCATTCCAAACTTTTGAAGAAAAGAAAAGTGGAACAGTCACTTTTGGAGACAATGGTAAGGGCAAAATTGTTGGAATAGGTAATGTTGGTACAAACCTCGAAATTAAGAATGTTCTACTTGTTGATGGTTTGCACCATAACTTGATAAGTGTTAGTCAATTATGTGATAGTGGTTATGATGTGTTATTTAACAAAACCTGCTGCAAGTTATTAATAGAAAATACTACAAATGTTGTTTATGAAGGAAATAGAGTTGGAAATCTTTATATTCTTAAACCTAACTCTATGAAAACAGTAGTGGGAAAATGCTTGCTTGCAAATGAAAATACCTTACAAATATGGCATAAAAAGCTAGGACATGCTAGTTCACATGTTATCAAAAAGTTAGTGAAATATGATCTTGTTTGTGGATTGCCTACTTTATCTTTTGATCAAGTTGAAAATTGTGAACCATGCACAATGGGAAAGCAAACCAAAACATCTTTCAAATCAAAACATGTACTTAGCACCAGTAGATCATTAGAATTAATTCATATGGATTTATTTGGACCAATGAGGACACAATCAATCGGTGGTAAGAGATACTGTTTTGTTATCGTTGATGATTATAGTAGATATACATGGGTACATTTTATTGCAACTAAAGATGATACTATTCATGTTTTTATGCAATTTTGTTCCAAGATTGAAAATCTCTTACAAAATAAAATATGTACCATTAGAAGTGATCATTGTGGGGAATTTGAAAATCATACATTTGAAGAGTTTTGTACATCTCAAGGATACACTCATAATTTTTCTGCTCCACGCACCCCACAGCAAAATGGTATAGTTGAAAGGAAAAATCGATCACTACAAGAAATGGCTAGAACTATGATGCTTGAACATAACACACCCAAAACCTTTTGGGCTGAAGCTGTAAACACTGCATGCTATGTGCTAAATAGAGTAACTGTTCACTCTCATTTAAAGAAAACTCCATATGAACTAATACATTCTAAGAAACCTAGAGTTGACTATTTTCATACCTTTGGCTCCACATGCTATATCTTAAATACCAAAGACGATAGAGATAAGTTTGACTCAAAATCACACAAAGCATTCTTTTTGGGATATTCCACTTCTAGCAAAGCTTTTAGAGTATATAACACTATATCTAGAAAAGTTGAGGAATCTATTCATGTTTCTTTTCATGAAGAATCCCCATATGAAAATCTAGAAATCATAGATCTCACTAATCAATTCGAAAATTTAAACATACCAAACGATAGTGAGAAAGGTGCTACAAATAATCACCAAACTGAACCACAACCTACACCTAGACTTATTAAAGATCATCCTCAAGAATTAATTATTGGAGATCCTAATGATAAAGTCAAAACTCGTTCTTCCTTTAAAGATGTTGCAAACATGGCTTTTGTTTCTATCATTGAACCTAAAAAGATATCTGAAGCTCTTAAAGATGACAATTGGATAATAGACATGCAAGAAGAATTGAATCAATTCACTAAAAATGATGTATGGGATTTAGTTCCTAAACCACAAGATAAAACCATAATAGGAACTAAATGGGTTTTTAGGAACAAGCTAAATGAGTCAGGAGAAGTAATAAGGAATAAAGCTCGGTTAGTAGCACAAGGATATAATCAACAAGAAGGAATCGATTTTGATGAAACATATGCACCCGTAGCTAGACTTGAAGCCATTAGAATGTTACTAGCTATTGCTGCCCATAAAAACATCAAACTCTATCAAATGGATGTCAAAAGTGCTTTTCTAAATGGCATCATTCAAGAAGAAGTTTATGTTGCCCAACCACCTGGTTTTGAAATTCCAGAAAAAGGTGACTATGTTTATAAACTTAAGAAAGCACTTTATGGTTTAAAACAAGCACCTAGAAATTGGTATGAAAGGCTCAAGACATATCTTTTTGATAATGGTTTTTCTATTGGAAATTCAGATTCTACTTTATTTTTCAAAACTTATACATCTGATTTCCTAGTTGTGCAAATATATGTTGATGACATTATTTTTGGAGCTTCAAATGATTCATTGTGCACACAATTTAGTGATATTATGCAAAAAGAATTTGGAATGAGCCTCATGGGTGAACTAACTTTCTTTCTTGGTTTTCAAATTAAGCAAACATCTGTCGGAATATTCATAAGACAAGAAAAATATACTAAAGAACTCTTAAAACGTTTTGGGATGGATCAATGCAAACATGCTACTACTCCTATGGCTACTTCTATCAAAATTGATAAGGATGAAAATGGGGAACCTATTGATGATTCTTTATATAGAGCCATGATTGGTAGTTTGCTTTACTTAACGGCTTCTAGACCGGACATTATGTTTTCCGTTGGTCTTTGTGCTCGATTTCAATCACAACCTATGCATTCTCATTTTCTAGCAGTTAAACGAATTCTTCGTTACCTAGCCGGTACTACTTGCTTTGGTTTATGGTATCCAAAAGGACAATCCTTGGATTTCAAAGATTATACTGATGCGGATTATGCTGGTTGTCGACTTGATCGCAAGAGTACTAGTGGTGGCTGTTTCTTATTAGGGAGAGCTTTAGTATCTTGGTTTAGCAAGAAACAAAATACGGTTGCCCTATCTACAACTGAAGCTGAATATATGGCAGTCGGGTCTTGTTGTGCTCAAGTGCTTTATATGCAACAAGTGTTAAGCGATTATGGTTTTAATCTTTCATCTACGCCTATTTTTTGTGACAACACGAGCGCCATAAACTTAGCACACAATCCTATTTTACACAGCCGAGCTAAACATATTGAAATCCGTCATCATTTTTTCAGGGATCACATATCCAAAAATCATGTTTCCCTTCATCATGTTGATACGGAAGATCAATTGGCTGATATTTTTACAAAACCGCTTCCACTAGATCAATTTAACAAAATTAGGAAGCAATTGCTTATCACTCCTTTGGAAGATGTTTTCTTTGATATTTGTGCTACTTAAACAAAAACTCTTATTTACATTTTTGGCTTTTAAATGAACATCTTTTTCATTAGATTTGATGGGATATCTAATTAAGGGGGAGTTTTTATTCTTAACAGTTATCTTTTTGAAATGACAAAGGGGGAGAGATAAATATAAAACTAAAATTTAGTAATTATGTAAAACTCAATTAATGAGTTTCATAAATAAACTCTTGGCTTTACATTGAAAGTTGCTATATTCCCAAATGATCTGGATTTCATGTTCCATAATTCATGGGGAATAATAAGCACACATTTTATACACAAGAGAAAAATCTACAAAAGGTAATCTAAAGGTATGAAACTCATATGTTTTATATTTCCTTTATTTATATTTTGGAAATGTTTGTCATCTTCAAAAAGGGGGAGATTGTTGGCTAAATGGACATCTATAAATCCCTTTGTTTTGATTATGACAAACATTTCATTCTTATTAATCTAACGAGCTACTTGAGTGTGCAGGATGACAAAGCAACAAGGGAAAATCTACAAGCTTACATATTTATATTTTCATGCAATGTAATCACTATTGTAAAAACTTGTACAAAAATATAATGTACAAGTACTTAGAATTGCATGTAAATCAAGCGTTAGATTCTCCCTAGCTAAACACCACAGTTAGACAAGTCATCCCATTCAAATAGGATTACTTATGTACACTCACACACATAATTAGTGCCTAAATTGAAACCTTGAAACAGGATCAATCTCGGTCGACAAACTCCTCGACCGAGACACTCTTGGTCGACAATCTTCTCGACCGAGAAAGATCCAAAGTAGCCGTTAGACACAACAGACAAGTTAGTTGGCAGTTGAAGAAAGACGTTGCAAATCACTTGTTCCAGAGAGCCTGTCGGTCGACAAAAGTTCGACCGAGTAGGTGTCTCGGTCGACCATTTGTCGACCGAGATGGTCTCTGACAGCAACTGCAGAATTAATTAATTAGCCGTTGCTAAAGCAACAACTTTGTACCTAACGGCTAGTTAAGCACTTAGAAACCCCTAGAAGTTGTCTAGAATGTCATTAAGCATCCTTAGGCCATTCCTATAAATAGGACAAGCCATAGGACACCTAAACTCACTAGTTTTACACTTGCTACACTTGAGAAACCTTTGAGTATACTTTGTGCAATCTGTTTGTGAGCAATTTGAGCATTGTGACAATTGGCCATTTCATTCCTTAGCTCATAATTCGTGTCCTATAGGCTAGTATCTCCTACCCACTGCAATCACAAGTTCACATACTTGGTTAGGAGATCTATACGCTTGATCTAGGCAAATCAAGCCTTGGGCTCTAAAGGATAAGTTGTAATTTCTATTTCCTTTCTTGTTCCCTATTATTGTTTGTACTCTCCTTGCTACTCCTAGGTTGGAGGTTGCGGATTGGAGAGGGTGAAGATCTTCTTGGCGAAGAAGGAGACTTTGAGCTACTTCAGAAGGCTGGTGCAACGGGAGGTTACTTCTAGAGAGGAAGGCTACTTCAAGGGGGAGCTTGGAGTTACTTCATAGAAGGCTACCTCAAAGTTGGTGCACCTACTTCAGGGTGAAGGCTGTTCAAAGGGTGTAAAGGAAAGTATTGTATTTTGTATAAATCCTCGAGAGGTAATAAAATAAATACTTTCAAATCCCGGTTGGGTAAGCAACCGGGTAGTGGACTGACAACTATAGTATTTGCTATAGTTGGAACCACTCTAAACACCTGTCTCTTTCATCTAATTTCAATTGTGGTTGTTTGAATTCAATAAATTGTTAAAATAATTCAAAAACTCTATTCACCCCCCCTCTAGTAGTTTTTCAATTGGTATCAGAGCAAGGCTTCAAGGAACCCTAACAAGGTCTTGAAGAAATGGGTGACGGAGTACTCAACAATCTCAACATTGAAGGGACACTTGTTGCTAGGCCCCCAGCGTTCGATGGAACAAACTACCAATATGGGAAGAGAAGGATGCAATTCTACTTCCAAGGCATCAACTGGGATTTATGGAGAATGGTGTCTACTCCATATGTGCTTCCTCAACATGAATTTGCGGAATGGGATGCAAACACGGTAAAGCTGGCCCAAATGAATGCAAAAGCTGTAAGCATTTTATATTGTTCTATTTCGGTAGGAGAATTTAATAGAATATCTAATTGTGACACAACATATGATATTTGGCATAGACTGTCCATAACCTATGAAGGTACAGTCCAAGTCAAAAATTCCAAGATTAGCATGTTTAAACAAAAATTTGAACACTTTCGTATGGATACTAATGAATCAATTAGTGAAATGTTTGCAAAATTCTCTACTATTGTTAATGGTTTAAGTGCTTTAGGAAAACCTATTCCTGAAGAAGATCAGGTATCAAAGATCCTTCGTTCACTTCCTCCAAAATATAAGCCAAAGGTGACAACCATTGAAGAAGAAAACGACCTCACTCAACTGAAAATGGAGCAACTTATTGGCAACTTAGAAGCTCATGAAGCAACTCTAGAAGAGGAAGAAAGAAGAGCACGTGAACTTCAGCAAGGAAAAAAGAAGGATGTGGCTCTAAAAGCTTCAAAAGCTGTCACACAAGAAAGTGAGGAGTCAAGTGAAGAAGAGGGAGAAGAAGCCTTGATAGTAAATGGTAAGAAATACAAAAGATTTAAATCTAACAAAATTTCCAGCTCTTCTTCTACCCCTCCTAGGTGCTTTGAATGTGGAAAGAAAGGGCATTTCAAGAATGAATGTCCTAAAGCAAAGAAAGGAAAGAAAAGCTCACACAAGAAGAAGGGAGAAAAAGCCTATAAAGTTGCATGGGACGAATCAAGTGACAGTGAAAGCGGAGAAGAAACCGTGGATTGTCTAATGGCAAGAGAAGATGATGAAAACTCTCAAGAGGTAAGCCTACTTGATCTTTCTAAAGAAGAGTTAGTCACTAGTCTACAAGAAATTCATGACAAGTATGTTGATGTCAAGAAGAAACTAAAGAAGGCTATAAAATCAAATGATGAGCAAATTGCTAAATTAGATAATCTTTCTTCTGAAAAGAATAACATTGATCTTGAGAATTTATCTTTAAAAACATCTTTAGATGATTACACTAGAAAGCTACTCACTCTAGAAACAAATGTTGATCTCCTTTCTAAAGAAAAGACTGATTTGTTAGCTAAACTAAAAGATTTTCAGACTCAACCTATTTTGTGTAACCATCTAGACTATGAAAATGTTATAAAAGAAAGAGATTCACTGATATCTGATTTAGATCAAGCAAGAAAAGATTTACACAAGAAAATGAATAATATTGCTCAGCTGCAAAGAGAACTTCATGAGTTAAGAAGAAAAGATATACTTGATAACATTCTAAGTATTGGTACTGTTTTCAACGGAAGAAAAGGTTTGGGATATGCTCCAAAGAGAAATCAACCTAAAAGAACTCAAACTAGGTTTGTACCCAAAAACACAATGGCTAGAAAGAGAAATGAAGTTGACTCTATTACCTGCCATTTTTGTTTACGTCTTGGACACTATTCCTTTTCATGCCCTTATAAAACTAAGGATTCCAAATTAGTTTGGGTCCCAAGACCTCAAACTTAGTAGAATCAAATAAAATTTAGTTGAGATATGACCAAAAAGCTCAATCTTGCTATTTATATTGTCTTATCTCAACAAAACAAAAGATTTTATGCTCATTGGTAATTTTCTGCATTAGTGTACTAAAACAGAAACTTAGTCGGTCGAAGAATTGTCGACCGAACCATTAATCGGTCGAAGTATTGTCGACCAACCTAATGTCTGTAACATATCAAAATTTACAGCAATTATTTCGGTCGAAAATTGCTCAACCGAGCTATATTTCTGTGTTTTCTGGTTTTGTATTACAGTAATCTTCTCGATCGACAAATTGTCGACCGAGACATATGTCGGTCGAACAATTGTCGACCGACTGGACTTCTGAGTCATAACTTTTATACAAATCTGTATTTAAATGATTCTAACCATATCGGACCATCACATGGGTACCAAAATCTACATTTTAATACAGGAATGGGTGGTTGACAGTTGATGTTCCAAACATATGACCGGAAACAAGGATGCATTCCAAACTTTTGAAGAAAAGAAAAGTGGAACAGTCACTTTTGGAGACAATGGTAAGGGCAAAATCGTTGGAATAGGTAATGTTGGTACAAACCTCGAAATTAAGAATGTTCTACTTGTTGATGGTTTGCACCATAACTTGATAAGTGTTAGTCAATTATGTGATAGTGGTTATGATGTGTTATTTAACAAAACTTGCTGCAAGTTATTAATAGAAAATACTACAAATGTTGTTTATGAAGGAAATAGAGTTGGAAATCTTTATATTCTTAAACCTAACTCTATGAAAACAGTAGTGGGAAAATGCTTGCTTGCAAATGACAATACCTTACAAATATGGCATAAAAAGCTAGGACATGCTAGTTCACATGTTATCAAAAAGTTAGTGAAATATGATCTTGTTTGTGGATTGCCTACTTTATCTTTTGATCAAGTTGAAAACTGTGAACCATGCACAATGGGAAAGCAAACCAAAACATCTTTCAAATCAAAACATGTACTTAGCACCAGTAGATCATTAGAATTAATTCATATGGATTTATTTGGACCAATGAGGACACAATCAATCGGTGGTAAGAGATATTGTTTTGTTATCGTTGATGATTATAGTAGATATACATGGGTACATTTTATTGCAACTAAAGATGATACTATTCATGTTTTTATGCAATTTTGTTCCAAGATTGAAAATCTCTTACAAAATAAAATATGTACCATTAGAAGTGATCATGGTGGGGAATTTGAAAATCATACATTTGAAGAGTTTTGTACATCTCAAGGATACACTCATATTTTTTCTGCTCCACGCACCCCACAGCAAAATGGTATAGTTGAAAGGAAAAATCGATCACTACAAGAAATGGCTAGAACTATGATGCTTGAACATAACACACCCAAAACCTTTTGGGCTGAAGCTGTAAACACTGCATGCTATGTGCTAAATAGAGTAACTGTTCACTCTCATTTAAAGAAAACTCCATATGAACTAATACATTCTAAGAAACCTAGAGTTGACTATTTTCATACCTTTGGCTCCACATGCTATATCTTAAATACCAAAGACGATAGAGATAAGTTTGACTCAAAATCACACAAAGCATTCTTTTTGGGATATTCCACTTCTAGCAAAGCTTTTAGAGTATATAACACTATATCTAGAAAAGTTGAGGAATCTATTCATGTTTCTTTTCATGAAGAATCCCCATCTGAAAATCTAGAAATCATAGATCTCACTAATCAATTCGAAAATTTAAACATACCAAACGATAGTGAGAAAGGTGCTACAAATAATCACCAAACTGAACCACAACCTACACCTAGACTTATTAAAGATCATCCTCAAGAATTAATTATTGGAGATCCTAATGATAAAGTCAAAACTCGTTCTTCCTTTAAAGATGTTGCAAACATGGCTTTTGTTTCTATCATTGAACCTAAAAAGATATCTGAAGCTCTTAAAGATGACTATTGGATAATAGACATGCAAGAAGAATTGAATCAATTCACTAAAAATGATGTATGGGATTTAGTTCCTAAACCACAAGATAAAACCATAATAGGAACTAAATGGGTTTTTAGGAACAAGCTAAATGAGTCAGGAGAAGTAATAAGGAATAAAGCTCGGTTAGTAGCACAAGGATATAATCAACAAGAAGGAATCGATTTTGATGAAACATATGCACCCGTAGCTAGACTTGAAGCCATTAGAATGTTACTAGCTATTGCTGCCCATAAAAACATCAAACTCTATCAAATGGATGTCAAAAGTGCTTTTCTAAATGGCATCATTCAAGAAGAAGTTTATGTTGCCCAACCACCTGGTTTTGAAATTCCAGAAAAAGGTGACTATGTTTATAAACTTAAGAAAGCACTTTATGGTTTAAAACAAGCACCTAGAAATTGGTATGAAAGGCTCAAGACATATCTTTTTGATAATGGTTTTTCTATTGGAAATTCAGATTCTACTTTATTTTTCAAAACTTATACATCTGATTTCCTAGTTGTGCAAATATATGTTGATGACATTATTTTTGGATCTTCAAATGATTCATTGTGCACACAATTTAGTGATATTATGCAAAAAGAATTTGAAATGAGCCTCATGGGTGAACTAACTTTCTTTCTTGGTTTTCAAATTAAGCAAACATCTGTCAGAATATTCATAAGACAAGAAAAATATACTAAAGAACTCTTAAAACGTTTTGGGATGGATCAATGCAAACATGCTACTACTCCTATGGCTACTTCTATCAAAATTGATAAGGATGAAAATGGGGAACCTATTGATGATTCCTTATATAGAGCCATGATTGGTAGTTTGCTTTACTTAACGGCTTCTAGACCGGACATTATGTTTTCCGTTGGTCTTTGTGCTCGATTTCAATCACAACCTATGCATTCTCATTTTCTAGCAGTTAAACGAATTCTTCGTTACCTAGCCAGTACTACTTGCTTTGGTTTATGGTATCCAAAAGGACAATCCTTGGATTTCAAAGCTTATACTGATGCGGATTATGCTGGTTGTCGACTTGATCGCAAGAGTACTAGTGGTGGCTGTTTCTTATTAGGGAGAGCTTTAGTATCTTGGTTTAGCAAGAAACAAAATACGGTTGCCCTATCTACAACTGAAGCTGAATATATGGCAGCCGGGTCTTGTTGTGCTCAAGTGCTTTATATGCAACAAGTGTTAAGCGGTTATGGTTTTAATCTTTCATCTACGCCTATTTTTTGTGACAACACGAGCGCCATAAACTTAGCACACAATCCTATTTTACACAGCCGAGCTAAACATATTGAAATCCGTCATCATTTTTTCAGGGATCACATATCCAAAAATCATGTTTCCCTTCATCATGTTGATACGGAAGATCAATTGGCTGATATTTTTACAAAACCGCTTCCACTAGATCAATTTAACAAAATTAGGAAGCAATTGCTTATCACTCCTTTGGAAGATGTTTTCTTTGATATTTGTGCTACTTAAACAAAAACTCTTATTTACATTTTTGGCTTTTAAATGAACATCTTTTTCATTAGATTTGATGGGATATCTAATTAAGGGGGAGTTTTTATTCTTAACAGTTATCTTTTTGAAATGACAAAGGGGGAGAGATAAATATAAAACTAAAATTTAGTAATTATGTAAAACTCAATTAATGAGTTTCATAAATAAACTCTTGGCTTTACATTGAAAGTTGCTATATTCCCAAATGATATGGATTTCATGTTCCATAATTCATGGGGAATAATAAGCACACATTTTATACACAAGAGAAAAATCTACAAAAGGTAATCTAAAGGTATGAAACTCATATGTTTTATATTTCCTTTATTTATATTTTGGAAATATTTGTCATCTTCAAAAAGGGGGAGATTGTTGGCTAAATGGACATCTATAAATCCCTTTGTTTTGATTATGACAAACATTTCATTCTTATTAATCTAACGAGCTACTTGAGTGTGCAGGATGACAAAGCAACAAGGGAAAATCTACAAGCTTACATATTTATATTTTCATGCAATGTAATCACTATTGTAAAAACTTGTACAAAAATATAATGTACAAGTACTTAGAATTGCATGTAAATCAAGCGTTAGATTCTCCCTAGCTAAACACCACAGTTAGACAAGTCATCCCATTCAAATAGGATTACTTATGTACACTCACACACATAATTAGTGCCTAAATTGAAACCTTGAAACAGGATCAATCTCGGTCGACAAACTCCTCGACCGAGACACTCTCGGTCGACAATCTTCTCGACCGAGAAAGATCCAAAGTAGCCGTTAGACACAACAGACAAGTTAGTTGGCAGTTGAAGAAAGACGTTGCAAATCACTTGTTCCAGAGAGCCTGTCGGTCGACAAAAGTTCGACCGAGTAGGTGTCTCGGTCGACCATTTGTCGACCGAGATGGTCTCTGACAGCAACTGCAGAATTAATTAATTAGCCGTTGCTAAAGCAACAACTTTGTACCTAACGGCTAGTTAAGCACTTAGAAACCCCTAGAAGTTGTCTAGAATGTCCTTAAGCATCCTTAGGCCATTCCTATAAATAGGACAAGCCATAGGACACCTAAACTCACTAGTTTTACACTTGAGAAACCTTTGAGTATACTTTGTGCAATCTATTTGTGAGCAATTTGAGCATTGTGACAATTGGCCATTTCATTCCTTAGCTCATAATTCGTGTCCTATAGGCTAGTATCTCCTACCCACTGCAATCACAAGTTCACATACTTGGTTAGGAGATCTATACGCTTGATCTAGGCAAATCAAGCCTTGGGCTCTAAAGGATAAGTTGTAATTTCTATTTCCTTTCTTGTTCCCTATTATTGTTTGTACTCTCCTTGCTACTCCTAGGTTGGAGGTTGCGGATTGGAGAGGGTGAAGATCTTCTTGGCGAAGAAGGAGACTTTGAGCTACTTCAGAAGGCTGGTGCAACGGGAGGTTACTTCTAGAGAGGAAGGCTACTTCAAGGGGGAGCTTGGAGTTACTTCATAGAAGGCTACCTCAAAGTTGGTGCACCTACCTCAGGGTGAAGGCTGTTCAAAGGGTGTAAAGGAAAGTATTGTATTTTGTATAAATCCTCGAGAGGTAATAAAATAAATACTTTCAAATCCCGGTTGGGTAAGCAACCGGGTAGTGGACTGACAACTATAGTATTTGCTATAGTTGGAACCACTCTAAACACCTATCTCTTTCTTCTAATTTCAATTGTGGTTGTTTGAATTCAATAAATTGTTAAAATAATTCAAAAACTCTATTCACCCCCCTCTAGTAGTTTTTCAATGATGTTTGTTTTATCAAGAAACTGAGGATATGTCTTTCTAAAGCCTATGAGATGAAGAATTTGGGACCGGCACGGTAGATTCTGGAGATGCATATCACATATGACAAGGAGAAACACATGTTGTGGTTGTCATAAGAGAGCTATGTTGAAGGATTCTAGAGTTGTTCAACATGAACAAGTCCAAAGGTATGATTACTCAACTATCAGGTCATTTCAAGATAATAAAAAAGTCATTTGATCTACTAATGAGGAGAATGAGGAGATGGCCACGATTCCCTATTCTTCTGTTGTGAGGAGTTTGATGTACACAATGTTGTGTACTCTATCCTAACATTGCTCATGCGGTTGGTGTTGTGAGCATGTTTCTCTCAAATCTTGGTAAAGATAATTGAGAGGCTGTCAAGTAGATCTTTAGATTCTTATGAGGCACTAGCAGCACATGTTTGATGTTTGGTGGTTCTGAACCAGTTCTGAAAGGATTCGTTGATGCTGACATGGCATGTGACATTGATCACAAGAAGTCTACCGCTGGGTATGTTTTCACTTTTTTAGGGGTAGCCATATCTTGATAGTCCAGGTTGTAAAAGTGTGTTACATTTTCTACAATAGAGGCAGAGTACATTGCAGCAACATAAGTAAGAAAAGAAAAACTCTGGATTGTGAGATTTTTGAGCGAGCTGACATGAATCAGGTTGACCCTACTATTATCTTTGATAGTCAGAGTGTTATTGACTTAAGCAAGAGCACAATGCATCATGCATGGACAAAGCACATTGATGTGAGATATCATTAGCTTTATGATGTAATCGATAAGAGGTTGTTGACTCTGAACAAGATCTATAACACCCGAGCCCATTGCCCAATGCTATAGTAGAGTTTCAATAATGATGATTGGACCCACAGACCACCACTAGCTTTAACTGTGTACTTTTTCCTCACTCAGGTGCAAGTCGGGGTCACCATCCCGACTGGTCACCCATCCTAGTACTACTCCAAGCTGAGCATGCTTAACTATGGAGTTATTTAGTGATGGACTCTCATAAAAGGAGGTACACATTGGTGATATGGGTAGTCCAATCATTCCTTTTAAGATCATGTTATCCAAAGCCTAAATTCCTAGGACATTACAATCTCCCCCACTTAGACTGTGGACGTCCTCGTCAAGACTCAATTATATGGCCTCATAATATCGCCCCATTTCAGTGCAGACCCAGAATGGCTCATAGACACCCAACTCCCGATCACAGAATACCAGCGCAAAGGGTGGCTACATCACCATGGACAACTCTTTCCAACTTTCCTAGACCGCACGCTCAAGACTGGCATGTCACATGCCCATGTGGGCCCCACTTACTAGAGGGGTTATGGATCTGATACCATTTGTAACAACCTGGGCCTACTGCCTAAGGATCTAGTGGAGTTTTAGGAATGATAACTGGCCCCACAGATGACCACTAGCCTTAATTGTGTGCTTTTTCCTCACACATGTGCAAGTTGGGGTCAAATTCCCGTCTGGTCACCCATCCTGGTACTCCTCCAAGCTGAGCACACTTCTACTCCAAGATGAGTACGCTTAACTATGAAATTATTTAGTGATGGACTCCTAGAAAAGGAGGTGCACCTTGGTGATATGGGTAGTCCAATCATTCTTTTTAAGATCATGTTATCCGAGGCCTGAAATATTATGACGTTACAAGATTCATATGCTTCTGACATGATGACCAAGATGGTGACGCAAGACAAATTGGAGCTCTACAAAGAACTTTGCGGCATACATTCCCAATGATGATGATTATGTGGTTACAGTCTCCTCCTTGGGCTGGAGGGGGAGATTGTAGGGCCTATTGGTCCAGCCCAGAAGGACAAATCCCATTAGGACTCTTCATCTTGATTGCTACCGTTGTGGGGATCTATACAAATCCCACACAGTCGCAAAGGAGAAGTTCCCATCCAAAAATTGATACACAAGCGTTAATTAGTCAAGCGTAATTGCCAAAGCCAAAGGCAATTAGAAAGTGCAACCCTCAAGACAAAAATGCAACATTTTTATCGTTGCGGAGACGGAGAAGAAGGTTAATAAAGAAGAAGTAAGAAAAAGAAAAGGAACAAGAAACGAAGAGGGGGCAGGACTGCCGCGACATCTAGGTGTCTTCTTTGGGCCATCCACTACTATGGACTTTGTGGAAGAGTGCCTCTTCTTGGAAAATTTTTGTGTGGTAGAATTGTAGGGATCTCTCCCTATGGTGCAGTATCTTCTTATTTCTCCTTCTTGATATATCATCTCGGATTTTGGTCAAAATCTGAGAAGTCAATATTGTGACTTTTCTTGTTATAGTGAATTTTCTCGTGGTTGGTCTCGTGCTTTTACCTTCATACATCGTGAACGTTTTCAAGTAAAAATCTAGTCTTTTTCTCTTTGATTTTCTTGTAATTATTATCTTGAGTTTACACGCTCGTTGGTAACACGTCCACATATATTTATTTTTCATTACATCATGGCTGCATAGAATACATGCCCATATTTCTCGTCAGACAAAAGAACCCATCATTAAGGAATTTGTTTAGCACTATAGCAGATTTAGTTTAGTACACACACGTGTGTCTTCCTATCTAAATGCCAAATGATTTTAACAATTCCTATTCAACCATTAGGGGTTTCTATTTCTTTTGTCCAACTTTTGGATCTGCCATCACGTAGATGATCATTAGCATTTATGAAAATCACACTTAAAGATTGGCATAGAAACCTCATGTACATAAATCAAGCGACTAGTTGAATAAAGCGTCATTAGGGTTATTTTCTTATTTCTTATGTTCACTTAGTGATTTTTTTCACATACGATATATAATTTTCAGTACTAAATAGAATGGATCCAAGTCAAGCCTCATTCCTTCCCAATATGCAATATAATAATCACATCACTAGCATATACCAAGTACTTGAGGTTTTCTTTTATGATATATATAAAATATATATATATATATATATATATATATATATATATATATATATATATATATATATATGGGTTTATCTTTAACACCCACTCGGGAAACTAAAGTTTCTTTATCCTACAACTTAAAAATAAGTATGTGGTCAGAAAAGTAAATATATGTACAAAAAAGTACCTATGTTTTCAAAAAGTTAACTATACGGTTAAAAAGGTAAAATATAAAAAATACATAGTAAAAAATTTAGTTATGTATTTATTCCATTATTTTTACTATGTATTCTTCTCATTTTTACTTTTTTTATCAAAATCATTACTTTTTTAACAATATTGTTACTTTTTTATCCAGATAGCTACATTTTTGACCGAATAGTTACTTTTCAATCTGTACGGGTAGAGGAAACTTAGTTACCCCCGTGGGAAATGAATAAACCCCATATATATACTTGTGTATATCTGCATGGGTTGGAAAGTGTGTATCAGCTAGTGCATGTAACTTACATGTACTAGTTACTAAAAAAGGCACATGTAAAGTATGTTAATAAAATCTAACTATAAGGATTGATTCAACACTATATAGATTAGATGTGCTTCGAATATAATGATCATACATCATATGCAGGTATATATATATATATATATATATATATATATATATATATATATATATATATATATATACATGGGTTAGAAAGTATATACCGGCCAATGCATGTAACTTTCATGTCCCGGTTACTAAAAATAGCACATGTAAAGTATGTTAATAAAATCTAACTATAGAATTGATTCAACACTATATATATTAGATGTGCTTTGAATATAATGATCATACATCATACACATCATGATATATAATAATATATCATCCAACAAAACCTGGAGGTCTTGCAACTTACTATTGATTAGAAAACAACCATATTTTGATCTATGAATATCGCATTGTGGTGATTTTGGATATATATCTTATCTAAGGGATATTACATTATATCCATTTCGTTGGATTGTTCAATTGTTTTTACGATCATAAGAAACTAAGATGGATACATATACACTATATGTATACACAAGTAATTTAACAATATATATATATATTTATATATATAGGGTTTATGTTTAATGCATTTGTGGGTAACTAAAGTTTTGTTATCTTGTGGCTCAATTAGTAACTATTTGGCCAAGAAAGTAACTATCGGGACAAAAAAGTAACTATGTTGCCTAAAAAGTAACTATACAACTAAAAAGGTAAAACAAGAAAAATACACACTAGAAAATATAGTTAAAATTTATTCTAGAATTTTAACTTTGTATTTTACTCGTTTTTTTTTTCATCCAAATAATTATTTTTTTGACAACATAATTACTTTTTTATCCAGATAATTACTATTCTCACCAAATAGTTACATTTCTCTCTACACAGGTAGCAAACCCTTAGTTATCTGCATAGGAAATAAATAAATCCTCTTATATTTGCATATATATATAAATGTATATAGATGTGTGCATATATATATATATACATATATACATATATATATACATCTCTCTCTCTCTATATATATATATATATATATATATATATATATTTATGTGTGTGTGTATATATGTTGAGTAGTATGTGGTAAGAACTAATCACAATATTTGACCATTTATTTTGAGTATTTGAATATGCGTGTACTACAATTACCATCACTAATATGTCACCAAATCATCATATATGAAATGAACTATCACACATGATAGCTAGAGATGATGATGTAAGAATTCCCTTCCCCACATTCACACATGATGTCTTCTTCTATGGGATTTTAGATGCAAGTTTTGTATTTTCTAGACTAGACTACCCGTGAGTGAATGAGTTTAGTTGCTATTTACATGATTAGTCTTGTTGTACCCTAGATAACCTTGGAAGGACCAAAACAAAGAGACATAGAAAGAGGCTACTTACATATATGAATATGATATGAGTACCTACCATCTAGGTGAGGGAGAGAGAGTCCCATGATAGTAGAGAGATAAGGAATGATATTATGATGAAAACCTCATGTTCAGGTTGGTGCTTCCTTGTTTAGGACTCTAGTGGCTATTGATGAGAAAGTGAAAGTAAATATTTTATGAGTAGTGACCTATGAAGAGATTGACATATCGTGTTTGGTTGGTGTATGGGAGGATAGATCTTATGAATTTGATAAACCTAGGATCCCTAGACCAAAGAGGGAAGACAAATCTATTGAATGTAATACTCATAGAGTTGAGTGAGCTCATATAGATTGAGCTTGGATCCTACCTAAGGTAATGGATTAGGAGAATCTCAATTGGAATTTTTAATATATGTTTGACAAGCCACTCATACAAGTTGGTTTAGCACCATTGTAGTATTACATATACGTATGAAACCAACCTAACCTAGAGAGGTGATATAGGTATATGACATACTATAAGACTTATAAATGGTTTAATATGTCTCTATCTACAATTAATTAGACATATGAATGAGATATGATAACAAGAAGTAACTAGCTAACCTCATAATGACCCATAATAAATATTTCGACCTAATATAAAAAAGTGCAATGAGATAATTGTTGTTTATGATAAACATTGAATGTGGTTGTAGTTAACATGGGGGATATATGGTCATCAAAATTTTCGTCTTCAAGGTACATTTTACCCCTTATTGGCCTACTATACAGTATGAATGGTATTATGAGGGTACCAAGTACTTGGAATATGACATTAAATGAAATGATTATTCCTATAGTTCTAAACACATGAAACATAATTTATTATTTTCATTATATCTAAATACTTTAGTCTTGTTAGTAAAGTACTTTATAGTGATCTAATTCTTGGGTGGTAGGTCAAAGGGTGTAATGATATAACTCTTAGGTAGTAAATGCATGGATGATATATGGGAAAAATATGACTAAAAGACGTCCCTTTGTGGTAATATAAATTTTGGTTCGAGTTTGTTTCTATTCTTTACTATCAAACATTAATTTAGCATTTCCTGGGATAGGACCTTACCTAGAAGGGTGAATTCATAAATCAGTTTAAGAATTGAGGTAAGCTTAAATGTTATTTAAAGTATGAGAGATTATTTGCATGAAGTATGGACGTGCATATATTGAGTATGATTCTTTGGACCCATGTATGCTATCTCTAAGGGACGTGAGGAAAATTCACTATAGAAGTGACCAATAGCATGGGACCAAGCCCAGACAGGAAGGTCACCATGAGAAAATTGAAGGGACATTGAATAAATTCCTATGTTCCTGTCAGAGAACTGTTCTTACCCCAATCCCAATCCTACTGCCTAGACAATAGTAAGAGGATTGAAGTGCCCGTCCTTGAGTGGCCCAATATGATCTATCACACTGGCATATACAATAAGAAATAATAACTCAAAAACTGGATGTTAAAAGAACAAACTAACCCAATATGAAGATATATATGATTTATCTGTCATCAGAGTGTATGAGTGCGAAAGCGATCTTATTCAATATTCCATTTGTATTGCCTAAAATTAATAAAATCGAGACACAATCATGCAATTGCACGGTACGCTATCAAAATAAAAAAAAGTGATTTATAACAAAATAGTATACTTGGCATGACTTATATTCAAAAGAATAACAAGCTATTTGCAAAACCAACATTTATTCGACAAGTTTTTCAAGCAATTCGACTTTTATTACGAGTTCCCATTATGCTATAATTTGAGAAGCATGCTTATATATTTTGTGTGACTCTATTACCCCAACACGATGGGGAAGGTCTCTAGGCTCCTTCTCACCATAGGAACATAGGAGGCCAATGTACAAGTCCCACCTCCAAATGAGGGGGTTGTTGCACTCAATATCAACATTATCAATATCATCATCATTATCAATATACGGGAAGTCATAATGGGCATGCAATTTATGTTTTCATGTTTTTCAAAATATAGTATAGAAAAATAGAAGACTAATCATAGGGAACAATAGCTCATCCAAGTAAATAGCCAAGCATACAATCAAGAGATACATAAAATTATCTTCAATACAATCAAGGAGGAGTTATATAATAGTGTACCTTTCACCGAGATTTCGATTACATATCCACTAGTAATAGGTCGACCCTTCGAGTTAGATCCTAAAACACAATGTTTGGATCAAGGGTCAAGATCAAGATATTTGGATATCATGTTTCAATATTCAAGATTAGGGTTACACTTTCCTATGTCAACCATAGGGTTGGGTCATTCACTTATAATCAACTACTATTTCGATATGTCCAACATTATTTCAAGTGTCAAGTATTTTCAAGTGTGAATGACCTACCTAGGTTTTCTAGGTACATGTGTTAACCCTAATTATCCTGGTCAATATGCAAGTCAAAAATCAAGTCTTTAGATCATTATCAAGTTCAAACATCATTGGGATTCAAGATTAGATCCAGTTCTGATTAGTATTATGATAAATCAGAGATCAACTTTTAGGTCAATAGGTCAAGATATGCCACAAGATTTAGATCAATTATATTGTTAAGATGTCATCGTCATATTCAAGATTAACTCAAGTCAAAAAAAATAAATTTAGATCATTAATGGGTCAATTATTATTTTAGAGTCTCAATATGAACATTAGAGTCAAGAATTAGGGTTTTCTGTGTTTAGCCAAGATTAACTACAAATAGAGTGATTTAGACCAATTATATAAGCAATAGATTAAGATTAAGATATATCGGTGAGAATAGTTTGGAATCAGGTTTCCAAAGTATTTTTAAACAATCCATTGGATTTTTCTGATCAAAATTGACTATTTATTCAAATTATTTGCAGCTAGGATGCATTTTCTACAATTACAACAAGATCTGGACATTTATTTGAATTCCTGAAAAGAGAGGAGATAAAAATTACCTTAAAAGGAAAGTTGAGGAAAAATATAGACCATTGATCTAGGGCTGGACGTCCATGATGGAACAATCCCATAATAGGTGAGAAGATCCCGATTTCCATGTTCAGGTCGTTGGATCGTGATCGGAGGGTTTTGGCTCTTATCTAGCTCGACCCTTAGATCGAGATCTTACAGCTCATGGACCAGCCGGTCTAGGGACTCTTCCCCTTCATCACAGACCCTTGTGTGAGCCATGAAAGTAGGTAGAGGAGCTCGCTGGAGTGAGGGTGGATCGGGGTAGGAAAGGGAAGGGGAGAGTACGAGCTGGTCGATGGAGTTTGCCTCGGCCCCACGAACCTAATCGGGGCTAGAGAAAGAGGAGAGGGGGTGAGGAGGAAGGATGCCCAACCGGGGCAAGGCGGTGACGTAGAAGGGGAAAATGAGAGAGAGAGAGCACATGATGGGAAGAGAAGGTGCCGGTCGAGATCTTGGGGGCAGGCCGAAGCTGATTGTGGGGTTTTTATAGCTAGATGGGGCTAGGTTTAGGGTTTGCATGGAGGTGGCCATGGTGGCAACTAAGAGCTGCCAACAGTAGTTCAAAAGTTCTCGAAACATTCTGATTTGAGGGGGAAAAAAGGGTAGTTGTGTCCGGAATAGCGGGGCGAGCATTCTTGTGTGATTTGATTTTCAAAACGGGTAAAAAACAAGCCAAAGCATGTGACTGTCCCCTTAGCCTCCTCCCCATTGATTGCGGGAGGTATGGGACAACCTCCTGACTATTGGATCATGCCACAATCCATCCAGGGGTCCAGAATCGCCCCTCCATTGGAGGATAGGGCCGCTGACTTGGAAATAGTCAGAAAAGAGCAAAATAAAAGGGTTTTTGAGCATTAAACTTCGAAAAATCATAGAAAATAGTAGGAATGTGCAATTGCAATGATCTTTGGACCATAACTTCAAAAAAATCTGGGGAATATTTAGAAAACGTTTGAGAACCAGAAAATGAAGTTTGATGGACAAATTTTCTTCTTTGGACAAAGTGATGAATTAATCAAATTTAAGGTGTTATAATGTGTATAAAGTTCACATTGTTCACCATATTTTGTGTTTGAGTATCAAAATTGATTATATAGCTATGAAAAATAAATTGGGGCCATGAGTGAACATAAATAGGGAAAAAGAGTAATTACTTTATCATTATGCTAAAATCCACTTTGTCACATCCTTCCCTCGTTAAAAAGGAATTTTGTCCCCAAAATTCAAAACATCCTCAAACTCAGAATTGTCCAAATGAAAATCCTATCCTCAAATATTTAAACATCTTCAAATATATAATTGGTCTAAATGACTCTATTTGTAGTTAATCTTGACTAAACACTGAAAACCCTAATTCTTGACTCTAATGTTCATATTGAGACTCTAAAATCATAATTGACCCGTTAATGATCTAAATTTATTTTTGTTGACTAGAGTTAATCTTGAATATGATGATGATGTCATAATAATATGATTGATCAAAATCTTGTGGCATATCTTGACCTATTGACCAAAAAGTTGATATCTAATTTACTCATAATACTAATCTGAACTAGATCTAATCCTAAATCCCTATGATGTTCGAACTTGATAATGATCTAAAGACTTGATTTTTGACTTGCATATTGACCAAGATAATTAGGGTTAAAACATGTACCTAAAAAACCTAGGTAGGTCATTCACCTCGAAAATACTTGAAACTTGAAATAATGTTGGACATATCGAAATAGTAGTTGATTATAAGTGAATGACCCAACCCTATGGTTGACATAGGAAAAGTGTAACCCTAATATCGAATATTGAAGAATGATATCCAAATATCTTGATCTTGACCCTTGATCCAAGAATTGTGTTTTAGGATCTAACTCGCAGGGTCAACCTATTACTAGTGGATCTGTAATCGAAATCTCAGTGAAAGGTACGCTATTATATAACTCCTCCTTGATTGTATTGAAAATACTTTTATGTATCTCTTAACTGTATGCTTCGCTATTTCCTTAGATGAGCTATTGTTCCCTATGATTAGTCTTCTATTTTTCTATACTATATTTTGAAAAACATGAAAACATAAATTGCATGCCCATTATGACTGCCAGTATATTGATAATGATGATGATATTGATAATGTTGATATTGAGTGCAACAACCCCCTCATTTGGAGGTGGGACTTGTATATTGGCCTCCTATGTTCCTATAGTGAGAAGGAGCCTAGTGACCTTCCCCATCGCATTGGGGTAATTGAGTCACACAAAATATATAAGCATGCTTCTCGAATTACAACATATTGGGAACTCGTAATAAAAGTCGAATTGCTTGAAAAACTTGTCGAATAAATGTTGGTTTTGCAAATTGCGTGTTATTCTTTTGAATATAAGTCCTTCCAAGTATACTATTTTGTTATAAATCACTTTGCTTGATTTTGATAGGATATCGTGCAATTGCATGATTGTCTCTCGATTTTCTTGATTTTAGGCAATACAAATGGAATAATGAATATGATCGCTTCCGCACTCATACACTCTGATTTGATGATCCTGATAAAGATAATCAAGAAGGATTTTTAACCATAAAAGACTAACACTAATAAGAGTTCACATTCACCTTAAAACTATTTTGTCTTTAATTTTGGGGTAAAACATTCTTTTTGAGTAAGGGTGAGTATTAGATCATCAAATTTGGTAAATTTAATTCTATGTATATAATACCTAATTTGATGAGAAGTAAATGTATTGAGACACCAAACAAAGATAATTCAACATGGCTTTTGGGATACTTAAAGGAAATAACAGAAGTACAATAATTCTAGAAATTAGGACAGTAAAGTTTCTTTCGAAGCACAATGATGAGGATGATGTAGGGAAATATGTCTATGAGGTAGGTAGTAGAAACAAAAAAAATTATCGACCATATTCCCTTTATCCAACGGATCATGTCAATTAGTATAAGACAAGAAGGATGGTTTATGAGGATATACTTGGTCTGGGAGAAAGTCCACGTACAATCCTAGTCATTAAAGATGCACAACTTTGAATCTCGATTGCATTAGGACTTATCTAACTGCTCCTCTTAGGACACCAAACTCACACATCATTTTCTACAACAACTCCTCTCGTCACAGACTGCTGGTTGACGATGTGTCCTACTTAGCGACAGACAACGACCACGCAACTCTAGAGAAGGCCACACGGACCACCTAGAACTCATATCGTCCTGTTGAACCAGATAGGAAGGTGTTGTCCCTCTCGTTGGCATACTAGTCACCAGCCTGCTCTCCCACAATAATGAACTTGGTTGTTTCTCTCCCTTTGTCTATCCCTCCCTAGTCGGGTAGGACTTGCCTGGGCTCTTGTGGTTACCGCAACCAGAGATGACAACTTTTGTTAGAGAAACTGATTCTCAATTGTATGTGTTGTACTATGGGAACCACCTAGTACCCCTCTAAATATAGTATAGGCCAAGACCAGGGTTCCCTGTGGCTATCCGATACGAGATTAATGTGCGGGACCAGAAAGGACTGGAAGATATCAAAATTTTACAACAATTCTGGAAATTTCGCAACAAACGACAACCAAAATGGCAGTTTGGAAAACCCAGACAGTCATTTTGTAGCTTCTGAGTTGTACACTAATTTGGAAAATCAAGTCCCATCAATCTTATACATTGATCTCCTTGTGCAACAAGTATTGTTTAAGAGAAATGAATATGGAAACATCTAGAACCTTCTTCGATGGAACTGGACCATCTCAACCATGCAAGATGACTGTCTTGGTTCACCCAGATGGTCGTCTGGTGACTTGAGTTGAGACAATTTGGTTGGGTCAGTTTGTTCCTTAGAAAAATTCAACTCACAACAGGACTGACACCCAGAGCCCATCACAACACTTGAGATGACCATTTGACACTCCAGATGACCGTATCAACGATTGAGATGGGCGTTTGGCAGTGTTGTCAGCATATTTATTGTGTGAATCAAATAGCTAAACACTTTAATACTTAATTCAATTTCCATTTGAGATTTAAACTCCTCTTATAGGTCAAGACCTATGTGTGTGACCCTATAGGT